>JACJUM010002819.1:6211886-6495974 GCA_020976665.1 Heortia vitessoides | reverse complement strand
TATGAGATGTGGGAATTTATTAATTATTATTCGCGTACTCGGATCGTATGTTTGTTTGTCGACTCCGTCTTACAAATAAATAAATGTGTGTTTATATCTTTGCGCCACTCGTTATTATATTTACACATGGTCTTATTAGAGAATGCATTTTAACGAACGTCAACGTCTGACAGTATCAAGTCAAACCGCCGCGCGCCGCCCGCCTCTATATTAATGCACGTAATAATATATTCAGTTTTGAAATCATGAGTCACAGTCAAATGACACCCAGCCGAGATGTCGATCTGCCTATTAGGACGGAATTCGATGAGGAGAAGTGGTCCGGTGACTACCGTTGCACCGGTAGCCAGGCGGCTCCTCGGACATTACTTTATCATTTCACATCGAAACTTTTCAAACTGCACACAGGGTTGACAAAACACACAGATATATAATTAATATATTATATTTATTATATATAATAGTATTCTAAAACTGCCAAAGTCAGAGTCAAATATACTCTATTCACGTAGGCCCATTACAAGCAGTTTTAAACTGTCAATTATATAAGTAATAATAATAACATTAATATTTCCAATGAGAAAGTGATTATATGCATATTAATATATAATACAGACGACCCTGATGACCCAAGGGTCCCCAATTTCATTAGGCCCACCTTCAACAAGTCTGCTAGCACCAGACGAGCCGGAGAACTAAATTTATTGCAGGTTCTTTACACGACCCGCCCGAAAGCTACCGAAAAACTGGTGGTGATAAAAGTTACCACCAGTTACCATTACCCCCCCATTATTAACACCCCCTATGCTGAGAACAGCTTATGCGTATGATTTATACACATTAAAGTAGGTAAGTGAGGTAAGTTTTATAGTACATAGACATAGAGTTAAGACGCATATGTGACGTGACGTTACGTGACGATTTTGCGCGAACGAATTAACGTGAATATTGAAGCAGTTAAAGTAAATATAGCATTTTATTTTATACAAAATGCAATAGAAATACATCGGAATAATTATTACAATCAATTCTTGAATTACACATTAACAATCATACTTTAAATAAAAAAATATTTATTGTCTATAAAAAGTAAAGCAAAAAATGATAAAAGAGTTTTTATGAATTATGTTTGAATTGCAACTACCGAGCGACCACTTTTTTAAATGTATTTCAAATTATACTCTAGCTTTCAATTTAATAACCAAAAAAGATTATTACGCTATTGCAGCATTACAGCGATCTTGGATGTTTGTTTCTGTTATTAAAAAGTAATACAAATACACTGCGATGCAAGTGCACTGAGAAATTAAAACTTCAGGATAATACTGTGTTATATAATCAGGTGCCGTGAGGTACCGGCAGAAAAGAATGTACTATTATTTTCTTCCGCTGCACCAGGTGTTTTAAGAGGTGACTAAGGTACCAGAACCGATATATGGCGGTATATCCATCGGAAGCAGTGCAGCTCAAATACACAGGGCGGGAAAGGGCAGCAGCATCTCCGTCGCGATAGCTGCGCTGTGCAATTGCCAGCACGCTAGCCCAGCGCGGAATGCCAATTGCCAATGGGCAAGAAACCTCTTTTCTTAGAACGGCTTATGTCCAATAGTGGACTTCCAATGGCTGGTATAATGATGATGATGACAGTCAGGTCAAAAGCACTTCACTGGTGATATCCTTTTGTCACTAGCGTCAATAGGTAATTGTTACTCATTACCACGTAGTCCGCAGTTTGTACAACCAATAACAGAAAAGCCAAAATTTGTGTAGGTGTAAGCGAACTGCATCAATGCTTGGAGTATCTTCTCGAGATCACCAACCAGGTATAAAGAGATTCGTAGACAAAACAAAAATACAGACATTGGCAGCAGATTAGCAAGTTGAAGTAGCCTGGAGTGCAGCACTCTTTACGTGGGACTGATGCCCGCTTCTACATATAAGGAGAGATAACTTGTCTAGAACCGCACAATTGTCTACCGACCGCATACGACCGGTTCTATTGGAAATCTCATGGGAAGACCAAAGTCCAGAACTTGTCATTGAGATCATGATCATGATTGTGAACGCGTTGGTGCCTTGAAAGTATAGCATAGCCCGACAGGGGACTAAGGATGAAAAGTACTCACATTTTTACAACCGTCTTGGATCTCTCTATAACTATCATAGATCACCGAAACTACCCGAGACGTTTTCAAATAAAATAGTGAAGTGACAACCCTAACATCGATACATATTCTATCGGATATCGAAGATAGTTACGGTTATTTTATAGGTCGAACCAAAGAACTAACCCTATCTCACATCTCGGGACTCCAATTCCGTATAAAAACTAAATGGTTATTTTTATTTTAGTTGTTAATACATGTTATGTATGTTTTGAGATAGGATAATGACTTTGTGGGATTATAAAACAACATACATGTATCTAATTTGGATCTATGGTTAATAATTTAATGAAATTTGATATTGAATCGAACGTTTATTTTCCAACCGCTGCTTACGTAAAAATGACAGATTAATTTAAAAAATCCTTTAAATCTATAAACATTTGTTTGCTATATTGTTAACAGATTTTCACCTAGTTCTACCGCCAAACGCCAAATCATTGTTACATGTTTACATTGCTGTGTTCTTATTTTAAAAAAGGGAGAGAGAGTGAATTTTTAGGGTATTTAGTAAATACTGAAGTTGTCAATGCGCATGATATCCGAGCGTGTATACACTCCAGCTACGGATACACTTAGCCATATAAAAAATATTGCAATCATGAGAAAGTGATGTGCCTCTGCACTGACTTGTTTAAGTTATGTGTCAATCAGTGGAATATGACGTTATTGCAGGTTTGCATGCAATTTTACTAAAATAATGTAATATTTCATATTTAAATCTCGCTAAAGATTATTTTTATTAAAACCTACGGGACTTGCCTTTGATAAACTTAATTATTGCTATTATTATAATCTTATATTTCCTAACATATACGGGTTTACTATCAAACGAGTAATAAAAAAACCTTACATACAGGTTCTGAAAACTGTTCACCTGACAATGGTGATGCACTGCAGCAGTAAAGCGTCTACTGCTAGACCTTGGACTCTTCAAGGGATAAATGTATGATGAGATTACATGAACCGTGCGTTGAAAGTCATTCAAAAAGTACATTTATTATTTTATCATCAGTATTGATATCAAATATAATATTAAACATTCACCACTTTCGATTCAGTTGTCTAATATGTCTATATATATAATTTTTGATTTTGTTTCAGTTTTATATGTTTAGTATTAAGATCACCAACTAATCTTAAAAATTTATAATAACGCGAGCAAACATAAATG
This sequence comes from Heortia vitessoides, assembly GCA_020976665.1. Classification (NCBI taxonomy): domain Eukaryota; kingdom Metazoa; phylum Arthropoda; class Insecta; order Lepidoptera; family Crambidae; genus Heortia; species Heortia vitessoides. Next base: position 6,492,635 of record JACJUM010002819.1, on the reverse strand, counting down.
GATGAACAAAATGTATTATTATTCAATATAAATCTTCTTAGCTATAATTCAATAATAACCAATTAATATAAATACCTAACAATAATAGTATAATTAAAATAGGCATGGAAGCTTTAAAATATTACACATAGTAACAATATACCGGCAGACAATTTTACTTTAAATTTAATTGTTACTCAAAGAATGACATTAATATTTCAAATCATCGAACGAATAATATTTTTAAAACACATTGCAAACGCTAATGTGCTAGTATAACTAGCACATTAGCGTTTGCGGCCCGCAATCTTAGATAAAACGCCGCAAAACATAGCTCCGAAAACCACTAAAATTTGCATTAACGATCACAAAACCAAACATATAGTAGCGATATATTAACATTAGCTTAATATAATTGTCTTAATTTGCAAGTAAAAAAGTGGCAGAGTCGGCTAAATAAAACCCCAGGGTACCACTCTGCGGGACGCGGTCGTATTAAAATTCCGTTAACCCGAAATTACACAACAAAACGCAATATAATTAAACTTCCAAAAAAAGAGATGCCGAAAATTTACATATGTCTCGTTTGGGGAAAAATAATTGGACTAAACTCAACCTCTTTTTCTTAATATACCGCAAAAAAAGTTTCTTGTCATATTTTTATTATGTGTGAAATGTAGACAGAGTGTTGAGACGAGGACTTTTGCTATGAATTACACTTAAATTACTGAGAAGACTTTCACCTCGACGAATTGTGTTAATATTAAATAAAAGACAGTTGTAGAAAATTAGGTGACGTTTGATTGTTTGAATTTTTAATCATAAAAGGTTAAAACAATTGACAATCACAATTGGGTTAAACGGAAGTTTTTAATTTTTTTATATCTTTCTTTTCAGTTACTTGTTGGTAATTATATGTTACAAATGATGTGGTACAAATCTTATTATTAGCTCTAGTTGTTCAAAAACGACTTGAATTTCCAGATAAGAATCTATTTTAATAAATAATTTAATTCTCACAGAGTATTGCCCACATTAGTGTGAATATGAATGAATGTGTTATGGATGTATATGCCAGTGAGCATTATTACTCAAATACTTTCTAATAAATGGTCGGTACCGAAGATTCCTAGAAGTAACCAAGGGCCACCTAAGGCAACGCGTACACCATCACTCACCGCTTTTCACTTATAATGATGTTAAAAATGTTACCTAACAGCCGTTCGTGTCCACCCATTGTACCAGCTCAATATCAAAACAAACAAAAAACACGTCACCTCTTAAAAAATGACTCCCAATTTATTTGAGGAATAAAAAAAGTCGTTTTTCCCATGACACCGAGTTCTGTTCTTCGCTACAGAGCGCCATCCTCCTTCAATATTTCTTTGTCTTTTTTTTTTATTCGGATGGCTTTGACATTTGGGAGTTGGGTCACTTATTAAATTAGTCTTTGTATTTAAATGAACAATTAATAATGTTATGTGCTGAGCTGGCTACTGGTTCACTTTTGAATGGCGTCTTAGTCGACCACCGAGAGAGACATGACAAATGTGCGAAGTATGAACTTTTACATTTAGTTTATTAATTCTGACCGATTCAAATGCGATTTTTATTTATGGTATATGTTTACGAAAGCCGTGACAGGTTTGGTTTTTTTAAAGCAATAAATTTAAAATGAAGAATAGATCTGTTTTTATTACTGGTAGTCTGCAATTTAATCGAAGAGTTTTTTAATGTAATTTTACTTAATGTTTCTAAACGTTACAAAGGCAAATAGCAGAGAACATATTTATAAATTGCAGTTAAAAAATCAAAGCTTTACCTTATTAATCTCTAAAACTACCGTAAAACTAAAAAAACACCGATATAGAAACAAGCAATAAAAAATATGAAGCATCGAAAAGTGGAATGACATCGAATGATGTAGGGTTATCGATCAAATCGAGGATGCCATAAAGAAAGACGGCCGATGTGCACGCAGCCCTGAATACGAACTACACGGACAGGTGGGCCTTCATCACACGATAAATATACCTATATTCAGTATTATTAAAATACTCTATTAATTGTCACCGTGCTAATACATGGGGAAACATAGACATTTAAAAAACCTTTTAACAAATTTCAAACAAAACAATAAAGAAAACAAATGTTTTTAAGTAGGACGGTAATGTTGAGGTGACGGCTGTCTAAAATGTGAAATTAATCTTATATAAAATTTACACACACACAAAGCATCTTCATACATTGACCTGATTCCGAGATGAGACTATAATAGCATTATTAGGTATATAATTTATACCCATATTAAGAGAGTTATGACAGATTATTAAAAAAATAAACAATTTCATAACACCCCATTAGTTTTGCCTTTAAAATCATTTCATTACGATGTTTCATGCTTCACTTTAGCCGCGTGCAAACTATACGTTATAAATATAACTCTGCCTGTATGAGACAGTACAGTTACAAGAGAAGATTACACAGCAATAATAAGTAATGAACCGACGCCCTAAGGATATTAAGAGGCATACTTGTATATGGAAATGAATAAGTGTCTTTTTCCACAACAACGACACGGAAGCTTACCGGCCTATCGGCGGCGGGCGATCTGCGCCGAAACAATCGAGATATCGACTGCTCATTCAATACCCGAAGGTAGTGCGCGAGGTAACTGATGTCCAACATTAATCCTAATGTACCGACCTACTGGCTAAACGTCGTTTAATTTAAACGAAAATATTTCAAGCCAATAAAACTATGGGTAAAAAAGCAGTGGACCAGTGCTCATAAGGTATTCGATGAGTATGACTTCTGGGAAGGTATGCGGGCCACTGTCATATCACGACCGTAGGGCGGCGGCTGGCACGCCAGGAATCCTTTGTCGATGTTTCAACGTAAGCGAATTTCGATTTAATGAGCTTGACTTATTTTTAGTGGTCGGAATGCGTATGACGGCTGGCTGTAATTGAATACATACCTTAAAAATTAAAAAGTTCCGTTTGCAATGCTATCAGGCGGGTGGTAATTAAAATTTGATTTTATTGAATAATTGGGAGGCTATACACATCGTGTGTGAAACTTTATGATATTCAAAAAATAAAATCAATATAATAATGACGCAACTTGCTGCTAAGATTAATTGATTTTTTCATAGATTAGTCATCAACGCAAGTTCCAAAATGTCTGACATAGCAATATTTGGCGTAATGTTTTGATATATCGATATACCGTACTGGTCGCGTCACTACCGCGATACAGGCGCAAGCGCACGACAGATGATCAGTCATGCGCCAGATGCTGCGCGATAAGGCTGCGGTAGCCGCTCATTAATCTACCCACTCCCCACCATCTTCCCCTCCCCCCGTCTCCTCGAAAGCCCACAACCATCCACCAATTAACCGGACATAGATACATAGCCCCGTATTCTACGAAACACGAAAAATGTACCGATATCTTGAACTTTGATTTATCGATAGTGGAAGTGTAATGTGGTAGCATATCTAGTTATTTATCGCTGATGTAGATTCAAGGATCGATTAGGATATTTGGCAATAACAAATAGCCGCTTCACAACGTAATGTTATCAAAATAGATACATAAATCTGCTTTATCGATATTGATAGTATATTTTGTAAATATTAGTAAAAAAAATGATGCATCGATAAATAGTATAAATACTATAGATTAAGAACCACAGTAGTTTGCAGCAATTTTTTTCTATCAAACAACATTTGATAATCGAAATTACATATTTCGTAGTAATAATATAAATATATTTTGCTTTCATTCTTGACTTTATCGTCTTCTATAATCCTTCTAAAGTTTCAAATGTAAACGTTTTTGTCATCATCAATCAACCGTTGGACGTCCACTGATGGACGGAAGGAAAAAAGGATGCATTTTGACCATAACACGATGAGCGAGCATTGTAGCAATCGCAGAGCAGTTGGTACGCTGATATGTATACCCTTACATTGGGGTAAATATGTTTACTGTCGATGCCAGTACCTCTTTGGTATCTAAACTAGTACAAATTTTTAAATTTGTATGTTTGTTGTTGAGACCACGCAAGGAAACACAATTATAGATCTGAACTGAGAAAGTGAGAACTGCTGCTTCCGGTCAAATTTGTTCAACAGATGTAGCTTCTATTCTTCCATAAATTATTTATAGATATGAATTAATTTTTCAAATATTGGATGCTATACTAAGGCTTTTATTATGTTTCGGCGATAAATATGTTTCTTTCACGGTTGTTTGTGGAGTTTTTATGATAACCGAGCTTACGGAATAACCGTCAACAATATTATTATACATTCCTACATGGATGTGTACATCGAACTACTAATTCAAATCAGGTTTTTTTAAAATTTATTATGAGTTCTGGTGTACTGGTATTATTCTATAAGGGTTTTGTAGTCTAGTTTGTATAGTCAGGTAGTCTCCAATCTCGATATTTTTAAAGATCTAGAATCTAGTTAGTAGATATACTATTGATAGAACCGGTAGATATATAGCGAAAAAGATGGGCTCATTTGGTGTTCTCATTTGATAATCTGTCAGTGCTGCAGTTCACCTAGTACTCATTGTTGCAGAATAAGATTTTGGTTTACCGCGACGGCAACACTCACTGCACCGGTGTTCTACTAAATTTTCAAATTGTTAAAGAGCACCGACGTTGTGTAGCCGATAGTGATTCGCTATCGGCTACACAAGGTCGGTTAATAAAATTCGACTTTGAATAAAATTGGTGAAAAATGAATTTTCCAGGATAGATGTAGTAGTGTAGCTCAATATGAATTATAAAAAAAACATTCTTAGAGTTATACTGTTGTTAATCATGTAATTTTTACTCCGTATACATATGTTTGCTTAAACCTTATACGACTAAATGCTGTGAGACACCAACAGTGTAGAATAACGGTACCAAGTGTCCCAACGATTATGACTGGGGGTATAGGTAAGGCTAAGAGTACCAGAAACGGCAGATGACGGTATATTCACCACGCTTGCCCAGCACAGGGGTGTTAGTGATATCACAAGGATATCACTACCGCGTTGCCAATATTATGACTTCAAAATATTATAACACATTACCTAATCATTTCACTGCTTCTCTCACTCTTCAGACCGGAACATAGCAAAGCGAACACTGCTATTTGGCAGTAGAAATAGGTGAGAATGAGGTACCAATGCAGACGACCTTATGTATGAGGTACACCTCATGTCGAGCTGGTTTGATGAACGTAACTAATTAAGAAACCAACGGCTACACCTTTCAAAGATACGGAGGAGCTCGAGATAATTAATCTTGGATCACCCCTCCAAATAGTACTCATCGTGAAAGTTACTTATCTTCAACCTAACCGTGCTTATAAGCTCGTCAATCTAATGCAATATATACCTCTATAGAGCAAACATCGTGTGTCCTATAAACATTTAAAATTTCTTTTATAATTTCACAGTCACAGCGATCGTTTGTCGGAATCGACAACAGGCAGCCATTTCGCGGTCGTCGCTCGGGTGTTACACGGCATTATCAATCAAGAGGAGAGTTTACGAGCGGCGTCGCACTAATGCGGCGGTTAAACGCTGCGTTTGTCGCTACAGGTAAGAGGCTTCCCTTCCACTGGATAATATTCGCAATGCATATGCTTGTTACAACTTGTGTCTTCGCTCACTGTTTAATCTCACCATCATCATTATCATTATATCAGCCGCAAAACGTCCACTGCCGGACATAGGACTCTCCAAGTGATATCCAATAGGACCGATCGTGTGCGACCCGTGGCCAGCGCGATACACCCGTGCACCCGTGTCCAGTGGTTTTAATCAGATCGTCTGTCCACTTTGTGGGTAGACGTTCTCGCTACCAAAACGTGGTCTTCATTCCAGAACCTTATGACTTCATCGTTCTCATGCACGCAATTTAAACTCATACATATCTAATAGAAAAAGCTAAACTATACACATAACGATGTGTATGTTCAAATGGTCAGACTATCTGACTGAACTGCAAGATTGCGCTGTATGCACATACAACCAGCACTATTGGAAATCTCTTGAAAGGCCTATGTCAAGCTGTTGACGTCCTGGGTCTAATATGATCATAATGATGATACACATAGCAATCTTTTCCACAGGTAACACTAAATAACATCAAAAAAGGTATTTTTAATCAGTTTACCAAATACTCCACTACACTTCATTATTCTGGCGAAACAAGTAGACATCTTGAAAAAGCTCCAGCAATGGCCCATACCTACACGCGGTTAAGAACACTTAATAAAAAAAGACACTTCGCTATGTGACTGTGTATTCTAACTCTAGGTTATTAAAGGACTATTTTAAAAATGTATTTCTTCAATCAGACTGATTGGAAATAGCAGAAAGTGTGTTCTCCTAATTTAGAACGAGCTCCCAGTTTCAATGCATGTCATAAAAAAGCTTTTATGCATAGGTATACTCCACCTGTTTGGAACTCTACTTCACACATCTCCGCTTAATGGAGTCTAATAACCTTGGAACCAAAATATTCGCGTTCCAGAGGAACATCTCGGACGATTTTAATATAGAATGAGCTCCCTAAAACCAACATGCCGTAAAAAAGCGTTGATGCATAAGATCAGTTTTAAATATCGCTTCACAAATCCTTGGCATGGTAGAGACAGATCCTTACCTTGGAACTTAAATATTCGCGATGGAGAGAAACTTCTCTTTAGGATCACGTTTAACACATCTTTGCCTTGGTGGAGTCAAAACCTTATCCAGCGGTCAAACGCTGCGTTTGTCAAAGCCAGCATAACGCGCGCATCGCCGCGGGCGGTCGCTGCCGAATTCAACCCTAAACCGTTTTATGACATTCAGCGACTACCGATCGTACGGATTAATTAATATTGCTGGTAATTAATAGTGATAGTTTCTGGGAAAATAATTATTAAGCAGCGATGAAAGCCGGCTGAGAAAGGGCTCTTTAGTTGGGCCATAAACACAAGATTTTTGTATGCATCTTGTATTTAGTGACAACACAAGTTATAGTTAATTAATTGATTAATTAAATAATTAGTAGTATAATTCTGAAATATAGACACGTTCCATTTCATAAACAGCTATGATGAAAACGAACATATACCAATGTGTACCATATGTAATGGACGTACGTTATAAATTGGATGGAAGTTGTTCATATTTATACTCAACATCGGACAGATAGCGGCAGTCTGCCTCCGCCCGAAGAGGTCCGCAGGTGGCGAGATACCGCCCGCCCAGTTTTATGGCTTTACGGTCATCCCAGCAGGAGATTCCGAGTGCAGGTCATCGCATCGTGGCGGCATTCCAACCAACTATTCTCGAGCAGACGGAGAGACAACACGAGAACTTTTCCTTCCGGCTCAGATGCTTTTCGAGCACGGCTGCTTCGGAAGGTATCTGTACTCGGTCGCTAGGAGGGGGAAGATTCCCACATGTCATCGCTTACCGTGAGGACTCGGCTCAGCACTCGCTAGAGGCCTATCCAGCCTGGGCGGTGCAGCTGTCTATTTCGGATTTTTTTTAAGTAAATGAATATGAGCATCTTTCAATGTCTTATTGATTGGTAAAATCTATAATGTTGACAAACCATTCATTGTTTCTCATTTCAATATTTATTAATTGGTACAAAAATCGAACCTGTGATCCTTCATATTTAGCCGCGCTCCTAAGCAGTTATGCGACTCCTCAAATTATCTCCTATACTTAGCAAATCATCAGGACAAACGCGCATTAAACTTTACCGAACATTACCCGAGTAAATGTTGGTGTACAGCATTCCTTTAGAGAAATGTAAGCGTGCATTTATTATGTTAAATAAGTGACAACGTCTCAGGTATAATAAAACGTACTAAGACCGAGGCACTGAAATCTCCGTCAACTAAAACATAAGTTAAGGTTAAAACCAAGTTAAATGTCACATCTCCCTTATTAAATTAAGGAGGTTGACCAGCCGGTGTTGTACTGGCGCGCGCGCATGGCTCCGATTCTCAGAATCGTCGCGGGCGCAGGCTCCCTCTCCCCGCGCCTGCCTGCTGCCTCATGACACCCACCTTCGTCTTGCTATCATTTCAAAAATACTGATTTAGTATTAGTAACGCTATGTGAACAATCTAGCTCTTTTTTCAATCTGGAGTTATATAAGTTTACCCTTAATTGACAACATAAAGCGCTTGTGTATAAAAAATAATGTTACTTAATTTTCTTGTTTTATTTTTCTCTTATTGGAGACTTTTCTATTATTGACTTTTATTTGTCTTTTTAAGATAATATCATGTGAGTTTATGACAATAGCATATACTTTCAGTCTGTGACTGCTTCCTTCTAGGGTCCACATAGAGTCTAGAGGAAATGTTCCTAAGATCAATAGTTTCCATTTAACCCTAGTGTTAAATATATTTGACGTTTTATTAATTTAGGTTTCACCGGTTATGCCCTAAATGAGTGACAGACAAATAGACAGAGTAACTTTCACACGTAAGGAACATGCATAGGATGAAAAGAATAAAGACAAATTATACAGTAAATTACTGAAATTTTGAAAACCCTCCACGGTAATAAAATACGTACTAATCCTGAAATTAATTTCCGTACTTACAGGCTTAATGTTGACTTAAGTTACGGTATCGTTTGTTGGCATGCGCAAAATAAAAGCATTTTGCATCCGGAACCTATAAGATTAAATCTTTATTTAGCAATTATTTATAAAGAAATCGCAATTTAAAAAAATCTACTTTTAGACCAGTCGGACAAGAAAACATATAGTCCGCATGATAGTAAACGTCACAACAGCCTATAGACACTCGTAATATCACTAGGATATCACTAGCGCGTTGTCTTGTTATAAGGAGAAAGGTATTATGACACATAACCTAAAAATTTCACTGCTCTCACCTTTCAACGCACACGACGCAGATTGTATTATGTCTACCTTCTCTCAATCCAGTATCTTTCTTAATAATACCTATATTAAGATATGACCTTTGAGAAAATTATTTTCCGGCCTTATCTCGGTATGTTATTTGAGTGTAATTGAACGAACGTAATAAAACCTTGTTTGGTTAAGTCTAGGCAAAATTAGCTGGAATTAAGACCGGTGTTACGACAAAACGTCTGGTATTATAATATTTACTTTCAAAATCCTTAAGTTCAAATATTGTAATGCTGAAAGTCTGTCATGTGTTTATCGGTATATCACTATTTCGTCAAAAATCAAAACAGCTAGACATCATTTAGACAAGAATTAAGGTTCATGGTCCTAGTTTGTGTCCGTTCCTACACCAATGCTACTCTCAACCTAGATTTCTTCATTTAGGCAGAGATCTTATTAAATTCCAAGTCAGAGTTCAGCAGGGAGACCCTTTGGGGCCTCTTCTTTTTAGTTCGACTATCCCTTAAGTTGTTTCATCTTTGTAGTCCCAATTGAATGTCTGGTATTTAGGTAACGGTTCTATCGGAGGAAAGCCAGAAATAGTGATTGAGAATATACAAAAGCTCATTACTGGTTTTGGTGAATTGGGGCTTACCTTCAACACATCTAAATGCGAGTTATTTTCTGCTCAAGAATCACTTCCTTAGCAGTTTTACAAAAAGTAAAAGCTATAAGATATACATATCTTTGTTTCTAGTGACTATATATATATATATATATATATATATATATATATAGTTACTAGAATCAAAGTTTTGAGTAAATTCAATTTATCTCTGTGAGGATCTTTAAACTTCCAGAGCATATACCAGATGCGTTTCAATTCAAAACATTGGCTCCCTGCAAACAGCATCCCATCACGCATCAGAGTGACGTTAATGAGACGTATTTTATGAATTTATATAATACATATATATAAGAGTTAGTCAATGAAATATATTGGCCTGGTTATTTGATAAACAGCATTTTAAACAGCTTTCTGCTCACGTTACCTTGACGATATTGAGGAGTTGCCTCTCTACGCTGCGTTTATGTTATTTTGTCGGCACCACACCAGATTCGTTTTGTGGCGAAGGTATCAACAAATTTTATACCATTAAAGGACTGGGTATTTGTCAATAAAAGAACACGCAACTTCCTATCTTTTAAAATTCATCAAATGGAGTGCTGAAGGTCGATACTCGTATATTATCATGTAATAGTGATGAGCTTCACATTTCATCTGCAGACGTGGCTCTACAACTTTGTCGCGCTCAATGCTCATATTTCTTTTTTAAAATAAAAAATACATAAAAAAATATAATAGCGTTATTATCTTGAAGATTCTAGACAGTACAAAATTATGTCAATTTTTGACACAACTTAGACAAAACGGTATTGCTATAATGTCCACAATATATTTACAAGGAAATTATGCACTTTAGTAAGTCTCTTAACCTGCAATAGCTCGTTATCTTTAATCTTATCGTATAATACTTAATATTAAACAAATATAATTACGTATTCAAATAAGAAGTATGTAAATATCGTACCGCTATTTGGTACACACAGAGAAGATTACAAGCCGCGCAAAGCCGGGGGGCATTCTTTATCAAATCAATAACAGCTAGTAATTATGCTACTTGAATATAATTTGCGATGCATATTTTAAACTTGCAGCAGCCCCTGACTTTTTGGCCTAAGAGTACCTTAGCTAGTAATAGTTAAATATAATAGTTAAATTATAATAATTGAATATAGATAGGTAATATAAATAGGTATAAATAGTTAGGTAAGGTAAGCCGTGAGGTACCGGCAGTGTAGAACAGTACTTCCCCCTATACCTGGCGTCTTCAGAGACGGCTAAGGTTCCAGAAACGACAGATCGTGGTATATCCACCCGTAACAGTGTAGCTCAAATGCAGGGATGGCCTGCAGCATCCCCGTCGCGAATGTTGCGTACTGCGATTGCCAACACGCTTGCCAATATGGGCAAAATTCTACCTTCCTTGGGAAGGCCTATGTCCAGCAGTGGACTTCCAATGGCTGATGGCTATAAATAGTAAAAAATTTGATCATTGCTGCGTTTGTTTAAACTTATATAATACAAGGGTAGAATCAAAAATTGTCCCTTTTAACCGGTGACGTAAGAAGCGACTGAGGCATCGTAATCGGTATAATACCAAATACAACAGGGTTATAATCATCAGCAGGATAAACTTGATAAAGCTTTTTTTGCGATTGCTACCATATCGGCCCAGCACGGCAATTAAGGGCAAAATTTTCCCTTCACGGAGAGTTAGACCTCTCCGTGAAGGGAAAATTTTGTGCCCAGCTGTGAGTTTTCAATGGCTGATATAATGACAATGATATTTATTTGTTTGGTACGATTTAATTTTAAAACTACTCGACGATCATCGTTAAACATTCTTTCACTATAATAAAGTTATATCTACATCGACTAACATAGGCTATATTATTATGGCGAATAAAAATAAAAAGTTTATTAAAAAGCGTTTTTACACCGTTATGAAAGTAGTGTTATTATTGACTAGCTGTGCCCACGACTTTGTCCGCGTGAGTTGTGACTTTGGGCAGCATATTATCTATCGAACTACTAACATCCACGCAGCGCACGCAACGAACGAGAATTTTTCGCCCGTTTTTGCCATTTTTAATCAATAATGCGCTGTTTTCGTACGTAGCGTGGTGTAATATAGACTAAGTTACTACTTAATATAAAAACTATCTGCCAGTAAAAGTCCTGTATAAATCGGCCCAGCCGTTCCAGAGATTAGCCAAAACAAACAGATAGATTGACAAATAATCTAAAAATATATATAATATTTAGTATGTTTACCGTATATACACATTCATATGCATGTAGTAAAAAGCGGTTATATTAATAATACAAACAAACACTTCAATTTTATTCATATGTAAATGTATGTATGTCTGTATAGATAGAGAACGCGTAAATGTTAGAAAATATTAAGTAGATGATTATTGGTATCTTGATTTTGTGTCGCAATATTTATTCCATGATAAACATATATAGTTAAAACTTATCTGGTCAGCGACTATATATATTCTTACTCGTAAAACCTTTTTTACTTCGTACTACTCGTACATAGCACCAAATCGCCGTCTCAGAGGTAACTTAAACCATTGTTTTCAAGAGGTCCGGCCAAATATCTTCTGTTTTCTTAGAAGTCTTAATGGTACTCACATCCAGAGAACTTTAAAAATTGTGCTTTTCGGGAATGTTTCAACCGTGTTTAGGGCGAATTCCGTGCCGAATTCGACATGGATAATGGTTTTATAACATTCTGTAAAAAACGGAACAAATATTCCAACTAGTCAACATCTATACATAAATATCTCAAATAATATTGCATGAGTTTCAAGTCATAATCATATATGTATATTAAAATGTAACATTCAACACATTATTGACCGTTTAAAATGCCGTAACTAAACTTAAATCACCCATACACCCATTCACACATAAGAAATCAATAGACTGGCCCGAGTCTATTTCCATGTCATTATAAAAGCCAGGCTTCGCTCAAGAGGCTTATTAATATCGTACTGCGGTCAAAAGTTAATCGGGTTTAAGTCGTTCGCATCGCCCACGAAGATCCATCACAATCGTCATTATTCACATACGAATTATGTAATTTCAATAAATGGAGCTTATTGAATAGTGATGAACGTCGGTAGGCTGCAGAGGGACCCCCGTTGTGCTGTCTCCTACTAAGAAACCATAACTCTACGACTAAACTCTTACACACAACATCCATTGCCGTTTTCAAACAAACGATCAATATAAACCGATTCATAACAAGCAATGGATGTTTCAAATATTTTGCTAACACGAATAGGATTTTATAGTGGTAGGTATCTCTCCCAATAAGCACTTAGATCCTCATTGTCTAAAATAAATGTATTTTGTTTGAATAAATCGAGCGGGTGCCAACGGAGGTTACGACGGGTGTTAATGAATCTTCAGTTAATGAGGTATTAGGAATGGTCTTTAAAAAAGCAAAGCTTTGATTTTAAATATTCTAATATACATATTAAGAAATTAAATTTAAATAATTGGGAATGCGAATACTCTTGCAAAGGCCGTTTTGTACGATATATTACATGTCGCTCCATGCATGCATTTTCCATAACAAGATGTAAATAGTTTTCAAGCAGATTTCCTTGCAGCATTCATACGCACGGATACGGAACAGCGTCCAGTGAATGTACATAATTTATCTTACTACTAAAGAAAGGAGTACAATAATAGAGCGCTAAGCGAGCTCCCCGCACGTCCGTAATTGATTTATAGGCAAATATTAAATCTGTTCTCACCAGACCCTCATGACTAATGACCGTGCCCAATACTGTTTGAGGTTTTGTTTTTCACCCATTTATCCATGCAGCGCGCCGCACTGCATGACTGACAGACTCTTTCGTCGACCAAGAATTTTATCCTCCGGATTTCTCAAAAACTCCGCGCGGTTCATTCAACTTATTTTATAATATTTTTAACGATTCGTCTCCTTATCAATCACGTGCGCAAGCCCGATGTAAAATGTCAACAAAGCGTCCGGGCCGAGCTCCATAACACTTATCAAAACAATACAAAACGCGGGATGTTATCGATAATGATCGCGGCCACGACAACTCTCAAACTCCGTTTTTTGTGAGAGGACATCGCGCTAATAATACTCATGAGAAAAATGCGCGGCGGACCCCCGACCCCCGACATCCTCCTTTTGCTTTTAATTTCTACCTCAGTGGCACCGATTTAATTGGGCCCAACTCGAGCGAGCGCACCTTCGTATTTCACCTCGGCTCGCTTCATTTGAATATTTAAAGCATTTCGGGTCCCGCCGCATTATTTTTGTTTATTTACACAATATTTATATATTTGTTTCAGAGCCAGCGTCATTTATTTGGTGACGTGACTTACCGATGTCGCGTCCTTCCCAGTATCGACATAGTTAACGCGGTGAATTCTCTCGCGTTCCATTTAAAAGTTTGGAGTTCTTTCTTTGGTTCGTCTTTTTGTCAGGGCGCGTCGCTGCCGCGTGTGGCGAGTCCTGCTCTTCGTTGTTTTCTGGCCAGCTCTTATCTTGGACAAGATTGCTCGTTTTTAAATGAAGTTATATCGCCCCGTTTGAACACCGGGCCACGGAGGCGAGGCGAATTTTTAATTAGTTTCCGAAGATAGAGAATTTTAAAGAAGGAATGCGGGAGCCGTGTCGCGAGTGTGCGCGGATTTCTTAATTGAGACGTGGACGTAGCGTTGCGAACATCGTGAGGCGATTTGTTAAAGACCAAGAGATTAATTATGAATTAAAGACTTAAATCGACATCCGTGCAGCGGCGTACGCTGACTGAATTAGCTGGTATTCACTAATGAACGGAATTAATGGACGCTATTTTTCGTAGTGCCATATTAAAAGATCGCGTGATGTAGGCTGAGAGCACATGCTCATGTCACGTCATAATTACGCGATTACTCTACCATCAAAGGCAGAATTGACAGTATCGTGTTTTTTTATTTAATAACTGACAAATTATAATAAAATGTATCAATAAATAAAACGGATATTACTCAGTTCGAGTTTTTACAATTAGTTTGAGTTACAATTATAATAATACCATGTAGGAGTGATACAAGAAGTGATCACGCCAAATAGATACAAATTGCTTAATTGCATTTTATATGAAAAAAATAGTGGAAGATCATGCTTCAAAACAATATCTTTCAGCCCAGTGACAATTTGTAATATTGATGTTATTTTACTTATTTAGTTGAAATGTATTTAGAGTTAGGTGCAATTAAATCTTCCTGCTTGTTGATGTTCGATTGTCTTTTTGTGTTAATTTTCCTAGAGTTGGATTGATATTTAGATGTACATATTATAATTAGCTTGGTGTAGGCCGAATGCTACTTAATTCTAACTTCAAGAAGGGGATCTTATATTGAACCGCGATTGGAGGACATGGAGAAATCTACGAGTTAATCAACCAATGTCTCAATTCGAATGTATTTAATCAGTGTTAATTGTAAACGATGAAATACACGCAGGCAAAAACATTCGAATTGCATGCATGTATAGGCCTGTTTACTGCATTATGGAAAGTGGTGTTATTGGAGTGATTTAATCAGAAATAGTATAATTGCTTTACTGAAGTTGCATTGGCAGAATCAATCGAAGATAACCGATGTTGGGACGGATTGACTAGGTATCTGACAATCTAAGATATTAACAACCTGAAGTCATAATGAATCAGATTCATCATATGTAATAATATTACTCTTTTATTGGCTTTCAAACGCGGTTTATTTAATTTTTTTAATTTTTTGTTTGACATCGAACTTACCCTCAGGAAACCGTTCCCATGATTATACAAACCACATTTTAAAGCCGTTAAAATAGTTTTATTATGAGCTGTGAACACGTAAATATTAGGACATATTAACTAGGATACATTCACGAAAGAACTATAACGTATACAGAGTGCGTACTCGAGTAGGTACCGAAATTTCAATGAAAAAAGAAAAGAATTGATAACCTTATACGAGAATCTCATTTTGTCCGATGCCCATTCATCACAAACCAACAATATTTTATTGCGATTCAAGAATATTATTTAACTGTTAATTTACATTTAAAGAAACGTCAATTCTCTTTATTTTTCTTAATGACATGATATGCATTGCTTAAATGATCGTCCGAATTTATCTTTAGCACTTAACCCACACTCACGTTGCATTTTATTATTGAAAATGTGTAATTGTTATTAATTACTGTAAAGATGCAGGTGCTTTATAAGGCAGTGAGGATTGCACACGGCAAGCAACACGCTAACGGCCATGTAATAATTTTAATAAACTTTTACAATATAATGCGGCGCAATTAATGCGCGGCAGTTTGGAACGAGGCCTGTCGTACTATCGAGATCTTTTGTTAGCTCTTCAGTAATAAGATCAATAATGTAAAGACTAGTAGGTTTATGAATAAATTACAGACAGTTCTAGGTTTTATAGAATTTCAAGTTTTTATTTTGATATGCGTAGATCAATTAACTTTATTATTGTTTTGTTAGTTCATGTAATATACAAGGGTTGCCTAATAAATACTACAATTAATAAATATTTCAAAAAAAGGAATATAAGAGGATAAAGAATATTTGGTCGACACACAAAGTATAGTCGGCGTTTTAGTAAGCGTCACATCAGCCTATAGACGCTCGTAATTACACAAGGATATTACTAGTGCTAGTGCATAGCCAAGCTCGTGATTTGAAGATATTATGTCACATTAGTCAGTAGTTTCACAGCCTCTTTCGCCCTTCAAACCGGAACACAGCAATGCCAACGATGCGAGTTGTAGAGAGAAGAGAAGCAAAAAAAACCAATGCAGACGATCTTTGCATGAAGTCTTACAAACTTATGTAACTACTAAAAATGAGGTTCAACTTTTTCATTAGTTGTGTTCTGATAACTTACGGTGACATTTGTCTTATAGATTTTTGTAACTACGAATATCGGTACCGTTTGTCCTTCAGTTCACACCGCTTCTAAATCTACGCAGCACTTTTACCACTAACCTATATAAAGTTAGGTAATCTATTAGTCATTGGACTGTTCGTGAACGGTGAAATTCACGGTTACCGTTTAACAAAGGCCTACTGCACTCTCGCAACGTCTCGCCCGGCGAGCGCCCTCTTATTAAGGTGTCAAATTTTGTCAAACCTCTCGCCGTGCATTAAGGGCGCCGAGGGGCGGAGCTATTGAGAGGCTATCGGTGAGTTGGACGGGATTGAGATATCTAAAGATAACTTATCTGGAGATACTTCAATCTGTGTATATGTTAATTGTGACGGTGTATTTGTGACAGATTTATTTATGGTTATGTTGAAATATCTTTATTAATTAAAGTTTCTGTTCGTAAAAATAAAGATTACTAAAATATATGAGATGAATTATAGATATTTTTAATACTTATTTTTGGCTTTATATATAAAGGTATTTTATTGTAAGTAAATAATTTGTGTACTATTATAAACCTCATTACTGTTATTCTGTATACTTTTTTCTAATAAAATTTAATTACAGCGCTGGACAGGCGTGGTGGCAAACAAAGAGCGCAACATATGCACTACGGGAATGCTGCCGCCTATCCCTGGTCTCACATATGAGCTGTGCTGTTACAGGTATACCGACATCTGTCGGATTTAACGGGGGGGGGGGGGGGGTACCAGTCTACTCTGCCGGTACCCCACGGCTAATTAAGTAAGATCAATAAAAATCTCCAGATATATTAAGTCTCAAGATATAACTTCGTCGGTTATCCCTCGTGCGACTGCGACAGCTACAGAGGCGTGTCGCTTGTCTGCGCTGACTACCTTCAATTATGGCCTAAGAGCTCTCATTATTTAGAAATTCACTCGGTAAATACGGCCATCGATTCGCTTGACAACCTCCGCCGTCGGCACGCGGCGCCATTTACTTTCTGTTTCGATTTTAGTGTAGAACAATTAAAGTTCAAAAGCTTTTTATTAGCTCATCCCGTTGGACTACATAATCATTTTTGTAGTTTTATGTTAAGGTATTACTTATAGAACATTTTTTTCAATTGGTCATGAAAGGTGTAAGTAATCTATATATTTAAAAGATTTTTTAGCTTCCTAAGTTGAAAATTGCGAAGTCACAGCAAAAAATTTCACCCCCTCGTTGGTCCGAAAAATTCTAGGTCTAATATAACAAATGAGCAATTTTTAGATTTTTGTATATCTACTAGTTTATATACTGTGACTGTGAAGTCTTTACTGTAAATTTCATCTTATAACCAACTCTTGTTGTACCGGCAAAAAGTATAGACTTCCTCCCGTCGCTCTTTGATAGCTTATCGGTGCAAATAACCATGCAGATGCCAGCCGAAGAGAAACATAAAGTCATATTGATCCCACGGGAATATGCTTTCTGGATCATAGCCACGTGTTAACCAGACTAACAATAATCTCTCCCAAATTCATTCAGGTGGCTTTTCCGGCGTGAGTCCTTACACTAACATTCGCGTTTATAACATTAGTAAGATATGCAGGTATGTATAACTTTGTTTTTTGTACGTTTTTGATTTTTCTGTAGGTATATGACTACTGGCTTTATCAGAAAACAGTAGATATTAGTTTCCAAACCTGTAATAACATACTGAGGCATTATATATACTAAGTCCGGATTGACCCTAAACTTTGTTATTGTGTATTTTTGCAAATATATTTTGTTTATATGCTTTTATGTATCATGTATCTTAGAAGCAAAATGTTCCTGATGACGCATTCGCTAGTGTCCCTATCTTGTGCCCCTACGTTCGATCCTTACCCAGGAGGTCGAACATATGTGATGAACATTTGTGTTTGTTCTGTGTCTGGGTGTTATATAAGTATTTATATTTTATTTACAATTCATATGTTGTCTGATATTCATCACACATTAGCTACTTACCTCGGAGTCAGATGTAGATGTAGTAGATGTTCCGTGAATTTCTTTATTCTAAATCGAAATCACTTTCACCCTCACTTCGGACACCTCATATGTATTTATTAGGAAAATAAATAAAATAAATATTTCATAATTCCATCTAATAATTTATTTCGCCCACATACATATATTTTTATTAGAAATGGCTACAGTTCTCAACTAGGACAGCTACAGCTTTGTACTGAACAATTTCGTTTAGCGCCACAAGCCAGACATCACTAGAAAAATATACCGATCACAAGAGCAGCCAAGTTGAGTTTCAATGTACATACACATCGATACAATTTATATAATAATACGTTGACAGTCGTTATTCAAATAAGAACAATTTTTGGTAAGAATACAAATTACATTAAATATAAGAACTCCTTTCTATAAACTTAAACAAATAGCATTACGATTTGTCCTTGAATTATATTTTTTCATTAAATACTGAAACATCTTCAAAGTACTATTTAAAGGCTTTAAAACGCCGTTGAATTCTTTTATATATTATACATAATGACAAGTTTTCAAGAGTGACGTCCAAAAATTCATTCACAAAGGTCGTCTGTATTGGTACCTAACTCTCACTTATTTCTACAGCCAAATAGCATTGTTCACATTGTTGTGTTAAGGTTTGAAGGCAGTGAAATTACTGGGTAATGTAATATAATATCTTTAAGAAACAAGGCTGGCAACGTACTAGTGATATCCTTGTAATATTACCTGGTTGACATACAAGCTTACGGACTGTAAGCTTGTATGTCAACTTGGTCTAATAAAAAACGCGTTTGATAGCCGACAAAAAGTAGTCTTTTTATGAGTAAGTGAAATATTAGAAAATGGCATCATCGAAATAATTAAAATCTTTGAATTTTTTTAATAATTCATCTCGGTATAAGAATTTAGGCTTCAACTCAGTAAATAATCTCAAGACTTATATTTTTCTTTAATCCGGTTAATTAATAATTTCTGTATATTTATTATCTCTTCAAATAAATAGGTTATAACTAATGTCAACGATATAGCAATCGTGAAACTTGAATGGAGGATATTATGGATTCGTATCAGTTATGGACGAAACAATTCTGAACACAATCCTGCAACAAATAAAGTTTACAATTAACTGAGAAACTTTGAAAGATTCGGGTAGGTTGATATAGCGTGCCATATGTATATCTTACAATCCATAATTGATTTGAAATAATACATGCCGATTTTTTCAAGCAAAATATAGAAAGGAGCTCAAATAAAATTAAAAAAAAATTAAATACATTAATTTGTTAAACTACACTAATGAGATAAACACCGACGAAATAATATTAACACTAAGAACCCTCGATTAATTAATATTTCATGCATTACTAAAGTTACTCTAGTCAAATCCATTTATAATAGGTAACTACATATTTGTGTACTCGTCGTATGGCCAGATAGTTTTCGTATCACACAACCGCCAACATATCTTTCGAATATTATCAAATTTTTCTCTCAATATTGCATAATCTAATATTAGTAGCTAAGTTAATTCGTTATTATTACACAAGTGAATATTATAAAATGATAAATAGTTAGAAATGACCGTCGCATCAACGAGTGCGGTAGTACGTCTGATAAACGGAATAGCTAACGATTCTTTCGTGAAACAAAATAATTTGAACATTACTCTGTAGATCATAAAGACTAATTCAGAATTCTCACAAATTAGACGCTTCTCTTTTTTACAAACTAGATTTTTGTTATTAACTTAATAATATATAACTTATCCAACACACCGTCCGCTTACATTTGTGAAAATAGGCCGTCCAAGATAGAAAATACTTTACATAACTATTTCTATCTGCCTAATATCGTAAGAAAGGGAAGCAAACAGTTTAAAATCGCATATGATGAGTAGTGCGTTTATTTTCATTATTTCTAATCGATTCAACGTGTTCGTATGAAACCAATCGATTCGGTCCACAAAATAATCGTTAACCATTCATATATTGTAGGGCATGGCTAATCTAACAGGAAAGATTTATAAAATATTTGTAAATACTTAAGAGTTAAATTCATATTATTTATTGCATTGCATGTCCCATTCGAAAAGTAGAAGGCTATATCGTTACGTACATTGAATCGAAAAGTAGAAAACTGTAAACATCTTATAATTATGTAATAAAATAATTGTTTATCGGTCCGCCATTACAACGCTGAAATCTTTGAAATCATCCAATATTTATCATTTCTATGGAAAAAAGTATTATATATTTTTTAATTAACAATTCAAATTAAAATTAGTAGAATACACTAGTATTGTAATCTTTATCACGGAATATAAAGAGAAAAACGTAAAGTTTATTGTCATCATATCAGTCCACTGTTGGACATGAGGTCTATTAATAGTAGGATTTATGCCCATAATTGCCGCGACGGGCAAACGTGGTGACAATAGGAGGGCGCAACTTCGCGAAGTGGATGCTGCTGTCCATCCCCACCCTGTAGTATTTAAGCTGCGCTATTTCCGATGGATATACCACCATCTGTCAGTTCCGGTACCTTTGTCACTTTTTACAACAACTGGAATGGGAGGTACTATTTAACTCCGCCGGTACCCTACGACTATTGTAACGGTTAAGTTTTGGTAAAATCCACCACAAGTTACGATAATAAAAAAGAAAACAAACTTATCACATTGATAATATTATGAAATCATGCGTAGAATGGAATAACATAGTGCATGCTTCTTTTTATTCCAAATGTTATAAAAGCGACATAGGTAATGGAACCGACAGAAGACGGTATACGCAATCGAAGCTACGCACTGGAAATTATCTGTCGTTTGTAAATAGTGGATTAATTCAAAGACCGCTGCGGAACAAACTATTGTAATTTGGCTATAATATGTACGTAGGTACAGTAATATCAACGCGTAACATACATACAGTAAACATTCAACTATGAAACAAGCTAGATTACAAGTATACACGAGAAAAAACAGATAAAACAGCTGTAAATCCTTGAACTATTGTTCGTTGGTAAAGTCGTAAATTGTACACCTTATTCACTATATATTGGATATAAAACTACGGTAATTATATGAAAATATCACTTGGTTATTGGTAAGACATGATTGAAGACAGATACATTGTAGAAATGTTAAAATACATAAACAATTTTTGTTAATGATTTTTTGTGCTTGTCAATTGTTTTTTTTTTATTTATTAATATTGCCATCAGGATGTCAAATAGATTAAATAAAATAGACATTTGTATACATAATTAACTAATAAGACATAAACAACGTTATTAAAATAAAATAAAATTTTGTTTTTATCATATTGTGATTTAACTGTGAAGGATAAATATAAAATTGCACGTTAGCCTTGGATTGTTGAAATATTACAAACTTTGCAATCACAAAATACATCAAATATTTAATTGCATATATAATTATGTTTTTTTTTGGTGCTTCTAACAAGCAACGCCATATATAAACTATCTTATAATATTAATTTAATACCTAAGCATACGAATATTTATATTTTGTTACAAGCAAAACAAAATAGAAACCCCACGGAATATACAATGTAATTAAAGATTATTATAAAAGAGGACGCCAATATAATTAATGCACGAGTAATTATTCAATAGTCTTAATTTAAAATAGATCAAAAATTGTAATATAAAAAGTAAACGTAGAGATCAGACTTAAATGTTGATTTTAAATAATTGACAGCTGTCAAATGGCTGCCTCAATTTTTGAGCAATGATAGAATTTGCGCATCACCAATATATGACCACAAATAAAAATATGTTCATTCCGTATTTAGTATAAAATAACACATACCATCGATGGTCACAAAAAGCAATTTATTTATTTCTGAATGTTAATAGTTTCAAGTAAAAGAGGAATCCATTTGAATTAGATTTGTTAAAAACTGCTTAAACATAATGAAACATTTCTTTTTAAGTATTATAGTTACAACGAATTAATTATTTTTATTTTAATTTTTGTTCTTCCTATAATCCTGCACTTTGTTTCTTACGACAATAAAATTTATGACCTTCGATATTACCAAAGTTAGAGCAAGGGTACATATGAACCTACTCAACTCTGTTAAAATTTCGCAAACAATTTTAAACTCAATAAGTCGCTTTCAGAGTCCAATAGTCATAGAGAAGGTGCCAGCGAACCTATCGCTCGTCGCGTCTTTGCCAAAATAAATCTAATAGCAAGTAATACATGCTCATTGTATTTATAGACGTCTAATATATATATAGTGTATGAAACGCATAATTTTTCAGAGATGACAAAGGAATGTGTTTAAATACATAACACAGTTGATTCGAAGAAATACGTTTATGTGCATACACTCAACATTATCATTCCAATGCAGTGACACGTGTAACTATTGGTGTAATTATGATGTCCAGTGTAAAAAGTACTTACACTGGACATTATAATTTTATACTATATTCAAGAATATATATTTTTTAAACAGGTGTACAAAACACTCCTAGCAAGAATACTTTTTTGTCATGCAATTATTATTATCCAATTATACAAGAATAAAAAAAGAAATTATAGTATTCAAGTGTAGAATACAACAGAATCCATTAATTGTAGATACAGCTTATTTAAAACCAAATCTAAAATGCAAATAATACTTTCGCTAGGAATCAATTTATTTTTTATTATCACATGAATTTTTGGACAAACACATAATCTCGTTAATAATAACTATTAAACTAATAATATACTGTGAATAATATACATAAGGAATAATGAATGTATCTTATTCACTTCATAAAATTATATCAAATTAATTAATGCATAGGAGAATAATAAAATAAACGATTTAGAATTATTAAAACTAATACATTTTTAAATTGTAATTACTAGGGATTACCTCATTCAGTCACATAATTATCAAAAGATATTATATTCTTAAGAAAAAATAATAAATGCTAATCATGTCAATTTCAATTAAAAAACAATTACAATGAAAACTATGTATAGCAGCTACATAGCCTTTCAAGATCTGGCTTTTTATGAAATCATATGTAAAAAAATATAAACGCGTACTATGGCCCCATATTAGTATAAAGTGTACATACTTAATAATAAAGTTATTTCCTCCGTCGGAATGATATGCATACCTACAAAAGCAATTAAAATTGCCCATAACAATTGTTCACTAGCATTACTCTTGCAATAAAATAGCAGATTTGTAAGTGTGAAACATTGCTATTAGGAATTTCACAGGCGCGGCGTGAAATTGACAAATATGTTTCGTAAATGTACTTCAAAGACGGATTCATCATAAAACGCTTAAGTAACTAAGATAGCCTACAATAAGTAAAATTAAATGATGCATAATAGCAGATATTGCATTTAATTGGCATTATTACTAACATGGATATTTTTGTTCGTTATCTACTATCGTTATAGCTCAAAATCATTGTGTTTCAACATCTTGTTTAAAGCTTAGTTTAAATTTATATTTATTGATAGCTTGTTCATTTCATTTATTATGTATTGCATTGTTTATTTGGTCATTTATATTTACAGTTACAATGAAAATCTTCATAATATAATTTTTGTTGATGCATTTTTTTTGAATACCCACAATGATGCAAGCGGCTTTTGCCTAAAGCTAACATGATCTTTAAATGGTAAGTTATTATCTTTGTGATATTTAAAAAATATATAATATTACAGTTCCTACTTGGATAAAACTTATTTAATCTTTATATAGAATGTACTATATCATATGAATGCTATCATATCATATCAATGGTACACATTGAAAGTTAAATCATCGATACATTTGAAAATGAAACTGAGAAATAGCTCCCGGTACTATTTGGTTAAGTCTAGTAAAACTTCACACAGAACTAACGTCGTATAAGCATTAAAAACTTTCGGTTACCACGAACTATTGTCTATGGTGTGAAGTGCCGAACAGCGAGCGGGCATAGACACACGGCGCAGGACCGACAGCGGCTTGATTACACTAAGCATTGGAAACTCTTTTGCAGCGCTGAGCTACCGTAGACTCTTGTCACAGCTTGTGGTTGCTGGTTGCTACCACTGGTCGCTCACTACAACATTTCCAGCGAACAACTTTTACTTGACAATAACTATGTGATCAGTGGAAGCTATACTATAATGGCTGCGATACAAATGATACCTGTCGCTCGCATCGAAGACCAGTCGCTCGCTCAGCGTCTGCAAGTGTTGACGAGAAGTATGCGTGTTAACAATGCGACTCGCCGTTCTCGTGGTGTCCCGAGTCGAAGCTGCTGAGGTGGCCGAGCCCCTTGGGCGGGATAGGCGGCGGCGTCTCGCCCTCCTCCACGCGGAGCGGCGTCGACATCATCGATATTATCTCCTCGTAGCGGAGCGACTCCACTGCCAGGTCCAGGTCTGGGTTAAAGACACCACATTGATATTTATTTATTTAATAGGTTTCAGTAAAACATAAAACAATAACAGCGTGTGTTTGATCCCCACCCAGGACAAATATTTATATGCTGATATTTATGTTTCTTCTGCGTCTGGGTGTTAAATATATATATTTCAATAGTATATTTGTGATTCCTCTGTTGTCTGATGTCCGTAACACAAGTGCTCTAAGCAACTTCCACAGAATCAAGTCAATGTATGAGATGTTCTGGGAATTTATTATTTATTTATTATATTGGTGTTGTCCATTCGACACCAGCATTTTTACTTATGTAAGCGATTCAACATTAAGGTCCATCAAGGCACTCCAACAGTCTGTAAATTTTGTGGAGAAAGGCGATGTTATTGATACTCGCTTCTCCTGTTTTCCAAAGACTGGATTTTAAAATATTTTAATATCGATATCGAAGACTATCTAGCATTTAAGCAAAAAGCCTGCGTAAATATAAGCAATAGCTCTCTCTCAGACAAATACTGAAAAAAAAAATTATAAAATATTAACCTTCGCAATTGGTATAGACCACAAGAGGTAGACCCTTACAAAAGTCATCTTCATTGGTACCTCACTCGCATGGCTGTGTTCCGGCTTGAAGGGTGAGAGAGGCAGTAAAAGTACTGGGTAAATGTGACAAAGTAGCTTCAAAATCACAAGGTTGGCAATGAAGGATGATGAGATATCTTTGATGACACTAATGTCTATAAGCTGCGTACAAGCTTACTATCAAGCGGACCGTAAGTTTTTTTGCTAACTTCATAATATAAAAAAGACCTTTACCGGAGTGCAAGTGCCTGTGTTCGTCAGCATTAGTGTAAGCGTGCGTGTCAACGCTGACGCCGGAGTCGCGCGCGTCTTCGCTGCGCCGGTCGTCGCCCGCCTCCTGGACCCGCCCGGCGCGCCGCGGTACTGCCGGCGGCGCCTCTGTCCATGAACGTTTGTCACCTGGTGACAATTTGTCCTCTCCACGTATAGAACATATCCAGGGTGTAAACTACGTTTTTTACGGCTTGTAAACGTGGTGGTAACGGAGCGCAGCTCTCATCATCTCCAACAGTGGAAGTCCAACAGCTGTTATGATGGCGATGAAACGCGGATGTATGTCTTTGATTGTAAATTCGCAATAACAGAAAACGAACCTTCTCGAAAAGAAAACAAGAAGTGCTCAGGCAAATGGTCGCTCATTATAGCGACTAAGCCTAGCGACTAAGGTTTTGATGAAATTGACGTATGCAGAGACCAGCAAAAGACTAAAGCATAATGCATAATGAATCTATTTACTACAGCATAATTTGACGCAGACAAATTTCCGCATATATAGCTATCAAATTAAATCAGTTTTCTTGACCAACATTCTATACTTTGTCGTTCATAATCTCATACCTGACACACGCGGTGGTAACGGTGGAGCATCACCAGGCTCGCTCCATGAAGCGCGGCTGTGGCGTCGGGTCTCCACCGGCTCGCCGTCTATTGAATCACTGTTGAAACAATTAGAACAATATACTACAAATTATGCTTTAATTTTAAATGGTTCAATTAGGATGTGTTACCGTACGTACCGCACAGGAGTACCATAAGCTTATAAAAACCTTTCGCAATTGGAAATGTGTGCCGCAATGATGTAATTTAAATGTCGTTACCGATATTTTTCTAACGGTGGTCGAGTAGGGCTCCTCGGGTCCCCGGATTTAGGCCTGGTGGGTAGAGGTGGTGCAGATTTGATCATTGAGTCATCGCTGCAGTCGCGGTTGTCACCGATAGGCAAACTGCTCGACATTACACTCTGCTCTGATGCATCTTCTAAGGAATACTGGCAAGGGAAAATAGTCTTTTATTTATAATAAACTTATTTTTTTTCGTTAATAGTAAAAATAATAATAATCAAAAAATAGTCAGAGTAAATTATAGGTTTTCTTTGACTACCATAAATCTGAACTTACAATAGGCTTATTGTAGAGATGTCCATCTTCGTAATAATTGTCGCTTTGTTGTATACTCTGCGAACGTTTGTCCAACGACGGCACAGGCGGCAGGGGAGTACTAGAAACATATACAATATACATACTTTGACCTATTGTATTAAAATTGTAAAATAAAACGTAAAATCCTTAAAAATTATGAATAATTGTGTAATTATGAATGGATTTTACGTTTTATTGGTATACCAGCTGTGCCCGCGACTTCGTTCGCGTGGTTGTCGGAAACTATCGAGATTATTTTTTGATTGCTCACGTTGGTTTAAGTTATTGTATAATTGTGAACAAGATTTTTTTAAATAATATGTAAAAAGATTATGTTTTTACAATAATGGGTCAAAGTACTCCGGCATATATTATATTTTAACTTTTGTTTAAAATAAACCACGGTGTATTCAACCGTTACGTAGAGAGCCGACCACGCGTCTGAGCCGCGCGGCATGGTACCTCGCAAAGATACACTCTCTCTTACCTGCCGCCGCGCGGCCTGCTTGCACATTATAAAGGTAGCAAGCCTTCTTCGACAAATAATGTTATTATGAGTAAATCTTGAGAGATAGACATTTACTGTCGCGGACTTGTTTTATTATTAAAAAGGAATAATTCTTTCATACATAGTTTTTAAATAACTTAAACCGTTTATGCAGCGCATGCGACGAAAGATCTCAAATGTGAATAATTTTCCCCGTTTTTGAAACATTTCTCACGGACGCCTCGCTCCTATTGGTCTCAGCGTAATGTTATATAGCCTAAAGCCTTCCTCTATAAATGGACTATCCAATAAAAAAAGAATTATTCATATCGGACCAGTAGATTCTAAGATTAGCGCGTTTAAAAAAACAAACAATCAAACAAACTTTTCCGCTTTATAATATTAGTATAGAAGTATAGATAATGGAGAGTTCCATAATGTGCTCTAAATATTCCATTACCAATGCATTTTGTCGTTTATACATGAATTGATCAATATAAAATAATTTTAACGCGAAAATATACTACAAAAAAAATGACAATACCATTTTTTTGACAAATAAAAACGACTTTTAGAGAGCCCACACATTAATTAAGCTTAATGTGGGGGTAAAAATTACACACAAAGAAGGTTTCAGAACAAAATACAGAAAGCAGAATCTACATCAAAAATATTAATATTGAAATACAGAATTGAAAAATTTTAAAAATATGTATATCAAACTATGACAAATGGAAACGGATTTGTAATTATTTTCGTAATATAAGCATTCCCACCTATGCGCCTATATTACCTCGCGCTCGCACCTATAGGTACCCGTCATATATGTCTAGGCCAGATAGGAACTGACAAAACTGTCTGGCAACTAAGAAAACATCTTCTAATAGTTACCCAAATAACATGAATGATTTATACTATAACGATATGTATAGGGATTGAAACGACAAAAATGTATGGCAATAAATGAGAACAATAGATGATTTGTAATATTATTCGGAATAATATATAACAAAATACGCTTTATAAAATAACGAAAGTCACTCCCAAAGCCACGGTGACTCGAATTTCAGATTTTGCCATCGTTCTTACCTATGTTCAAAGTATACTTCAACAAACTTTCAGCTTTTATAAAATGACAAAGGTCTGGTTGTTACAGGCTCTTACTCTGTATATTAATATTTAGTTACTGCTTAAATGAAAGTATTAAAATTGAACTCATATTAATATTTTTACAATAATAATTTATAATTTGAGTCGGTGCCAGCCTAAACAAAGGAAAAAATAAATTAGATACTAATAATATCTTACTACGAAATATTTCAAACACACTACAAATTATTTGAAGACAAGTTATTATAGGGAATAAGTACGATAAGATGGTACTCCTATTAATTTTGTAACTTCGAAACTTATTTCACCAATATACACCTAGAAAAAGCCCCATTGGGATAGTAGCTGTAATAGTTTAATATTTAGGGGGAAATATATTGTACTTTTTAGTGTTTAATATTTTTGATTTAGAGAGGTTCTGTCTTGTATATTTTTTCTAAAGCCTTTGTGTGTTCTTTTTTATAGAGAGCAGTTTTATTGAAGGCGGTTTTTTTGGTTGAAAAAACATCTTTATTTTGTACTTAGTAGTAAAAAAGGATAATGGGTAAAGGCGACAAAAAACGAAAGAGAATATATAATTAGGATAAATAGGCATATAATTTTAATCAGTGTTTTTAAAGAGAGTTCGATAAACTTGAATTTATGCTTTCTCAAGTCCGATAGAAATCTTATTATATCCTAATGATTGAATTAGAAGTCTTCACTGACTTGCTTTGATACGCGAACATTTGTCAAAAGAAATAGCAGAGTTCTTATTAGTTTTTTGGAAGAAACTTATAGTTGTTGACGCTGATGTCAGTCCTAGCGTCACAAGGAGACAGAGCATAGGCTACTCATTAATGAGATGAGTGTTCCTCCTCCCCCCCTCCACGCAAGGGCGGTCACTCTTGCTAAGTTTTCGTAAGCAAAGAACAGCGATTTATGGGATTGGCTTGATACACGAACGCTTATCAAACGAAACCGAAAAGCAATGTACTCAACGACTTAGTTTAATATGCAAACGTTTGTCAAACGTATCTAAAGGGCAACGTACCGTAACGGATTGGCTTGATATACGAACGCTTAAATAAAAAAATACTCCATACAACGTACTCTTTCCCTTCTAATATGCGAACGCTTGTCGAACGAAGCTGATGAGCACTCAGTGTTTATTTTTTTGAAGAGCGCAATGCTGCTTGACACAGAAGTTAATGTTCCAGCATTACCAGGGGAACGAGGCCAGATCATTCATTAAGTTGCCCTATGCCTGCGCACTTCCCCACCCCCTCCACGCGAGGTAGGCGTGAAACGGCCGCGCTTGCAATGTTTCCAAGCCCGAAGAGCAGCGTACTTATCAAACTGATTTGATATAGAACGCACACGCTACTACGCCAGACTACTACAGTACACGTGGACAGACTTAAGGGTGCTCTAAATTTAACTCACAATATTTCTGAAGCACAGATAAAACGTACCATCACGTGAACGATCGTGCTCGTCGTGTCATAAATATTTTTTTTTGCAACTCTTTTTCTTCAAAGAGTTAGATCAAGGCTTGGTAAAAATGATAGCATCTCGGGAATAAGAATCAATATAAGCCTTTAATATTTAAAGAATTTTTCACTAACTCGTAAGTATTAAGGATGTAACATCTTCAACTTCAACTCAACAAGGTCAGTTAAGTATCAGAGGCCAATGCTTGAATAATAGATAATATTAATAATTTATAATAATAGATAATATTTAAAACACAAAATTGCTCATAAAATTCAAGGGTTTTTCTCGATTTGCCGAAGATTCCATTAGTTCTTGACTTGGCGTCAATAGGACCCTGTAATGGCCACGCTTTATCCGTTCAAATAATATTAAAATCAAAATCGATTTACAACTCACGAAGATATGGAGCAACATACATAAAAAACAGACACATTTAGAACCGCCTCCTTATTTGAAGTCGGTCAAAAAGAGAACTTTTGTTTCAAATTTGTCGTTTCCGAACACAGCCCCGTATGACAGCAGTATTCTTTCCTTACTTATCTATGCTAGGACGAAAGTGACATTGACAGCCCAAGTAAAAACAAGACCTACACCCGTCTGACTTCTTGTTATTGATTGACTACATGTCCTAAACTATTCATTAGAAGAAAAACAAAAATAGTATTTTGAAATGTGATGTGAAAATGAATGAAAGGGAAAGAGTGTGTTCAAAGTGCGGTAGTTCACGGTCTGAAGACAATGTTAGACTGTTCCGCTTTCCTCAGCCTAGACTAAGGAATCTCTATCGGTATGTTTTTCTTAAAATTCATTTAAATATTTTAGTTCTATTATGCTATAAATTGATTATTTTACTTTATATACTCAGGTTACTTACTTACACTTACATACTTTGTTTATATTACTCAGTGAGTAATGTAGGTACATGCAAATGCCTTGAGACATTGGTATTTGGTAGCACACGAAAGATGTTGTGCCATTGTTATGAATCTTGTTTTTTACTAATACAGTAAAAATTCGATTAACCAGACATAATGCTAGGAATATTAAATCCGGTCAATTAATGTATGATGGAAAATGTCAATGAAAGTGTTTATCTTATTTTCATAATACAATTCATCTTGTATGGGACAAAATTGTTTATTTTGGTTTGTAGAGCAGATAATTACAAGAACTGGGTGCTCTTAGTCGTATCTGTATCTGATTTATAAAATAATAAAGACTGTATTTTAAATTTCAGCTGTGAATTATGGGCGCAATACATGTGCCCAGACGGGCAATATTCATCATTGAAGTATCAAAAGAAACTTTTTGAAGAGCGGTACTTGTTGTGTCAAAGACACTTTAAAGATGGAGATTTCCTTGACCACACTAAAACAAAGCTTCTAAGAACAGCTGTTCCAACTGTAGTAAGTTTTTCTTTTATAACATACTATTTAACTCATTGAAAACAATAGTTATTATCACTTTCAAGATGTGTTAAGGCTCAGTAAAGTGAAATAAGTTTTGACTACTAAAGGAAAGATTATTCATAGAAAGATATAGCCTCCTGTAATCTTTTTGATGAGGAATTTTTAACCTATACTGATACATCAAGCAGAATTCACTGGAGAAAATTACAATCTATGTACTTAAACTTAGTAATTTAATCTGCATTATTAAATTGGCTGTGGATTAAAATTGAATCAATAAGCACATCATTAAAAAAACAGGAAGTTATCGGAGCTATGCATGTTTAGACTTCACTGTTATGTTAAAATTAACATTGAATATTTATTCTTTGCAGACAGAAGAAGATTCATCATGTCAATTATTTGTCTAGCGATGAATATTGATAGCTTAAACCATTACAAATGCTCGGACTAAACTTTGACGTTTGATATATATGTAGAGAAACACTTTTGAATAGTGTTACATGTATGCAGATCCTACATGTTAAAATGTACTACTTTTAAAGATAAATAAAAACAATCAGTTTTTGACTAACACCCTTAGCTTTTACAACAAGGACAAGTGGTCCTTCTATGATATGCAAGTATAAGCCACATAGTTGATTATGGATTAATTAGTGGATTATGATATATATATGGAATTATGGAAATACATATGCAACTATAATCTTGTGATGTTTAGCCTTAGATTGTATAAACTGTATATGTATTATATAACAATTGTCTGCTTTCTACAACAACTCGACTACTAATAACTTTAAACATTCTATGGTTGGGAAATAGTGTATATGAATAAATAATATTGTTTAGACATTAGGTAGCAAAAGATGTTTATATGTAAAATTCCTTTTGTATGTCAATATTTTTAAAGTATGGTATATTTATTTACTTAATGAATTCTTCATAATAATATAGACTAAATGAAACAGGCCTTTTATATATAAATAATAAAACTACTTAGAAAGTTTTAAAAAACATTGAAGAGTAGTTTTATCATGTATAGCGAACCTGCAAATGTTAGAGAATATTACAAAAGGAAATATTGTATTTAGGTTTTAGAAATCTACATTTTTAATGAAATCTAAGCAAAGTATTGTGAGTTAATTTTTACCACAGTGGAGATTTTCTCAAATTGAATTAATTTTTAATTATTACTTCTTATGATATTTTATATGAAATAAATAAATGCACACATCTCATAGGGTGACTTGATATTGTAGGCAGAAACTTAAGTTGTGCAATTGTATGTATATAAACTGATTATATTTCTTTTATTAGTGTTGATTATTTTTGATATTTTTATATGCTTGATGTTTTGATATTAAAATATAAAAGTATATCATCAAAAAGTATATCATCTTTATTTTGAAAATGCTGTTTGAACACAAACCTACCTTTCATTTATTCCCTGACAAGTATACTTCATTATGACTTGTAGTAATTTAACAAAACATAAAATTCACTTTTATAATAGGTGTAATCATTCGGTTACTTACCTATTGCGAAATTATATGTGTTTATCAAGTGTTGCAGTACCTGATCTGTGTTGTGCCATTAGGCAAAGCAACAAATAAATAGGTTCAATAAAACATATAAACTTTCTTGAAACAAAACAATTTGTGATTTTGCACATCAGCTCTCATTTTAAGAAATACTATGACGAAAGTACAAAATTCGTGCACAACAATGGAACAATGAAATTTTCTAGTGGAATATCCAACACTTAAAGAAGTACTTTCAACTACAACTGATTTTATTTTTAAGTGTTGGTCGGAAGTTTCTGGGGTATGAAATATGGGGTATATGATGATACATTTAAAAAGAATGTACTTCACTCTCGATTGTCCAAATTAGACAAAATTCAAATTCAAGCATTCAGAATTATAGGAGGCTTTATCAAAAACTCTCCTAACAAGGGTATTATATTGAAAGTGAACTAAATATTCAACGATGAATTTTATAAGATTATACCTTGCATACATACAATTTAAAAGTTACATCAATTTCAAATTACATTATATTAATATCTGAATTACATAATGTTTGTCAAAACAGTTATTGGAATAAAAAGAAAAAACCTTTGCTGAAAATTCTCTACTCTGATGTCATTAGGTTGTTTAGTTTGGGCACCTGGGTTTCTTGCATTGATATTTAACATATCATATTTACATGTTTTGATACAATAAAATGTGCTAATGAAACATATAAACCCTTATTAGGTTAATAACCTCAAGAATTATGTACATACTCATAAATACGTAATTATGTGTGAAATATTGTGGGTGGTATAAGATTTTTACAGATGATTTTAAGAATACAAATGGATTTATAGCAGCATTATTCAATCACATTCTTGGCAATAACATTACATGTAAAATTAATATTAATGTATCTATTGTCACTGGTGCTCACTGCTATATCTGAAGCATTAACTTACACCTTAAACCTAAATTTAGATAAAGACGTGAAACAAAATGGCAGGAGAGATTCCCACGCAGGGCAAATATTTATATTATATTACTGTTTGTTTTGTGTCTGGGTGTTTAATATATGTATTTAAGTAGTATATTTGTGATTCCTCTGTTATCTGACTTCCGTAACACAAGTGCTTTAAGCGACTTACCACGGAGTCAGGTCAATGTATGAGAAGTTGTGGAAATTTATTATTATTAATAAAACTGAAGACAAACGAAAAAGAGGATGTTTTTAAGGAGGTATCGATTGAATGTTTTTGATTTAGGTTTAACCCAATGCATTCCCTTCGATCCTAAATAGCAAAAGAATTATTCCTTTTCATGCCACCGCTAATTTCACAAGGCTAACTCTTTATTATCTATAAGTTAATACACTGCATACTGCAAAGAACATGTATAAGGTACGATGGGGTTGACATATCCTTTAGGACAAAAACACCTTAAAATAAAATAATATTATAATAAGATATTTCAAATTGGACTCGCGGTTTTTGAGATAAGCGGCTTCAAACAGCCATACTCTTCAGCTTTATAGTAGAGATATTACAACTAGCACTTACTTGACAATACTCTCGGATAGTTGTCGCCGTGCGCGTGCTAGCCCAGGCCCCAAGTTTTGCCTGAGTTGATTGAATCGTTCTACCAGCCGCCTGTCACAAAATAAACAAATCTAGGGATGTTGCATTATAAGTGTTATTCTATTATTTAAAATTCTCATTTATAACCTACTAGTGAAACATACATACCTACATCACGTCGGTGTTCCATAGGGATAGGTTGTGGCTTTAAATCTTCACTTACTACAATCTCACAAACAAACTATCTCTAACATTCCTTAATCTATGGTTGTCACAAGATCATCTTTTACACCATATCGATCTCTTATCACATTATTCTTTAATCTATCTCTCTAACTCACTCCATACATACTTCAAAGTGCTCTCATTTCAACTTAATTTTTTCTACACTATGTCAGTAATTTTAATTTTAATGTAAAATAAGACCTATTTTATTCGCAAGCCCGTAGTAAACACCCATGTCGTCATACATTTAGCATAGAGTCAATGAGATCAATATTTGTATTTGTTCCGTGTCTGGAAGTTAAATATGTATTTACGTATTATATTTATTATCTATGGTCCACGCACATATACTGTGCTTTAGGCGACTTACCTCGGAGTTAGGAAAATGTATGAGATGTGTGAATTTACAATTAATACCAGCGTGTAACCGGTTAGCAACATCCCCCTTTAGAAAGTCAACAACGGACCTGTGCAAAGGCTTCACTTCCTCAGGCGCGAGTCTTCCGTGCAGCGACAGACCGGCGTCTACTACCGCAAGCTGCGAGGACACCAGCCTCCTCAGTTTGGAGGCGGCGGCCGCCTCCCGGGGGGTCGCGTTCCTCGCGAAGTCCGCGGTGAGAAAGGCCTGCTCGTACTTCGTGATGCCGCCTTGCACGTTGGCGTCGATGGTTCCCTGCAGGCGCATGGAGAAGGGGTTGATGTTGCGCACCGGGTCTTCGGTGTACTGCGATATGAGGCTGCGGAGTTCGCGTTCGGTCGCCTCCATGGTTTCGCACGCGAACTGGAAAAAAAAAATTTTAATATTTCATCTCGCTGTGGGGTTCCGGCCGCGCAGAATAGTTAACAGCAGAATAGCCTTCTATTATACCAGGTATCGTATGAGGCGAGGTACTGGAATCGGCAGATAGCGGTATATAGCAGTATCATCCGATTGCTACCACTAGCTTGTCAACGCGTCATATACAGGCGACATTTCTCCTTTCTTGGGGAGGCACATGCCTAAGCGTGGATGTGTAACGGCAAATATGATAAAAAATGTATCAGTTAATCTCAAAGCCCAAAGGAGGATCAATCGTCATATCAAAATATTTGTAAATACTTTTATACAACACGATCTTTTATCGCTAGTAAATAGTGGTAGTATTTTCTAGTAATGAGTCAATGTAATTATTTAATAAGAGGACTTTGACAAATAGGTTAAGACCACACCGAGAACAAGAAGCACCGAACTACCACAAAAAAATCCCACATCTCATACTTTGACCTGACTTCGTGTTAAGTCGCTTAAAGTACTTGTGCTACGGACGCTAGATAATAGAGGAATCACAAATATACTACTTATATACATATATTTAATATACAAATACAGAACAAATACAAATATCATCATACAATTCTTCTCTCTCTTAGCGCACAAGTTAGACTACAATCTGCGCCATCGGGCCTGACAAAAAGCAGTTTGGTGGTATTTATATTTATTGCCCTTGATTATGGACTTAAGAATTGTTAAAAGATTTATTTGAAAATAGTAATTAAGTGTACAAAGTAGGAACTTACTTCAACCGGTGGTATTTCTTCGACGGACCGCGAGACCACTTCCGACCACCGCAGGATACCCGGCAGAGCATTTTCCGTCACTAACGTTGTACGCTCTATCCATAAACTCTGAAAATATATCAAAATATAAATGAAGTGTCCAAGTATGAAATATTTACTCAGGTTTATTTTTCAGCAAACAAGCATACGGTCCGCATGATGATAAACGTTACTGCAACGTTCAAGTTGGTTGATCAAACTGTCCACAGTAAGCAGATTTTTTAAAATCGGTTCAGTAGTTTAGAAGTTCAGCCCGGACAAACAAAGTGGTACGTATTTTTCTACATAAACATGTAGAAGTCTTCAAGTGTTAGATAAGTATATTAGTAAAAGCTGTTTGCTTTGTTTTTTGTCAGATTTTAAAATTATGTCATTGATCACATACAAAGGTCTGGATTGGTACCTCACTCTCATCTATTTCTACCGCAAAATAGCCGTGTTTGTATTGCTATGTTACGGTTTGAAGGTATTGCCCGGTAATTTCACGTCCTCACACGTGAAATTACCGGGCAATATGACATAATACCTTCAAGTCACAAGGGCGGCAACGGGCTAGTGATATCCTTGTGTTATTACGTCTTTAGGCCGCGGTGACGCTTACTATCACACGGACCGTATGCTTGCTTGATGAGCTGGTCTAATTGAAAGTTCAGGTGCGTCTACTGTTTCTAGATTCATGTGATTTTTGTAAAGGCATGTGGATGTAGAGGGGTTAATTTCGGCCATGACCTCTATCTAACCTTGAACTCGTTGTCCTTATCGATAGGCGGCTTGTGCAGCGGCCGGTCGCACAGGAAAGTGTCGACGTCGTTGCACGCGTAGAACCGCTTCACTTGTTCGGGCGCGCCGGAGGGCCATACTCGCCTTCTGGCTACCGGCTTCACGTTGCATATCTGGATGTCTGCGTTCACGATAGGGTAGAACGGTTGTTTTATTTCTATTATTGTTTCTATATTTTTATCTCTGTACATAATTTTCATTTGTCTCATAAAAAAGTGTGATCATTCTATTTATTTACCGAGAAATATTGTTAACGTGTTACGCACGAATGCGTCTTAGTTTTACTCAGACACGGTATAGCAAAATGAAACAAAGCTATTAAAAAAATGACTTAATTAAATTAAATAGCATTTTATTATATGTATACTTTTTATATATATAACTTTATCATTTCTTTTATATTTATAATCAAAAAATTAAACAATAACTTTTCCTATAAATTCGCAGAATGTTGTACAATTATGTTCCTTCGAGACAAACTGAACCATGTGCGATTGGCGCTTAAAGCCAACAAAGCTAATATTACTGTTACATCTAATATAAAGTTAGCAACAACAACAAAAGTATTTATATGAAGTTTATAAATTCTATCAAATCTATCAGAATTAGTCCGGAAGAAAGATAGCTCACACTGTCCGTCGGCAGCGATGATGGAGTCGTCGGGCGGCGTGTTCCGCATCAGAATGTGCGCAGACACGTACTCGGCCTGCAGCCGCTGCGTGAACGCACCTATGCGCTCGTACTCGTGCCCGCGGTACACGAACAACTTGTTCTGAACAGGGAAAGAAACATATTAGAAACATCTAGCAACCCGCCCTGTCTTTGCCCGTTGCAAAATGAGGATAAAAATTGTTAGTGGTATATTCCTAAGAGATAGACATGTACTACCACTTTTTTGTCGACCTTTATACAATGTACAATACTGTAGTACATTATTTTCATATATCTCGTCATGTTCAGCCAGCGTTCGGAATGTAATTACAAAAAAAATTGTTTACATCACATTAGAAACTTGAATGATCAGTGTTTCCCTACTATATTAATATAATAATAATATTTTTTTATTATTATTATTATTATCTACTATATTATGCATGTATTATTAATATAAATCTTACTCTTAATTATTTCTATCCATTATAAAAACCGAATTAAAATCTGTTGCGTAGTTTTAAAGATCTAAGCATACATAGGGACAGATATACAGCCGAAAGCGATTTTGTTTTATATTATGTAGTAACAAGGAATTTACGAAAGTACGTTCCCGTGGGTTGGATCTGTACTTTTTATTTGCCTTTATGAAATCGCCAACGGCTGGGCGGAGGAATGGAAAAAAAACATGCCTCCACTCGCCATCACAGGATGTTCATATGGTAACATAGCCTACGGTTTACTCTCACGTGCACTATGGTTGGGGAATGAGCTCCTTGAGGTTTTCCCAGCGGACTATTATATGGGGTTCTACAAAAATATGGTTTTATAATTTAAAAAAAGTACATACTCTAACGAATAGTGGGCACCCCTTTCCATAGAAGCCAACCCTGAAGTATTCCGGCTCGGGCCTCAGCTGCTCCAGCACGGAGTCGAGGAAGGTGGCGTGCGTGCGCAGGCAGTGCGCCAGGCGCGCGTAGTCGCACAACTTCACCTCATACAACGTCGCCAGCTCGCGCAACAGCGGCAGGCCCTTCTCCCAGCACTGGAACGTATACAGGTTGTTAGACCGACGGTCGAACTCTAGATTGTCCAATTAAATTATCTATAGGCTTTAATGATTACATACTTTATGGTCTTAGTGAATATCAAAGTTTATAGTTCTGCTAAGGCGAATGTAAGGACAATAATGAGAACTTAAATAAAGTTAGGATTTCAAAATTTTTATAATTATGGTCAGTTTTGTACCCAACTTAGTACCTGGTACTTGCTACAATTCATTTGAATTAGCAATTATAATTACAACCGATGATCCTGATGACCCGATAGGATACATTATTGTGACCTACTTTAAACTAGACTGCCAGGTGGTCAATACGCAAGCTGCTAAAGATCCAGCTAGAAAAACTGGTGGTCTGGAAGAAGTTCCAACAACCTCATCTAATCCCACCTCAACCCCGGCCAGCTAAGTACCCGACTACAACGATATACAGGTCACATCCCAAACTTCGACATTAATACACGGATTGAAGAACCTACCTTTCCTCTGTCAAAGTACTGCAACACTTGGTTGTATATCGCCTCCTTGCGTTTCCACTCAGGAGTGTCTGGGTATTCCGGATCCACGCCCACCAGGTCACTGTCCCAGTTCAGCGTTTCCGCGTACAACTATATTAGATTAAGACAATGAATAATTGCTATTATCGATACTAAGACTACTTACGACTATTTTGTTCTTTTGACTGTAGGTTCTGTTGCATTAAATAAATAATTTTCAACGTACAATATAGGTTTGTTCAAAGAGTAATATTACTTTTACCAGGTAGTTGCTGTTGTGGGAATTTATTATTATTATATATATTGTGAATACATGCTCTTTGTCCCTACGTCTTTCGTAGCGCATGGGTGCCCCTAAATAGAGGTACAAAATAGTAATAGTTTGCGTGTAAGCCCCAGCTCTTCTTTAGTCACAAAGTGATAATAGACTACCTCCCCTCCCACGATATTTGGAGCGACAAGTTACCATAAAATGGTATCATGACAACATACTTTTCATTGCTAGAAACATAAAATTATAAATATATATATATATATATATATAAATAATAAAACACAACATATAATTATGTGTTTACCTGATATGGATGAGTGAGAAAAGAGGGGGAAATGTAAGTAGAACCATTAGTAGTACTAAAGGCAAAGTGTAAGTCTCTCTTGATTGCAAATTTACAATTTCCATACAACTGTCACAATATTCAACAACATTGACAATATTCAAAGCTTTCTTTAAAGTTTTGCTTTTGCACTCATGTGTGGAATAAAATGAAGTAGTTTACGACTTATTTCTTACCAAGAGAGTACAACCAGCTTCGATGAAGTTGTCCGATGCTATGTGAAGATCGTGCAGTTTGTACACGTAACGGAGATACATTTCTTTGCGGTCAATTTCGTTCTTGTAGAAGTTCTGCAAGCGAATATATTTGTACTAGTTTACATCCCGTAATTAGAAAGAATAAATAAGATAATTGCGCACTATTGAATATATTATCATCATCATTATAGCAGGCGTAAAATTTCCACTGCTGGACATAGGCCTCCCCAAGAAAGGGGAATTTGCCCTTAATCGATGAATATTGCTGCTATCTGTCGGTTCTGGTACTTCAGTCGCCTCTTACGACACCTGGTACAGCAGGTAAACAAGGTACTAGTTCTCCACAGGTACCACACGGCTATGAATCATTATATCTGCTGTAAATTTCGGGTATGAAATAGTCCGTTAAGACACAGGCCCACCCGAGGCGCGGTGGCAGTGCTCTGTCTCGGAACGAGAATACCGCTGTCCACTCCTATCCGTTGTATGTTGTGCTTTAGCTACACTCTTTTTTCATCGTATTTCACCGTATCTGAGCTGATTTGTTTCACTTGGCCCAATCGGAGGTGCTACTGAATATTTTTTAGCTTAAATAATTAATTATTTTATTTATTTAATATGTGTAAGACTAACAGCACCATAAAACATATCTACAACAGTAAGATTAACATAAGGCCAATGTAATCTCTCAACGATTAATCAATTTCTTAGTAATTTATGGACAAATTTATCATAGATTCAAGAAGAGCAAATGTAAATGTATGATTAATATATTGTTAAGGTACTAAGAATAGACGTGGATCAGGCGATCATGACCGGCCAACGAGGTGTCTGTTGCTTATAGCTGGGGTCGTCCCGCTGCGCATTTTCTCCCCTATCGGCCATCGGTTCGGCGATCTATGTTCCACGTCTATGTATGATCGATCTATGTATGATCTTGTAAAGCCACTTCAGCTTTGCGATTTGGTGAGCTATATCAATACTCCTGCGGATCTCCTCATATTCGCGCGAGGGAGTCCGAGCTCTCCCCACCGCTCGCTGAGCGACTTCGAGTCTACTAACGCCCACAGTTCGTGGTCATGTCTCCGTGATTTTCTTCAAACAAAAGTCCTTAGTCGAATCAAAATAAATAATAATAATTCAAACAGCATGTATATGACCGGACTCCAAGATGTCGCTTAAAACATTTGTGTTACAGACATCAGAGAACAGAGGAATCAATAGTATAATACTTAAATACGTATTTAACACCCAGACACAGAAATACAAATACCATTATAAATATTTGTGGGTGAGGATCGAGCCCGCCAGACCTTTAATATTCAGTTATGTTCGTTATCTTACCAGCAAATTGACGGTGGCAGCCATCCTCTTATCCCTGTGCTCGGCGCCCTGCATGACGGCGCGGTAGTCCAACAGACGCTCGAGTAGTCGCGTCACGCAGCCCACGAACATTGCGCCGGCTTCCCGCCAACCCTCCGTAGACACGCGTTCCATCAACCTGTACATACGTATTATATATTGCCTTGTAAATTTTTACTAATATTCACCGTTCACTACTCATAATAAAACTACTTTTTTTAACTACCACGCAGTAGGTATCACTCTGCAGGTAGGAATGGGAACGCGAACGTTTAAAATTGAAAACCGAAGATAAATAAAAATTTGTGATGGTAGTTGCAATTTAAACTTGCAAGTCCTGACATCACACCTTTTGTCAGTCTTGAGACCGGTTGCTGCAATTTGACCTAAACGTCGACCTAAAAATGTAAATAGTGAAATAAATCGCGTTTTAAAACCGCTAAAAAGGTGGTTTTCTTATATTGCCTTACTATTTGTAGATATAGTAAAAACTTTTGGATTTGTAGCGAGAAGACTTAGCTTCGTGTTTTACTAGATCTTCGGCTATTATTTTTCACTACACTCAAGAAAACTATCAGGCTGTTTTTTTTACGATAATTTGATATAGGTCAAGCTCTTTTATAGTATTTTTTCAAATATAGCTTGATTAGAATGACAGATGTCAATGTAGTAGTGTTAATTATATTGGCCTCATAGCAAATAATGATATAGATTACAGTACAAAGGTTTAACATAAAAAGTATATTATATAAAATCCACCTGGAATTATGACAAAAACCTTTCCATCCAAATCCAACAGTTCTACACAATCCAATAAATTAAGGATTTGTAATGGTACTTGTAATATGTACTACCAAAGAGTATATACAATTAAAAGATAATCCAGGTCTTGTCATCCTCATTTTTTTTATACAACTTATTTTTAAATTTATACGAAACCTAAATCTCTAGCTCTATAACAAAAAAACTCTCCATGGAAATACAAATAATTAAAACACATTAAAACGTTTGAAATAAAAAATAAACTTGCAAGAAAAACATGCAGCAACAAATTTTCTTCTCTTCCTTCACTTTGTTCACAATAATAACACTTTTTTTATAATACGGATACATATTTAACTAAAACCTAAATTATTAGAAACTCAATTCGTCACGTCCTCCTTAATACATTTAGCACTACTAAATACAGAAACAAAAATTATCTATATTCATTACGTAGTTGTGCAACATATTGTAAAACAAATCAGCGTTTCACAAAACCCACGATTACTAACATTACAATTTTTATCTACAATTTCATAACATAATGATGATACTTACACGGAACTCAAATGCTCCCTGAGCCGATGTAGCGTGAAAATTATGGGAAATCATTAGCGTGAAAGACTTTATTAATTTTCTTATTCTTAATTCTTATTAAAGCATTCTTACTAATATTAATTATAATTTTAAAACATTAATGTATAACACATGTCCCTGAAAACCTATTATAAGAGTGTATAAAATATACTGGAAACCTATTATAAGATTGTATACTATAACTACAGCTTTAAGAGCACCAATCATAAGTGACGGTTGTGATCCTATCTTGCGAGTCATGTGTCATAGGTTCGATCCCTTTCCCGGACAAACATTTATATGATGAATATTTGCGTTTGTTGTGTCTGGGTGTCAAATATGTTTTTATGTATTGAATTTGTGATTGCTTTAGGTTAAGTCAATGTTTGAGATGTTACGTGCATTTAAACTTACCTTTGTTAATCCAAACTTGCTCTTTGTTAATCTAACTATTGTTTAAAATATTTTCAAGATTTGATCATGATGACTCATTGTCAATGTCATGTGATCATGTCATTTTATATTTACTACTACTTCGGCTCTAGCTCGAAAGTTGGTTTTGCTACTAAAACGCCTTTTTACACCAAATTGTCAGGACTAGCATCATAATTTCACAAACATATTGATTAATCTATAAGTCTTAAACATACTGATCCTCCTATACCTAATGCCTCATATCTCCGTACCTAGTAAATAATTCATGTGATCCAATGCCGGTAACTTTATTAATCACAGTAAAAAAATACGTGGAGTACCAACGGAGTAGAATAGTATACCCCCTTGAATCAGGTGTCGTAACAGACGACTAAGGTACCGGAAACAACAGATGGCGGTGTATGTACCCGAAACAGCGTAGCTCAAATGTAACGGTATGTAGGACGGATAGGCAGCATTTAAGCTACGTAGCTACGTTCTGCAATGGCATAATTCCGCCTTTCATGGGAATGCTTGCGATGTATGGAAACTCCTTTGCAGCGGAATAACATTTCAGGCTCTAGCTCGAAATTTGGTTTTGCTTCTTAACCGATATATACTTTATTGATGAAAAAGCTGGCGTGGTTATCATAGTCACCAGATAGACGGCGGTCACACGAGAGTGCCTAGACCTAGCTTTGGGTGGCCGTCGTTGGGGGTTGAAATTAAATTTGCAAATGAGGAGAGTGTGAGCCCGGCCGGCGTAAGGGCGGCCAGTAATCGCTCGTTGGGGCATGACTGCACGCATTTGCCGGCGAACGTAATGTACTGCTCTACGAAAGACGTCTCTTTAGTGACGTGTGACTGAACGTGGAGTGCCAGTGAGAAAGCAAGAGAGGGACGCATTTAGAGATGTGATACAATCGGGCGGCCATAGTCTCTCCATGATTCCTTGCTTTTATATAAATCGATTCATCTCAACCTAGCCTATTGATACTTTTCTTAAAGTATATGATTGGTACGCAGTTGGTAGGTTGGTAGTTTCTTAAAGTATATGATTGGTACGCACTTAAATACATAAGTTTAACATCCAGGCACTTAGCCTGGATGTTAAACTTATGTATTTAAGTAGTATATTTGTGATTCCTCTGATGTCTGACGTCCGTAACACAAGTGATTTAAGCGACTCACCACGGAGTCAGGTCAGTGTACAAGATGTTGTGAGAATTTATTATTATTGTTACCGTTAGCTATTAATTCATACTCAACTCAACTGTACGTGGATACTCACACAGTGTCAAATAGTCTCCTA
The DNA here is from genome assembly GCA_020976665.1 of Heortia vitessoides. Classification (NCBI taxonomy): domain Eukaryota; kingdom Metazoa; phylum Arthropoda; class Insecta; order Lepidoptera; family Crambidae; genus Heortia; species Heortia vitessoides. Next base: position 6,448,148 of record JACJUM010002819.1, on the reverse strand, counting down.
TAGTGGTCGTCAGCCTTGTTATCGGCGACGAGGGAGTCCAGTTTATCGACCAGCGCGGCCTCGGTCCGCCGGGCGGAGCCGGTGGCGGCGCGTTCAGCGGCCATCAGCGACACTAGCGCCCCCAACGCCGCGCGGCGCAACTCGGGCACCAGAGTGATTTCTAGGAGTGCCCCTACTGCCCCCGGTACTAGGTGCAGCTGTGCCGGACCTGGAATATATCCGTCAAATATTAAATCATAACAGATGTGGTGAATTGTATATTTAAAATATAAAAGTTTATAAGAAGGTTATTCATAAATTTAAGAAATACACTATTGGTTGTGTTGATAGGTTATAAGATAGGTTATAGTGTAGTCTATCAGTGGGAGATTTTTAAAAATGCAATAGTATCTTGCAGATGTCAAGACTGCTGATAGGTGATAGAAATTAATCCCATCACGAACCTACGCTCTGTAATTTTTATGTAAAAACTGAATGTCCTGCGCCTGCCATTATGGGCAAAATTGTCTTTATCTTAGGGAGGCCTATGTCTAGCCGCAGTGGGCGTTTTACGGCTGACGATAATGAGATGACAACCTGCACCAGGTCGCGGTTCCGCAAAGGAGCCGCAGGTTACCTAGCCGGCCCCACACGGCGAGCACCTGCAGGCCGGCGGCGGCGCGCATGCGCGGGCGGTCGGGCGCGCGCCCCGCCCAGCGCTCGGGCTGCAGCGCGCCCGCCGTCACCAGCGCCACGCCCAGCTCCATGTAGCCCGACCACAGCTGCGTTTTGATGAAGATAATTTTTTATTATTATAAAACTCCTATATACCTTTGGATGTAAAGTAAAAAGGGTTCCTAGACAATCCCTAAAAAACTATTGATTAAAACTATTGTACAAATACTACGAAGAAGATTACGTCACTTTTTACTTACTTGAGAATCAAATTGAGGCGGTTCATCCCCTAAAAATCTCTCCAGTAGGGGTTTCGCCAAATCCTGTAGCGCGGAAAGTAGGACTTTACAACTCTGAACGCGTAGCACCATCCAGTCTGATGGAAACACCTGTGATCAAAAACCATTCACCAATTCAACAGAAGAGAAGGATGCAAGGTGTAAATTATGACGTCAGAACCATAACATTTTGTTTGTGCGAATGAAAAGGCATGATGTTTTCACTAGGCAGCGGCAGAATTGATACTTTTCTGTCCGTTATAGTTCTATATCGCATCTTTTAACGATTAATATAACTACTTTATTAATTTATATTTTCTCCTCTCATTAAAGACAAGAATTTCTTATATACCTAGATCAATTTGTCTTCAGGTTCACTGAGAGGTTTATTGTTAATGGCATTTCATTAAAAAGAATCTTAGGAATCAATCAAACAATCAACTGAGTCAACAATACATTGTTGGGCCCGATGGCGCAGAACACAGTAATTCTATCTTGTGCACCATTATAGTTCGATCCACACACATCCAGAACAAATATTTATCTGAAGTCTGGGTTAAATATTATATGTGTGATTCCTCTGTTGTGTGATAGCCGTAACACAAGTTCAACTTATCTCGAAGTCAGGTATGAGATGTAATAATTATTTTTTTTATTTAAAGACTTTTTAAATCGATAGGTTCACAAAATCAAAATTGTTAATTTTTATTTTACTAAGTACTCACGTCCTGCTCTATCAAATGTCTGAAGACAAGGAAGGCTCGCATCAGAAAGTCCTTCAAAGGTTTTCTGTCATGAGGATGAGGCGCTAGATGACTCCAAAGACGTTGGTAGTGGGCTGGCTTCAGCAGTTCCATGGCGCCGAGCAAGCCAGCTACCATGGAACCCTAGAAGAGAATAAATATTGCAACGTTTAATTTTGTCTCTACGGCCAAGTCCGTATTGCCATGGGATACCAGCAGAGTAGTAGTATCTATGACGGGCTCGATGGCGAAAATGGTAGTAATCCTAGGTGCGCTAGAGGTCGTGGGTTCGATCCCTACAAAAATCAAATATTTAAATGATGAATATTTGTATTTGTTCTGTGACTAGAAGCTATTTATATGTACCTAATTATTATTTTGTGATTCATATATTGTATGATATCCGTAACACAAGTGATTTGAGCTACTTCGGAATCAGGTTAATATGAGATGTGTGAATTTATAATTATTATTTATTATCTCCCGTACCATTGTTCGTAAGACTGACGGCACGATTAAGGTACCGTAACCAACAGATGGCGGTATATCCACCCGAAACAGATTATCTCTTGAAGCTACATCCTACGTATTCCACCACGCCTTCCCAGCGAAGTTTTTTGTCCACGGGCGGCACAGGCCACACGGGCGAGTTCCCACCGATGAGGAGCAAGCCTGAAGCCACCAGCACGTCGAGCGTGTTCAGACACAGCACGTCCATGTCGGGGTCGAAGTATCATAGTAGCCCAGCACAATAGTGCTATCTGTCACGTACTGTCTGTACAGCGCAGCACGAGCGAGTTCCCGCCGATGAGATGCAAGCCTGTGTCTACTAGCATATCGAGCGTGTTTTTCAGACAGCACGTCTACATCGAGGTCGAGGTATCATTGTCGGCCAGCACACTAGTGCCACCTGTCCACCTACAGCAAAATATACCTACCAGCACGAGTAAGTTCCCGCCGATTAGATGCAAGCCTGTGTCTACCAGCATATCGAGCGTGTTTTTCAGACAGCACGTCTACATCGAGGTCGAGGTATCATTGTCGGCCAGCACACTAGTGCCACCTGTCCACCTACAGCATAATATACCTACCAGCACGGGTGAGTTCCCGCCGATGAGATGCAAGCCCGTGTCCACCAGCACGTCGAGCGTGTTCAGACACAGCACGTCCACGTCGGGGTCGAGGTGGTCATCGTCAGCGTCCGCCTCCTGTCGCCGCCACAGGAGGGCGACCAGCTCGCCCACCATCTCAGCACACTGGGCCAACTCGTCCCGGCGAGCGAGGTGGACGCGGAGATGATGGCATGCGGTTGTTAGCACTATGTTGCGGGCCTCTAAAAAGGGATGTTTTAGTTGGAGAAGGAGATCAAGACTACGTTTGAGTTTAATTAACATGTTGTTGTTAACACCATGTATGGTAATTATATATTACTAGCTATACCCACGGTTTCACCTTCGTTAATCTAAGTAACAAAGAAGCTTACGTTTATCTTTCTAACATCAGCTATCCGCCGGTATAAGTTGAAATCGGTCTAGCTGTTACAATGATTAGCCCTAACAAACAGACAATAATTATTTGACGGGCCTGATGGCACAAATGGTAGTATAATATATCATTATACTACCATATGGATAGTGCAATTTATTATTATTATTTATTAAAATAAAATATATATTATCACAGTGAAAACCTGTTAAATTGAAATAACATAGATACATACGCATAAATATATTTTGGTTTACAGGGACATAGCCGTGAGGTACCGGCAGAGTAGAATAGTACCTCCCTTTGTACCAGATGTCGTAAGAGGCGACTAAGATACTAGAATCCATATCCATCCGGAACAGTGTAGTTCAAATGCACATGGCGGGGACGGGCAGCAGCACCTTCTTCGAAAAAGCTGCACTCTGCGATTACCAACCCTCTTGACCAGTGCGGCAATTATGGGCGAAATACCCTATTTCTAGGAGAGGCCAATGTGTAGTAGTAGACTTCTAATAGCTGATATGATTATAGGGACAAGTGGTGCCACTTGTCGTACCATGACAGATTTATTAACCCCCCCCCCCCTCCATGTTTATAACTTTATTAAGGGTGGGGGCTTACCAGGATCCTGCCCCAGCGGGCCTTTTAGTATCTCTTGCGCGGCAGCGAGACGCGCTTTGGCGAGCGCAGGTGGCGCGTTGGCGGCGGGTGCGTCCAGCATGGAGGCTGTGACTCGCGCCGCCTCCACAGGCCCAAGGGCGGACGCCACTTCCTTAGCCACGCTCGCCCATGACGCCATTAGGGCTACCTGAACCAAAACAGTGATAATTATAATACATAAACAAGTCAAAAACATCTTTATTTAATAAAAATAGGTCTAACATAGGCACGTATAAATCAGCAACTAAACAATGTTTTGTCTATAAATATATATTTTCTAATTACAATTAATTAGTGAATAAGGGGTTAACAAACCAAGCAGTCAGTTATTAGATGGCCTACTTTATAACTAGTCTGCCGGCACTAAATAGCTCTGATAAAAGTTTAATGCAAGTTCATTGCAGCGTCTCCAGAAAATAAACCTTAAAAAATCCTGGTGGTAATAAATAATCCATCAACACCTAGCGGCTGGTGCTATTAAAACCCTTACAGACATCAATAGTAGAAGCGAAAGTAATTTAATATAATCCAATGCAGCTTCATCACTACATAGTATATAACAAAGTTAGTTCCCGCTGTCTGTTCCTAAGTATGCTTAGTTCTTTAAAATTATGGCATTGTGATGCTATTATTTTTGTTAGATATAATGATTCAAGAGGTAGATTTTTATGTATAATACTTGCATATAATAGAGAAACACAGATAATTTTAAAAGTATCTAATGTAAATAAAAGCATTTTTTTGCGATTACATTGCAAACGCTGGCTATATTGTACACAATATAATGGTCTATAAAAAAGTCCGCTGTGGTGGGTGTCTATCTTTTAAGGAAAATTAAAATAACCATTTTCTCTCTACATTGCACCCGTGCAAAGCCTGGACGGGTCGTTAGTCTTTTTAGGTAGATTTGATCGCAAAATATGTAGCCAATAGCATTAGCAAACAAGTTTCCATCTTTACTAAATAAAAAAATAAGTTTTACTATGTACCTGCCGTAATAAAAGGGAGTGTAATTATTGTCAGTGATATAATACTTGTTATCGGACCACCAGGATCACTTACTCGACTCGTTATTATAATACGGGAGTCTATAGGCTGCGCAGACGCTTACCATCGTATCACGTGGACCGTAAATTTGTATAGCTATATATATAAAAGGAGAAACTGACTGATTGACCTCCTCGCAGGCCTCCTCAACTATTAGGATTAGAATCTTGAAATTTTGCACAGGGATTTCTTTTATAACATAGGAGAGCAAAAAGAAAGGATTTTCGATAATTCCCCTTTTCGGGGGGTAAAACGGGGGTGTAAAGTAAGAATGAAACTACCGTTTTTAATGGTATTCAAATGAAATTCAGTATACAAGTTCTTCGTTGAAAGTCAAGAAATACGTATAAAATATGTTTTAGAAAATATATCTTAAGGGGGTAAAAGAGGGGTGCAAAGTTAGTATAAAAGCTTTACAACTTAAAACGGGTGAAACCGCGGGGCGTTGATTGTATCAAATTAATTAAATAAAAAAACCCTCACCATGTTTAATACAAAATACAGACTAAAATGTTTCAGTCTAAAGAAAACAAGGGGTGAGCGAAACTCATATCATTCAAATTGCCATCATACCTGCGCAGGCGCCAAGTGCTCGCGGTGGGGATGTTGAGCGAGTGCCTTGAGCGCGTGGAGGGCGGCCCTCACGTCCCTCCGGAAGCTGTCCTCGTACTGGCCGCCGGTGGCGCGCGCGAACAGCCGCCGCGAGCGCACGGCCAGCCGGAACACGGCGCCCAGCGACCGCAGGCACTTGCGGATCGGCTCCTGGCCCTCCGCGCCCGCCGCCCACTCGGCGCAGTGCTGCACTGACGACAGCAGACCCCTGGGATGGGAGACACAACGTTCAGCAAAAACTAGAAGCACCTCGCGGTTTCACTTTCCCACAAAAGTCTACAATCGCAAGTGAAGCGGTACATGTGTGTTTTGATTTTATTGACAAATTAGAAATATAACTATTATGATAAATAATAAAAGTAGTTTGAACTACTCTTTATAGAATCAATTTACTAGTCAGTCTCGTTAAAATCGGTCGAGTTGTTTCATCGGTTAGATAGACAGAGAGACAACATTTTTATTTTCTTTTTCATAAGTTGACAATATTGAATAACAAACATACAATTTAATTTGTTTGTATGTATATATTAGAAATGATTTCAGAAAAAGTGCACTAATACCTAGAACTTGAAAACGCTTAAAAAGGAAGACAGTGGTACATACACGCAAAACCGTTTAGTATTAGAAAATACTTCACCCAAACCCCACAATTAACTTGTCTCGGCTCTTTATCTGTCTGAGTATATTTAGTCTGAGTTACCAGCGCGATCACGGGATGAGTGCTCAAAATTAGTTTTTTTCTGATCACCCGCATCTCTACCTGTGTGGACTTTACCACATCGCGTCCAGAAGCAACTTTTATGTCCTTACCTAGCTATGTACAGCTGTAAAAACTAACAAAAAAAAAAACACCATTATAATATATATATATATATATGCTGTGTGGTACCAGCAGAGAACAATAGTAACTCCGCATGTACCAGGTGTCGTAAGAGGCGACTAAGGTACTAGAACCGACAGATGACAGTATATCCATCCGTATGTATCCGGTGTAGCTCAAATGTAAATCTAAAATGCCAAGTTTGCCAAACGCGGTTATTATTTCTTTCTTGGGGTGGCCTATGTTCAATGGCTGATATGATAATGAATATTATTATAAACAAACAAAATCAAGCGTTAATACCCACTTGTAAACAAGAGCCGCTGAAAAGTGTTCTTCTATGTAAACGTCTAACACGGGTCTGAAATGTTGGAATCGACTCTCGTCGAGTAGACTGCATATTGACACTAGCACCAGGAATACGGTGCCGGAATGTGGCGTGCTGGAAAACATAGAATTTTTACACTCAAGAGTATAAATAAGTATACTCTACATACACACATACATCACGTGTGTCCCATCGGGGTAGGCAGAGGCGATCGATCGATCTCCACTTGTTACGATCTTGGCATACCTATCTCGCTCTCCTTGCTCGCATAAGTCCTTTTATACACGCTTGTTTTTTCTTAGTACTTCTGACCTGGACCTTCTTTAATACCTGTTCTACCTGGTTAAGATATGTTCGCCTAGATCGTCCTATACCAACTCTTCCATTAACTTCCGCTCTATATATTTGTGCAGTCTTTCTACTTTTATCCATTCTTTCTACATGTCCAAACCATCTCAACATTCCTTTCTCTATTATTGTCACAACATCATCTTTTACACCACATCGATCTCTAATCACACTATTCTTTTATCTATCTCTCAAATCTCTCTCTATACTCTATACCTTAAAAAAATCTCATAAAGTCGACTTCGCATTGCATAAATTGACCAAAGGACTGTAATGGGTTAAGGCCTATTCTTAGAAAACAATATAACATTAAATCTAGCTTATAAATAAAGTTCTTAATATTGTGTGCACTATAGTAGCACTAAGAGATTTTGATATTTAGCTATATGCGTCGTACAAAACAGATTTTGCGAACTTGTTTGGACTCTTCCTCTTAGAAGAGTCTAAGGTCCAACCTTAAGAGATCTGTTGGACTTTTGCAAAAACTATTTGCAATAAACACGCTTAAAATATTTTTATACTTATCCTTACAAGCTAAAAACCTAAAGTTTGTAATCTCAGGGAAGATCAATGCTAACATATCACCCAGTAACATCACTAATTCATTCATTAGCCTAGTGTAGCAAGTATAGCAGCATTGAGATATCTTGATACTTGATTCTAGAAGTGTGTAGGGATACGTACCTATTACCGTCCTCAGTGGAGAACAGTGCGAACAAAGCGTCAAGAACGTCACGTAGAAATTTGATTAGTTCTTCGCAGCTCAATCCATCACCGAGCCGCAGAACTCGGAGCAACGTCTCTTGCACTTTCTCTGGATGCGCGCGCCATTGTAACAACGCTAAGAGATCCTCTAGAAGACGGAGCAAAGTTGACTTTTTAGGTAAAGATAAAACAATAAAATTTTACAAAATACTTTTAGACAATATGTTATTATTGACTGTTATTAGTAATTATTCATAAAGAATTGTTTTTCGTAAGAATCAGTAAATGTTTCAAACTTTTTCGAACTTGACTTATTTGCTTCTAGTGTATTAGCCTTCAAGCGTGGTCTTTCTGACAGTAGGTCGAGTCAGTGAACTATCTGTTTCTTCTATTTTTAATTGTATTGTTTTGTATTATTGTTACTTTTCTCCATGTGGGGGGAATCAATGTTAAATTTTGAATTTTATATGCGAAAATAAAGCACCTTTAAAGGGTGCTTTAATTATTATGAATCTTAATATTTTTGTGGAAATTTGTTTGTTTTCCAAATAAATTAAAATAAACCTACGGACATACCTACAGGACGTACTAAACATTCAATAACACTACATAAATAAATTGTCGAATATTGCGAAGTCGTTTTATAGTTATGCGCGTACATTTCGGCGAATAATTTACATAGATAATTATTATGTAAATGTAAATAATAATAATAGTATAATATGTAAATAACAATAGTAGTTTATTGTGTAATTAATAATAATAGTTTATTATCTAAATTATTTATTTATTTATTTTAATACACATTAAAAGCTTACAGAAATTAATCCAATGCGCTTAGAAGATTAAATTTTATTGAATTTAAAACAATGTCAGGGTTTTTATAGAAAATATAACATTATTAAATAAATTTACACAAATTAGTGATGTCATGGTTGGTTGCAAGTCACAATATAAAATTGCTTTTCAAGACACAAAAACAAATAATAACAATAAAACAAATAATAAATGTCAGAAATAAGCCCAAGGAAAGGCCCGAAATTGATAACATAAATGTCGAAAATTGTCTGCGAATAAATCTATTTCATAGTGCTGAGAGCAAGACACGTCGAGCCCCGTTAGCTCTTAAGAGCCCTGTTCATGTTCATAGGCGCGTGGCTACTGCGCTACCAACCCGCTGGGTTACTAATAAGGTGCTCGGCTCTTCTAAATTTATAAATGTAAAGTAAGAACCATATATTTTGTAAACTTACCGTTTTGCGTCAGTTTAGTAGAACACAACAATGTGTTGATAGTGCAATTCTCTTTGGAGCTTCTTTGGAAGGACGGCACGACACCGTTCGAGGGCGCCGCGCGCACCGAGTCGTTGGCGCATGAGGGCAGCGTCAGATAGCTAGCACTTGTCAACCTGTGAACCAAAATATCTCTTATAATCAATACATAAGATTTACTTTTCTTTATACGGAATGCTTATGAGTATTTTATCTGCGACTAACCGATAGTGTTATTTCTTGTATCAATTTTAATCGTATAATCTTTTTTACGGGCCCGATGGCGCAAATCGTAGTGATCGTATCTTGTGCGCCAAGAGTCGTGGATTCGATTCACACCCAGAGCCAATATTTATATGATGATATTTGTGATTCCTCTGTTGTCAAGCGTCTGTAACAAAAGTGCCCACGTACCACGGAGTCTGGTAAATATTTGAGATGTTGTGGAGAAAAAATATTGCGTACATGCGTAATTCTCTTCCCGTAAAATAAAATATAGCTTATGTTACGCGCTTATAATGTAATTTTCTATTAGTGAAAGAGTTTTAAAATCGGCCCAGTAGTTCACGAATTTATTTGTTACAAACGTACAAAGATACAATATCCGTCTAAGTACATATTTCTAAATATAACCTACGATATTTCAGAAGAATGCAAATTTCTATTAGTGAAGAATTTCTAAACTCAGTTCAGAAGTTTTTGAATCTTACGTTACAAGCAAAAATACAATCTTTATAATATTAGTATGTATAGGTAAGAAACTGCTACTAGCGATAAGGCTGCCTCTTGTACTATTTCATATATTTGTAATGTTCTTGTGTCGTTTTTATTCGTCTACAATAAAGAGTAGAATATTATTAATTACTATTACAGATAGACAAATATATGGAAAAAATATTATTCGTACCATTTGTTCTAACCGAGATTCGAACCCGTGGCCCTAAAGTGCCAACCGAGACCACCTAATAACAACGAACCCAGTCTAGTCGGCCTAGTCTCCTGTGAGTTTCACATAAACAGGATATACCCAATATTAACGGGACTGCAATTTAAATTTAACACTAACATCAATTTAGCAACTCTATGCTCCAATTATTGCATTTTACCTGACCTCCTAACTAGCCTGGTCGCTGTGATCAATTCAACCAATTAACCTATGAGGTTAACACACAATGGGTAATAGACGTAGATAATAGATTTTTCTTTTGTTTATGGATTATTTTTTCTTGACCTAAAATAAAAGATTTTCACTTATTTAGGTATACGATGGATTTATAAACGTATCAAAATCCAGGCGAACGAAGTGAAAACAATAAAGAATAAATCAATCGTCCGAATCGTCAAAGTTTCTTTTTCGACGAATCTTTTGTTGGTCTACTCAGTCTATTTAGCGCCATTGGCTATTCAAAACTACCTGACAAAGTGTAATTTAAAACGTCTTATGTTAACATCTAGACTTTACATGTCATGGAATGTTGGACTAGACTAGGTATATACCTTATTAATCCACTAATCCCGTCACTGCCTTATAACATAATTAAATTAATAAATTAAATCCTTTATGGCTGCCGCTCATGTCGGCGCGCATTCCTTAAGATTCACATTCTTTCTTCTTCTTCTTCAGTAACAGCAAAGCGAGGGTGAAGTGAGTATAGTAAGTAACTAAACTATATTTATATTATAAAATGCAATATATTAAGATCATTTATTTATATCTATATTAATTACGCCTCTTAGTTTCATTAACTTTTCAAATCAAAGGTTGCCTGGAAGAAATCCAGAAAAAAAAATAAACATTGTGATTATTATTTTTGTCTTATTTTCTTTTGTTTGGTGTATAATACAGATTTAATCATCATTATTATTGAAATTAAAAAGGTCAGTGCGTTTGTTTACACGAGGTTCGAACTTTTGCGTGAGTTTACACGCTAAGATCAGCCGACCGAATCCGAAACCAATAATGGTCCTCACGACGTATTTATATTTGGATACTAGCAGCGCTTCGCAGTTTAACCTGCGTACCTTTCTTTTTCTCACAACATCTCATACTTTATACTTATTCCGTGAATAGTCGCTTACGGACATCAGACAACGGAGGAACCACAGATATAATAGTTAAATACATATATTTAACACCTAGACACAGAACAAACATAAATATCATCATATAAATATTTATTCTGGGTGGGAATCAAACCTACTACTTTTGGCGCCAAAGACAAGATCACTACAATCTGCGCCATCGGGCCTGTCAATTGTCTATATCGCCGTAAAAATATATATAATAATAAAAGTAGTTATAGATTACTCTTCAACATCAGTTATTTGCCAGTGCAAGAACAAACAGACAAATAGACAGACATTTTTTTTCTGCCGGTATCGTATATTCATATGTATTAAGTTAATAGCTTTTAATTTGGAATTACTAACAGACACTATAATTTTAATTATATGTATTGATTCATACTTAGTAGGGTCATCGCATTTGTACACGTGTAATTCGTGCGCGCCGTCCCTAAGCGTCGCACCGCTCGCTTCCATCAGCCGGGCGAACGCGAAGCCGAACAGCTTTCTCTCGTTCTTGTCGCGAGCTGAAATACAATCATACATCATACAGTAAACATTTAAATTAAATAACGTGCATAATAACCGTGAACGTATGCCGTCGGGTACCAGCAGTGTAAAATAGTACCTTCCCCCATACCAGGTGTCGTAAGAGGCTACTAAGAGCCGACAGATATATATCTATATATATATATATATATATATATATATATATATCCGACAGGCGGTATATCCACACGAAATAGTTTAGGTCAAATGCAATAGGACGACGGAAATGCTGCCCGCATTTCCGTCGCGAAGCTACGCTCTGCGATTACCACAAGGCCTGCCTAGTGCGGCGATTATGGTCAACATTTCCTTTTAGGAAGGCCCACGTCCAGCATAAAATTTCTATAGATGCTATAATGATGTTGATGTAGATGTAAAATAACACAAAATTGTGTGATATTGTACATGGTGGGTATTGAACCGAAGACAGAAGATACACTACCGAATATGATTGGAGATTAAATAATTGTAAGCCATGAGGTACCTGAGCCATCAGAGTAGAATAATACCTCCACCATTATCGGGTGTTGTAAAAGGCGACTAAGGTACCAGAACCAGTAGGTGGCGGTATATCTATCCAAAACAGTGTGGCTCAAATGCATAGGGCGGAGATGGTCAGCAGCACCCTCGTCGGGAAATCTGCGCTCTGCGATTGCCAACACGCTTGCCCAGCGCGGCCTTTCTTGGGGAGGTTTATGTCCTGCAGGGGACTTTCAATGGCTGATATGATGATGATGAACATACTTGAACAATGCCGGAACTCGATCCTGACGTGCGCGTGCGTGAACGTCTCCAGTGGCACCGTCAGCCGCAGCTGCTCGCCCCACGACGGACTGTTGTTGTGGTACAGCACCAGCGACTCGTATGAAGTGCAGCCGGTGCCGCTCGCGCCCCACACGCACTCCTGTTACAAACCTTGACATTGCTTTACGTGCTTATGACACAAAATTTAGTCCTCAATCACCACATCTTGGCTTTTAAAGATAGTACCTGATAATATTGAACCTGTATATATATCCGCTGTCCTGTAAAAATTGCGCTAATTTCTCAGCACAAAAAAGAATAGGAAAATTCGACGTGTCTGCTAAGGTCTTTGTAGCACAACAGTAGTGCAGCCTGAGACAAGTTAATTATATTTTTAGTAAATAATATCTAAAACAAAATTCATTATTACATAAAACTGTTGATGTTATTTACAATTAAATCCTTATTTCAATTATATATCGCAAAAAATATTAATCTCACATCAAATGCAATGTTCTGACCTCAAACGAACTTCTCTTTTAGAAGATACTAACACAAACAGCCAGGACCATGCGCCAACCTTGCACAACACGGGCGTCTATAGGATTCGGTGACGCTTGTCAACATGAGAACTGTATGCTGTCCTAATATCAAAAATACATCTAATATAATACTTACACTTATAACCTGCCCAGTGTTATCGTGTACACTGATGGTAGCCAACACGTTCTTTGCTGTGCTTTTGCCGCCTCGTTCAAACTCAGCTCGTTCTAAAGTCAAATACAGGTCATTTCTGACGTCACCCGGCATAATGACGTCTGGGAAACCACGTTTGGCAGTGATCGTCGCGCCTGACGATACTGCTTCAGTTATGCTGCCCGGGTGTGTTAGTAGTCTGAGGGCTACGACGATACCTACAATGAGAAACCCCTACTAATATTATAAATGCAAAAGTAACTTTGACTGTCTGTTACGCTTTTCCGCTTAAACCTCTCAACCAATTTTGATGAAATTAAGCACAGACAATCTTTAGACCCTGAGAAAGGATATAGGCTATTTTTTAATTCGAAATAAGAGTTGCAAGGGGTCGAATAGGGGTGTGAAAAATTGTATGGAAGTATCTCTATTTTTAGATCTAGAAACTTGAAACTTATTTTTCAGACCATTGTTTCGATATAAATAAACATGACATTCAAAGTTTATATAAGTTAAGGTAAAGAGGTATGTCACCCAAAAAAAACTGTTCCACGCGGACGAAGTCGCGAGCACAGCTAGTTTGTATATATACATATGTACTAGCGGACCTAACAGTCGTTGTCCTGCATGATATTTCAAGCGATTAGGATATTAAACAAAGTATAAAATTAAAAACAAACAAAATACATTTATAGCCTAGATACCGTCTGCAGCGCCAAATGCCGGGATGATTTGTAATTCTCAGTCACCCAGGTCCTCGTATGAATGCATTTACAAAGCTGTTCAGTTGCAGTATAGATAAATAGCCTAGATGCCGCTGCATACAAAAATCATTTAACTCGATCCAGCCATTTAGGAGTCCGGTTACATACACACGTACAGTAGAATTATATATATAAAGAAGATACCAGGTGTAGTTCTACCTGCAGTAATATGAGTAACAAGGACCTAAGTTACCCCGTTATAATCGGCAAAGCTGTTTCAGAGATTGGCCGGAACAAAAGAGACAAGAATTTTTATATCGCGTAAAGTAACTTCCATATGCATTAAGTGAATGTTAATTTGGAATTACAAACAGTAACTATTTATACGTATAACTGAATAGTATAAACCTCCACTACGATTTAATTTGATGTACAGTAAAATTACCGTAATTAGGCTGTCCTGGTAAAATGTTACACTTGTTCGTTTGCTTCCGTATTAACATGTCGTGTAGTTGATGAAAATCTTTCTCTTCACATTGATAAACCTGGAATATGAGAAATGTATTTGATTATAATAAAAAAATAAACAAAAATAACAAGGTTTCGTGTTGTAAATAAAAACACCATCAACAAACAAGTCAGAATTCTATAGAATCAAGTACATTTTCGCCTTGAACTAGCAAAATTATTATTAGACCACAGGACTCATACAACCCTTAGCCGCGCGGTACCGGCGATAAAAAATAGTACCTCTCTCTGTACCAGGTGTCATAAGAGGCAACTTAGGTACCAGAACTGACAGATGGCGGTATATCCATCCGAAACAGTGTAGCTCAAATGCACAGAGCGGGGATAGGCAGCAGCATTTCCGTTGCGAAAACTGCGCACTGCGATTGCCAAGACGTTTGCCCAGTGCGGTAATTATCGGAAATATTCCCCATTTCTTTGGGAGACCTATGTTCAGCGGTGGATTTCCAAAGGTTGTAATAATAATAACAATGACAGAATAAGACTACAACTCAAAATCATCTGACACCCGAATTTACATTCGTTCTTAGGTATTCTTATAATATTGATAGAAATGTATGCGTTCGGTATATGTAAAATTAAATTGAAATGCTTCTGGTTTCAGATCTTTATTTTTCTCACAAGAATGAAAAACTCATGCTACGAACTTACGAGAGAGTACTAAATAACAAATTGAACATTAAATTAAACAAATACAAAACCATATGTATTAAGATCAATAAGCAAAAACACATCAAAACAAAACAGTACCTATGCAAGTAGAATACTGAAAATCTACGTACCCAGAGTCTACAACGCGCGATTAGATTTGGCCTCGATACTCAAGTATGCTGAGTGATAAGTTAAATTTAAATATATTACCTTAAAAGTATACTCCTTCTCGCTAGGCTGCTGCCCTGGTTGTCTTAGGAACTCTGCCAGTGATAGAACTCCGGCCCCCAGCGGTCTCCTTGCCACGGGGCCTCGCCTCTCCCCCGTGCCGCTGCCACTGCTACCCGCACCTGCCCACCTGCCTACCCGCACTACCCATGCCACCAGCCATAGCTCGCGCGACAGGTCCGTCGTTGAGAGATCCTGAAGATATTCTGTTATATTAGAATCATTATGCTTTCAGCATGCTACCCAGCGCTCGAATGTTGTAACATTTTTATCAGTGTTGTTAATATTTTCAGATAATTCTCTCTCCTAGAAAGTATGTGGCGAGGTAAATTAATCGATCTAACGCTGTAAGGTCGACTGTTGTTTTCACTGTCACACTGTTCAACAACATAATAGGTTACCGTTTTCATCTTTTACATTACAGTATTCTTTAGCTCTTACAACAGAACTCGTGTATACACACCAGTTCTGTCATGATGGAAACTATAAGGAAAAGTAGATCTGAAAAATATTCCGAGAGATACTGCTTGATTAATCATATTTTAAAGGTTAATGGAAATGTGATTATTTTAATTATAAATACTGTCGGATCAATTAATCTTTGATCATCGCTCGTAGAAATCTCAATAATAATATTTAAAACTAAATATGAAGCTTAAAAATTATACCCTATTTTTTTATAGCAACTTAGATATTTGGGTAAACTATAACATTATTCCCTTTCCATATCAGAGAGAAAATTAATCCAAGATCTGTTTAATTTTCGTTTACAGTTACAAATACGTAAACTGCAATTACGAGGGAAAAGTGCAATAAAAACTGCAATAAACTTCGGTGTGCTTGTACACTTAATTGGCTTCAGCAAGTAGGGTTAGATGGAAAATGTCATTGCCCTGTAATCGACTGTGATTTCAACACGTTCTACCAGAAATTACTTATAGCCTATTGAAGTTGACATGTCCTAGTATAGCAGGGCTCGTTTATAGGCACCTAAAACGGGTCTTAAAGGCAACTGGCCGGGAGCAAGGTATTATTAAGAGTACATAATGTTTTCTAATAATGAGTGCACGTAGGTGGAAAACTCGCTAGAGTCAATTTACTCCACACTGCCTAGTGGATAACTCTTATTAAATAAAACACGTTTACATACAATGTTTGAGAATTTCACATTATGTACAATAGCTCGTTTAACGAGCTATTCATGTACATAATGTAAAATGCATGCATGAATATAGTTTTACGGTACATGCAATTTTCATAAACTCCTGTTTACAGAATAGTCAATAAACATAAATTTATTTGCATAAAAACGATGTCACAGTGCTCATCCTACAAATGCACTTTATCGATATATGGAATGTCATCTTCATATACTAATATAACACAGCATGGTTTACGTCATACGGGAAGAAGACCGTGGTTTCCTTGGTATTTATCCACGCTGGCAGCCCCAGCTAAACTTAAAGATGGTGGCCCAACAATTAGATGCTGTTAGCTATAAGTAATTGAGCCTGGTTAGGTAAATACGCATTTTTTAAGTACATTGAGGCTCAGGGTTTGTCCGAAGGTATCATCATGGCATTCCTAGCAGTCGCTTCACACGCTTCACCTGATACTACAACCAAATATCGAAATGAACTTACAGCAAATAAGGTGCTGTTAGCGTGAAGTCGGTCCACATAATTAGAGAAACCGTCTCTAGCTATCCGAACCCTGAACCGTTCTGACAACGGCTGGGCCCGCCTCGCGTCATGCAACCAGAGCAGGAGTTCCGCTTCATCTCCCCCAGCTGTATGGCCGAAGTCTCGCATGCTGCACATGAGGTGGTGGGACTGCGTTGCTGTAGTGGTGATAGTCGCGCCATTTGTGAGGGTTCCAGAGTTAAAGCTGCTGCCAGAGCCGCCCGCGCGTCTGAGTGTGCCACGCCACTGAATAAAAAGATGGTACAAAATGTAATAAAACACTATATATTATAACATGAAAGATGAACAAGTTAAAAAGTTTGTATATCTAGAAAGTGTTTTTACGAGAGATGGGAAGTATTAAGAAGATATTGAACAGAGAGTGAAAGCTGGAAAAAGTTTTAATGGAGCATTACATGTTTTTATAGGCAGCCAAAATGTGTTAAAAGGCCACGTATGGCAGAAAAAGCACGCGAGTAGAATAAATGCTGTTGAAATGAGAGCACTTCGAAGTATGTATTGTGTGAGATTGAGAGATAGATTAAATAATAGTGTAATAAGAAAACGGTGAAATAGTGTAATAAAAGATAATATAGTGACAACAATAGAGAAAGGAATGTTAAGATGGGTTGGACATGTAAGAAGGACGGATGAAAATAGAATGACTGCACAAAAATATAGAGCGGAAGTGAATGGAAGTATTGGTATAGGACGACCGTGGCGACCATATCTTAAACAGGTAGAAGAGGTATTATAGTGCCAGGTCAGAAGTACCAAGAATAAACGAGCGTGTATGAATAGATGAATGAATATAATAAAATAATGAATATAACATGAATGAGTATAATGCGAGTAAGGGACGTGAGAGAGATTTGCCAAGATCGTAGCAAGATCCATAGTCTCTGCCTACCCCGATGGGACACAGGCGTGATGTATATATGTATGTATATTATAACACTGTACCTACATATATTATACTATTACATTTATTTATATGAACTCTAGTTATATTCAATTAATAAGATATTTTCTATCTATCATATTTACACCTCTCACTATCTCTTAGTTTCATTGAGGATTTCATTGGATCAGTCGTGATCATGAAATTTCCTGTTAAAGAACATGTAAAGGGCTAAAGGGCTATACCCTACATTTTTCCTCCTGGAATAACCCAACGGTTAACAGAAAAACATATCCGATAAATATGTTTTGAAGTAATAAATATGAAACACCGAAGCTAAATACCACGAAGACATAATATATTAATAAGTATATGAATCCGCCTTAGAGTAACATAAAAGGGTTTCATCATCATTATCATCATCATCATATCAATCATATGACGTCCACTGCTGGACATAGGCCTCCCCAAGTAATATCCAATAGGACCGGTTGTATGTACAAATGTTTAAGCTTTTCCTAATATAGTAACTATAGAAATAGCAATTAGGGTTGATGCTGACACACGTGCTCTAAAATTTACGCTTTCAGCAAGTGTTATACTATCAACAATCCTTAAAAGAATAAAGATATCATGGTTATTAAAGGATGTTTGTTTAAGATTCTGTTCTGTCAAATATCTTTAGTTGAGTCCTATGAACTTGCTCCTGGTACTCTCTCTGTTCATTTTTGCTATTTTATGAGTATTTGAAATCGGAAGTCTTTGACCAATGTTACGAAAACGACGACACGCATTGAAATGGCTTTAAAACCTGGTCTCTCAATAAGAGCTTTATAAACTAACTCAAAGTGGCCCAACGAGTTATGGTGAGGGCAATGGTCGGAGTTTCTTTGCGTGATCGAAACAGGAATAAGGAGATCCGTAAAAGAACCGTAGTTACCGACATAGTCCAGCTGGTTACCAAGTTCTAAAGGAAATTGACAGCGCACATAGTAAGTACGCTGAACCGATCGCAGTTAGAGCCGTTAAATTCTGGAATGGGGACCGCACACCGTTAGACGCGACGTATTATCATAAGACAGAAAGACATTCTAACTAAAACCGCTGGATCACACTAGATCCCGTTCGCATGCATGTCCTATGGGAAATCACTTAGAGAGACTTTTGTCCAGTGGACGTCCAACGTCTGATGTGATAATGATAAACAATTTTTGAATAATATTTTAAAAGTGATAAGATATTCTATTGAATGTTTGCACAGTTTTCCTGTTTTCAAGGCAATCAAGGCAATAGTTGAAAGTGCATACAGTGAGCAAAATTTGATTTAAACCGGTTCGGTAGTTTAGATCATCCCAGACAAACAACGAGACACGAAATTTTAAAATAATTAATATACAGATTATAAATAATAAATAATATTATGTCTTATTTATTATATTAGATATATGAGAATTCAAGGAAGAATATGTAACGAAAATGAAATATGATGGGCTGAGAAAAATAGCCACAAAAGTCAAAAGCTAGAATTAGGAAGAAACATAAAGAGAGTACCGATAAAGAGAATTGGCCCGCATAAAGGCAATATAAAGATAGTTAGTTAAACATAGATACAGGGTAGAAAAAATGGAAAGAAAAAAAAAAGTAGTGGTTGAGTGTAGCGTCTGTCCCACTTGATCCCACGCAAAGTGGGAGGAAGTAAGTAAACCATATAAAATATCTATGTTCATAGTAACCATGAACCTGCCTTACAGACACAATAGATTTAATTATATCCTCTATGACTCGTTAAGTTAACAATAACTTAACGAGGGAAAGAGATAAATCTGACGGGCCCGATAGCGCAGACGGTTTTATCTTGTGCGCTAAGGGTTGTGGGTTCGATCCTCATCCAGGGCAAATATTTATATGATGAGTGTTTCTTTTTGTTCCGTTCTGTGCTAAGATATGGGTTTAAGTATTGTATTTGTGATTTCTCTGTTCCTTTAAGCAACTCATCTCGAAATTAGGTTATTGTATGATATGTGGTGTAGATTTATTATTATAATAACAAATAACGAAAAGTGGGGAATATAGAGTTAACTGTAACAGGTAATGTTTGCCTAAGGTTGTCATAAAAGTTTACCTTATAGTAATTTCAATAATGATTTAAACAAATTAATCACACTCAACTACATGACTGCTTTCACGGAGTCGAGTCATAAAAATGTATCCAGATTCCAGTCACAACATTTTAGTCATAGTTTTTAAACAAAGAAATATTTGTTATTATTTGTACATTTAACTGAAAATACCTTCATCTGAAAACTGTTAAAGTCAATTTGATTGCTTATAATAGAATAATGAATAAAATATTTGCTCGGAATGTTTAGAGTGTAGTAGAGAAGAGAGGAATGTAAAAGTGTATTCCCATTTTGTGCTGGATTTACTGGAGTGCACCTTTGTTTTATTTTCATTATGCGGTAGACATTTTTGAAAATACGTAAAATACGTATACGATTTAAATTTTTTTAATTGACCTTGTTGACAAACATACATATAGACGCTCGTAAACAAGAATATCACTAGCGTGTTGCCAGCCTTTGTGACTTGATGATATTATGTCACATTATCCAGTAAATTATTGCCTCTCTCCCTCTTCAAATCGGAACACTGCTATTCGGCGGTAGAAATAGGTTAAAGTGCAGTGCCAATACAGGCGACCTTTGTAGGAGGTCTACCTCATGTATGCGTAGATATATCACTAAGAATATTTAATAAAATGAGAGTTCATAAAAACATATTTTAAAACTTGTTCAAATGTGCGATGTCAGTGTGGTAGGTATTTTGACAGACTCCCGTGATAAATAGCTTAAAACATTTGTGTTAAAGATATCAGAAAACAGAGGTATATCAAATATAATATTTAAATATAAATTAACACACAGGCGCAAAACAAATGCAAATTTTCATTACATAAATGTAGAATGCAGATCGAACCCCTTGGCGCATAAGATAGGGACACTACTGAATGCGACATCGGGCTTGCCATGCAATATATTGCATTGCATTAGTAAGGATACCTTATATTATATATATATAATATAAGGTATCCTTACTAATGAAAAAGGGGATGAAAAGTTGCATAGAAGTATCGCTATTTTTAGAGCTAGAAATTTGAAACTTATTTTTCAGGCCATTGATTCGAAATAAATAAACATGTCATTCAAAGTTAACATAAGTTAAGGTAAAGAGGTGTGGTACCCAAAAAACTATTCCACGCGGACGAAGTCGCGGGCATAGCTAGTGAGATATATTTGTTCATCGTTTGAAAAAAAAATTAGTAACACTTCTGGGTGAATTCAGTCGAGTCCAGTTAGCAAAATAAACTTAACTAACGAACACTACAAGTCTCGAGGTTTCGATAAAATTTGGACAATTTATACTAGCGCTTAGTAAATGTAAAAAAATTAGTTATATCATTTAGCAAAGCTAGATAAAAAGAAACGTAAGCGGCAATAGCACCCAGTTATGTCCGTGAACAAATTACCATTCATCATCATCATTAAAAGAGCTTTAGATCTACTGCTGAAAATAGGCTTCCACAAGAAAAATGGGAATTATGCCTGCAATTGCCCCGCTGGGCAGGCGTGGCGTTAGCAGAATGTAACTTCGCGATAGAAATGCCTACTACCTTATTGAATTTGAGTTACGCTATTTCGGGTGTATATACGCCATCTGTCGGTTCCTGGTGCCGCACAGTATAGTACGTCCACTTGGTAAATGTGAGATACAATTCTACCGGTAACTCACAGCTTTACAAGTATAAGGTCACCATAAAATTTGCACAATATGTATTAGCGCGCGGTAAATGTCGAACGTTAGTTTCATATACCTATGTAAAGTCAGCTAAAAAGAAACGCAAGCAAAGCAAAGTCTGTACTCATAAGGCACACCACTTCGAGACTAGACTAAGAGAAATCTATTTACTGACTGATAAAACAATACTAGTTAGCTCGGTATCTTCACTGGAACATAAAATATTTAGAGCCGTAAAAATTTATTGAACGTTTTCCTGTGTTCAGTATCCATAAGAGATCTTGATGAATTTATAGGATAGAACTATTACAAATTACACAAGAACAATATGAAAAAGGCTACGACATCGAGATATACAAAATATTAAATTCGTTCGAGTATCATCTCTTTATATCAAAAACAACTTGATTGTAATTGGCTAAAGATGCTATAACATTTCTTAACATACTGCAAATAACCATAGAGCAAACTACCAGAGTGACTAATTGGCCAGAATATTCTAGAATGTCAACACATTCACATGAGGTAGACCTCATACAAACATACAAAGGTCATCTGTATACCTCACTCTCGCCTATTACTTCCCCCAAATAGCAGTGTTCGCATTGCTTTGTTCTGTTTGAAGGGTGCAAGAGGGAGTGAAATTACAGGCTAATATTTTCAAGTCTCAAGGTTGGAACGCGCTAGTGATATTTATCCTTGTGATAAAATACGAGCGTCTATAGGCTGCTGTGATGCTATGGAGTATATATATATTATATTTTATATTAGCTAATTTGAATATAGTTAATTATATATATATGTATATATAGGTTAGTAGGTTTTTAACACTTTTTGATCGGCCCGATGGAACATTTAATATTGTACAATATATTTTATAAAATACTGTACAATATTGATAATTGCTTTGTTATTTTATATCCCTATAAAAAATGATTTAAGCTACATATCTAGGAATTGAGTTAATATACTTGTGTACTATGACATGTTTTGTGAATCGATTCTACTAGTTAGGAATCGTAACAAAATTAAATTAAATTGTTAAATTAAAAACAATTAAATTGTAACAAACAGACGCACATTATATAAATATATAATGAAACGTACAAGGTTTATCTCTGATACTTACAGCAGCCGCCCGTTCAGCACTTTCAACGTGGACCCTGTACAGGTCCACCAGACTGATGTCTTCGGGATCGACTGCGGCGGCACCACGCCTCGGCACTAGCTCCAAACCAAGTTTTCTGTGAACAAATAACCATTCAACATCGTCATCATCATAAAAACTATAGAACATCCACTGCTGAACACGGGCTTCCCCAAGAAAGGGGGAATTATATAAATAGGCCTATAAATCCTGCGTTGGATAGGCGTGGTGGCAGCAGAACGTAATTATCCTACAGCTTTACTATCATATTTAGTCATATTATCGCTACTTCTAATTAAAAAAAGATATTTAAATTTTTAAAATACCAGTAGAATATTTTATTTATTTATTATTTACATAATTACACGGTTAATCCCAATAACACAATTATGAAGTTGTAACAAAAATAAATTATTCTACATAGAGCTTATTTATTAATGATTTGACGTTTTCGACAAATACGTCAAAGTCCGGATGAGACATAAAGAGCGAGTTAATTTTTCTTGTATAACCATTATTAAGTGCGTTTTATGCAATGCTGAATTATATTTAAGATAATATTAACTAGGAAATATCCCGCCGAAATCTGTGAAAGTTTTTTGTAGTAAATGTTACAAGAAAAAGTAGTTATATCTCTAGTAGTGAACGCGTAAAAGTATATTTGATATATTGTAAATAAAGATTGCTCTATCTGTCAGAAATATCTTTTTTATATTATAAGCAAAACATTTTGGTTTCTGCTTTCAGAGCGCCATAAACCTAATTTAAAAAAGGAAAATAAAAAAAATTACATATTATATGGTCATCTAAACAAAATCATATTTTTTACTTTTCTTTAAAATTTAATTTGCATACTGACCTAACTGACTCTGAGTAACAACAATCGAATTCATAAAGCGTCTCGCGGCCTGAGTGAAGGGGTCTCGGGTAACTTCCACGAAAAAAAGAAACATGCAAATAGTCATGGCCTGCAAATATTGTGAATCACGAGAGAAACACTCAGGAAATTACCTGCGACGAGCCGAGGCAGGTTGTGCGCACAATGAGGATGGATAAAAAAAAGGGATTTCGTTATGCGCCCATGCCATTCTTCTCTAAGGCAATCGAACATTTGTTAAGAAACATCCTTTCTCGGAGTCGTATCTCAAGATAACTAGAATATTCCAGAATAAAAGCGCAAACAAAATAAAACGTAAGCTGTTTTCTTATAATGCCAAACCCAAAAATCCAATAGACATCATTTAAGTTTAAAATCGAAGAACATCATCAAATTTTCTTGTCGATCAACTCTCGAAATGAAGGCAGTAAATGCCGCGAATATATAATTATATGCTTTATATAGACTATTTTTAAAGCCAAATTAGATGACGGATAATCGGTCACGTAGGCATCGTTGTAGCCTGAGCTTTCAATCAAATCACGTACAGGCGCCGCATTTCTTAGAGTCAATTCCGTTACAAACGAAAAACACCCGTAGGTGATGCGCAAAAGGCTTAATTTCAATTATAGCGAAAGCTGTTAACCTTATATCTGCATAATAAAGAAAGAAATCATTATTACACAAGAGTCGCTTGTCGGTGTCCGATGAAAGGTTTCGCGCAGGTTACGAGAAGTATTGTACGACCAGCTATTCGCGAATTTAATACAATTCACAGTGACCCACTTGGATAGATATATAGAAAGTTAGCTGTTCTTTACGTAAAATTGCAATATATTGACACATAAAATACAGTTTCATGTGTCACACTTATCCCTTCAATTTGTAATTGTTCAAGGTATAAGGAAAAATTGTCGTAAAAAATGGCAGGAGCATTTGTTGTTATTCCAGCAAAATACGTCACTCATACCGCAAATATTTAGTCGTACCTTTATATGAGATCATCTTTTCACTATGCCGATAAATATTGAAACTTATGTTTAATGCATTATTAACAACCACCCTAACATATAATATGCATAGCTTTTTCCTCATCTGGAAAACTGGGAATATTTGGTTTGGGTTTTTAGGTTGAATATAGTATGTTGGCAATAATACTGAATGAATCAATTTACAAAATCATTATTGAATTTATATCTCATCCCTGAGGAACTCTTGTGATTCCGGGAAGAAGTCCCTGATAGTTAAAGTGACCGTGATTTCTTAAAGATAAATTAAAAGCTAGATCTATCCCTTGTAAAAGGAGCCTATGTGTTATTCCAGATTATCAATCTAATGTGTTTAGTCGCAATAGCGTGAAAAAATACATCATACGACAAACTTTCGCGTTTTTAATATTAGTAATCTGGATATTATTCACATATATCCAAGTATTAAATTTGTGATCCTCTGTTGTCTGACATCCGTAATACAACTGCTTTAAGCTACTTATCTCGGAATTAGGTCGATGTATGAGATGTCGTGTGGTTTTATTATTTATTTAATGAATCCTTCACAAGTGTAAGATATAACTCACTCATGGATGATTTATTTAAATACCAGAAAAAAAGTGCAGCAGTTTTTTTATATATAACGTTCAGGCAGAGACGATTGGGAATTTCATGTTATTACCCTACTAGATATCGTAAAGGCTTCTCGCTTACTTGTAATTCTACGGTTTTTTTTATTTTACCAGGTCAATAAACAAGCATACAGTCCACGTGATAGTAAGCGTTATCGCAGCCTATTGATGAAGGGAACGATGGCAGGCTGTTGTGTTCTTATCTTATGCACCAAGAGTCGTGGGTTCGATCCTCACCCAGGAGAAAAAAAATATCATGATATTTTATACGCCAATGATCGTGGGTTCGATTTCCACCCAGGATAAATATTTATATGCTGATATTTTATGCTCCAAGAGTCATAGGTGCGATCCCCACTTAGGGAAAATAATCTCTCACTCATCAAACCGGAACAAGGCACTGCGTACACTGCTATTTGGCGATAGAAAAAGGCGAGCGTGAGGTACCAATGCCGACGATCTTTGTATAAGGTCTGCCTCAATTATTATTTTATATATAACACCAAAAAAACACGTTATTATATTAAAATTAAATTTACTCAAATTCATGTCTCCCTCCCTATTTGTCCGGAATGCTTTATTAGAAAACAACTTTTGCTTAAGAAGAAGGAAAAACTTAAGAACGTCGCAATTTGTTTTCTACAATTCGTAAAGTAACACATTGAATGACTTTAATTTTATCACAGAAAGTTTTTAATGCATATTAACTGTATATTGTTGTTTTCTAGAAATTATCATAATGATATAGACAGATGGTAGTGATTTATATACATTCTAATTACTAAATTTGCAATTTCTCTTTTGTCTGATATCCGTAACGTATGAATTTATTTATTACTAGCGACCCGACCCGGTGCAATAAAGATAAAAAATGATTATTTTGGGTTATTTCTCTAAGAGATATCATCGCTGACTTTTTTCTTACATTATTTTGATCTATCGTAGGGTTCAGCCAGCGTTGGCAATGTAATCACAAAAAAATGTTTACGACATGACATCAACCAAATAATTATCAGTGTTTCTTTAATATATTTTAAACATTCTTCTTGAATACACTCTATGTAGAAAAAAAAACCTCAACAAAATTCGCGACGTAGTTTTAAAAAGCGGAAAGCCACAAAACAATTAGTTTCGTGTTTCATACTAAGTAGTGATTTAAATGGATATTAGAAGTGGAATTCGAAAATAGACAGGCGTAGGTATCCTAACAAGCCTTGTTCACTAATGTGTATTTAAGTCTCGGATTGACCGATGATATGGGCCCGCGGTCGGCTTGCAACCTATATATAGGTCGCCAAACCAGTTATGCCAGCGACACTGATGTCTGGCGGAGCCTGTGGCACGTTGCCATCCGATGGGTATCGATCTTTTTTTTTGTGCCACTATTATCGATACTTTATTAGTTTTTGGGTGGAGGTTCTAATTAATTGAGTAAGCTGAAGTTAGTTCGGTTTCAAAATACACAGAAAGCGTCCGAAATCATATAGTCATATAAATCGTGTATGCTCCTTGATTAATTTATCAAAAGACTAATAAATGTATACGCTTCCGCGTGCTCTAAAGAAATAGTCGATATATTAAAATTTGATAATATATTCCACTTAATCTTTTTTTTTTGTATTGTATGTTCGTACGTGTATGGTAAGATATATTTAACCGTGAGTATATATTAGAAAAATAATGTCGGTGATACAAATAATAGTTCTTGTAGGTATCTTAGTCACCTACTTATAAATAACAAGTTCATTATTAAATATTTTTTTTGTGACCCCGACTCTCTGATAACCAAGATGATCCCAGCAAGCATTCCGACATTAATCAGCAAACCAGTGTCCATACAGAAAACGTATAATCCATGTTTCAGATATATAAAACCCAATAATACCAATAAAAACTTATTATTTATTTAACTGTACACATAAAAAGTACAATGTACATATGGCAATGTACAATGCCTACTGGCATTATCTACAAGTCGACAAGACAAAACTAAAGAAGGGACAAAGCGGTGGAATACACATAAATAAAATTATTATTATTATTATAAATGTAAAATCAAAAAGACTATATTATAAGTTATATACATGAATATTAAAACATCTATACATACATAGATACATATATATTATTGTACATATTGATTCGTTTAGTCAGAATGCCTAAATATTCGTCTAGATGGCGGCTTCTGCGAAAGACAAACTGGTAATTCCAGTTCAACAAAAAGTTCTGGGGCATAGAACTTTAATCTTAAAATATGCCATATTACACGCAGCGCCGCCTGTGCATTTCTTATTTTTACTCGCACAATAACTATAGGCTTATTCAATTTTGTCGTATTCACAAACGAAAATCTCTTTCAAGTCCGACATTGTATTTAATTATGTATGGTACCTTTACTTAGAAGACAAAAAAAAGGATGTTTCA
Source organism: Heortia vitessoides (assembly GCA_020976665.1). Lineage (NCBI taxonomy): Eukaryota > Metazoa > Arthropoda > Insecta > Lepidoptera > Crambidae > Heortia > Heortia vitessoides. The sequence goes on along the minus strand of JACJUM010002819.1, from coordinate 6,420,586 downwards.
AAAAAAAATCTCCCTTTACCAATATACCTGCGCTAACAGGCCTGCGTTAAGTTGAGAATCACAATAGTTTGACCATGTTAACTCAGCTAATGTTACTATAGTGATTTAGCAGCTCTTTTTTCATAATTCCAAATTATACTATCAATACACAAAAATGTATTAAAATTTACAAGTATGAAGTCGTAAGCACGCCTAATACCAGACGCGGACGAACCAACTCAACAGGTCCGTCTGACAAACCGTCATACTAAACACATCCATTTATCTAGTTATTGGTAAGACTAGACAAACTCGCATCGAAACAGGATGTCTCCTTGTTACAACATCTATCATGTACAGCTGCGTGGCAGGTAACATAACCGCCGTGCGTGTGTTAATATTCGTCTGAGAACAGCTTATCTAGTTATGATTTCTTAATGGCTTCGTGTTTCAATTTGAATGTCACCAAAAAAACTATGGTGTCATAGTTTATTTTCTGCTTTTCCTCCCAATTTTATGAACGTGCGTGAGCAGTTGTAAAGTCACAACTTAAACGTGTTTAATTTAAAGACATTCTTACAAATCACACTGCACGTAATGACTAATTCTTCTGGGCGACAATCTATTAAATCATATATTAACAAATTACAGCAACCGGCAATGTGTTAATTAACACCCGCTGGCGATTCCCACTCGTTAAAACCAGTCATCATAATCTCATCTAAAAAAGTTGGCATACGAAGCAAAGTATAGCCCACGGAGAAAACATGAGACTAAAAGTCAAAACCCTCGCCATAGAACTCGTTCAACGACGAATTCTCTCTGCTACTGGCTACCGTGCAGTTACATGTGAGCGAGAAGTCCGACATGTTTGTGCAGCCGTAATGTATGCGATGGAAAGAGACGGACAGATTCGCTGCGTGTGCGCAAGCAAAGTTCGGTAGTGAGCACGCGCAACTCGGCGTGCAGGAGGTTGGCCGACTTCGCTTTCCAGTTTGTGTTCTCAACCCACGGGCGGCTGTTGTGTCGCACGCTGCCGGGCGCGCGTTGCCACTCGTTTTACACAAATCATTTGATTATTAACTCGTATCACAATAATATCATGACTTAGAACTGTTACAACGCCGTTTAAAGGTTTAGAAGTGTAGCTGTGTTGTGTTGTGTACAAAAACAAGACGTGCATTCGTAAAATTTTAAAGAAACCAAAGGCGCTCAAAAAATAACTGTTAGGTTTAAAAAGGTAAGTTGTGTCACATAAGCTCAGCTTTAGGAAGAATTGAGACCCGTTTAAGTCATATCGACGGGCTATGGAATGCTGTTTGACAGCATACATGTGCGGGAACAAAAGCCTTGTGCATACACTCATCGTATATCTTTTTTATTCCGCCTGCTTTCTGTTAGTATCCAACATCGGCAAATGCGTGTAATATCGAATCATTTGCGTAATTAATATGGAAATGTCCATATCATTATAAAACTTGTGCATCATCAAAAACTTCTCACAGGTAGCGACGGCATCTCCATTTACCTGGGAAGCGGTTAAAGCCGAAGGGACGCTATTCTCGTTACCAGGAATAATACTTGAATAGAATGGACAAAACGTGTCGAAAGTAATAACAATAACAGATTTAACTGTGCCGCGTTAAAAGAAATAACACCACGATTTTAGTTAATTTAAGTGTTAGAAAATATACTTGCCGTTTCTGTCAACACATACTTTGCCTAATTCAGACGTTACGAAACATACATAAGATAATGCTGACGATCACTAAGAAGAACGAATTGCTATAACAACACGTGATATTTTCACGCTCCACGGGCCCTACATAGAAGAAGATCTTATCAAGGACGCACTCGTATGAAAACCATAATTTGCTAATGAAGGAACTGACCCGGACGCGTATATTAATTTTTATTTAATTTCCAGTTTACGAACACAATTGTTTCCTGGTACAAACCACTACCAATTAATGTGCAAAATCTATTTTCATAGAACTATCCATTAATAAATTAACTATGCTATTGAAATTTGTAATGTCAATCATTAAAGTTTGCTTCCTCTAGGAATTTAATTATAAACATTATACTAATAGTGTCTATAATTAAATAATATGACTCAAATTCTATACAAAGTTTTTTAATAGATATAGATTACAATGCAGCCAGTCAGGTGTCTCCATTAACTTTCCACAAAAATTACCAGTGCATTCCAAATACGTAGGTGTGACAAAAACAAGTTACTGCTGTACCAAGTAATAAATTAATTGTTGAATTGATTACGTGAGAATTATGTAACCTCTGATATAAAAGCTACAAGCAGTCGCTTTTAATAAATCACGATGTTGCCTTTCTACATATAAATGGGAATGATTGAAATTTTAACAATCCTAGCGATGTTATTCTTAACAGAGGCTTATTTGAATTGTAAATTACATGTAAAGCAAGAGCAGAATATTAGTTTCCGTGCATAGTGTGAGAGTTCTGGGACGAACAAAAAGGAACGGTCACATTCATTGAATTCCCGTCACGCAGCGTGGTTCATGCCACCTGTATCATTGATGATCCTTAGGCGCCTCGCGATAACCTATGATACAGCTTAATAACTGTTAAAACAACTAGTATAATTGACGTTATTGGGTCAACGACAAAGCTCAAGCACTAACCTACATTATCACTGACAGATAAGCCCTTCAGATATTCCGGGGTACTTTATTCAGTTTACAAATTGTGCATAAATATTAATTTATTTACATGCATATTATATTATAATAACATTAACCTAATGACTTCTTTAGTCACTGTAATTATTTAATTGAATAGAATCCATTTGGTAACTACCACTGTGATTGTGTGATGCTTATACAAACAATTTGACCTTAACGTTTATCTTTATAGAGACGTCAATTGTACCCGCAGCCCAAAGTGAACATTAGCATCGAGCGTGATAACATGCTCATTGCATGCTGCCTGCGTACAATATCAATCAGCCCGTATATGGCTTACGTATTTTTTAAGAAAGCTGTGGTTCCCACAGTCCGATTAAACTAATAAATCGGCATTTGTTTATTGCAAATGCTCTCTTTCAATATAATTAGAGCGTAAATAAAAAGTAACCAATATGAAATTTGAGCCACAGGCTGGCGTAACCGCAGCGTTCGAAGCTCGTTTCCGTATCACTAGATACTATACCGATGACAGAAACCAGTCCCTTGTCAGAGCAGGCAGTCAGCACACAATGACCAATATCCGCTTTGGCTTATCTATCTAACATTACAAGATAGAATTGAAAACAACATTACAAATAAAGCAAAAAAAAATTGTCCATAGACGTTGGCAAATATAAGCGGTTATGATTGGCGATCTCATAATTGCCGTGAGAATTTAAAATTATAATAACCAAACTGAAATATGACTGCATTATATTATTCTCCAATCATCCAATAAAAGGTATGCGAATTGATTCAGGTAAAAACTGGTCTGATATATTACATTTCGCTGGCACAGCCGCCGCAGGCGCGATCCGAGCCACGTAAATTACAACAGAGGCGACAGACATGCCGCTCACTTGCAATCCGCAGATCTTAGTTACCTAACTGAACCGAAACCGGTCGATTCGTGTCATTAGACACGCTCAAAGCTTCAGAAAATATTTCATTGTTCAACGGCAGCGTGGTCCTGGACCGCCGGATTCCTTTCCCACGAACAGGTTGTCAGTATTATATCATGTCTAGATGATGCTCACACGAAGACGCCACGCATCCAGCGCAATTAGTGCCCATTCAACGCGAGCCGACGCGTGCCGAACAATTTAAATAAGTGCAGCAGCTGTTAATACATACTTTAGGTCGTTAGTTCAAGCATGAACCACCGAGTAGTAGCTTGCCTTGTCCCTTCAGGTTTAGCAAAATTAGTTTTTACGACGGAAACTATAAATTCGAGAATAGATCATTACAAGACCACGAATGGCTCGTGATAAATTGGATGCGGTAACAAGCAAGTGAAACAAGGATATGTTAAGCCGCACAAAGGGACGGGGCCGAAGCCCACCGCCAGCGACTGAGCGCTCGCGCATGTCATAAAAGGTGGAATGCACCCCGCGCCTCGACCCCGCCGGGTCCTACTATCAGTCACACATAATGATGGCAAACAGAGGTATCTACTTCACATGGTTTACGGAATAATTACCAGTTTTGTGGTAAGTAAAGAGAGTTCAATACTGAATTGAACTATAAAATCTTACGAATACGATAATTAATAGACAAAAGTACAGTCAACAAGAAAGTTGAAAGAATTAGCGTTGAGAATATACTAAAACTAATCGATCGCCGAGAGATCTCGACGTGAAATGCCAGTAAAGATTGTCGTCGAGCAAACTGGTTTCCGCGTAAAATTCGCGTTGCCAAGCGGTGCATCAGCCAGGGTCGGGGAAGGTAAAGCATTGAGGGGAGGCGCGGGAGCGGTTCGAAACGCAGGAGGCGCACGAGCAGCGGCCGGTCGACGACCTGCGCCGGCGCAACATTCGCCTCCACGGTCGATCCTAACACGATTACAAGATTATGTTAGCAAATTCACAAAAAATCCTTTAAGTCATCTAACAAAGTTTATTGTAAAAACGCTTCGAGCTCGGTTAGCCACACCGCGTATAGTTAAAGCCGTCAAGCACGCTCCCGAAGATGCTTACGCCGTTCTTTGTTGTAGAATTGACCTTACTGAGACTGAAACGTAAATAAGTGTCAAATTATCTAATTACAGCCAATTGTTTAAAACAAGTTACAATAACAGTCCAAGTATAGATATAAGGAATGGTTTTTCATCATCCATTACAGTCTCCGCGGGCGACCTAAATAGCATAATCATGCTATCCGCGCGACACCGCGTAGGAACGGGATCAAGAAGTTGTCAAGGTTGGATCCATTTGTGATGCATTGTTGCTTCTTCTCGTGTTATCTACTCCTCCTAGTATTACAACATAAATACAATGTAAACCAGTCCAAAGGTCCAATGTACTTGTTTTATTTTTACTTAACAGGTAAATATTGTAGTATGCAAATTTATAATCATTCAATCTTCCATATATTTGTTACCGTGTAATTATTCAGTTAATAGACTACAGTGAAGATTTGATGTGCATGATAAATATTTGATCAACATAAAGAATCCACTTCGACAAACTAGTCGGACCGACTTAATAAGCTACTTAGCCTTTGAAGAGATTCAAAGACTGCCTAATGCAAGGCGTGGGCGAAGAGTTGCCGCGTCGTTAAATTATGTGTGAGGTCATTGATTGAGACCCTGGTACCTGAATGCTTTAAATAACGGTACTGAAACATTTCGATAAGTTTTGAATCGACGCACACTCGTTACGAATCAATAACGTGTTAAGAGCATTGCACGAGATGAAGGCATCGACAGTAAACATGGAATCTACAGCTGCTACACACATTGGTAGATTCAAGACAGTAATAAAGCGTACCGTTTACGTTCTAATTTAGAAACGGCCACGTATGGCACTTGTCACGGCTATACGTCGATTTATTTATAGGTATCCCATAGTTTTATTTTTCAAAACATGAATATCAACCCAGAAGTGTTGTAAATTGTTTTGATTGTTGCAACACGAAATGCTTAGTTAGTTATCGTTTAAATTAACTCATAAAATCAATAACGTATAATTATAAAACAATAATTTTAAAACTATCACGGCTGAACATTCTTAAAACGATTGCATTTGTTCATTTCAGATAGCAAGTTCCTCCAAGTGATCATAATCCAAGATGGCGGTATTCGGGTTGGTATCGTCGGTGGCCGGGTTTGTGAAGGTTCGCTACCTGATCGACAAGGCTGTCATAGACAACATGGTCTTCCGAATGCACTATCGCATCACCTCTGCCCTACTGTTCCTGTGCTGTATACTCGTCACAGCCAATAATTTAATTGGTAAGTTACTAAAAATTTCATTACTATAAAAAAAATTCTTTTTAACGGCTTTTAAACGCGGTTAATTTAATTTTATACATTTACATTTGATGTTCCGGTTACCTAGCGGCAATCGTTTTTAAGATTGACAAAAGACCTGACAACGTGTCAAGAGTTGCAGTTACCTAAAAAATATTTATTTATTTTAGGTTTTTGATTTTGTACGTTCGCGTTCCCATCCACGCAGTAGGTCCTAACAGTATCTTGTAATCTGGCAGTGCCTTTGGTTCTTGATTAAATGTATGAAAGGATCCCAGGCATGTGGTATTTTCCAACCTTCTATTCTATTGAAATTGGCACGTTTTCAAATTTCAATAGCCTCGCGAAGCATCCGTAGAATAAATGTTAGAAAATATTATAACTTCACTACTAACCTCACTTATGTGAATTAACTTGCAGTAGAACGAATAATATTATATTTATTCAATTAGTTAAGTTTCAATGAATTATGAATTTATATTAGTTACATTAGGTTCATACTAAATGTCAGTGAGGTAAATGTACAGTTATAATAGAACATGACGGCGTGTTTATAGTAATATAATATATAAAGCCGGTTAATTTGCATACGATTAACATTAGCTTCATACGGCGGTAGTACTGCCTACGGCTAGTTCACTAAACTCAGTAGTCGGCGGGTGGCATTTTTTCAAGCTAATTTACTGCACTCGTGAAAGTCGGCCACTTTCAGCGCAACGAGAAAGTTTGTAAAGTTAATTTAACCATCGGATTGTTAATTACAAAACTGCAATAACACAAAACCTATTGACCCATAGAGAACAATGAACACGACAAGCAAGTGTATCTACATATGGCGTAGCGTAAAATGAGTCATTTTCAGGTCGCTCTGAGTGGGAACTCCGTTGGTGTAACAGTTACCCAAATTGAGACGTCATGACAAATTGGTTGTACAAACAAACACATAGAGTTAAACGTACGTGATAACACTCAATTCAGTCGAGCAAAACCGGTCGTTGAACCCATTGCATTCATATGTGACGTACCGTAACAAGTGTCACAAATAACTTGCATTCCTCAATTACCTTACAAACATTAATGTGCATTTTAAAACGTTAAAAACATGATAATTTGCATAGCTATGTTATCATTTTCCCTAATTACGAAATCGAGTCACTTATGTTTAACAAGCAAATTATTCCTATACTTATTTTATTTGCATAACCAATATTAAGTAATGATTCCTATTGTTTTCATTCGTTTAAAATAATAATTAAGATAACTCGACAAATACATGATTATATATGTACAAACAATGTGTACATCTTTCAAGAAATATTGTTAAAGTTGTAAGCAATGCCAATACTCGTTAAGTAAGTAGCCAAGTGTTATCGCGTGCTCCCCATAATGACCTGCAAAGTAAACAAACCAGCTACTTAATCGTCCCTTATGAACTACATTATACACTCCGAACACTGCCAAGAATCAAATGACGCGAGCTATTATAGACCATAATAAGTTAGCATAGGACATAAATTTTAACTAACAGAGAACTAACGCTTCGATTACTATCACCACTAAAATCTTCGAATAATCAAACTTGTTGACCTATTACTTTATAACTTATAATTGTTATACGAAATGTCATTATATAAATAGCGTACCATTATCTCATAAATGACTAGCTCTCCACCCGTGACTTTGTCTACGTCCTTAATTTGTATCTCGACCCCGGGGACCTCTTGATATTCCAGAAAAATTATACGTAGGTCTTAAAATGTTTTCTGCATAAAAAGCAGAGTGAATGTGCCAAATTTTAAGCAGATCTGTTCAGCCATTCTGGCGTGTAAGAGTAACAGACAATACATTTACACATGCATACAAAGTTTCGCGTTCATTCATTTCATATTAGGGACTTGCCACACACAAAGACTTTAATTAATCTAACATTAATATATTATTTATGATAAATTATTTGAAGTTTGATAACTTTAACTTTGTGTGTTGATAACTTTAACGCAATTCACAGTCATACTATCTTATACAGTTTACATACAAATCTATATAAGAAACGGAGATAAAACACACATTAGGTAACGCTGGCACAAAATAATAATCTCAGCGGAGAACCTGATACGGGCAATATAGTTAGCACAGTTCGATTAGGTCACGTTTTAATCTCGAATAGGTTCACAAACCAATGGTCAGCAGTTGCAACATTGCAATCTCCATCACACACGTCGCCATAAACGAAGGTGAACGAGCCTCAGGTGGTAACAATAAAAAACATCAACTAAACACAATCTGCACTGGGAACGATTACAAGTTGCTATGTCGCGGTTCTAATAATACTATTGTACTCATATTTAGGTTATCGACTGGTTAAAAAAAGCAATAAAATTGTAAATGCAATCGAACTTCATTAGATGAAAACTTACGCAAAACCTTACTTACTAAAAATATTCATCGATGCATACAATATTTCATCAGAGGTAATTCATGTTATTCTAAACATAACACTGGCGGACGTGACAAAATGTATCATAACCATAATGTCATGTAGCAAAATAGCGCTTTTCATTAAATAAAGCTATACAATTTTGCAGTGGCATACCGTGATGAGTATATTGTTTACCCGAACCTTTGTCTGAAGTGACACAACGGCACTGATTCATATTTGGTCATTTCAATAAAACAATAAGGTAAATCAAACAAGTTTAGGTACACGAACAAGACGTTGCAAATATGTTCACCGTGACCCACAAATGCATACAGCTCGCATGGCGAACAAGTATATTCCACTTTCATCCAATAATCAGCATGTTCCAAGCCGTGAAGTTCTTATCAAACTTGTTTCCAACCCGTGCTTACCTAAAGATTACCATAACTAGCGCAACCTGCTTTTATTTTCCCACACTTTGGGTCCATGTGGTCTAAGATAAACATGTGCACTGTGCACTGTGCACAAAATGAGACGTATATTATTGTTTCACTAAGCAAGTCTCTGTTATTCAGTTAAGTAGGTTAATACGTTTAAAATTGTCATCGATAATATTGAAATAGTTATCTACTTTTGAAAAACTCACAACTCGGTGTCAGCATCAACATATTTTGCTTTATTTAAAACTTTTTGCTAAATTCAGCACTGGGTCGCGGCCGATGTCAGCCTGATTTCACTAAAAACTATCGAACGCATTCAATGGAAACGTTGCGTTCTCGTTTTCACGTCGTGATCTTCGATATTAGTTTCACGTAACACTAGAGCGATGAATTGGCCATGATTGTTCTAAACGCTCTAACTATCCTAAGGACACTTTATGGACCAATTAGAGTGTGACTTCGAACTATTTGACACCTTAAATGTTTGCACTCATGTGCAATTGTAACGGTAATTAAAACACATCAGTAATTGTAACAGAGATGCTTTTAAATTTTGTTAGTTTCACGGTATTTAATTCTAAAATCAAAATTATGCGCGATCAAAATACATATACTATTATATATATTCTCGTTAGACGACTACATAGAGTACTTATGTTAGTTCTTATTTAATTACAAATTACATAAGTTACATAAATCGAGTAACTAGAAAACCAACTAGGAAAAGGAAACTAAGTATTTATCAGCTGTGCTCTGTCTCGCCGGCATAAGATATAATTGCATCTTCTTATGTTAAGAACTTTTTGTTCTGCCTGTGTTTCATTTTTTATGACGACAAGATCGAGAAGACGATCAGAGTCGACCAACCTAACTGACATAATGGGACATGTGACCATTTAACAAAACGCCGCATCATTGCTCAACTGTCAATTCTTTGGAATCCTACACGTTTACATTTGCTACTCTTGGTTAACGTTAAAGCTTTTAGTGATAAACACCCAACCCAAAATAAAGTAAATAAAAGATAACTCCGAGGAGCGTTATCGATAATATGACATGAATCTGCGTTAAAATGCCAAATATTCGTCATTTGATGTCATCCACTCATTTGGACGCCACGCATAATCATTTTGATTCATGCATAGAACCGTTTATGCTATATCTGTACCAGATAACAAGATTTCAATGTTAGTAAAACTTTAATAGCGACGTCCTTTGATAGTTGATCACTAAGTAAAATATACATTGTGCTATGCTTGTATTGAAGTCCTAACAGCGGGCAAGGTGATTCAAGTCACGGTCGGCACAATTGCCACAGGTAGGGGGCAGCTGCATTTAAGCCGATATTGCCGTCATCCTGCAATGCAATGTCGAGGACATTATACGGGGATTAAATAGAATAACTATTATATACATTATCAAGGCTAATTTGAACATGCAGCTGTAAGCAAACACATATCATTTAACAATTTTGTAACGTCTGAATTGATTACTAACAACATTTTGTGATGCCGAAGATACTTTAACACGCGATATCATCAACTCTTAGTCTGGTTAAGTCTTTCGTTTAGTATAATTGAACCATTTCACTATAAGCAGAAACAACGTGTTCCTAAATTCGACTGAAAGGTGAATTCATTGTTACATTGTGTTCGCAGGTGATCCAATCTCATGTATCAACGACGGCGCCATACCTGCTCATGTGCTGAACACATTTTGCTGGATCACGTATACTTTCACTCTACCAAACGCTGACAACAGACTGGTCGCGCACCCCGGTCTTGGCAACGAAGCCGGCGAAGAAAAGCGCATCCATGCTTACTATCAATGGGTGCCTTTCATGCTATTCTTCCAGGTTCGTATTTTTTTATATCAAAGAATCTATGGTACGATACCATAGACAATAAAAAAAACCAACATTCAATTAGAATCACATCAATAGTATTAAATAAATTCCACTTGCCATTGACTACAATAAGGAGAGTTAAACATTCACACATTAAACATTTTCTATTAAAAGTAAAGAATTCCCGCTATTTACCGGATGACTAACCAGTCATTGTTAACTGTGCCGGAAACTAAATAATTAACCTTATCTAGCAAAATCAATATACGTAAGAACAGATTACGGAGCAACCGCAGCAGTATTAGTAAGACAAAGAATCTGGTTAAGAGTTTTAAATCGTAATCATTGTTTGAAGGGCCTGCTTTTCTACATTCCTCACTGGATCTGGAAGAACTGGGAAGAGGGCAAGGTCCGCATGATCTCTGATGGTATCCGAGGAACTGCTGCTAACATTGCTGATGATAAAACAAACCGCCAGGTAAATGAGCAACTAGTTATTCGAGGTTAAGGCCGTTTAGTTGATATGGCTCAGATGGTGAAAGCATAAGCGCAAACAACACAGTTTTCTTTTAATTACCATAAACCAGTGTAAGTACATACAATATATGTTCTCTTGGTAATATAAATGAAGTATGTCGGGAATATTAAAAAAAATCTTTAGCAGCCTTATGAAACAATACCATTCAACCAAGATTAAGGAATAAAAACCTTTATCTGATATAGCCCACGATTCATTGTTGTTACAATTGGTAGCAATCTCAATTCAGATTTTATCGTGAAGTGTAAATGGTTATTTTATTGCATAATTCATCTAAACTGGTTCGCATTCTATTGTTGCTACAAGTTTATATTCAAAGTTTATATAAAAGTTTTTCAATACCCTTAAGGATTAAATACGATTTTAGGATTTTTATTAAGAAATAAGATGTTTTGAGCCTTGAGCCAGTGATACCAAATTCACAACAATTGTAGCGATTGCCATATAGGATTACATGGAACAATTGAGGCAAAGATTGTATTAATAGGACTTGATGACTCTCTAATTAAAAGTATCATTCAAATGGTTCTCATCTTCGAGTCCTTCTGTCCAATTGACTCGGTCAAAAATATTTTATCTTTGTTATTTTATTAATTTATTGCCAATATAATATCAGTGTTATTTTTATTGTCTTTTAATTTAGCTTTTACAAGACCAGATTTAATAGGTATGAAGTCATAATTAAAGAAGAATATATTGTTAATGAACGTATTTGCGCTTTTCAGAGTCGTCTAGTCCAATATTTGATGGATACGTTGCACATGCACAACGCCTATTCGTTTGGCTACTTCTTCTGCGAAGTACTGAATTTCATCAATGTGGTATGTACCGCTTTTATTTAAATTTATATTCATTTGATAAAATATATGACACGGCTAATGTTATTGTCTTACATTTTAGGTTGGAAACATATTCTTTTTGGATATGTTCCTTGGCGGAGCTTTCTTGACCTACGGTACCGAGGTAGTCCAATTCTCGAATAAAAACCAAGAAGACAGGACCGATCCTATGGTATAAGAATGTCTATATCTTTATATACCACATCAAGTGTACTACAAGTGCAAGTTATAATGTTTCCCTTGTGTTTCAGATCGAGGTATTCCCTAGAATTACCAAGTGCACTTTCCACAAATTCGGAGCATCCGGAACGATTCAGAAGCACGATGCGCTATGCGTCCTCGCTTTGAATATACTCAATGAGAAAATCTTCATTTTCCTGTGGTTCTGGTAGGCATTACTTTTGCTTAAAATATCTTGAAGTGCAGTCGGTAACATGTTTGGGGTCACAATAAGAATTCTAGAATTTGAGCTGTGCTAAATCTAATATAAAAACTATAATAATTGCCCCGTAATTTCAGGTTCATAATTTTATCTGTGGTATCCGGTTTGGCTCTGATATACTCTGCAGCAGTGATACTGATGCCCAGAACCCGTGAGACGATACTCAAGAGGAGGTTCCGTTTCGGTACTCCCAATGGAGTTGAAGCACTGGTCCAGAAGACTCAGGTAAGTGACATAACATTTTAGAATGCATATACATACACCACCTGTTTCTAAAAAAATATTGCCGTGCGGTTTGTTTGTAAGGTAAATTGCTTCTACGGTTTATGAAATTAGGAAAACAATAGCATAAATAATTTCTTCCATGTTAATTTTAAATATAATTCTAGAAGGTAACTTACAGCTTAAATTGTAAAATATCGTGGTAATTCCGATATAAGTTTACGAAATGACTAACAGACGACCCATTGGTTGGAGATAGGAGTTTAGAGATTTCTTGTTTTCGTCATATTATGTTTCCCATTCCTCGAGTGACTCATGTGATTGACTCGTGAATCAATAATACGTGTTAACTGGATCCATGTTATAGTAAGGGCTATATTTTCAGGTGGGCGACTTCCTCCTGCTGCACCTACTCGGTCAAAACATGTCTCTGAGGGTGTTCGGTGAAGTATTGGACGAGCTATCACGGCGGCTTCACCTTGGCTCCAATCCTCCCTCCGCGCCGTCTACTCTCGAGATGGCACCCATATATCCTGACATAGACAAATACTCTAAAGAGACTGAGACGTAAGCGATGGTGAATTAAAACTGGCTAATGTAGGCGAGGAAGCGTAGTGTAAAAAGTGTGATCTGACATTCCGATAAGGTCAATATGTACTTTATCTATAGACAACATCTTCTCAATATTGATTTGCAGATGTTAGTCAGAATCAGTATTTATAAGTATTGTTTTAAATTTGTTATACAGAACAATAACGTTTATATTAAATTTAAAATAAAATGGAACCCCACATAGCAGTAAAACAAATAAATACTCGTTTCAACTTTAAGCTTTCTTGCCTACAAGCCAGCCAAATAAAACGAGCATTACGTTGACCAAATTATAATTAAGAAAAGATAACCGAATTGTCCGAATAATATTTTTTGAGGAATCGTCGCCATAAGAACACGATCTTTTTATCATTGTTATGAGCGTCATAATTAAGAGATTCCGCAAAATGTGTATTTGTTACAATCGTTCATTTTAAAATAATTTGGAACATCTTATATATTGCTCTTTTTATTTACTATTATGCTCATAGAGTTCGCTGCTCGACTATTTCAAACGTTTTGGCATTTCTATTCCATTACGTAACTAAACAACGTACGTCATGACATTCCTTTATATTATGGTTATACAAATTAGACTACAATTAATCCTATCAATTTAAGATTTAAGAAATACACCCACAGGAAACTTTCTTTCGAGCATTAGCTTTAAATTTTGGGTCTCAGTAAAATTTAGTAATTTTGTGAATGTTTAATGAGATGTGAATAAACCGAATATCGAAAATGAAATTGACTCTGTCGCGAACAGATAGTAACGCAGTTATTTCATTTCGGTGTTTTGGTTTGATAGTAAAGACTGTTGTAGTCAATGGAATATACTACGTGGAAAATGTTTTTATTATTAATTATATACGTTTAGTCATAAGTAATATGTAAGCAGCATGTAATAGAATGTGCTACAGCTGTGACTATAGGGAATTCATAGAGGATACAATGAAGACGAAGACAACAGATAGAAATATACATTTATTTTTCTTTATTTACTTTGCTTACTTTAGTTGCGATTCTTATAATTTCAATTTGCCTATATTATTTAGTTAAGCATTATCAGAAAGTGTATAAAAGACATTTTTCCCACGAAACTTACGATTTAGTACATACGTTCGCTATAGACTATAAGATAATATTAAAGAATTATAGTACGAGACGAGAGAAGCAACAGTATGTCACGCCTTGTAAACTACCTAAGTGCCCTATATAACGTTGTATTTTAATTTAGCGTAAGTAGGATTTGGTGCAAATAGTTAAGTACTATTGTACATTGACTCATCAAATATTGTGCCATTGTGACATTGTCTTTTGTTATTTGGATGATAGAACTGTGTAACGCGTGTTCAGCCTAAATAACTGAAGTCTTCCCAGGAATTTTACATGTCCCACTTCACTTTAAGTATGCTAAGACGTTGCCCTACAACGACATCTACATCATTGACTACACACCGAATCTCTTTTCCCGTACACTAGCATAATAAAATAGTAATAGTATAAAGTCTAATTTGCAGTATGCCTGTGACATGTTAATATTTAGTTAACTAGATTACTTTACCTGCATGATATGTAACATTCCTGTAATGAAATGTTAATGTAACATACTCAACATTTTTGTACAATTAGGAAGACTGCTATTGTGACAATAATCGAGGTAATTTTTGGTTATAGTTTCTTGGAATTAAACAATTTTAAATAAATAGTATTGTTTTATTTATATTATATGATATGTTATTGTGCCTTATTAAAATAAATTAACAAGTTTCAAAGAAACGAAAACAGTTGGTGAGGTAGCACGACATAGTTAATAGCATGTAAGTGTGATAAATAAATTACGTACTTACCTGTACTTGAAGCTTGAAATTCTTAACAGAATAATAAAACTACTCTAACTGCTATAACGTGATTTATGATACAATCTGTATAGAAAATTGTCATTAGTTTAAAGCTGTCCGATAAAAACGGTGAAATAACCGCTAACTCCTTTCAATATGGCCAGACTAGAATCACATCTGTCGAACTAACGTGATTGTAATTTATCAAAGGTGGATTGCTTCATTATATGAAACATGTTATGTGAATAATATTAATAACAAATAATAATATAAACCACTCCTGAGGTGCTACAACATTCATATTTGTCTAATAAAACTATATTCAAAGGAGTGTATTCATAGCGATAGTAAGCTGCACAGCTGGTTCGAAAGCAAAAAAAATATAGACATTTGAATGATCTACGCTATATTCCATATAGGAATTCCATGAAATAATGAGACTTGTAATTATTCCGAAATATCGAATAACTAATGCATATTCGGGCAATACCAATGCTCAAGAGCACTTACAAAATGCAACAAAAATTACACAACACATTTCAACTTGACATGACGGGGAAATGTACCTTGACCTTCCGCGTATAGAGCGAACTTTGCATTTCTTACGACAGCAAGGCGTTTTATACACGTTTTCATAATTTTACTAAAGTCATATTTGAATATATTAAGCAACATGTTTATGCAATATTTCTATAAATCTTGAAATAAACTTGTTAAGAAATATCCAAATACATGACGGAAACACGCTGTCGCGATTGCCGGTAATGCAAAAAAAATTTCACTAAACTTTTTAAATACACTCATATGCAAAACAAAAACGGGCGGTTTTGATTTTAATTCTTCTTTAAAAAAATACGGTACCAAAATGATTCAATCATTTGTACATGTTACTGGCCGGTTTTAAAAATGCCGTGGTGTTTTAAACAGTACGTTCTAATTTAAAAATTTCGTATGATGCTCGTTTTTACAGAAAGCCACTTTTTATTCCACATTTTTGGTGCGAAGTTCCAGAAGATAATATCGGTTTTCATAACTAGTCAATTTTTAAGAATTTATTTCATATTCTTAATTGTCAAAGCTGTAATATTGCTGTTTAGCTGTCTCAATAATGTTAGAGAAAGTGGTAAAAGCTACCAAAATTACTGCGCTGCTCGAAGAGCGTTGCAGCCAATGCTTCGTGGCTCAGAGGCTAAGTGTGAGTCGCTCGGCGGTTCAAAGGACCTGGCAGCGGTATCAAGACACCGTTTCCGTCGAGAGAAGGCCTGGCTCTGGAAAAAAACTATGTACCCACGGGATGATCGTTTTCTTGTGAGTCTCGCATTGAGAAATTGCAAGTCTTCGTATGTGGACCTTAAGAACAACCTCTAAGAAGTAAGAAATTGCATATTAGTCTATGGACGGTCAGAAGGCTTTTCGCGGCCAATATACGCAGTCATTGCCCGGCCCGCGGCCCTAAGTTACTCCGTGAGCACAGAGTTGCCAGGCTTAGGTTTGCTCGAAATTGTGAGTCATGGACTCAAGAAGACTGGAATAGGGTATTGTTCTCCGATAAAGGCAAGATATCTCTGTTCGGTGAAGATCGACGTCGGCGAGTGCTACGAAGACGAGGAGAACACTTTGCAGAGGCATATTTTGAAGAAATAAAACCTTATGGTGGGGGCTCTGTTATGTTTTGGGCAGGAATAAATTCAATGGATCGTACAGAGTTAGTCTTCATTCCAAAACGGCTCACTGATTGGACATCGATACATATCGGCAGTTCTAATTCCTCATACACAACCCGCGTTGGCCGCTTAGGACGAAGACTTAATTTTTATGGACGACAACGCTTGCGCCCACCGGTCTGGTGATGTGGAAGCGTATGTGCAAGGGGTCGGCATTCGTCGTTTGGATTGGCCAGCTCGAAGTCCCGACCTCAATCCTATAGAGTATGTCTGGAACGTTCTGAAACGACGCGTGAGATCAGTACAACCGGCTCCGCAGACCATCAGAGAGCTGAAGAATGTGATTGCCGCGGAGTGGGAACGTATTCCGCAAGAAAGTATCCGGGATATCCCCGCTAGCATGCTCAGACGAATTCAAGCTGCGATTTCAGCTAGAGGGGGTCACACTCGATACTAAAGATTTATCTGCTTTTACTTTATTAAATAAAAAACAAACAAAATCTTTGTTAACTTTTACTTCACGAGCATATGCACTACTAATGAGCATACACTACTAGTGAACTTTATTATTTAATTTATTAAAACCCATAAATTTTATCAAAATTGTGAAAGTAAAACTACCTTTAATTATCCAACAAACCAATAGTAACATTTGAAATGGTTCATTGCTTAGGTGACCGTTTTTTTGCAAATGAATGTATTAAAAAAATCAATCACTACATCTATATACGAATATAAGAAGAAATCTGAATATATTTACCAAGCACAGGTATACCGTATCAGGTGTCGAAAGAGATGACTGAGGCACCGGAACTGACAGGTGGTGGTATATCCACCCGAAGCAGCGTAAGTCAAATGCAACAGGAGGGTTATGAAAAGCAGCATCCTCATCGCTAGACTACGCTATGTGATTACCACCTCCTATGTCTGAAAGGCCATGTCTGACGTATGAAAAAAGACTTACCGATTCCCCCAGTCCAGCTTCGCGACCAGTTTGAGGCGCAGCGCCCTCGTCTGATCCTGTGTGAGAGTACCGGCCAGCAATGCACGCCGACCACTCAGCAATTCTCTCATCACCTTTGCAACAGCGCTGAATCTGTATGTCTCTCGCTCCTAGAAGACACATGTATTATTAATAACATTTTTAAGAGAAAAAGGACCCGTTTATCCGTAACCAGATTTATTATTGCCTGATTACAGTAATTTCGCTCCAAGAAGCGGAATATTTCATTTAAAAAAACTTTTTTTATGCTATGAAGTCAGCAAACAAGCATACGGTCTGCTTGATCGTAAACGTGAAGATAAAAAGAAAGATATCACTAGCAATACGCTAGTGATATCTTTCTTTTATCTTCCAACTTTACCTTTACTTTTTAAACTTTACAGACCCTGTAAACTGATGATACTATATCACATTTACCCGGTAATTTCATTGCCTCTCATACCCTTCAAACCAGAATACAGCAAAACGAACACTGCTATTTGGCGGTAGAAATAGGTGAGAGTGAGGTACCAATGCAAACGCGACCTTTGTGAGAGGTGTACTTCATACTCAGATAAATAAGAATTGACCCGTCTAAAGGACTAAAGGATATATTTTTTAGTAGGTAACGGTAAGTAGAATAGTACCTCCTCCTCTACCAGGTGTCGTAAGGGGCGACTTAGGTGCAAAACCGACACATAGCGGTATATCCATCGGAAACGTTGTAGCTCAAATGCAAAGAACATAGATGGGCAGCAGCATTTCCGTCGCGAAAACTGCTCTCTGCAGTTGCCTAACGATTGCCTAACTTCGGGAAGCGGTCCCTGTGTCAAGCAGTGGACTTCCAATGACTGATATGAAGTTTGTACGGCTTTAGAAAGTTTGTATAAATATATATATATAAAGTAAATGTTTGTATACATATATATTGTAAACCTGTTTTTTATTTCTAGGAAGGGGAATTGCGTAAGTAAACTTCGGAGCGCAGCTGGTTTTAAATAAAATCGTTATACCTTCATGCAAAGATTATCAATTCAATATTCTAAACGGTTTTAAAACGTTATTTAGAACTTTTTACACTTTTTCTTCCACGTTTAGGTTACCTTGCGGCAACTGTTCTCAAGATTGAGCTGTTAAAAGATTACTCTTAATATGAGCAATTGAACGCGTAAATGTTCACAATATGTGTCACAGACTAAATATTCACATATTCATTAGTTTCTGTGCTGTTTCAACCAATAACATTTGTCAACAGATTCAAATAGAATGATACGTCAAAGACTTGCTTTAACAAGAGAATATTTTAACAATCAGCAGATTATTATAACCATAAACTTTTCAGCCGGAGAACTTTTGTCTCTTCGAAGATTCGAGAATAGAACAGTACGTCAGCGTATAATAACCATAGAGAACTTTAGTCTATAAATTGGATAACTATACATGTAAGATTTATACAAATTATGACAGGCCCGGTGGCGCAGACGGTAGTAATCCTTGTTGTCCTAATGGGTTCGATATCCACCCGGGATAAACATTTAGTATATGATAATATTTGTGTTTATTCCGTCTGGGTTTTAAATATATGTATTATATTTGTGATTCCTCCGTTGTCACATTTCCGTAACAATGGACTTTAAGCGACTTATTTCAGAGTCTGGTTTATGTATGATGTTGTGCGAGCTTATTTACTTAAAAAAAAGAATCCTGTTCATGCCAAAATACTGTATAAAAAGACTACAGTTATCAACAGCTGACTATATACAAAACATGCGATGAGTCACAATTTTTCCTAAGAACCAAACAAATGAATCAGATTTGTAGATATTTGTCATGTAAATTGCCCATTATTTAACAATGCCTTTCAACACAAATAGTTAGGCTAGCTGTCACCAACATGAGTTTAAACAGTCTGAAAACGTGTTAATATAGATAATTACAGGTACTGAACTACAATTATATCTGAATCAGATTTCTTGTCGCAATTTTTAAAAATAATTACAAACATGATTAATTAGTAAATACCGTTTAACAGTCTGCATAGACGAGGTGCGGACAGCACCCCGTACTCGAGTACTTTTTGTCCATCGATATCATGTCTTGTAAAATGTAGGTATCGAATGATGCACACAGAGAACTAAATACTCCGTACCAAAAGTCCCCCAAAGTATCGTGGACAACGAGAGACTGGACAAGACATGAAAATAACTTTTTAAAGACATTTTTACACAAAGTTTAGCAAAGTCAACTCATGAATTCGTCTTTTATTTGATAGAGAAGATTTTTTTTTGTGACTCACCTAATACTATCTAATCAACCTTATTTTCAACGCCCGGGAAAGATGGGCGTAGCCGATCATTAATAAACTTCTCTCGAATGTGCCCCGATCTGGTTCGCGGGATCCAATCCCGCAAACCAGGACTTACTCAAGCGCGTCTCTGAGGTTCGACCTCAGGTCGAGTGGCCATCTTTGTGAACAGTCAATTCATTTTTCGCTAAAGAGGTGGACTAAGTGAGCGCTGTCGCACGACTGCGGTAGAGCTCTAGGGGCAGGGGACTGCACGCGTTCCCCGGTGTACTACTCTACGAAAAGAATGTGTGTGAAGTATTTGTAATTGTGGTGTGCAAGTGAGAGGGCGACTGAAGCGACTGACGGAAGCATTTATAAAAGTCATCGGGCAGAAGATACAGAAGAGAAGAACGCAAGAGGAAAATCTTTGTTTACACAAACACAGCTAAGTTTCCTTTTTGGAAAGTTTTGTAAATCACATTAATGGTACTATCATAATCAAATGAAAATTGTGTTGATTTTGTTTTATAGGCTTATTACGCCTATAAATCATATTATTAATACTCACTACGTAAAGCTTTTTCCAGAGTCGCGCCCACTCCCGCAACACGCTTGCTATTTCCCTTACAAGGGGATCGTCCTTTAGCTCGGCGATTGCGGTGGCTCCTGTCCCTTTGACCGTGCAGGGCCGGATGGAAACCACGCAGCCGGGGAAAATACCCCAGGCCGACCGGTTTTTAGTGCTAAAGCCACGGTACCATCCTGAAAAAGACATTAAAATTAATGAACTTCTATGTAACAACAGTGTGGTACCAATTTAAATATATATACCAGATATACAT
Source organism: Heortia vitessoides (assembly GCA_020976665.1). NCBI lineage: Eukaryota > Metazoa > Arthropoda > Insecta > Lepidoptera > Crambidae > Heortia > Heortia vitessoides. The sequence goes on along the minus strand of JACJUM010002819.1, from coordinate 6,399,699 downwards.
ATGAAGTATATGCTAAATTTATTTTATATATGTGTACTAGTTACACACCCATGCACATAAATGCAATGAGCTGTGTAGTGTTTATTTATATTAAGATTAGTCTGTAGTATATTTGGATTTAAAAAGTATATATGGTATCTCACCTCCATTTTCTTCAAGTATTTGGACAGATTCTCCAATTTCAAGAGGAAGGCCAGATCTTACATCACCTTTCCAGTTGTAAACAGCTGCAAATAATAATAAACCATTTATTATTGTATTTAATAAAAATTATACATAAAAGAATTACTACAGTATTTTGTATGCAAGTACTACTTTTTAATGTAATTTACAAAACTTATGTTTGATTAATAAAATCTTTATATATAAACCAAAAAGTGCACTCATTAACACTTATTTTCCAAAAAAACAAAAATAACTTAGAATTTACTTCCAACAATTTTAAATTCAAAATTAACACCTATCTAGAAGTGTAAAACCATGTTTGTTGGGATGTGTTTATTTTTCAGGGTTGCTTTACTTACTTTATCAAGAAAGTACCAACAGTGTGTAAGTCAGTATTGACTAGAATACTGGAGAGCTACATAACAATTGTACTAAGTTTAAGTTAAATTGTAATAAGTTTAAAAAGGCCTTTTTGTATGTGTGCATCAGTGTGCAGTGGGAAATTTTGGAAGTTGGCTTGAAGTAACATTAAGGCAGTTTAATTGAAATTAGATGTGAATAGTCTTTGTTTTGGGATAAGCTTAATCAGCTGTTGAATTATTTTAATTTTATCAACAAACCATCCCACACCAAGTCAAAGGTCAATAACTCCAAGTTATTTTACTACATAGGATGTACAAATTCTTGTTTTTATTTATTTATTAGAAGATTAAGACAAATATCAAATAGGGTTATAGTATCAAATAGGGTAATAGGGTTCTCATTTTATTAGGGATTTAAGTATTATATACTAAAATTTTCTTTCTTATCTTTTACACAAGCTAAAAGTATCATTAAGAATATTAATTTACTTTATATCTAAAATATATTAATTATTTTTTTCACTTTGCTGTGATTCACTGTTTTTTTTAAATATGAATCAATTTAAAAATAAACATAAAACTTCTAAAATTATGTTAATCACCCATCTGAAAGGGTATTCCTATACCTATAAATAGAATAGTAAACAGAGTTTTAAACTGTTTTTATGCAAACTAAGAACGAAATGTTTTTAATTTAAGAAAGAATGACTGACTGAAACAATAAATATGAGGGAGGTAGTTTGTAAACCAAATAAAAACAATGTATTACAATAAGTCATTAAATAAGGAAAGAATTTCAAAGCATAACAAGGAATTTTTTTAATTTATGCGAATTAAAATTGTAACTTTATGAGCACTAATTTCATTAATATCATACTTAAAATTCTAATCATGTTATTGCATTTCCGTTTTTTATGGGCAGGATGTATCATAATGCTGATTGAATGATAAACGTCAACTTACCGACTCCTAACTTCGGAGATTTTAAGGGGACCCACATCTCGAGAGGGTAGAGTAATCTCACAGTTATTTAGCCTGCACCATCACTTAAAACATTGCACTATTTAGTTGGAAAGCTGTAAAACCTTTGAACAAATACTACAACAATAGTACAATCAATTCATTAATTTTGACAGCAGAACAAGCAAGACAAGGAGGCGTGTTCCAATGTATTTAGCTTGGTGTATTTACATGATCTGACATCAAATCATTCTCAGTTGAGCCTTGACAATTTCTTAAAATGAAATCAAATACATGATATATATAAATATCATGTTATTTTATTACTGTGAAATTTTAAAATTTACAACTTAAAATATTTGCTTACTAACAAATTCATTTGGAATAAAATTGAAGGATGGTCACGTTTTGTAAATTAAGGAACAGATCTAGTAGGGTGTACAACCCTACTAGATCTGTTCCTTTATTTACATATACAAATAATCAAGTGAACTAACAAATTTTTAATGGACTTTGTTTACTCTAAAAACAGCTTTTAGAGCAAGACGTTTTTTTTGTTACGTAAACTTTATTACGAAGAGCCAATAAGACCAAGTTATGAACAAAAATTATAATAAATTGGATTTCGATAAAGTTACATAAGAATTACATATTTTCTTCGCATGCTAGTTGGTTGCCAAAGGGTAAAAGAATTATATAATTTAGATGTAACATTTCTATTAGATGTTATATCCACACTAGTATTTTTCATATCTCGATTGATTTTAATACAGCTGTCAATTAAAATGTCATTCATCTCTAAAGTGACAGATACCGTGAACATATGAAATACAAACACTAATTGTGAAAACAAAAAACAATTAAACATTATTTTCTCTCAAGAATACGCTTCAATTATGTCCGATGACTTTATTCCTCTTAACCAAAGCACACCAGTGCAAAGAAAATGGCAGAACACAAAGAGGAATATGAGATATCACGATACTCCAAATCAGCAAAGTGGAAATCAAAGAGGTGGATTTAACAAATGGGGAAAACAAAGAAATAGCAGCCACGGTGTACGTATATTATAATATGGAGTAATTTGCCCAGGATGTCAATACTTACAATTTTTTTTTTGAAGATAACCTTATTGTTTAAACAGAAAAATAAAATCCTTTTTGTGTATTTATAACAGAGTTTCCTGAGTCAGAAGTCTGAATCAGAAGCTAACGGCAGTAACAGGCAAGACAACTTCAGTACTGATAAAAAAAATGAAGATGGGAGAAATGCTGGCAACAAATGCGGATATAAGAGTCAACAAAATAGCGGGTATGGGGTATGTATTATTCCTCTAACTATCAGCTGCCTTGCAAATCTTACCTGGTAAATCACTTTTATATACCTCTGCATTGGTAATGCTTTACTTTATTATGTTTTTGTTTGATGCAGGTAAATGATTATGTGTATCTGTATAGGATATTTAGTTGTGTATATCTTTGGCATGTTAAAATAGTATCATCAAGACCTTGTATAAAATATTATCTCAAAATTTATGAATACTTATTTGTTCATATGCTATAAAGTGTGGGTGAGTGTTTTCAGGCCCATTTTTAAAATTGTTATCATACTTTAGAAAAAGGCAATATGAGATGTAATTCTGTATTCCATCTTTATTCTATAATTTCTTCTAACTTTTTTTATACTGTTGATTTATTTTTGTGGCTGTACATTTTGCCAAAATAAGTGAGTGTTTTTAAAATTATTAATTTCCTAAAAATAAAATAAGCTTTTTAATCAATATAAGGTATGATAAGACCTACAAAACCTTGGACACATGGTTAAAACTATAGAGGAATAAGTTAAAGAAGATGTTTGCAAAGAAAGGAGTCTATAAAGAAATAAGTAATACAATAACTAGCAAATAAATACTGGTGTGGTGGCAATCGCAGAGTGCAGCTTCACAATTGAAATGCTGCTGTCCATTCCTGCCCTGTTCCATTTGAGCTACCCTATTTCGGGTGGCTATACTGTCACCTGTTGGTCCCACAACCTCTATCGCCTCTTACTACACCTCTTATTACCACCGAGATAAAGGATGCATATCAAAAAAGGCCATCAGTACCACCATTTAGTGCATTGTGAAAAGTACAAATTGAACAAATAAGTAACCTTATAATATCCAAGGGAGGGCTGCAGAAGAAATCTGTTGGATCAGATTAACATAAGATAAAGCCCAGTGTTGAGAGGTGGAGGAAACCTAAGAACAGGGGAAGCACCATATTAGCCGACATAATTTAATAAATGGAACTTGAATGTGTGTCTTCATATTTTCATAATAATATTGCTTTATGGTCCTCAAAACATCAGATACTACAGACTAGAACCAGAGATGTGATGGATGCAGGCCTGCATATGTCTAGTCCTATGGGAATCACTGATATTATGATGACAATGGTTGTGTAAAATAGATCCAATTGAACATAAGCTATGGAGAGAATTAAAGTTCAGAATTTGTTTATAAGCGCTTATTTATAATATATTTATAAATTATACTCTTATGTATCTCTAATTTCTTATGTTTGGCTCAAAAAAAAGAGTATTAAACATTTCTGCTACCTCCATATCGAACATTCACCTATTAAAATATAATATACCTTTTTATAGGTATATTATATTTTATTTTTATGTATCATCATATTGGTCTGCCTCAATCTCAATTCTGGTTCTGGACATGCCTCCTGTTCTGTCCATCATATGAGTGTATCACTACTATCTAAATCTCTTATATGTATGTTTGATTTCATTATTTATATAAAGTACATACTCATTTTGGTATGTTTTATTTTTTCCAGAATTTATCGAGCAGCTACAGACAAGAGAATATCAGCATTGATGCTTACATTCACCATACTATGCTGTATGACCCGTGGTTACGACTGAGGCAGAGTATGAACTGAATCCATCACATTATAATAAATAGGGTATTTCCTGTAAAAGTTGAAAATATTAATGATGCAAATTGCTAATGCATTTATGTGCATGTATGTTTAAAAGAACAAGAAACATCCTATAAAGAAAAATGTACATTCTAAAATAATGCTTATACATCACATTTACAACAACATGTTATAAATGTCTTGTAGACATTTGATTTGTTTTGTTTTTATTTCTTTTTTCTAGCATTTAATATAAACACTCTAGGTCTTAATGGTTATATGCTATATTAGTAATAGTAAACACATGCAGTCAATAAATTATGTGCTCATATGGCTACCAATTAACAAATACAAATAAAATACCAAGTTTTTTTACCAACCAGCTAACAGTTTATTTAGGGTTGTTCATGGCTCTAGCCATGTACATATATGGTTTCACATAATACAGTAAAAAGTATTTACCTTTATATACGAGCGCCAATGCAAAATAGTTCATTTAGTATAAAATAGATATTAAAAATAGATAAATTCGTATTAAGTGATTTAATCGAAAAGATAGTTGGATTATATTCATTCAGTTTCATAAAAATGTTATGTTGATTAATGTTGCGACTTCTCTAACTTTCATTCTTTTTCTTTTATTATGCCTCTATTCTCCGTATTATTTTATCTGTATTAGCATTCTTACTACTATCATGTTCTAATTTATCTATATAATTATTTGGTTTCACTAGAAAAAAGAGTATTTCAGGTTACAATTAAGAATAATGTGCTCAAAAAAACTTTTTTATCAATTAAAACCAGTCATCATAATTTAAATTGGTTCAAAATGAACAATTTCTATGTTTATTTGTTGTCCACCTATATTTATCTTAAATGTTTTAATTTTGTTTTGCTCGCAATTTCAGTGTGTGATATTTAAGTGACAATTTTTTTTTTATTTAATTATTAAAATAAGTACCCATAGTTTCTCTATGTTCTTCAGTTACTGTACCTGGTATACTTTTACAGTTAGTCAGATAAAGTCTGACAAAATGTTAATTAATTAAGTTTGAACTGATTTTTTAATTAATTAGAGTTTTAAGTCTTCAGTATCAACATATGCGGAAGCTTGTGGTGATAGTTGATCAATAGGTTTCAGATTCACCCAGAAACCACCCTTTGGTCAAGAATTACTGTTAGGACACTGTTAACATAGCCTAGTCCATATTCCTATAATATTGTATAAAATACTATTTACTTTACATAATAGAAATAGCTTTACATAATAGTTCTCAATCTTAAAATATTGCCTGAGCAATGTCATTAGTCAAGTAGTAATAGAGATTAGCATTGTTATATTTAACGCGTATGTTAAATATCTTTTAATGGAAACTGTACATATATTCTGTGGTAAGGCAGTGGAAAACAAAATAAATCATGTATTTTAATAATATAGTGCATTTTGAGACAGCGAAATCAAATATTAAATGGGTTTGAATCTGGTTTATAAATACATATCGTGAAATTTGTATTATTTTTTTCTTTAAGCTTCCACTTTGTAATTCCTAGCTGATGATGTTCTCTTACGACAGTCGTAGCAGAAACACTCAAAAATTGGGCCCAGAGGTAGTCGACCCTAAATTTAGTTTATTATGTCCGGGTATGGCAGAGATACTGGCGCTAATTTTTCATTGGTCGTTTTGTCTTTTAGTACAGACGCTACGGAAGTAGCCTACTCTGGCAAGTGCTGAGCAGTGGATCCGGATAGTAGCATTGTACATAATTCCACCCGGCCAATTTCTAATAGCGGCCTGGACTATATTTCTAAAGCTCAGCTTTCATAGGTCCCAGGCTAGAGCCTTAACTGCAAAAATAACGGCCTCAATATCAAATATAAATTTTATATTTTCCCAAGAGCGTCCTATGAATGCATTTATTCAACCCTAACAGCTTGTGACCCATAAAGGATGCCAAACCCATGTTTTCTGAGTTGATATTAAAAGAAACCACATTTAAGTGCAATCGATACTATAATGATCACAGTGATGCTGAAATCCAAGTAGATATTGCATCTATTTCGAGAGTCATAGCAACAAATACTTCAAAGAATAAAGAAATAAGCTGTTGAACGGACCAAAAAACATAAGGATCAATGAGCATCACCACATGGTCAAGAATTTGTTGGTATATTATTAATAAAAAAGATCAACAACTCTTAATCTTGCGGGTGTGACATTTAATAACTTCGAGTTCTTGGTAACAAGAGTAGAAAGTAGAAAATGTAAAATTTCTACAAAAAACCGCGTTCTCATTTTTATTTTATGAAAACTGGCTTAACATTTTCAGCATTGAATATATTATTTGGTGTTTATAGAACCACAGTTTCAAAAATATTTTAATGAATTACATGATTTAACTTCTGCAACTGCCAATTTAGTATTTTGGCCTGATAAAGCTACTGTACTGACGAATTACATGGGCTCATATTAAGTAGCTCTGGCTATTACGTCGCAGTTCTTCCACATTTCTTACATGCTCGGCTAACACTAATTTATTGCATTTTATCTGTTTGTGGTTGGAAACTAATCTTATGTGTAAAAGTTTCAGACCAGGTTTTTATATTTATATTCTTTTTTACAGTAAAACTATTTTAATCTTTCGTTTTATTTATATTTGCGAAGAAAACTAACATTGTTTATATTTTTATTATTTGATAGCTTTCGCAAATGTTGTAAATGCTGCGCGTCGCCACATTCGCGCACATAATTAATATGAGAGGACCGTTTTTCTTTCTAGATAAAACCGAAGATTGCTTTATTGCAGAGAGGTTATGCCATAAAGTGTAGGAATACCGCTGGGCGCATCATAATGAAGAACTCCCTTTTTTATAGATGTAGCTAAAGTCTCAGTGTAGGACTCCCGCATGTCCTTGTCTAGTCGTGGTGTAGAATAATATTCACAAAATAGAATAGTACCAAAGCCGACAGATTCATGTAGGTATCCAAAACAGCGTTGCTCAAAGCAGCATTCCCCGCGCTAAGCTGCACTCTGCGATTGCCCTTTCTTGGGAAGCTCTGTCCAAAAGCGAACATTCAACGGCTGACATTATGATAGTGCCTTAATCGGATAGGTGTGCTTCATTGTCTGCCTGCACAAGCCCGTGGTAAGGTTAGTGACATCCGCCAATGTTGCGGCGTGTTGATGGACAAAGCCGTTAACAGATCTAAAAGGTTGCCTTAGACCATTTTAATCTTCTCTCAATCTAGTCCGCTAGTCAATCTGCCTGTCTTTCCGAGCGAGGCGTGAAATCGTTGAAAACCCGCCGAGTTTTATTGTTATTGGCTACGCCCATACTACTGATTGTTTAGTACAATATGAAATGCCTATTTATGACGCAGGTAATTTTACTAATTTATATTCTTAGAATATAGTTGTGTTGCGTGTCGGCACACAGCAACAACAAAAAATCACACCACAGAACCTGCATCGCGTTTCCAAAGTTTCGTAAGCTGAGCAACATTTGACCGTCCGCTAAACAGCTTCAAATTTGTTTACACAAACAACGCTTCATAATACTTACAAATACGCTAACCATTACAAGCGTACATAACATTATAGAAGTGATATAGCGGGTTGCATTTAATTTTTGAGTACCTAGATGATTAATATCTGAGTTTAAATTAAGGTACCAATTTCCAAAAATATTCTTACAACCAGATTCGATAACCAAAGAAAGATATTGCTGATCTTCTATATTAACGTGTTCATCAACATTTGTTGGTGATCTTGCTTCTAATTCACAGCTGTACAAAGACAATACATGTGTGTGGAGAAGTATATCTATGATGATATAATTTTACGCTCGGGTGGACAATGTGAAGACAATGAATTTGTAATGTACTAAGCAGAAGACGCGCGCGTTTTATTTTTAGTAACGTACCTAACTATACGATTATACAATTAAGAATCATATTATTGAGATAGATAAGCCGCGGTAAAGGTCTTATAAAGCGGGTATCATCGGATGTTAATTTATAACGATACAGTCAGCGCGCTGCCAACATGAAGACTTACAGCTTTGTATTTTTGTTGCTTGTTGTTATATTTTCGGTCGGCTGTTTGGGTAAGTACTTTATTTATTAAGTCAAATATGCTTTTATTTAAATAGGCTGTTTGGGCTGGTTATCATAGGCACTTTTAAATCGTCAAAACAACAAAAAAAATCTATGATTATTACAATTTTACATAGATGACCGATGACCCTGACAAACGTAGGTAACCTATGATGTTATAAGACTCATTTAAAGATGAATTTATTGAATGTCCTACTTAATTACTAGTCTGCTGGCACCAAACGGGACTTAGAATTAGGTTTATAGCAGCTTACCATACTTATACAATTACCGTAAGAGTACATAAGTACATGATTCCATATAGAACAAATCATGTTTGTTTATTTATATATTTTAATAACTTCGGATCCTATATACTAAATCTAGAAATGTTTAACATCAATTTAAATAATTTTTATCACATTTTGCCGTGTGGGGAGTACTAGACTAAAGTATTTTTGTTTGTACAAGTTTATTTCTTTTTATGCTGGCTATATTAGCATAGATGTGTAGTTAGTTAAGAACTCTAAAAACTGAGATTGTATGACTCATAAAACTAGATGAAGTCACGTTTTATGCAGTAGGTACACCAACCCTGTATTAATCACTAGATTTTATGTGTTTGTTAATATTTTTTGACATATTACACATAAATTTCTTTCATGCAAATTATTTATTTTTCGTTACAAATGAACCAAAATATATTGCAATATGAAAAAGTACTATTTATTGGCTTTACTTATAAGAGCGATGTTCTGTTTTTATAAAATCTATATGCATATACGTAATTAAGTTCTTGCTTTGGAATGTTAGGGATGAACTCGAGTAGAGCTGTCAACCGCTATAGCAATATTGCGTGGAGATGTGGACGCACCTGAATGTGTAAAGCAATCATCACGCGATCAATAACATTTGCGTATTCGACCCGGATGGCATCGGCTGTTTGCGCCTCTGTCATGTCGCGCTGAAGCGCGCGCGCAATCAACGTTATGTCGCATGCAGCAGGCACCTAAGGCACTGTTTGCATCCTACCCGTATTTTGACATATTTTGTGCAACGTCAAGCAATTATTGATTAAATTTGACAAAGAATAATTTTATTTTTGATGTAACTATATTATTATTATGTAATTGGTATAATCCATATAATTATGTTTATAATAAAAATATAAATAACTAATAATATTGTTTCTGAAATCATAGACGTTAGTTTAAAAAACATGTACCTACTAAAACCTGCTACTAAATAGTATCAAAATTAAGCTTTGAACTCATGTATATTTTGAAGGAATTTAACATGTTTACTTATTTAAATGTGAGATACCGGCAGAGTAGAATAGTACCTCCCACTGTATCAGGTATCGTAAGAGGCGGCTATGGTACCAGAACCGACAAATGGCGGTATATCAATTCCAATAAGTGTAGCACAATTGCACTGGTCGAGGGTGGGCAGTAGCATACCCACCGCGAAATTGGTTCATAATTGCCGCGCTGGGCTAGCGTGTTGGCAATCGCAGAGCGCAGCTTTTGCGACGAGGATGCTGCTGCCCATTTTCATCCTATGTATTTGAGCTTCACTGATTGGGATGGATATACTGCCGTCTATCAGTTCTAGTACCGTAGTCGCCTTTTACGAAACCTTGTACAGGGAGAGGTACTATTCTACTCTGCCGGTACCTTGCCGGTACCGGCTTAATATAATTATACTGCAGATATAAGATAGCAGAAGTATTACTTAAATACATTTTCCTAACTCCCAGAAATAGACCAAATTCAAATGTTTATAGCATTAATATTTCTTCTGGGTGAGAATCGAATCACGACCGTTGGCGCCCTAAGATAAGTACACTACTGAATCGGCCCTTTTATGGGTTAAGTAATTTCAATTCAACTATCTGATGTTGATAACGATTTTGAAACTTTCATAGAACAGAAAAGATTTGTGGCAATAATATACGGTATATATTATACGGTATGGCAGGCTGGATAACGCAGATGGTAGTGATTCTATCGCCAAGGGTCATCACCAATCCTGGGTAGTCCCAAATAAAACGCCCATCCCGCCCTATTGTATTTTCGCTCCGATTTCTTGGATCAATATCGGTTTATTGATCCAAATTTATTTATCTGTCGGTTTCAGTATTTCGGTCGTAGGTTTGATCTCTACACAGTAAAATAAATAATTAATATGAGGAATATTTGTGTTCGATCAGTGTCTGGGTGTTAAATATATTTTATTTTATATTTATTTATTTAACTTTATTGCACAAAATGTACAAACTTGACGGACTTAATGCCAGGTGGCATTATCTCCCAGTCAACCATTACACAAAACAGAAAAAAAGAAATATATATATAGTGGTGCAGGCAATATATATACAAAATAGATAAACGTATATAAGTATTTTATTTCGTCATCCCTATATTGTCTGATGTCCCGAACACAAGTGCTTTAGGCTTCGTACGGAGTCAAAGTATGTGATATTGTTTATATTTATTATTATTATCTTCCAGCCGACTGTCCTGCTGGAGAGTATAACCCAGGGCCGGATTGCGCCTTCGAGCCCATCTGCGCCACGAGAAGCTCACACACGTATCGTCGCCATTACTGCGACTGTTGGTGTACTCCGCCCAAGATCAGGAATTCGGAGACCAACGAGTGCCTTGATCGATGCCCCTAGCAACAACAACTGAATTATTATACTAGCAAATCATATAATGCAAACCATGTTACAGGTTTAAAATTACATCTAAGGTACTAGAATCACCTATTATGTAAAATATATATTCGTAATTGTTGGCTTGTTGTAGTTGTAGTTTTGTTGAAAAGTCAACATTATATTGGAAACATGTTCAAAAGAATATTTCATGGTATTGAGCATCCGTCTGTTTTATAGCTGAATTATATCATATATCCGTCATTGTATTTTTTATTTATTTAGCGTTCCGTTTATTAGCCGTGTGGCACCGGCTGAGTAGACATGAGACGTCACCTGGTACAGGGGGAGGTATAGTAGCTCCCCCTGTGCCAGGTGTCGTAAGAGGCTACCAAGGTATCGGGGCCGACAGAAAGCGATATACCTGAAGCAATGTAGCTTGAACGCAACTGTGTGGGGTTGTGCAGAAGTGTACGGGAAAATCCCTCCGGTCTTGGGGTGGCCTATGTCTAGCAGAGGACATTTTATGGTTGCTTTGATGATGATGGTGATGAAGCGTTATTAACTAGCGGTTCGCCCTGACTTTGTAGTGGATTCATCCCATGGTGGAGTCATTCCGGAAAAAAACATGGCACGATTTTTTTGTAATATCTCCGTCATTTATTTTTTTTAGTGTTCCAAACACTTGTTATTGACTAGTAGCTCACCCTGACTTTGCACAAGAATATAGTACTTTTTTATCTCGTTAACCTGGGAGTACAAATCCCATTATTCGACAATCCCGAACGCAATAAAAATGATCATCCAATTCGGTGCAGTAGTTTTAGAGTTATTCGCGTACATATATTTTAACGATTTATTTATATTTATGTAGAAGATAATCACAAACACCTGTATATGTTTTATATCTTCAACCACAAATTAAACATTTCCAACGCAATTAACAACAACATGATATTAAATGCGTCGTGAACCACAACTAACGACATTTTAATTGGGTAATTATTGAACAGTTTTTAACTTTCCTTTTAATTTATATGATATTTGTACAGTTATCAATTTAATTTTACAAATTTAAGTGTTTTTGTATGATTAAATCCACGGTAATTTTTAGAGGATTAAATAAAACAAATAAATAAATATATATAACATACATTGACTCTGTGATAATTTGCTAAGAGCACTTGTGTCATAATTCTGAATACCGAGGAGTGCAGAGTTTTGCCCCTAAGTTTCACCTGTGTTATGTTGTAGAATAAAAGTAGTATCAGATTTCCTAATATTAGTAAAACTTTTATACTAACTTTGCACCCTTCTTTTGCCCCCTTAAGGGATAATTTATGAAAGAGATGTTTCATGATTTTCAACGAATAGCCTTTATAATAATATAATTATATAATTCATTCGAATAACTTCAAAAACAGCACAGTTACATAATAACGTTGCACACCGGCTTTACTCCTTTAGGTGGTGCATTTCCCCAAATCCTTTTTTAATGCTCTTCTACGTTATAAAAGGAGTGTGCAAATTTCAAGTTTCTACCCTTATAGTTTAGTCATGTGCCGGTATGTTAGTCAGTCAGCTAGTCAGCTTCTCCATACATAAAATCTTATATAATATATAGCTAGAAATAATCTATATATGAGCTATATCCCTGCCCAGTTCAAATGTTTACATGATGCTATTAAATATGTTTAAAAGTAACTATCTATATGATTATGAACCAATGAACCATTTCAAATATCACTATATACATATATAGATACGTATATGAACCGGCCCGTCTTGATATTTAGAAAACGAGTAATATTGTCTTGTCTGTAATAATAAACTCGTGTACGTAAATATCCAAATAATTATACTAATCTTATAACTTATCGCCATAAAGCGACATCAGTTAGTAAGCAAACGTTCCTTTTAAAATATGACAAAATCTGCATAAGTCCGACCCTCGGCTCTTAATTCCCAGATTGCGTGGTGTCCCCTCCATTGAATTGATTACCGCTATTTGATATTATTATTTTTGTTTTCATTCGTGTCTTATCGCAAAATTACAGGGTGACACCTTAACGAGTTCATTTGTTTATACTTGCCAGTGATAATAAATACTTGTATAATTACAATGATTATATTCATATTATTGATGATAATGATTACGACGACGCGGTTTCAATCAGGATTAGGAATTCAAATGTAAAAGTTGGCAGATTGGTCCTATTGTTCTATCTTATTGAATCGATACTTTTTACTGCTAGACCGACAAAATAGACGATATACAGACGGTATATATTTATCATAGTTTATAGACGGACAGAATACTCATAATAATCATTGGAAATCTAATGTTGGACATAGGCCTCTCCAAGAAAGAAGGAATTTTGAGAATATTTGCCGTGACGTGTTGTACGTGGGCAAACGTCGTAGAGCGAAGCTTTTGCAATGGTAATGCTACTGTCCATCACAGCAAGTATATGAGCTGCACTATTCCGAGTGGATATACCACGGTTTTGGTACCTTAGCCGCTTCTTACGACACCTGGTGCAGTGGGAGGTACTATTCTACTCTGCCAGTACCTCTCTCTTATTTCTTCTCTATATATTTATATATATATGAGAGAAGAAAAATTATGAGATATTTATTTATTTAATCATTATTACACATGCTTTAATCTAGTGGACACACGTCTTTCCCCATTAGAAAGTCTTCCTTAAACGCCAACTGCAGTCTTCTCACTTATAAAACATTCACACACGCACACTAATTAGTCATATAACTATGCATCTGAGCCTCAGCTTGACCTTTAAAATTTAAACGCTTCGGATGCCATTCAAGCTGGAGTTCTATTTCTATCGAGTTCTATTTAACACCCTTGGGTGATCGCTGTCTATTTTATTCCGATCATTGTGCCTCCAGGGATTCACTAACTAATCTTGCAGAGCAAATAAAAAAATTTGGTAATTCAATTAGTGTCAAAGTGTTCTAGCAATAAATAGGTTTGTAAAAAAAGCAAATCTTATCCTACCTTGTATCTTTTTTCAAGTTTTTTTCATCATCATTACAGCCACTGCTGGACGTAGGCCTCCCAAAAAAGGGGATATTTGCCTATAATTGCCGCGCTGGGCAAGCGTGTTGGCAATCGCAGCTATCGCGAAGGGGTTGCTGCTGTTCATACCCGCCCTGTGCATACACTGATTCAGATGCATATACCGCGATCTGTCGGTTCTGGTAATTAATGGTTTTTAAAAGCCTCTTACCACACCTGGTACAGAGGGAGGTACTATTCTACTCTGACGGTACCTCAAGGCACATAAGGGTATTTATTTTTGTATTGTACATTTATATACATGTATATTATGTCAAACTTTGACAATTGGCATGAATCATCCGTTCTACGAGTAGAAACCTGGTTGGAATACATATTTACAGAAAATATTTTGAAATATCGAAAGAATAAAAATATTTTAAACGCAATAAAATTTTATATTATCATGTTTTTAGAACATATTTTATTAATAGTTCTTCCATATTTTGTAAGAATTCTCCTTCTTAATTTTTTTGACAAGTCAAACTTGAAACTTATTTTTCAGGCCATTGATTCGATATAAATAAACAAGACGTTCAAAGTTTATATAAGTTAAGATAAGGAGGTATGGTACCTACACAAAACAACTATTCCACGCGGATGAAGTCGCGGGCACAGCTAGTATATTATAAGATCGCACTGGATGCAATTCGCTTATAATTGTGCTTTAGGAATTGTCTTAGAGAGGATTTTGTCCACCAGTGGTAATCCTACGGTGGAAATCATGATGATCATAAACTAAGTACCCATTTATATAATGAGACAATACTTTTTGGCATGACATAAGAACTTCTAGGCCCAGTAGTACACTCTATATCAGGTGTGGTAAGAGGCGACTAAGATACTAGAACCAGCAGACGGCGGTATATCTATCCGAAACAGTATAGCTTAAATACACCGGGTGGGGATAGACAGCAGCATCCCCGTCGCAAAAGCTGCTCTCCGCGATTGCCAACACGCTTGTCCAGCGCGGCAATTATAGGCGAAATTCCCCCTTTCTTAGGGAGGCCTATATCCAGCAGTGGACTTTCAATGGCTGCAATGATGTTGAAAAAGAAATTCTATTAAAGTAAACCATCAGATACAACAAAAAGAAAGGTAGACATAGGTCTGATTAATGCTATAAGGTCGCGCTGGATGCAGTTCGCATAAACCTGATCATTTACGAAGTGTCTCAGGGAAGATTACTTCCATTAGTAGTCGTCGTACGGCGGGAATCATAATGTTTATGAAGTAAGTAACCATTTACATAATAAGAAAATACTCTTTAGCACGAAAGAAGAACTTTCATTGAAATAAATCTTCAGATACAACAAAGAAAACTTAAAATGTGATTAAAATATTGTAATTTTAAAGTATTAACATATCTGTGGATTTGATTTACTTATTAGGTCACTTTTTTTAATTTACAAACACTTCGTTAAGAATTTATTACTTTTGAGATAAAGATTTAATGTTAAAAATGTCTATCTTGGAAGCTTTTTGCAACTATATGGTCGAATTACACGAAAATTACATCAATACGCAAATTTCAGGAATTCTTTTATACTGGGAAAGTATGAATTATGTAGAGAATACGAGATGATTATTTACCTACCTATTTTAAGGAATAATATTTTCATTTTAAAATATTAAAGATGTAACACACTTAATAATCCACATTATTATCAAACTGTAGGAAAGAGCAATTTCTTTGAAAGTCGCTACCTAGTGGGGGGAGACTACGCAGGCTTCGAGCCCGAGCGTTTTCAGCATCAAACGACATTAGTTCAAGATGTGGTCCTTAAAGGCTATTATTAGAAAAAAGTCCCTAACTTAAACGTTTAGAGTCGATAAATGAATGGCCCCGACTGCGCCGTTAAATGTCCGCTTTAATGTCGTTAGATTTACAGCCGACGATACGATATATACCGCCAAAATATTATATGTTTACGTCACATTAGTTAGTGGTTGTAAGGGATACCTAAAATACAAATAGAAGCATATATATGCAATTTTTTTATATATTATGAAGTCAGCAACCAAGCAGAGTTGCTCGATAGTAACCTGACTGCAACCTATATATACTTGTGTCATCATAAAGATATTGTTGATATTTTCAACCTTGTAAAATAAAGATACATTTACCCAGTAATTTCACTTTCTCTCTTACCCTTCATACCGGAACACAGCAATGCGAACATATATACATATATATATATATATTTATATATATACAGATATATGAATTAAATTAATTATTTTATATAATACGAGTATAATACGATTTTTTTGGTTTTGGTGAGGGAATCGTACCTACTGATCTAGTGTCCCTTGACACTACTTGACTTGAACTTTATCCAATTAGGTTATTTAATATTGAGTACAGCAATAGGTGTTATTTTTGACAACATGGATTACACATAGAAGATTCTAATAAAATAATGTTTTTTACTTGCTAATATCATTATGTCCATACTTAGATTGTAGTACATTGCGTACATAGTATTCATTTTTATGCAGATCGAAGGCATTATGTGATACGCAAATAATTTACCTTGTATCAAATTTTCTTTTTTTAAAGTAAAATGGCTAATTTTGGCATAACTCAGCCTAACGCCTGACTTTACTACATAGTGTAAAATAAAATCACTTTCCGCTATCTCTTTGTCCCTATATATGCTTAACTCTTTAAAACAACAACAGATTTTGATGAACATTTTTTAATACATAGAGTATTTTTTTAATACATAAGAAAGTTTTATATGTAGGTATAATACGTACATAGTATGGTAGAATAACACAAAATAATGGGGAAAACCCACTATTTTTAATCTTTATTGTACATGCGAAGCAATAGGCTTTTCGCTATTAAACATAATTTAAAAATTACGTATTGAAAACGCTATTTATTTTTGGTTTACTACATGAAAACCTATATGTATATAAAAATATATTCATACCTACTAGTTAAAGTATTTAACTTGTCCAGTTTTGGCACGACGGCATTAAGGAACATCTCAATTTCCTGTTCTTTCAACATTTTAAGAATCTTACAATCTGCTTTACTTTCCAAAATATTAACGGTCAATTTAGTACTCTAGGGATATCAAAACTTACAATTCTATACGATCTCACATTTAGTATTTTTGATAGTGATCATAACGATATCGCATCGGCATTTAAAATGACGTCCATTTGCCCCACAGGTCGCCTCCCGGCAAGAGAGCGGCTCTTCGGTTTTTTTGAAAAACTTCAAAGGTTGCGCTGGACCCTTAAAACAAAGAGAATGCATTGTATAAATAAAGGCAGCCATAAGGAAATTGGATTCGTGACCGCTCACGCAAATTGAGTCTTCCATTTAATTAAGAACGAGAGGAATAAATAGACTATTAATACGTCATCGCGATGAAGGTTTGTATTCTCTATACCTAGCTATACAGTAACTTTAAAAGGTTGTATAAATAAAAGTTAATTAGCTTCGAAGTAGGAAACTGACCAGAGACTCAAAGTAGGTTTGAGTTTCATCTACCCTCATGTGGTTAGATCTGCCTAACTAAAAACTCTTGTAAAACTCTTTGTGAAATGGACCAATCTCCGCATACAGTGACTTAATATCACCCGGACCGTTTGACTTCTACCCTTTATAATTATTAAGAGGCCGTAATTTTAGGCGTGCTAAAAATATTCGAGGTTTACTGGGATTAAAATGCGACGTGACAGTTTTATTTTTAACGAATGAGGTACGGATTTGTCGGATTATTGTAGATTTAGTTTTGATTACACTAACTAATTACAGTCTAGGAAGTTACTATTAGCTGTTAGGTGATTAAGCCATGTAATAGCTGCGTATTCTTAGGCCAACTCTTACGCTCAGCTTTTATAATAAGTAATCGATTTTTATATGATTAGTAAGGTTATTTTTTCATTGATTAAACCTTAAATTTAGCGGTCAAAACGTTTGGCTGCTTCAGAGGGGCGAAAAAATAGTGAGCAAGGCCTTGTGTTTACGTGCAGCTTATCGGACGATGTCAAAAGGCGATTATAAGGTCGTCTGCCCGTTGCACGGTCTAAGTCCGGAAGCGGCTCGCACCGGATAATCGCATCGATCGCCAAAAAACTAACCCACATACGCACTGGCAGCGTAGCCGGAATTATTAATCGAGAAGAGTAAGGGGGGATGGGGGGTGCGAGGGCGCATGCGCGAGGGAATGACGGGCACTCCGCGAGGTTACCTCGCTCGCTCCGGCCGTCTCCGCCGGGCGGCGTCGCGATGCGCGGTCACCCGGCCCCGAGGCCGCTTCGCAAAGCGGCTCGCTAACCATCACCCATGCAGTGGCGTAAACTGGCCAGGTTGAAGTCTTCGCCGGGCGGACAATCGCGCGCTCGGAGGATGCTCTGTTGCGGCCGGAGGAAGGTAAGTCGGATCGATAGCGCGCGCCGAAACCGCCGCCCCTCTCGGCCCTACGCCGACGTCGTTCGACGACCCCGACTACTAATGCCTCACTAACTCCCGCCTCGTGGGTACTATGCCTCTTGTCTGGTAGTTTTTAGTGGTGTAGTCTGACCGGCTTTTGCCTATGATCCCCTAGTGAACTCTGGAAGTCGATGTGGCCGAACCACTGACTTATGCACATACTCGTATATACAGATACACTTTTATAGTTATCTAATTGTCAGTTTTCATCCAAAATGATTAGACTTACACAAATGCCTAACTACCAGTTCAGCTTCGTCGTGACATTATGTAAAATTGATGATAGTAACTATTATCACCACTGCCATTACCTATACGAGCTTATGTTCACGGAATAGTACTCCAAAGGCCTTGCAGGCATCACTGTTGAACAATCAATGAGTCGTCCTTTCATTCTAATTTTAAACATGTACATTAAAGTTGAAACATAATGTAACAGGCTCATAATTAAGTAATCGATAGATGCGAGGGTGGAAACTGACGTTAAATAGTAAACGACTCGTAAGTAAAAGATTTTGGATCATATAACAAAAGATAAACTTTAAAACCAGTTCTTAAAAAGCAATTAACCTGATCCCAATTGTGCAACTAAACTATAAAAAGCCCCGAGCCAGCCAAGGACCGAGATTTAGCTGAACATTTTCGCCATCTTGCTTTATTTCTGGACCAAGAGATCGCAATTAGTATAGTTACATTTTAACGTTTTAATGAATTTACTTACATTTAAATAAAGATTAATAAATAAACAAATATAGATATTTACATAATAAACTGAACGGGAATAGTTTTAATTATTATGTGTATAATTATAATATACTTACACAAAATGTGTAATTAAACTACATTAGATAAACTTAATCGTAAATTATCTTTTAAAGTTATTATAAATAGATTTCTTCTGAGAAATGGTTTTAACTACGGTTTCTCATAATGAAATTATAGAAAAAAAAAATGTATATTAAAGTCCTGTTATTTATTACAATACTTAATAATTTATATTAATACTTAATGACAAATTATAATCATTATATTTTGGTATATGATATGTAAGCGAAATTGATTTCTTCGTAGCAGCTACAGTGTGCTACGAGCTACGGCATCACTTTCCTCTGAAAATGACCCGATTTTATTAATTTATCTAATGCATTATCAGTCTATTTAGCTACGAAAATCATAGTTTTTTGTATACTTATAATAACTTTTATGTTGTATCTGTATAATTAAATAAAATATACAGTATACTTTTAGTGAGCTGGTTTAAATTAAGATAGATAATAATATAATTAAAATATAAATGGTGCTATGAAAGGTATTTCATAGCTCAAATTAGTAAAAAAACCAAGTCACAAAAAAATACCGGGACTTGATTGATATATTTTACTACAAATTAAAAAAAATATATTATCGCCGTGATTCGAGCCAAAACCAAGTACCACACCACCCAGTCGTCAATATAAATAAGCCATATAATAATAACACTGGATGTTAAAACATTTCCATTTCATTTGCCTATAAGTGAACTACACGTGTGCACGTCAATAAATATACCCACAATAATATAGGTCAAGTGTGACAAGGGGCCAACCGATTATCTGAGGCTGGCATTATTTATAAAGTAGCAACCTTTTCACTCTCACTTTTCAAATCATAAATATCAATGAATTACGTTGAATTCGTATAGGTCATCGGAATGTGTGAGGTTAGATAAAGTAACATTTGAGTCTTAATTCGTGCTTATTTTGATATATTAAAATATTGACAGACCGACTGTTTAGGCTAATAATGACTGTTTTTTTTAGTTTATTTTACCGCTATATATAAGGCAGGGAAAATGTTTTAATGTACTACCAAACCATTTAATATACTAGTAGGGCCCCACGGTTTTGTCGGAGTAGTTCCCCGAAAAAAAAAGTTGCTCAAGTCACTCTTTGGGACCAAACTCAACTATATTCATATATTCATACATAGCTTGCTATGCGCTATTATAATAACTGTTCAATTTTATCAGTTAGTCTCATAGAGAAATTTTTTTTTGAAAAGCTTGTATTTGTTATGAGTACTGTACATACTTTTACATTACGATCATAAAAAGCTGTTATTTTTAATTTTGACACTATAACTTTTATAATAAATTATAATAATTATTTATAATAAATTTGCACCGTTCTTTTACCCTCTTATAGATTGAGAGTTAAAGGATTATCCGCAATAATTATTATTATAGACCCAATATTATATATTTTTTTATTAACTTAAACAGAAGAGAACTTTCATTCTAATGTTGCACCCCATTGTATGTCCCCTCTATAAGGATTAAAATATTTTATACGTGTTCATGATTTTCAATGAAAAACCTCCTTAGGGGGTGGATTATCAAAAACCTTTCTTAGTGTACCCCTACATTATAAAAGAAAATCTTGTAAAAAAAATCCTTTTGTAGTTTGGGCCCTGCGTTGATATGTCAGTCAGTCAGTGTGGTGACTTTCCATACAAAAATTCTTCTTCAAATGTAGTGAATTTCTACAAGATGTCTTTCTGGGGTTTAAAGGTTTCTGGCTACGTTTGATAACAAACATTTCCGCTCTCACTAAATTATAACTAAAACAATAAGAATATATTAATAAAAAATAAAATAAATTCTAATTGAATAGTTCGAAAATGTCAAATATTTTTGCAACTCGATTTTGACCAGTCAGTATAATATGTGAAATGCTTTTTTTTAATAACATACTGTATATTTAAAATAGGATATCCTTACAGCGCGTACTGTACGTATAAGAATTTTCTTGCAGACTCATTCAGTGAGCGAACGATTAGTAGGGAAATTAAGCGCGCTCTTCGTCCGCTCATCATTGCTTATATGCTATAATACGCCAGTCATTTGTTTAGTTTGCAACCTTTTTGCTTCCCAGAATCAGTATTAATAATATATAGTAATAATACATAAATTTACACAACATGTATGAGATATTGACCTGACTTCGATATAAGACGCTTAAATTGATTGTGTTACGAACATCAGACGACAGAGGAATTATAATAAATAATAATACACATATTTAAAACCCAGATGCAGAACGAACATTATTTATGTTTGTTCATCATATCATATAAATATGTCATCACATCATCATATAAAATAATCGACCTTTGACCCTTGGTACATAAGATAGAATCACTTTCATTATATATTGACAACTCCTTATGATATTTCGAGCGTTTATAGGCTGTGGTGACGCTTACTATCCCGCGGACTGTATTTGTTATTTTTGTTATATAGCTTGTATATCAAATTATATCGAAAATAAACACATTTCATTAGCTATTTCAGATTATAATGTAGGAACAGAATCCTTTTTAGGTATCCCCTATATATATCCTTCCACCTTGAATTTCCTGCCTAGGTTCCCCACAACACTACCCTCCACTCCAGCGTTTTCAAACCACTGTCTACTCTAGATAAATAGAAATATTCTCTGACAATACGACTGAAAAATTTGAAACAATCATTTCTTGAATAGATCTTGCAGGGTAGCGTATTAGGTCCACCTACAAGGTTCGCAAATATTAAGATTAAACTTACAGATTCGCGCTAAATACAACCAGACCTATTATTTGGGTAGTAAATTTAAAACATCTCATAAGTTGCTTAAACACATGGGTCACAATTGCATTAAACACCCACACACAGAGCAAATACAAATATTTAATGCAGAAATGTCTGTTCAGGGTGATGATAGAATCCACGGTGCTTGGTGCACGGAATAGAACCACTATTTTGAGAATAGTCGCCGCAACACAAGCGCCGTCGAACAAAAAATGTAAACAATTAAATAAACTGCGTATTAAATCCGTTACAAGAGTAGTTTTATAACATATGAAGTTTATCGTACCTAATATTTTTATGTCACAAGTAATTGTCCTAGTCCACCGTTATGCAATATTACGTTCCTGTTACGATCCATGTCTAACGTCAATTGTCGCGTGGGCGCGTGACACAAGCGTCAAAAAACACTTACATAATTTTACCGTTTTCACGGTCACAGTAAGGGCCTCGGCAAATATCATGTAATTTATTTTTCCTTAAGAAACAGTCCGACATTGTGAGAAAATTTTAATTTAATTAATATAATTTATGGTTCTTATCTTATCTTATCTCTTTATATATTAAAATGTGTCACTGTGTTTGTCCTGAATGAATTTCTGAATTACCAAACCAGTTTTTATAATTTTTTCTCATAGTCTAATCCAATTTGAGAGATAGGATACTTTGTATTTCAATTAATACGTTATATATGACACTAGTTCTGCTATGCAAGCCTCATTCGCCGTTAAAATCACAACAACCTTCACAATTATTAACAATAGGATCATGATTTCACTTCCAACCAGTGCTTACTAAACACGATCGTTTGTTATACATAGAAAAGATTAAAGACTAGTCATGCTCTATTGACGATATGGAGTGGCAATGTATTGCGGTCAGGGGGCGTGGCCGCCTCTACAAATAACAATAATCAAAGTCCTTGCTCACTGAATAAGTAAATAACTTAGTGTGTGGTGCCCATTGTGGTTTGTTTCATTATTTAGTAGACGACAAGAAGTATATACTAGTGTTGACATGTGATAACTTAAATGGTGTTCTTATTTGTATTATGTAATCGAATTTTTGTATAATTAATGACTATTAACTTGAAAATTTAATATTTTTCGCTTAAGTAAGCGCACCCTTATGCTGTTTTGAACAGACAATGGCTTCAAATAGTTCGATACCTAGATATATGGGAAAATATAAGATACCACATGTCCAGTTTTAGTCTTTACAGCGTTACTAAATCTTCCAATACCTATTATGATTGGTTATTAAGTATTTTAAAAATTATGATGATACTGCGTAAATGTTCTACTAATACTAATGATTACAAGGTACAAATGAGTGTAATGAATAGTCATTACACTCATTTGTACCTTGTAATTATTGACAGCTGTCAAAATTAAACAAATAAACATAAAAAAAGAAGTTACCCAGAATCAATATTTCAGATATATATTTACTAGGACAACAATTTGATTGATTTTCTGATATATACAGTTAATGTAAGTGAATGCGTTGGTCAGCAAGCAATCTGTACAATTCTATTCCAGTATGGAATCCAAGAATACCTCCCCCCGAAAATGGGATCAATTCAATTGGTATTTGGATCTGTAGTTAATTCTAGGAATTCGTTAACCTGTTCTAGAATTTCGATTTAACACTTTGTTTTTATTTTTCATTCCAATCAATATGTACAAAAAAGTCATTATTTGCATATGTATACATGTTATATATAATACCTCTTTGTATTAGCAAAAAACTGTAATTTTAAACATAAATCAGATTTATTTATAAGTTTGTGTGATGTTTATTTAAATTAGAGGATTTCTGAAATAACATTTAAAAACCATTTTTTTTTTATTTCAAGTTTAATTACATAGATAAAAAGAATTATATAGCCAGATTTTGGTGTCACTTATTATGACGTACTTTAATAAATTATACATACATATACTCGTTTATGTATAGATACGTTCTAGGAATGATTTCTTCGAACTATTTGTATTTTTTTCATTTTAATAATTCACGTGGCCTGTTGAGTGTTTTAGTTTACATAACATCTCATACATTGATTGACTGAGATAAGTCGTTTAAGCACTCTTGTTACAGACATTAAAAAGCCGAGCAAGTACAAATATTATGTCAAAAAAAATTTACATCTAGACACACACATAAATGAGAACAAAACACATAAATGTTTGTTCTTTGTGGTGATCGAACCTATGATCCTTGGCAAACAAGATAGAAACACCACGAAACACTCCGCCCGTCAATGTTTTTGTAAACTTTTCAGTCTACACAATCTATTAAATTAAATTCTTAAAGTAAATACAAATTTGTTTACTTATGTTCAAAATTCTTTTTCGATGTCATTATAATCGAAATCTACTGCGTCTAACTCAGTTGATAATTTTCATGTGACATAACGTTGTATTGCCAGTTAGACCTAGTTTCCATTATAATGTGTTTTGTTAGCGTGTATAATAGCTGTCTATTTCCCAGCTTTGCCCTATAGTATTGTATCTTACTAACCCATTTAAAAGTTTATCTTTATCGGTTCAGGAATGATTTGTGAATAGTTTATTGAGTTTTATAGTAGTAAACTAAAAAACTTATTAAATAGCGGTTGATATCTTTTTACCGACTTGGTTCCATTGACATAGTTCTAGGTAAAAGGATTTTATTGCCACACCGATTTTGGATATTTTTTTAGCTAGAAAATTATTTAAATCACATTATTAAAAGGTTTCAAATGTCGTCAAATATATTAATGAATCATGGTTACCTAATATTTGATACTCTACTGAAATGGTACAGAACTAAATAAAATAAAATAGAACTACATATCAGGTGTTGTCAAACAATCTGAAAAAAGTCAATCGTCCCGAATATCAGGCTAAAATTTTAATGGTACCCCAAACGGGGAAGAATATATCTTGATTTAAAATGTACACTTGTTCTAATCATTTTCAAAAGTACCTACTGATTCTTCAATTAGTTTAATTTTATATACATGAGGTTTAAATAGTTGATTGTTTTTTAATAAGCCAGGTTAAACAGGTATTCAGTCCACGTTATTGTAAGCATCATGGCAGCCTGTAGATTGCTAATCTTGTGAGTTGAAAATATTATGTCACGTTACCTAGTAATTTCATTGCCTCTCTCATCCTTGTTCACTCTATTCGCAGAGTTCCGGACTCGGCAATGCGAACATAATATATAATAATAATTACAGAGGTAACAAGACTATTTTTCAAAGACAATAAATGAAGTAGTAAAGTGAAGTCTAATAAACCGGTTGTATAGGGCCTGGCTCCTGCTCGATTCTGCAGTTTTAGTAATATACTTTTTGTACCTTATGGGTTCTTCCGTTTCACGCTACGCTTAGAGGTACAAAGGTTCTAGAATGAACCTTACGGCTTCATCGGTATTATAGGCCTACTTAAATAAAGTATATTTTGGCGGATCATGCATACATAATGATAAGAGCATTTAAAAGTATCTGGAGTGGTCTATGTAACTTCATTACCAGTTATCAGTGATCATGTCATATTGTCATCGAGATAGTGGGGGAGATACGATGACGTCACTCGTGGGCGGGCGGCACTTCCAGCATGCTTTTATGAATGGGCGGGAGATAGCATGCAAATTGTTCTCGGCTATTTATGCAGATATTCTAAGCGCTTCCATTTCAATTATCGTCGCATTTTATTAGACGTCTGAAGGTTGGCCGAGTGAAGTTATAAAGTTGGTATGACAGTTCGTGTTATTGATTTGTCCACAACTTTATGGGTTTTAATTTGGTTGATCATGTAATTTACGCCATTGTCTAATATATTATTATAATAGCTGTAGCTGTTGTAAGCTATTTTACGGGTCAGCTATGTCTATAGAAAAATATTGCGTTTATAAATGTAATGTGTAGAAAATCCATTGCTGAGCATCGGCTTCTCCAAGAAAGGAGAGCATTTGCAATAATTGCCGCGCTTAGCAATCGCAGAGCGCAACTTTCGCGACGAGGATGCTGCTGCCCATCCCCACGCTGTGCATTCAAGCTGCACTGTTTCGGATGGATATACCGCCATAGGTTTTGGTACCTTAGTCGCCTCTTACGACACCTGGTGCAGTGAAAGGTACTATTCTATTCCGCCGGTACCTTAAAAATCAAATTGGATCGAATTGTATATAGTTGGTAAAATATATTGGAATATTTCTTATAGATAAGGATGACAAATACTATTATTGAAAATTAGCCAGAGAATATGAAAAAGATATTATAAAGATATAGGATACACGTTTTATGCATTTACGATTTTGACAGATCAAGGATCAGTTATAGGTCTGCTGTATTTTATATACATTACCTATATAAATGAATTAAAATTCACCAGTATAAATAAAGTAAATACATATTAACTTACGATCAGAATCAAGATATACTTTTATTTAAATATAGAAAACTTACATAATTAGCTGCTCGTCCACTGTTCCAATACATTAGCTTCTAATATATTGGAACAGACATAGCCAGCGGATTATCAAGTTGAAGTGGCAGTGGGCAGGGCAATTAGCATGTAGAGCCGATGGACGATGGAGTCGTAAGGCTCTAGAATTGAGAGGACGTCCACCCACAAGGGCAGACTAAAACCGAAGGATCGCGATTGACGCAAGCCGCATGCAACCTATTGTCCCATTGGAGATGACTTGGTGAGGCCTATGATATGATGATGTTGAACGTAAAATAAAAACAAAAAATGGGATTAAAGATATTTGATAAGGCTGCGTCATGGTAAGACAGAAAACTTATTTATGCAGTTTTTTCTAAAGCATTATTTATATTTTTTAAACCCTAGGCGTCGGGGCTAGCTTTTTAAGTATTAATAAAGAACTGAATTAGTTCTGTGAAATGCAATCTTTGGAACTACTAAAAAACCAGGCGGGCTGACTTATTCAAAACTTGTACCGCGCCTCGTGGAACCAAGTGTTCTACAGTTTGCGCAATTAAGAATGGCCATTGTAAAGTTAGACACGCGCGCACGTAAAGTCAATAACAAATGAGAATTTATTGTTATATATAATACTTTAATCCATTTATGCTTGGCCCAATTTTGTTACCGATCCCGCGAGAACTTAGTAGTAAAATATTAGGAACAGCGCCGCGCGGTTTGTAGGATCCACGACAGCGTTGAAAAAGAGAATGTAAATTATAAAAAAAAAGTCTTATCTATTTCAAAATATGCAATTGACTATTTTCATTTATTTGAATCTCAAGTTTAATATTTTCTTATTAAAAGTAACGCAAATAAAATATAATAGCTTGCAGCTTAACCCACGTTAAGTTAGTATGAAAGGTTTACAATCTTTCACACTAACTGTTGATCTTCTCTTTACAACCTTAACTTTCAAATAAATATTTTGTCATGTTTCATGATTTTCAATAAAGAACCATTATATTTAATTTCATTTGAATAACCTAAACAACTCCCAAGTTTCATACCGACTTAACCAATTTTTCATTTAGGGTGTAAATTAAAAAAAATGCGCTCCTTTACATTATAAACCTTATTTAAATTATATTAATAAATCTTGAGCCCCGGCGCCACTAGCCATTACTAGCCATTGTAAGTCCACTGTTGGATATAGGCCTTCCCAAAAGGGGAGAATTAGACCGTATCGGCAATCGCAGAGTGTAGCTTTTAACATGGGGATGCTGCTGCCTGAAATAGTGTAGCTCAAATGCATAGGATGGGGACCTTATACAATTAAATGGATATAAATTAATGGATATACCATCCAAAACAGCCATTTGTCGATTCAGGTACCTCAGTTGTCTTTTCTGACACCTGGTTTAAGGGAGGTAATATTCTACTCTGCCGGTACCCCACGGCAA
The DNA here is from genome assembly GCA_020976665.1 of Heortia vitessoides. NCBI lineage: Eukaryota > Metazoa > Arthropoda > Insecta > Lepidoptera > Crambidae > Heortia > Heortia vitessoides. Next base: position 6,371,521 of record JACJUM010002819.1, on the reverse strand, counting down.
AACATTGTAAGTACTCCAAACAATTTTTGTTTCCCTCGGCAATATTAATGTAATGCTGGCACTAATGGTTTAATAATTGCATTGAATTTCCATAATATCTTCAGTGGAAAAAAACATCAAGCTGATTCCACCGTAAGATAGGGATCAAATCGATTTGTATAATTTACTTTAGTGTACTCAACAGAAATTACTGTTCATAGCGAGCTTTTGGATTTTTTAATTTACGTGTACCACTTGATTATTTTAATAGTAGGTAATATTCGGTCTAATAGCACTACCATTTGATGGGTGGCGCAGATGGTAGTGATCTATCTTGTACGCCAAGGGTCTTAGGTTCCATCCCCACCCAGGAAAAAAAAATGATATTTGGTTTGTACTATGTCTGGGTGTTGTGTCCGTAACGCTTTAAGCGACTATCTCGAAGACCGGTCATTATATGAAATGTTTTTTTTTATTATAAAAATGTATTTACTATAACAACAATTAAACCTAAAATATACAAAAAAAACTTTATTTAAAATATATATGTTTCGTTTATAGATACTTCATTTCCCCTAAATATACATAGATTATGCTATATTTAGCGTTTCCAGTTATACATTATATGAATTAAATATTCGTATTTAGTATGAAGCATTTATGGCTGCTACGAGAACGGCTGCTTTCGTAGAACGGCTACACAAACATGCTACGATGCTGGTTAACAGAGAAAAGTCATTTCCACGATAGCGGAGTCAATGGCTGCCTCTTACTTATATACCATTGTTCTAACAAATAGAATTTTAATTAAGTTGATCTCATATAAACTTTTGTCTCCGCTCGTGAGTCCTTCCGCGTGGATTTCACTTTATGCTAATAGTACGTTCCAAGGATAAAAAATAACTCAAGTTCTTTCTTACACTTCCAGTTATTTACATGTGTAATTATATAAAATCTGAATTTTGGTTATATTATGAAAGCATAGCGAACTGATCTCGAGGTTATTGCCCGAATCGCGATCGCAGAGTGAGGCTTTTTAGCAAGGATGTTGCTGTACTGTAGTGCAAATACCACAGTTAGAAACTATGGTATTTGCACTACGTTTGCAAAGATGGATATACCGCCCTCTATCTGTTCTGGTACCTTAGTCCCCTATAGACTCCGTATAAAGATATTCTTCTCTGCCGGTACCGTACGGAATAAATATTATATTTATTGATAACAAAGGAGCCAATTAGTATAATATTTAAAAAACAAATGATACATTATTTTCTAACTTAATCCCTAAGATCCGATTGTCAACATTAGTTATCGTAAATGATATTATTGTGATCAAAGTATATGATTTATGTAAGTATTTAACTTTTTTCGTCATTATCAAAGACTAGAAGACATTGATCGTGACTTTGTCTGCATAATATGTCCTAAAAAGTTTCATATATCTTTTCTTGAGAAAGCTTACCCACCGGCCAGCGATGCTTCTCTTCGCGTGCCTTGCACGTCATGCATAATTAAATCAATCAATTGAATAATATATAAATGTTACAGTGAGTGAATCTTAAAAGACAGACACGTCCGCGGACCGTTTAAAGAGGAACCAAATAATACATGATTTTTATGTACCTAACCTAAACCGTTTCTGCAACGTACGCAACGAAACTTCTCAAAAAGGAATAATTGTCGCCGTCAGCAACATTTTCTATTGAGGCTTCGATGATTTTTATTGAACTTCAAGTCCTCCTGTATAAACGGGCTATCCCACAAAAATAATTTTCAAATCGAATCAATAGTTCCTGTGATTAGCACGGTCAACCAAACAAACAAACAATTTATTCAGCTTTATAATCTTCGTGAAGATTAAACAGAAGTAGATTGTTTTTAAAATAAATAGGCAATGATATAAATTTCTGATTTATTTAATTTAGTAAAGACATAATATTATTGTGATAACCGGTGAAAAATTTCATAAAAAAAACTACGCTAATAAGAATTTTTCAATCCTCAAAAAGAGAGTTATAAATCTTTCGTGGTATTTATAGACATATTTTATGTAATTATTTGACGTAGAAATTCATAAACTAAAAATAAACTAATACAATCAAAGCAGACGTTTGATCTAGTATAAATTCGTGCGACCAGGGTCGGTCTTTTAAAGGGAGTCCCGAACTCATCCTTTAGATTAAGGGGTTAGGATAAGGTCCAAGAGTTCGGCAAAAAAGTTTCATTTCCCATTTTCCTTTGCGATTGAAAAATCAGGTTACGGTCAACATAAAAGCGCCTTAAAAATAGAACCGTAAAAATTCTATCAATATCCCCATTTGGCACTTGCGGATAGCGTCTTTATTTGCGGGTCGGTCTTTAATGCGAGGCGTTAAGGTTCAATTTCGTTTGGCAGCGCCATGCCTAGAGCGTTCAGCTCTCTCCGGTCTAGAACTCTTCAGAGTTCGAGTTGGCACCAAATTTTAGGTCTCAACGCTTCTCATTAGGCGCCGCTTGGAGAGACAGGCTCTTGGAGTAGTGGAAGGGATGTGGGGGGACGGGGGAGGTGTCGGGCCGGGATGCGCCATTGTGCTTAAAGACGAACGTTTTGTTTCTCAGCTCTTTATGCGATGACTGTATACCATCGTTTTCTAGCGAGCTGTCTTACTTACTGGTATTAACTCCTGGCGGCAAGGATTTTTCAAACCGACTTGTGTATTGTTAGTTCATTTCCGTAATTGTACAGGAGATTCTTTGTCACGTATTTGAAGCACAATGACAATAATAATCTGTAGATCTGCGCTCCGGTCGATAGGTTGCGGGGACGATTCCAAATGGAATTTTATTGTGTTCGGAATTGCGTTCACGGGCTCCTGTAATGGCTTTAAAGAAACTGAATTTACGTTTTATAGAAGCGTTAATTGTGCCCTGTTGATATTATCTTTCTCTTGCGCCAACAAGTTAGCAATGCTTATCTTGTAATAAATTGCTTGGTGTTTAGGTTCAATTAACTTGAGCCACACATATTTTAATTTTAATAAAATTGTGATTTACTGATATGATACATGATGTTATTCGTCAACATCGTGAAACCGGTAACAATGAATTTTCTTTTCATATTTACTATCTTGACTTATAAATCGATTATTTTACCTTTATATAATGATGATGTACTTAACGACAAGCTATTTAGTTTAGTTTTGTATTTTTTTATGTTGTAAACTTTATCTAATCTGTTTTGTAAACACACAATATAAGCACCAAGTGTTCTCTGAACCTAATTTTTTTCGAATCAATCCTTCAAACTGTTGAGGCTCACTCAAAGTCTAAGCTTTTGTTATAATAACTAAAAACAAACTAAATTACGTTACACGACGTCGTCTGGGTACACTTCTCTCTATACTGCGTTGCGCTTACAATGTCCAAGGACTGAATATGATTAATGTACTTCCCTAGTTTACAAAATATTCACATATCGAAATTCAATAGGTGGAGTGGTTTCGTCATAAAATGTTTCATTAGATAGACAGACATACATAGTTGCTCATTACAATATTAGTAGGCAAAGTGCGGAGAAAATATAAGCATTTGTAAGCAAATCCAACAACACTTAAGAAGAAAATAAAATAGTAGAGTAAAATAATACCTCCTCCTCCAGGTGCCATAAGATGCGGCACCAGTCGGTACCAGAACCGACAGATAGCAGTATAATCATTTGATACTATATATTTTAATGCAAAGGGCAGGCACCATTCCCGTCGCAAAAGATGCGCACTACGATTGCCAACACACTTTCCCAGCGCGGCAATTATGTCCATAATTTCCTCATCCTTAGGGATGCTTATGTCCAGCAGTAGACTGATATGACGATGTCTATTAATCGATAATGACCATTTGATCGTACAATTTTAATGAATTAATAGCTTATCCCGTCTTTAATATCAAAGTCCTGAGGGACAGCTAAAAGCCTCGGTCTTCTCATTTATATCCCAATTAGAGATGTAATTAGATTATCTAGCTAAGATTTAATGCTTTTGAGACTTCCGTTTAAATGATTAATAATTACGCTTGCTGATATTACAAGGTGCAGCTTTCATCAAGAGTCTCTATTACGTTCTCAATTATAGTTGACGTCGGTTGTCTGTGGAGAATGAATTAATATAATATACACATAAATTGTTCTGATGCCAAAGGAAGAAATCCCTTTGAGCTATGGCAATCGGAAACATGGAAGTTAACTCAAATACAAAGATCTCACCCACTCTACGTCAATATAGTTATACTCGACATATATACATACATATATATATATATATATATATATATATATATAAGAGAAGCTGACTGACTGACTGACTGACATTTCTTCGCAGGGGCTAAACTATAAGGGTAAGGAATCTAAATTTTAAATTTTGCCCAGGCACACTTTTATACCCTAGGGGAGCACTACGAAAGGATTTTTGAAAATTCACCTCCTGCAGGAGTAAATTGAGGTTGCATAGTTTGTATGAAACTTTGCTGTCTTAAAGTTATTCGAAAGAAGTCCAGTACAAAGTATTTTCATTGAAAATCATGAAACAGGTGTAAAATATTTTTTGGAAATTCATCCCTTATGGGAATAAAAGTTCAACAACTTTAAGCGGGTGAAACCGCGGGGCACTGCTAGTTGTAGTATACAGTAAATAATATATGGTAATGCCGAAGTAAATGTAGGATTTCTTGTTGCCAACCTTCTGATGTGAAGATATAATGTCACATTACCCAGTAATTTTACTGCCTCATTCACCATTGAAACCGACACAAAATTCCAAATACAGCTATTTTGCGGTAGAAATAGGTAACAGTACCAATGCAGATGACCCTTGTATGAGGTCTCACCTCATGTATTTTATCGGACTCGTACTTTCGGTGCTCTGAACTTAATAGAAAGATTTTGTATGGGTGTGAACAAAGTCTATGACAACATTTATTCTCTTAATATTTTTATTAATGTAATTTTTATTTTATTGCAGTGTTATTAATGATACACGTATGTTTTTTTAACTAAAAAGCAATACGTCTTTATTTAGTCTACATGCGTACGGTAACCAAGTCTCTAGATATAAATTTAACAAACTAAATTGAAACAATTGAAGTATTTTTTGTTGGAAGCAATTTTAAGTTACTTCAACCATGCGAAAAATCCAGCGCAATTGGAGAAAAGTAACACCAAGTTATATTTATTATCTTATATTTACATATTTAGTAATATTATGTAGGTATTAATTCGAAGTATTAGCAAATAATAAGTCATAAATATTGATAACTACTATTAACTAAGTACAATTCTACCAAATGTTACAGTCAATAGACTGTAACATTTGGTAGAATATATTTGGTGAATAAAAACCATCGTTCCATATACACATTCGGAAAACCTTGTAGAATCATCAAGTAAAGCTGTTCCCGAGGTCCCGCTCGTTCACGGTACATTTACAGTTTTTCTTTACAATTACTGTCCACTGCAGCTTATTTGATCTGTGATTTATGAGTGGAAGCACTTAAGCCGTCGACCTATAACGTCATTATGGTTGTAGTCGCGAAGAGGCGAGCTCTCAAGTCCGGAGGTGCCTTGATCTGTGATTTTTGAATTAGAATGTGTGATTTCGGGACTAAAGATGTTTGTATAGGATAAGAAGGCACTTCTTTTGAAATGTCTCTGTGGGTATTCAAATTAACGTAATGTCTGTTGAAATAATAGTTGGTTGATCAATGCTTGTCGTTTATGCTATTGGACAATAGGGATGTGTTTAAAAATCGAGTGATTTTTCAATCACAAAAGTGATGGAACAGGTTTTAAGTTTTGAACTTATCGTATCTCTATATATTTGCTAGCTACAAGAAGACTACTTAATATTTGCATAAACTAATGAAGCTCTTTGCTGATTTTAATATGGTAATAAGAGAGAAGATCCTTAAGCGCTTACTAAAGATTCTGAAATTGTATGCCGCTTCAGAGGGTGTGGCCCCCGTCTCTTGCACGCGTCTATCAGTCTAACACAAACACACCGAATTAGGCTTTAAGTGATACGCCTCAGAGCCTATTTTGAAGTAACATAGAACCTGACAATGAAAGAGACAGAGATTTATGATCTTTGTATTTTTAAATTTCCTTTATTACTTCATTTTGTGTAGTAAATAATGCGGTCGTTAAATGTTGTATCTATTTATTTCAGCACATAATTTTGGTAAAATTTTTGTTTCTGTTTTCATTTTTAATTTAATATAACAACTTTGTTATACAAAGTACCGGTATTTTGGCAAAACAAAATAAGGTTTGTATTTTTCTTTGATAAGTTATGTGCGGGAACCGACAGGTGGCGGTATCCGTGGCAGTATAGCTCTAATTCAACAAGGCGGGAATGTGTAGCAGCATTTCTGTTGCAAGGCTACGCTCTGCAATTGCCACCACATTTGCCCAGCGCGGCAGTTATGGGCAGATTCCCTCTTTTTTGGAAAGGCCTGTGTCCAGTAGTGGACATTTCACAGCTGCTATGATAATGATGATATGATGAAGTTATAATGAAGTTACATTTTTACTTACATTTACTTCGTTAAATTAACTGAACAACAAGCGTAAAAACCGACCTCTTGTGTTATCAATAAAGCAGAACCGATCTTTTTTAATAAATAAATTCTTTATTAAAACACTTTAGGTTCCTTGCTACTATGACAATCTTTGTGTTTATTTATGTTTTTTTGGGCTACCAGCAGATTGCTGTGCGGTACCGGCAGTGTAGGTACGGGCAATGAGTTATCGCGACGGACGGAGGTCTATCTGCTAAAAATAGCGTATCTCAATAACTACGTTCCCCTTGTCCTGTTGTACTTGACGGTCCCGATGGCGCAGGTGGTAGTCATTCTATCTTGTGCGCCAAAGGTCGTGTGTTCATTCCCCACCCAGATATTCTTATGATGAATATTTTTATTTGTTCTAAGTCTGGGTGTTATTTATCTAAGTATTATACTTGTAATTCCTCTGTTTCCTGTTATCTGTAACACAAGTGCTTTAAACTACTTATTAGGGTGTCAACGTATAAGATGTCGTCTGAATATTATTATTTGGCAGCAGCATATCCGTCGCGACGTAACGCTCGACAATGCACCTGCGCCGGCCCATTGCAGTATTGTGGGATTGTTATTGTCTCTTAAGGAAGCCAGCAATGGACTATCCACAATGATAATGATCTTTTATTTGGTAAGCTAGAGAAAAATTAAAAGGCTTACGTTCTAAAAATGTATTCTGTTGGGCCAATCGCCTAAAGTACTCTTAATGATAAGTGGTAAGCACCTTTTAAGCCGACCTGGCTGACATAAGGCTAGAAACTTCGTAATGGCATTGACGTGACTCTTAGCGAACACCCATTACTTTACAATTATTATCATACCGAACGTGTGTTCAACTTTCTTTGCTGGGAGAAGGTAGACGCAGAAGTTTTGTAGAGATATTGTTAACTTTTTCTTACTTGGTACGCTGTACTTGAAATTGGTTGGTCTCATAAATATTACACTAGCTGTTCTTTGTCCGATTGGAATAGTCTTTAGGTAGCATTTTTCAACTTTCATCCTTTTTAACATGACCTCATGAAAATGGTTAGATATCCTTGTGATATCACGAGCGTCTATAGGTTGCAGTGATGCTTACTATCACGCGGGCTGTAAGTTTGTTTGTCTACCTGGTTTAATAAAAAAATCCTCTATATTCTATTGTTAGTAAGCTTTTATAAACAATAGATGTCCTTTAAATTGAATAAAATATACTTAATAATAAATTTCAAGCTTCTACCTCTGAAAATTAAGATATTGCTAAATTTTTTTCTTTCGCCTGTTTCAAACTTTTACATCACTTTTTTCGCATATAAAAGGTGCCTATATCTTTTCTAGACTATTTGAATATCAACATTTTATTTTAATCGGTTTAGTAGTTTGGGCGTGAAGACGCGACAAACAGACAGGCAGAGTTATTTTCGCATTAATATTTTATAAGTAATACCTTACTCTACTTAAAATCAGCAAGGATTTGTTCATTTATTAACTTCATATCAGCCTTAAGACGACCACTGGCGCATATATAGAAAGATCTGCCCAAGAAAATTATATTTTTGACCTGAGTCATTTCACAATAGATGTTGCTTCCCAAACTCGCCCGATTACATTTTAGTTATATTATTTCGGATGGATAAACTGGTAGTATATATAGGTATAGCTGATGGGTACCAGGATACCATTGGGTAATAGGGTAGACATTATATGTTCAAGTCAAGTGATTACCAGAACGATTGTCCAGAATACAATAAATCCAACTGGTATATACAACTATATACAAGAACTATATTATTTACTAGAAATCAAATCAACTTATCTCAGGTGTCAGACAGAACTCAAACCTGTAGGTTTCTCATGCCTTTGGAATGCTTTACCATTGTGCTACCGTGATCTTAGCAGTCATGTCGAGTTTTCCTAGTATTCTTTTTGAGCTAAGAAATCCGCGCTATTTCTTAAATATTGTAGGTAAAGATAAACACTCAAACATCAATTTCTTACAAGGTATCGTACGAAATAAATAATAATGAGTTCCCACAACATCTCATAAATTGATTTCGTGATAAGTCGCATGAAGCATTTCATTACTGTTACGGACATCAGGCAGCAGAGGATTCATAAATATACTACTTAAATGCATATTTTAAACACCAAGAACAAACATACAAATCATCATTTAAATATTTGTCCTGGGTGGAGAACCTACCTTTGGCACACAAGATAGGATCATTAACAACTGCGTCATTGAGTCCGTCAAATAAGTAAAAATAATTTTTAAAAGAGCATAGATTGTGCTCTCTTGAAATGTCTTTTATTGTCAATAATACATACATGCTTAATGTTTTGAAACAGTTCCAATAATACTCGGAACTAAGACCTTCAACCATCACTTACGATTAACATTCGGTGCCATGAGATACCGGCGGAGTAGAACAGTACCTCCCTCTCTACTAGGTGTCGTAAAGAGTGATTGAGGTACCGGAATCGATAAAGCATATAAGGGAGAATCCCTTTCTAGTAGATATGATAAATATTTGTGTGTGATCTATGTCATTGTGTTATATATGTAGGTATTTAAGTGTTATACTTGTAATTCCTCCATTGTTTGATTTCTGCAATACAAGTACATTAAGCTAGTTATCTCGGAGACAGGTCTGAGATGTGTGAATTTATTGTTATTATAATTAATTGTAATTATAAAAATAATAGCAAATGGGTTAGCAAGTTTTATGAAAATCTTAAGGCAGTTATATAACTAATAATGTAAACAAAAGAAGTGACACACCGGGACACATCTGCTGTGTAAATTCCTCTCATTACAGCGTAAACTCTATTCAATCCATTTTGCATGCACCAAAACTCACAGGCGCATTGCTATTTAAAGGTAAAAATGTGCATTTTAATTTTCTATCCAACAACTGGAAAGGCAGACAGTATGACTAACAATGAGCAGGCGATGAGTCACCAAACCCGGGGGAAATAACGGTTATCCGGTAAGCCTTACACCTGCGTAGGGCTTCGTCTTCGAGCAATCAATCGCTCGTTCATTTGCGGCCGGCAACCTTTAAGAAACAAAAGTATAACATGCATTTTTCTTTACATCAAGTGGTTTATTAACATATTTTTAATTACAAACTCTAGGGTTAAAGGATTACAAAATATACATGAACATGTATTTGGTCATGTAACTAACTTATCAAGAAATATAAGAAGGAATCATTCATTAATCTCTACTAATATTATAAATGTGAAAGTAACTCTGTCTATCTGTCTGTGCTTTCTAGCTTAAACCTCTAAACCGATTTTGATGAAATTTGGCACAGACAATCTTTAGACCCTAATAAAAATATAAGTTATAATTCAAAATAATGGTTGTAAGAGGTTGAAAAGGGGGATGAAAAGTTGTATGAAAGTATTGCTATTTTTAGAGCTAGAATCTTAAAACTTATTTTTCTGACTATTGAGTCGATATAAATAAACATGACATTCAAAGTACATATAAGTTAAGGTAAAGAGGGATGGTACCCAAAAATTACCCACGTGGACGAAGTTGCAGGCACAGCTAGTTATGAATAAAAAACAAATGTCTAATGTATCCGTTACATTCACGATTGAAATTTTTTGTTTAATACTTAAAGGGCTCCGGTTTATTAGACTCGAGTTGATAATAGGTATTAGTCGAGTGAGTGTGTTATTGTCATCGTTTTATAAATCATGGAGAGATTAATATAAGCCAGCTTTAATCATTGTATTATTATATTGTTGTCTCTTCTTGGGGTACCGGCAGAGAAGAATATTACCTCTCCCTGTAACAGATATCGTAAGAAGCGACTATGGTACCGGAACTAATGGATGACGGTATATCCAAAACAACGTTGATCAAATTAAACAGGGCGTGGTTTGCACTGCCCTTTGAGAATCTTTGAAAGTAGTATGCTATTCTAAAAGTTTGGCAATGCACCTGTTCTAGATGGTCTAAACATTTTATTATTTCGGAAATATCCCTGGCTTTAGTTAAATTAAAAAAAACTATTGTTTTAGTAAAACAATAAAGTATATATACTCTATTGTTTTACACGCTGTTAAAGATCGGCAGCTTTGAAGATAGGAATAAGTAGAAGTACTTATTTCATTTTTTTTAACAAATTAAAATCTCTTTCTGGGTTCATTTGTTTTTTTATCATTTCAGAGAACCTAGTTCGTTAATAAAAATATTACTTAACTCAAAGGCGTACACTAAGTGACTTCCGATCGAAGCCGTGTATAGTTCCCGATAAAACAGAGAAGCCCTAGTAATGTTTATAAATTGATACATTTAACGTCATCGGTATTATTGCCTAAGTGTTTGTTAGCCGTTATATTAAAGATGTTATAACTAAGGCTAGTTAGATATTTCTATGAATATTTATTAATCCAAAAATGTTTAAGTTTATTATAAAGTCATTAGAATTGGTGAAAATCGCAGAGCGTAGCTTCGTGACTCTTTTCCGCCCACTTGCGTTTGAACTATGCTATTTCGAGTGGATATACCGCAATCCTTTGGTTCTGATACCTCAGTCGCTTCTAACAGTGTATGATAGACGTACTGATAGACTCTGCTGGCCCACTCGAAGGTATTCGCTGGCAACAGCTAGTTAGTGCAGTACCAAATAAAAACATAATAGGCTAATAAATATTGAAGTTGAAAAGAATCTCATTAAAGCTACAATTTGCTCATAATATTTGGAAAAAATACAAAACTAATTTCACGTTGTAACACTACAAAGAAAGCTCGTTATACTGTGGTGTTTACTCGACATAAAATTAACAAGACCGAGCATCAACTGAACCGCCTTATTTCAAAGCGTTATTCGGCACGAGTAAATATTTTATCAACCACATTTTACTGAGTACGAAAGAGTAATAATAATAATAATGAAAGTAACAAATAATAATAAATAAATTTACACAACATCTTATACCTGGACGTGATTTCAAGATAAGTAATTTAAAGCACTTTTGTTACGCATATCAAAAAACAGAAATAACAAACACAATACTTAAATACATACAAATAACATCCAGATATAGTAAAAATGTTTACCATATAAACATTTTGCATTTGGTTTGGAACAAACCCACAACTTTTGGCACACAAGATCTAGAAGCACTACCATCTGCGCCATCGAGGCGGCCATTAAGTAAAATTCGGACGGCGGAATTGAAAAATGCCACGCTGACTTGGCATCAGTGAAATATGACGTCTAGCGCGGCGGGATTAGAGGGCATTCACCAATACCATTCCGTTCGGGTGGTTTAATTTTTGCTGCTAAGCTTTAGCATGTTATCTGACGTTTCCACGATGACGCCCCCTATAAACCGTGTGGTTTACGGAGGCAATTCCCCTGCATATTTTGTTGCGCTTCGGGCAATTTAATGCTATTGGTTACTGGTTGTTTGGTTCTATTTAGAAAGGTGATCGGTGGTTTTTTGTACGATTATTATTATGCCAGGACGACAAACAGGTATATGTACAGTCCGCGTGATAGTAAGTGTCTCTGCAGCCTATAGATACTCGTTATATAACAAACATATCACTAGCGCGTTGCTGATGATCTTATGTATTATTACCCAGTAATTTCACTGTTTCACCCTTTATACCGGAACACAGCAAAACGTACGCTATTTGGTGGTAGAAATAGGTGAGTGTGAAGTAAAAATATTAAGCAATCGTTCTCATCTCTTTCGTTTCGCAGGAATACACAGACGGGTAGTCCAGGAATCGAAACTAAAACCGCTCACTATTAAGAAGTTTTTGGCGCGGTATTTCCTAGACTTGTTTCCATACAACACTAGTAATGCGGTTATCGTTCACTTACTTCAACGAAAGATTTGAAAATAAGGAGACAGTGTGGACGACCACCGAAATCATAAACCCCAATAAGGCTAACCTTTCTAGGGTTCTAAAAAGCATGCGAATTTAAAACTTAACTCCCTAATATACGAAAAATCAACAGGCAATAGGGTCTATTGATTGATAATCCTTGAATTATAATCGATACATTTTGTTAATTGAATAAGTGCATTGGAAGTTTCTACTATGAAATACACTGTTAATGCTTTTCCTATCTGCTTTTGAAAAGAGAATGCCACAGATGGTATTGAACTGAATTGAGGCTCCGCTGTAGTCCCGCTTAAAAGTACAACCTGTATTAATACAATTGTTAGTTTCTTCTTCAATAACAGTGACATTATGCAAAGTTAAACGAGTCACCATTTCACTCGTGTAAGCTCTCGCTCAAAGTTGATCATTTACGTATTGTGTAGGCCCCAGTTTACTCCTTTGCTATTTAAATCATCAGGAATGCGGGTTGAATTAACTTCCTTTGACTAAATACGAGTGTTTTTCTCTGGAGATCGAAACAATTATATGAGGGTTACGCAAATCCCCCGAGATCATTTTGCCGGATTGTTTAATCTGGCCGAGCGATTTCTGTTTGCTTTGTTTTGTTTGTAATGAGAAGATTTCGCGATTTATTGTGTGAGCAAACGCCGGAATTTGTGAATACTTTCGGATTTAACTGTTTTATTTGGACTTTGTATTTGGTTATACTTATCTAATTTGCATAAGAACGTTTCTTTGTATGTTGACATTTGTTAACGAGAGTAATAAATAACCATCAAGTATAATCAATATAGTAAGAATTTAAATACGTTGTTTAGTTTGTTTTTTTTGATAAATTAATGTTTGGGTTCTACCTGCTACAAAACAGTAGCCCGCGTATTGCTGTGTACTATCGTAATAGGATGAGATGGGATGACAGAGCCACTGGAATTACCGAGTAATATTTTGATAGGTAATTAATATCTTAAGGATAATACAAGATAAATACGTCTTACGCTACGATGACGTTTACCATTACGCAGACCATACGATTGGTTTTTAAAAAAATTATATATTCTTGGTAGTAACAAAAGTAGCTTATTGAGTTCGTTAAAATTCAAGTTATCTATACGAAAAATGAAAATACAGGCAGACACATACACTCGCATTTAAAATTAACGCATGAAGTTAAGTCTGTGGATTTTTTGTAGACAAATTATTGATATTGAGACAGTGAATACAAATTAAATGTTTCTAAAACACGCGAGAGGGCGTTTGTAAATTCACCTAAAGCATTTGTGATTCAGTGTATATATAGAATAGGTTGTATTGGAACTTTAAGTCACCCTTGTGAACCCTTCATTATCGACACTAGGTGACGTCATAAGATGCTATGACGTAATCGAAGTCGGCCTGAGGCTCGACGCCAGCGTGTATACATTTATTTAAATGAAAGCCCTCTTTCTCCGCCCACAATCAATTTATTAACGAAACTATTTAATTATTAATTGAACATTGATATTATTTGACGTTCAATTAAATAAATAAATTATTTTGTTGAAAGCTATTGTCTATTAAATCATTAACTGGAGCTACGGATAAATTTTACGGCATTCAAAAGATAGATACTGAACTCCATGTTCTCTTAAATAAATTCACAACACATCTCACACTCTGACCTGATACCGAGATAAGAAGCTTAAAGCACTTCTTTAACGGATAATAAACAAGAAAGAGTTTATAGATAATACTCAAATACAAGAAAAAGACAAATGTTAACCATATAAATGTTAGGGGTTTCGACCCCACGACTGACGCGCATAAGACAGGGATACTATCAAATAGAAAAGATCAATACTAAATAAGACTACAAATATTAAGTTAGATTAGCTTTATCAATAGGTATCTTATATATATATTTTGTTTACCTGTTTATAATCATAGCTATTAGAAGTCCACTGCTGGACATAGCCCTCTCCAAGAAAGGAGGTTTTTTGCCCATAATTGCCGTGCTGGGCAAGCGTGTTAGCAATCGCAGAGCGCAGCTTTCGCAGTGGGAATGCTGCTGCCCATCCCACCCTGTGCATTAGATCTACACTGATTTGGATTGATATACCGCCATCTGTCGATTCTGGTACCTCAGTCGCCTCTTATCTGGTGCAGCAGGAGGTACTATTCTACTCTGCCTGTATCTCACGGCAAACCGATTTATAATGCTGCTAAATTTAATATATTTTTTTAATTGCTTAGCAATGTAAATTGTATATTATATTATCGTAATTGCTCTAAATGCGTATTATTTGTAAGACTTAATAAATGAGCATAAGAATGTTATTTTTTAAGCAGAGTCAATAACGAAAACAGAATTATTTAAGACGTTCTCTTCTTCGCTATCGTTAGTCTACAAGCTTCATTGACTAATATCAAACATTTATATATCCAAAAATATATATGCCTCCCCAAGCGTGTTGGCAATCGCGGTGGGTATACTGCTGCCCCAGCCCACCCTGTGCATTTGAGCTACACTGATTCGGATGGATATACCGCCATCTATCGGTTCTGGTACCTCAGTCGCTTCTTAAGGCACCTGATACAGAACGAGTTACTATTTTACTCTACCAATCCATAAAAATATAAATATACCATGTATATTTATGAACGTACGTATAATCTATATTTTTCTATATGTTACGGATCACATTTGATTCTTATAAACAACCCTCACGGTCTTAGATTTTCTTTTGATAAATGGTGTCAGTGAGGAATTTCTCATAACTTTTAGATTCATCTTGGGGGTTGTAAATCCGTTATTATTGAGGTCTCACGTCATGCACACGTCACTGACGGCGTGTTGGCGGCCTGGGTCGGGCGCCTGTCTAGACTGGGTTAGCCTTTTTATTTATTTCCTTGTTCCATTTAAGCCTTAACGCGCCTTAAGAGCTTAAGTGCCTTTCAATTCACATTAAATGTATTTTAATTTTAATAGTGGTAACCTCATTATTTTATTGTTACGACCTACGTGTATTTGCAAGAATTTTGACTATTTTATTAGCGGGTTATGTGAAATTTTATTCATTCTTCGTCGTTTATGTAACGTATTTCTTGTCTAAGTTATGCTTTCCACTATTGATTTTCCTTACAATCGATTTTCTAATTTTTTAATCGACTAGATATAATCGACTTGAATCTCTAGGAATCGAGTCGATTATTTTTTATTTATAATGTAATCTCTTGAAAGACTAATCAATTTTATTTTGTTTGCGTTACCTTAAATTTTTATTTCATATTAGAGATTTAAAACAGTAAAAGTATCATTTGATGATTTTAATAACAATAACTCCTTTACCTCCTCCTCCTACGTAGAATATCGTAAGACAAAAAAACTATGAAAATATATACTATACTTTGTTAGAGTCTTTATGCATAAAAATTATGAATTATACTTAAGATAATATTTACAAGAAAAAAAAAACAACTAGTCTCAGTGGCCAGGCGAAAATCGAACCTGCATCTTCCGGGGAATTGCACTACCATTGTGCTACTAAGAAAATTATATCCCGCCTGACGTCTGAGAAAATTTGTATTTTGTAAATAATATCTTTAATTTGAAAATAATTATAAAAAACTAACCGAGCTGTTTCTGAATATGATTTCTAATCATATTTGATATAGGCGTATATATAATATGTGTTAATAATCTGCATCATATAATATACTAAGTACATATAACTAAGGCAGTCTGAGACTAAAGCATAATTCAAAGTGCAGTCTTTTCTAAGAACCAATTGTCTGGTTGGCTTTGTAGAAAAAATATTTCAATCAAATTTATTAATATTGCCTCTAATCCCTGCCGTAGCCCGCGCTTAATATTAGCTTGCGCTACTGGGTAGAAACTTTGCCTCTCATTTGACTAGATTTATACAAGGAAAAATAAATTTTAATCTAATTTGAAACGGTTTAATCCATTCATCATACATAGGAGTTTTATTCATTCCTTTGGTACTAACGATTGTACTGGATTTTAATACCTATGTTTTATTTTATTTTTACCATAAGTAACTGTGCGTTTAGGAATGTGGTGTCATTTTTGGGTATTAGTATGAGTTATATAACTGTTTAAGTACTAATACGATGACACTTGAATAGGGAAGGATATGTCTCGTGGAACATATGTTCACCAATATTGGGAGACAGAGTAAAACTGTTAGCTCTAAGCACTGCATTGTAACATTGTTTTGTACTCTAACATTTTTGTGTGCTTGTAATGGACAATACATTTTTATTATTATTATTTACCAGCTGTGCTAGTGACTTCGTGCGCATTTTGTGGTTTCTTTGGGAACCGTACCTTTTTTATTGAACTTGTATAAACTTTGAATGTTATATTTATTTATAAATTACAAATCACTAGCCTAAATAATAAGTTTTAAGCTCCTAGCTCTAACAATAGCGATACTTCCATACAAATTTTCGTCCCCTCTTTCGACCACTTACAACTCTTATATCGAATGAAAAAGTAGTCTATGTCCGTTTTAAAGTCTTACACTGTCTGTGTACCAAATTTCATTTAAATCGGTTCTGTAGTTTAGGCGTGATTGCGTAACAGACAGGCAGTTGGAGTTACTTTCGGGTTTATAATATTAGTAAGGATGGTTTATTATTTATTAAAGATTAGAGAGCTCCGTCGTTTGTTTATAATCTAATACAAATTCCACATCGTGTGATGCCAATACTCTCTCTAATCTAATATTATAATAAGTGGATGATGTGTTGCTATGCTACGCGACCATTAAGTTGTTTTGGGAATGATTTTATTTAGAAAATTTAAATTTCCCTCGCTGTGTTATGTCTATAGCTATATACAGTTATTTAACTGTATATGTTGCACAATCGCTATAATTATAATGATATTTCAATAAAACATTTTACCTCTTTCTAGCTGTACGCACCACGGTTTCAGGGTCCGATGTTCTATAGTACATATTGTGGATTACGCATAAGAAAGATTTACTATAAGTGTAAGTTTCCTGCATTTGCTATAGCGATTTTGTCAGAGTCCCATTATAGTGGTGATAATGAATTTTCCCATGTGAACTGCACTTCATGGTATGTCCTGCGTTAACTTCCTCGCAGACAATATTACCATATGGCTTCCTTAGGTACATACAATACTCAAACCGAATCTCATTTAAATTAAACTGACACTTTCACAACTACTTCTATCCCAAATGGCGACACATTTTTGCGATATCATAATAATTGTGCGTTTGAACATAACGTCATGTATTATTCTAAAGACAAGACCGCAATGTACGTAAAAATCGCAATTGGCGTCGCTCGGTCCCTTATCCGTGGGATTAAGAAGCGTTGGGGCGGTCTGTCTAGACCGTAGCCTTGGGCCCGTTGATCTAACCCTTCGATGGCTCTTATCGATCGCTCCTCACTTCAATTTGTAAAAGTTGACTGTACCATGTTTATACATTCGAGCGCGACAATAATGGGGTAAATGTATTACTACAAACATACAAGGCGACAGTTCACTTTTGTTTATTATATATATTTTTTTATTTCTTGCCTGTTTTTTTCTACTTTTGGTTAAAATTCGCAAAGATTGGGTTGTCCTTTTTTTGTAGTTGGTCTATAGTTCTAGTCTTCAGCAGGTCTACCTTTTTGTTCAAGTTATTATTCTCAGCCATAGAAAATCCAATGCTGGATATAGGCCTCCCCGAGAAAGGTGGATTTATGCTCATAGTTGCTGCGGTGGGCAGACGTGGTGGCAATCGGAGGGCGTAACTCCGCGCTGGGGCTGCTTATTTCTGCCCTGTTGCATTTGAGCTTCTTTCGTTTGGTTGGATATGCCGGCATCTGTCGGTTCCGGTACCTCAGTCGTCTTATACAAAACCTTGTGCAGAAGCGGGGGGTACTTTTATTACTCCGCCGGTATCCCACGGTGTTTTTAAGGTACCAGATTAACATTTTCCTTTAAATTGGATGGAGTAACTACTTATTTAAAAGTTATAGATATTCGAATCGGACTTTATTCAAAATTTAAACCATGCATTTTTTATTATTATATAAAATATAAATGATATAATAATAATAATATGAAATAAAAAATACAACCGGTCATATTGGAGATTACTTGGGGAGGCTTTTGTGTAGCAGCAGACGTCTTATGGCTGGTATAATGATGATATAAAAGTGAAAGGTCCCTGAGTTACTGACTTACTCATCACGAAATTACAATAGTGTTAGTAGTCTCAGATTTTGCTCACTAAAACAGGGTATTGGTTGCAATTCAACAACTAAAGGTGGGTAAAAAGGGATCGCAAAGTTAGTATGAAACTTACATAATTAAATAATAAGTTCATATAACTAGTTTTTTAAAGAAACTAAAATATAGTTATTTTTTGCATTTACTCTGATCAAATGGATAAATAGGAGTTGCATATTTATGTGAATCTAAAACGGTAACATATAATTTATTTTTATAACTTATAATTTAATGTTATTGTTCTTTAAATAAATGAGTGCCCTATCCTCGTAGTGTCTTAATATGATAGGTCATGTGACACCTTCGACAAGTGAGAAGAAACAAAACAAGAAACTTCCGAACGTTAATCCGTAATATGTTTTAAATAAAACAAATAACCGCAATATTAAATTGTAAATTATAAACCTGGCGTTAATTTCTGAAACTAGAAAGTTATTTTTTATAACCAAGAAGATGGGTACAGTCTGCAAACATGATCTGTATTGTGTTTATCTTGCCGTTGAGTACCGGCGGAGTAGTACCTTCCTGTACCAGGTATCGTAAGACGCAGCTGAGGTACCGACAGCGACGGACGGCGGTATATCCACGCGGAACAGCGAAGCTTTACTGAAACTAATGGATGGGGATATGGAACAGCACCCCGTCGTTAAGCGATCTGCGATTGCCAGCATACCTGTCCAACGTGCCATAGAAAGACAAAATTTCTCCTTTCCTGGGAAGGCCTATGTCTAGCCGGGAACATTCTACGGCTACATTGATTGATGTTTGATCTGAAACTGATGACTTATTGAATAAATTAAAAAGTCTATTTTATTACGGTTGTGTATGTGTGCATTTTTAAGTATTATTTTTTTAAGACGGGCCCGATGGCGCTTGTGGCAGCGATCCTGTCTTATGCGCCAAAGGTCGTAGGTTCTATCCCCACCCAGGACAAATATTTAAATGATGATATATATTTTTGTTCTGTGTATGGGTGTTAAATATATCTATTTAAGTAGTATATTTGTAATTCCTCTATTTTCTGATATCGGTAACACAAGTGCATCAAGCGACTTATCACGGAATCAGGTCAATTAATGAGATGTGGTGGGATTAAAATAACAAAAGTAAATATATAAAATAAAATAAAACGAATTTTTGTTAATGTCACGTTTCGGTTGCCTTACGGCAGTCGTCCTTGGGTAATAGTATAGTTATTATTTATAGATACGTTTTTAGGAAAAATTGAAGTCTAAAATATTGTGTAGTGGGATGATACACAGCATCCTACGATAGATTTAACGCCTACGATGCCATTAAAATTAAGTGTAAGAGATAACATAACAGAAAACACTGACGTCATTGAGCTTTGAAATAATAATATACTCTGATATTTATGCGATGTGGGCGAACAAACCGAATTACACATTTTGTATTTTGAAATTCATGAAAGTATGTCTTTACTAGTATAAATGGCCAACGAATATTTATCTTCGGTTGTTATTCAGCTACGATAAAAAGGCAGAATGAAATTAATTTAACTTAATAATGAGTAACGAGGTATTTATAGACTAGATTAATACATGGGGTTGTTTAATGGCAGCACAAAAACTATGGTTATCTTTTTAATTTGTTTTTTACAGAGAAAGGGATCAAGAAATAGAATCTTGTGCGTGGGTTCGATTTTCACTCGGGATGAAACATTTATATATAAATGTGTTTGTTCTGTATCTGTAACACAAATACTTTTATTGCTATCTTGGAGTCAGGTCAATGTATAAGAAATAGTTATGGGATTTTTGTTTAAAAAAAACATTTTTCTATAATCATCGCCAAAATTGATTAGATATTGATCATATGAAGTCGCAGGTAATCCATAATGAACTATTGTCTATATGCACAAATACCTAATTTAACTATTTTTAAATTAGGAGTGTATGTTAGTTACCTAAAGTATTGATCATGTACTTATCAAATGGCAAACCTATTCACTGCTGGATATAAGCCTCCGTTATCTGCCGGTACCCAACGGAAAAGTGTACACTGACTGAAAAACAAAATGGTATTCGTTGAAATTCTAATTATAAAATCAGTCTGCATTTTGTACTCCAAGACTTCCATAGACCAACGTAGTAGAATTAACCGCTACTAGACTTCGTAAACACAGTAGTTAACTTCAAATATGAAATATCAAAATAAACATATTCATAACAGAATTTATGAATGCTTCATTACGGCATCCAATAACGTTAACGAAGATCATTATCATCTGCTACTACGATGCACCCTTGAGTGCAGCGCCGAAGGTTGCGCCAGTGCATTGACTCCCGCTACCCGCCTAATTGAAAATCCGTTTCAGCCCGCCCGACTACTATGTTGTAAGGGTATTTCTGACCTAGCCGGGTTATAGGCTGAAGCAACAGGTTGTAAGATGCGCGTTACGTAAGCAAGCCGGCGCGCGCATTCCATTCAGTTGTACTACGCATATCGATTTAGAGTATGGCATCGATTTGGTCTGCGCCACTCCTAAAGTCTATACCGTCTCGTCTTTTATTGTCTTTATTTTTAATCTGTGCGCCCGGAATGTCAAGCTATGCATGATTTATTACTTTTCGGTACTAGTTAGGAAAATTGTATGCCTCTAATAGTAGGTTACTTACTATTCCGTAATTGGGTTTACGTTATGATTGTTAGCCGTAAATTCGTGGATTGAATGAAATGTTGCGTGTATTTATGACATTACAGAAATTGGCTAGTTGTAATGTTGATGTCTTTGCTTAGTAACGACTATGATACTAATATGGTACCCATTTGGCAACCGTAGAGCGAGATATATTCAATCTTTAATGACCTGCTTGGGTGGCATCAATTTCAATCTACAGTTTGTGTAAATTATGATATAACTTAATAGTTTGCGTCCCCGTTAACCTAATTTGTGGATTGAGATGTGTAGCATTTTAAGTCTCTCTTAGAGAAGCTTTAACTCATAGGTCAGTAATGATGGCTCCGTATGCCAGGTCAAGATATGTCGCTCCAGATATTTTATGTGGGGTTAACGTCTTAATTAGCACGAGAAAGCTATTCAGTACGAGAACGAATAATAGCTTGCGTGTGATTTTACTCAATTTCTATTTATATATAAGACATACAAGTACATATAAACAAGATTTTAAATCATCAAGATATTTTTAAGTATACATTTTGTATCGATAAAGCATTTTATACAGCTATACTTATTACAGATATATTTTTATAAAAAACTTACCCATACTTTCCACTGGGAGATAAATAATAATTAAATACAGAATATTGATTTAATTTTTTTTAAATCATCATCATTATCGTATAAATCGTAGATCGTCAACTCGTAGTCATACCTCTCCAAGTAATTTTAATAGGACCGGTTGTATACCAGCTGTATCCAGCGCAATATTGAGGTACTAATCAGATCGTATATCCATTTTGTAGGTAGACGTCCGACCAGAGCGGTTACCAGAGCGTGGTCCTTATTTCAGAATTATATGTCTTCATCGGACGTAGATTCTGCAAGCTATATACCTGCTCCTTGTTACTTCTATTTTTAATGTTATAGCTGTTTTAAGGATCTTCTCATGCCTGATACCATCGGGTATAGATAATTCGAACATTGCGCTCACCATAGCTTCTCATATAGCATCTCTAATACACATTGGTCAAAGAATTTCAACTTCAGATACTGAGTTATGTTAAAAAGGAGCACGGTTTGTAATTTCTTAAACGCTGCCCAGTTAAGTTTTGACAATTGATTTCATTTTTTATTTCTTCAATCATAATATACTTTCCTTCATGATCATCATACGAGCCATTGAAAATCCACTGCTGGACAATAGGCGACAATAAAGAATCTAAGAAAGGAGTTTTTTAATTACTGCGCTGGACAAGCGTGTCGGCAATCGAAGAGCGCAGCTTTCGCGACGGGGATGCTGCTGCCTATCCCCACCTTATGCATTTGATCTGCACTGTTTCGGATGGATATACCGCCATCTGTCGGTTTTGGAGCCATAGTCGCCTCTTACAACACCTGGTACCTCACGGTATTCCTTTAGATGTACGTAGACTGTACTAAAACTTCTCAGAAAATGTCCGAACTTGGTCAACTTACTCATGAAGACTCAAAACGAAACGAAAAGACTTGAAAGGGCCTCCTTCCCTTCTAAGTCTTCATTATAAGAACTAATGTCTAATGACAATGATTAACAGCTTCAATGGAAACATAATATTCGCGTCACTTATTTTGTAAATTGTTAAACTAGGGCCGGGATACCGCGTAACTATCTCACTTGCACAACAAAGTGAATACTTGAAATATTTTCTCAGTTTGTGCTTTCATGTGGTTAAACAAACAAGTCTCTAGATGACTCAAATAGCTTTGCTATTTGGAATTACACAGGGCTTATGAAAATGTATATACTTTGAATTTTCTCGAAGTTTTGCCTGCGACTTGTCTACGTGGAATAGTGACTTTGGGAGTTATAATAGCCTTTTCCAATAAATGGACTAACATTTAAAGAATTTTTCAAATTAAACTAGCAAATTATAAAATTAGCTCGTTTTCAACAAACGAACTCTTTAGTATTATTACATTAGTATAGAATATAATAAATTATCTCAAGTTAAATAATATTATAATAGTCAAAAATATATTTTTATTAATATAAACATACCTTAACTATGATAGGTATTTAAGAACGGCCAGATTAGAAGCACCAAGAAGCGAGCGGATATGAAAGGACTAATGCGAGTAAAGGAAGCGAGAGAGGTATGCCAAGATCGTAGCAAGTGGAGATCCATAGTCTCTGCCTACCCCGATGGAACGAACGCGTGATATATGTATGTAATCGAAATACTACTCGCACTTTTAAATCTTTATATATAGATAGATATAGATTTACTTATATTTATTACAATATTACTCAAATGACCAATGACTCTGACAATCTTACGGGGTTATAAGAAATATTATTATCATCATATTGCGGTAAGATATCCATTGTTAGGATCTGACCTCTTCAAGACATTTAGGGATATCTTGGCCGTAGCGCTGAGGCAAGAGCAGAGCTTCGCGATGGGGTTGCAGCTATGTATTCCTGTAATATACTTGGATGTTGTTTGAAGCAAAGTGGAAAAGCATTTAATGAATATATTTATTAAGTGTCCATTGTATTCAACCATTGTCGGGCTTCCGGTTGTCCTTTGGTTTTGCGGGACTTGTAACCTGACCGACCCATCCACAATTTAAACAGACAGTCAAACTAAAACGTATACAATCGGTCCTGTTGGAAATCACTCGAGGAGGCCTACAGATCCTACAGTTGAAATGATAATGATGATAAAACAACACGTCAATATGCGTTGTAGATAACAAAGTTTGAATTACAACTTTAATCAATAGATAGTCGATAAGTGCATATTTCTAAAATTGTATTTGTATCTACCTATGCTACTTTTAAAATCTCATTAATGAGGTAAGGTTCTATTGAAAATATGTCGAGAATATTTTACTCCTTTATTTAATTTCTTCGCTCTTTGCGACGACGTCTCGTATGAAAAATTTAATTACGCGAAGTCTTCTCTGTAAGGGAAAGTAATATGATCTTTTTGCTGCTTACGAAAAAAAAACATCTCAAAGAGAGACAGACTGTTTGAGAGGCTACCGGTAAGTTAATGATTTTGTACTTTTTTATAAGCTTTCAGTAAGGCTATATTTTCTTTTGACATAATATATAGGGGAGAATGATGAATTTTATAGAAAAAACATTTTATAGAAAAATTGGTTGCCTGTAAAGTCGGTATACGGACGAAAGTTTTACGTGACAACGACTTTGAGTGGTAAAATAATTTTAATGTGAATATTTATTCGTATAGTAGGAATAAGGATGAAATAATAGTAACAATTTAAAACATTTATTTATACAAATAATCTCGCACTGAATTTCATATTAACAAAATTTTATTTTTTCCTTTACACATCCCATACGTATTTATATAAAAATATACATACAATAACTTGCAATACATTTGCGTAACACACGTCACAATGAGAGCGAGTGAGAGGGACGCGTGCCTCTCACTCGCTCTTATTGTGAGCGCATAACGTGAGCGGAGCGTAACGCAGTTTCTTAAAGTGTCACCCGGCAAACCAATTTATAAGACGTTGTCACGTCAATACAGAAAAATAAAAATATTAGAGAAAAAGGAAAAATAAATAAACATAAATGTTGAATATGACATAATTTTTTTGATACACGACACGATAAATTATTTAAAATATTATTCATCCAAGTCAGAGTCGTATGCGTTCTAAATTCAAATGCTTACGCTGTCACATGTTGAGATAATTTTTCAAAGAGTTAAATTAATAATATCAAACACGTAATTGATGAATTAGATAAGACCTTTTAATACACAACACGATTCATTTCACAAATATTACACAGCCAAGATAAGGTTGCATGTGTTCTATATCCAAACACTTTAGCGGGTGATATAATAAATTGGCAATTACGTAAAGTTCAAAAACGTCAACGTTTTGTTTTTATTTTCCGTTTCTAGGAATGTGGACTCGGAAATAAGTGGTGTAATGATTAATTATTAAAAAAGTGATTCCTAATTTGGTTGAAATATTTCGTTCCTTTTTGTAAATCACAAGGCTTAGTATCTTTTTATTGGATTAGTTCTGAGGAATAAAATTTTTTATTATAGATATAGTGCAATGCCAATGAACTTTTGACAACCTGAATTGGTCATATGTTTTTATGTAGGGATATTTTTAATTCTTGATATACTAATTTTGAAGGACTAAATCATATAAAATGTGCTCAATGTCGATCATTTAGAAAGTTAATAGAATATCAATTTTGATCCAACAAATATGGCACACACAAGCCGAATGGAAAAATTACCTATACCAATGAGGAAAAAATGAGTTCAATTATATTCTGTTTAACTCTTATTTTAATATGTATTAATTCAGGATAATTCCTGAAATGACATCATCGAATGGAATAAGAACTAGGAAAAGCAGTGTTTTGTTAAAGTAATTATCAACACCAAATCCGTGGCCAGAAGCAAGGAGAATTAGACCGGCTCTTAACTAGATTTATATTTAACAGTTCAGCAAAAAATATCTATAAAAATAATTATATTAATTATTTTGCGATATAAATTGAAATAATAATATTAAATTCACACAACATCTCATATATTTATACGACTCCGAGAAGAGTCGCTTAAAGCATTTGTGTTACAGACATCAGACAACTGAGGAATCAATCACAAATATAATGTATACATACATATTTAACACACAGACACAGAACGAACACAAATACTAATCATACAAATATTTATCGTGGGGAACGAACCCGCGACCCTTGGCGCACAAGTTAGGATCACTATCATCTGTGTCATAGGGCCCATCGTCATAATACCAGTACTAAATCAGAGGTCAAAATATACATATAGTTGTTTCAATTCACTTAGTAGTAGTAAATAGTAAAAGAAGAGTGCAGTTGCCGTTAGATTGACTGAGCATGTGCAGAACTTGCTATTAAGGTCACACTGACCTCAGCTGTTAAATAAACTGACCTCGGCTTAGAAATAAATTAAGCTGGACTCTAATCGCAACTACGTCCAATTCTATATCTGTACGCTTATTTAATTTTTATTACACCAGAAACAGTTTTCTCACTATCATCTAGATTAGTTTATCATCAATACTAATTTAAATAAGACCATTAAAATTTGATACTACTATATTTTCAACATTTAAATTTCATTGTATTTTGTTTATAATAGAACCATTGTTGTGCCAAATAATTTGATTTATATGCCTTTGAACATCTATGACAACCTCGTTTTTCCATTTGTCGTCGATATTAATCTGTAACCCGCAACAGTTATTGCATGACAGACGACAGGAGTCTATTATCAGTCTGTATTCCTATTGTGACTGCTGGATATTAAAATTTCCATTCAATACAAAATAGCCTCTCCTGGGTAGTGATAGGGCCTAATTTTCTACGTTTGTAAATGTGGTGTTTTGAATTCAACTTGTTACGGAGAAGCATGTAAGGTCGCGTAATTGCTTTGCAAACAGAAAGCAAATAGAATGGATGAAAAAGTCACGTCCATTGGAATGTGGATTGTAATCGGATTTTCAGTTATAACTTTTTTATGTGAGTTATGGGTTCGCCGGCGACGGATGTAACAAGACAACAGTACTGGTGAGGTGAAAAATTAGCAACACACATTTAATTTTCTCTTGTTGCGTTTTCGTACGCCCGGATGTTGAATAATAAACGATGTGGGCTTTCAATGTTTGTGAATGCATGAAGAAGAATATAAGAGAACTCGGTTCGCTTATTACTGTAGCTAAATCTGGGGAAATAGAAAGGTTTCTCAATGAAGAATCATTATTTATTTGCCTTATGTTCAACTTGGCAGAACAATATTTTTTTTAAAATAGATCACATAGATTTTCAGTTGATTAAATTTGTATAGATAATTTTAAATTATGTTTTGTGTATTTAGTATCCACGCATAAACCTTTTGTTATCATGTATTCCATTAAAAAGATGCCACATATTACGATGAAACCAACATCACAAATCCTATATAGCTGAAACATAGGTGACCCATAATCCAGTACATTATTGGCGCCAAACCTCAATTTGCATATGTATAGGCAACACGAGACGCTGGTCAATGCGAGAACAATGCATAGGATGAGTCCACTCACCTCTGCGGTATTTGGCTGCAACTGCAGTACAGTGACCTCGTGCGTACGCGAGGGGAGGGGTTGGTGCGGGAAGGGAGGTAGGGGAATAAGTAGGTCACGGCCCCCTCCCAACCAACGCCCGTCTCCGCACTCGATCGACCCCAAATTTTAACGCATTCGCAAAGAAAACCGTTCCGGAATACTTGTACTACTGTTGAAGTAGGTCACTGTCATAAAGTGATCGATGTTACTGTAATTGAGTATATACTGCCCTTTCAACAGTTATCTTACATTATTTTTAGGCTATGCCTTATTTACTAAAAGGGTTTATTCTTCTTTAGGAGCTTAAACTGATGACTTTTTGGGTATTATTAAAAATAATGGGCAGTTCGTGAGAGCTTACATAGCATTATTCGACGCGGGACCAACGCGACGATCGACGCGGGATTTGTTCAGTTTTAAAGCGATGGGTTTAGTTTCGTATTATCAAAGTTTTTATATTCATACAAAAAATCTGCAGTTGTTGACAGGCAAGGAGACTGTTTTGTCATAATGTAATTTATTTATTATTTACTGTTATACTGTTTATTTACCTTCACATATTTACCAAAATTATTAAAGATCTTTTACAACCAGTTCATTTCTTGTCAGATACATAGTTTGTGAAATTAATATCTATATAATTTTTTACACAAAGATAATTTTCTATAAATAAGAGTAAATCAAATCTGTTGTAATTAAAAACCATGGTTGAAGTTCAAAATCAACATTAGTACCTTAGGATAAACAATCTTCCCATTTAATTGAAGACCCACCCCCTTTGATCGTGCCACCGATTGGAGTCAGAAATAGGATGCGACTGTATTGCTCCGAGCGGGAAACAGGAAATAACCTCGCACTCGTATTTGTCTGTGAAGTAATAATTCCTGAATGAAAAGGGTTCGATTTTTATTGGTTAAATTCTCTCACATCTTACATTCCTGTTTGTGCATTCATATAAGCCTATTGTAATCGGAAAACATATCGCCTTGACTAGCCAATAACCGCGAATTTGTCTACATAAAAATGGTTACCCACTTAATTCTGGTTTTATTTACAACTAGTTGTGACCGCGACTTCGTTCGCGTGCAGTAGCTGCTTTGAGAACCATAACTTTTAATTTAACTCTATAAACTTTGAATGTTATAATTATTTATACTTAACTTAATATTATATAATAAGTTTTAAGCTTTTAGCTCTAACAATAGTGATACAAATTTGCATTCCCCTTTCGATCTCTTACAACTCTTATGTCGAATGAAAAAGTAGCCTATGTCCTTTACTGAGGCTTAAGGCTATCTGTGTACGAAATTTTAGTGATAGCGTAACAGACAGACAGTCGGAGTTACTTTTGGATTTATAATATTAGTAAGGATTTCTTAAATAATAATAATAATTTACTCTTTATTGTACACCAATGAAAACAACACAAGTACATCACAAAAACATGGAATAGTGGGTACGAGAGGCAGCCTTATCGCTAAATGCAATTTCTTGCAGCAACCTTTGGCTAGAAATAATATTAAAGCTGGTGGAAGTTTGAGGTGCATTTAGTACATACATAATAATAAACATACATATAATACACATACATTCAGATACATATAAAAGATAAAGTTACATAACAAGCAAAGTGACAGATAATACTCCTTCACCATTCTCTTAAAAATATAAAGAGAACGAGTAGATCTCATTCAAGGGGGAGCGCATTCCACAAACGAATAGCTTGAACTGTAAAGGATTTGCTATAGAAGCTTGTGGAATGCAGAGGCATTTTGAGTGATAAATTCTCTGACGATCTTTCATGGCTGTTCCCAAGGAACACAAAGCGACTTTTAAGATAAGTAGAAGGGAAAGGACAGAACGATAACTTGTATAGCAAAGAGACGACATGAGCGTTCCTGCGAAGTCGAATAAGTAGCCATTTGAGCTTAGTACGAAAGTTGGACACATGATCAAATATACAAAAACCGAAAAGGAATCTTATACAGAAGTTTTGAAGACGCTCAAGCTTCTCAAGTTGATCCTCTGTAAGGTCTAGATAACTGGCATCGGCATAATCAATGACTGCTAGAAGTAGGGATTGAGCGCTATTTTAGTGGTAAAAGGAAGAAAGTTTCGCAAGCTTATATAGACGTACTAAAATATGTTAAGAATTTCCTTGTAACATCCTTCTATTTGTAAATCTAGGTACAGGTGACACGGTCATAGACTAAAATTACAGCACCAAATTATCTTGTAATAATTATGTATATATTTATAAGCCTTGAATTTTAGTTTATTTTTTTTTAATTACAAATGAGACACTGTTATTAAATTAATTTGTGAATCTTAATGAAATCCTTTTACAAAAAATCCTGTTAAAATAGGAACTTTACTGTAAAAGTTTAGTTTAACTAAACTGATCTTTTTTCTCATACTATTTTTATTATTATATACTATTCATTATCATTATATCAGCCATTGGAAGTTCACAGCTGGATATACTGCTTGTTAAAAAGGAGAATTTTTAGGCTAGGCGTGGTGGCAATACAGTACAGTTATTTATAGTACAGTATAACATCATACAACAAGAAGGTTTAGTATTTAGTACACTGGCGGACGTTGGTGATCGTCTATGTTCATATATTTGACTTGTATATGGTCTAGATCCCTGGAGCACCAGACGTTAATTATTAATTTAAAATTGTCAACAGGAGAATGGCCGCGCGGCGCCTGACCTGACGGCGTCGCCGGGGCGCGCGCCGCCCGGCCCGCCCCAGCCGCCGCGCGCCAACCACGCGCCGCCATGCGTGCTGCAGCCAGACTTCCGCAAGGTATTTACAGATTCTCCCTATGGTAATACCCTCAAAAGGTTTCAATATCGATCGTCAACTGCATTAGGTTGACAGCTGCTCGGTCATAAATTCATAGTTATATCTTAGTGAGTGAAGAGCTTATATCTCAGTATGCCGCATTGGTACTTCGCACAAGTATTTTTATAGGTTATTTCTAACTTTTGTTTTCTCTTTATTATCGATTCTATCACACAGGAAAATAACAGTAACCGCTTTCTGGATTGCTCGATGGATGTACCATTTACTTATAAATCAATAATAAATAAATAAATTCCCGCAATATCTCATACATCGACCTGATTCTGTGGTAAGTTGCTTAAAGCCCTTGTGTTACGGACACCAGACAACAGAGGAATGACAAATATACTACTTAAATACACATATTTAACACCCAGATACAGAACAAACACAAATATCATCATATAAACATTTGCTCAGGGTGGGAATTTAACCCACGGCCTTTGGCGCACAAGGTAGGATCACTACCATCTGCGCCAAAAGGCCGTTAAGTTACTTCTATGGTTTTATTATGATTGCTAAGTAAAGTGGTAACCAACCCTTTTTATTTTCATCATAACTATAATTAGCATTTATGCCAAATAATTTTACTTAAGTAAGAATTACATCCATTAGCTTAACGTTTAAGATAAATCTAATAATAATTGGTCGGTAATATATATATTTGGTTTATTTAGAAACAGCTTTGTTAAAAATAGTTATAGTACGATAAGCAAAATATAACTTTACTTAAATCTGTATTTTTTTATCAATATTGAACTCAATGACTCGCTATGTATGGATTAATATCAATTGCGAAGTTTTGACAGATTTGGGAAAATGGATCTGTTGGATGTACATATGGAAATTGTAAAATTACAAACAAAAAATAATGTCATCATTATTATTGTTATGCCGATTTTTATTCGCCTGTTATTAGACTTTTACATTACAAAATTGATAGTTATTAAACGGTTGTAATTAATAGTTTGTTGCCAAAATTATATGTTGTTAATAATAAATATGTATATGTATAATATCCTAACAAATTAATACTCTCTGTATTGTTTAACGATTTGCCTAAATACTTGGCTACACAAAACAGTGGTGTCTCCAAAACCTTGAGGCATACGAGATTTTTACGCCCGGCTGCTAACGCGTCGTTTGGTTATATGGATCTATAGTAACCTAGGTATTCTTATAGATAATGTGCAAAATAAGTTTTATCAAAGTGTATCATAAATTTTCAGGTATCAGGAGTGAGTAATGAAATCTTCAGGCAGATTGAAATGGTTGAAAATGATCACGACTCGACCACGGCCGCGGCGCTCGAGGTATATAAACCAGTTCATACTAACATTAAAAGTTTAACTTTGATAAGTTTAGCTCAGATGTTAGTGCGTGATTAAGTATGCACTTAGAACTAAGATGCATTAGCGGGAAGCTTATTTTCACATCAAGTTAGAAGACTACCTAATCAAGATTACTAACTTCAGTATTATAAATAATAAAATTATACAATAATTACATAATATATATAATTATATAATAATTACTAACTTCAATATTATATAATAATAATTTATAAGTTTGATTTAATAACATCTATTTTAAATTTCACGGGAAAATTCATAGGTTAATTTTGTTTTCCACAAAAATTAAATATGACTTAAGTCCTGAAGTAATTTTACATTTTTCTATTAATTAACTTGTATAAATTTGATATTATTTGAAGGTACTGGAGTCCTTTCAATATAAAATAATACCCGTCATTTTAATATGAGGAATAATTAAAGAAGTATTGTTTAGGTTGGGATAAAGAAATATCTTGTCCTTTCTCCATTGCCATTTTAATTTATTGAATGAAAATTATCTTCTGATTTTGAGTCTACAGCCGAATGGTTTTTGCCTTTGTATATATTTCCATAGTTACAAATCAGAAAGTACATTATTTCTAGCGTCACAAACGTTTTGATTTTGTGTTACATTATTGTTTGTAGAAATAGCGTAAACATGTGGATGAAGTTATAATTAAACATAAAAGATACTTCCAACGTGAGCAATTATTGGTTTTATATTTTAAAATAATAATTATTTTGCAGGCGGTGGAGCGCCGCGGCGAGATGATCGTGCGAATCTTGGAGCTGAGGCAAGTGGGTCGAAACAATATCGAAGCCGCTAAGAAATTTTTCTCATTACAGGTAAATATCCCTCTGGGAGATATACAGCGTTTTCACTTTGATATCTAAAATGTAATTTTAATGCTTGTTTGTGTTTTACAAATGTATTATACATACATTTGTAAGTTGATTTCAAATGCGATGCACATTATATTCACAACATCTCATACGTTGACCTGACTCCGTGATAAGTTGCTTATAGCACTTGTGTTAAGGATATCAGACAATGGAAGAATCACAACAATAATACTACATACGAGTATTTTAACAGACATCATAAATGTGCACCCTGCGTGGGGATGAATCCCTGGCGTGCAACACTGAGAGAATACCAAATGCGCCATCGGGCTCGTCAGGGCTAGCCAAAGGCTAAATTTCCAGGACATTTCCCAGACTATTTCCCAGTTTAACATACTTCTATTAATCATAGCTCTAGAAAGCTATTTACCATATTTCAATCTTATAATGGCGCTGTTGCTCATCCTATCATTCGTCTATTTTCAAGTTCATTTTGCCATGTCTGATTCACACTTTCATTCAATAGTGAAGGATTGTTTTATTTTTGCGTCATGTACAGTAATCCTATTATTCTACTGGTATTTTGTATGTTGCAAAATACCTATACAATAATAGGAATAATAAATGAGTACAATGACTACTCACTAACTAGTTAAGCTATATGTTGCTGTAATTATTGACTTTTTTATTTTCCTTCATATTTCTATATATACTTTAAATTATGTTTAAATTATTAAGTGTTATTAAACCAATTTGTGAAAAAATAATAAAGCTTAAGTGAATAAATGAAAAAAAATCTATTGGTTTTTGTGTATTGGTCAAAAATTCATTCAACAAGATTACAATATTTTGTTATATTTAGATTTTTTCTTAATGAACAATTACGTATGTTCACCAATGGATTTTGCTTGGCTAAATCTCGTGACTGCCAAAATACAGCGACATGCCACAGGCGAAGATAAATGGTACGTTCCTCTTAAAAACAGGTAATTTTCCCGCTCCATTGACCCGGATAAAACTCGTAACCTACTACGGAACCCTGTGAAAGAACCTACTCTAGTGAACCCCATTGTTCGGCTGGTTGGCCTAGATGCCGCGGAATGTGGACGCAATCTACCCGCGCATTGTTGGGATGCGCTTCCAGCCCGCTATGTGATATTGCGCCGCGGTCGGTTCCAATATTTTGTGTCACCTTCCAATACGATACGAAATTCTGGGCATAAAGGATGACACGGGAACTCCTATTATGGTTTCTGCAGCGTTATCGGGTTTATTCAATCGAAATGTATGCTCTCGATTTTTTAATCGAATATTGGTACTTGTTCGATTCTTGGATTTGATTCTCTTCTGTGATTACTTATATAAATATTCGTCCCCAATTAAACTTTTACATTAATTAGCCTTCATGGTCAGTTTTTGATGACTTGTTATATTTAAGTGCATTTTTTAATTGTTTCAATAAACAAATAAGTCAGTTTCTAAACATACAAACACACTAGTGTTACATAAAATAGCGTTATATGAAACAGCATTATAGCAACATTGAAAAGTAGAGAAATGGAACTAGAAAAACACAACCATTATTTTTGTCTTTAATTTTTTGGGTATAACTAAAATCCGGTACTTAGTTGTTAAAGTACATATATATATATATATACATATATATATATATATACATATATTTATCAGGAGTCAATGTACGAGATGTTGTATGAATTGATTTATTCTTAATTATTATTTTTCTCACTTTTCAAATACATTACAGGACACTCGTCACATAGTTCAACTAGTGGAGATTGTGAAGCGCCCAGGGCAAACACTAGGGTTGTACATCAGGGAAGGTGATGGCGGGGCCCGGACTGACGGAGTGTTTATCTCAAGGATAGCCCTGGAGTCGGCGGTGTACAACAGCGGGTGTCTTAAGGTTGGCGACGAGATCCTCGCGGTGAACCTGGTGGATGTCAGGCGCATGTCTCTGGACGATGTCGTCATTATTATGTCGATACCGAGGAGATTGTTGCTGTGTACGCGACAGAGGAAAGGTTGGTTTAGTCTTTGATTGCTTATCATCATTATTACAGCCATTGTAAATCCACTGCTGGACATAGGCCTTCCCAAGAAAGGGGAAATATGTCCCATTACTACCGCATTGGGCAAGCGTGTTGTCAATCGCAGAGCCCACCTTTCACGACGGGGATGCTGCTACCCATTTTCATCCTTTGTATTTGAGCTACACTGTCTCGATATTCCGCCATCGGTTCTAGTACCTTTGTCGCCACTTACGACACCAGGTACAGAGGGAGGTACTGCTCTACTCTGCCGGTACCTCACGGCATGATGGTTTATAGTACTTGACTATGCGACAAACAAGCATACAATCCCAAATAGTAAGCGCGGTCCTAGCCTACAGACGCTCGTATCAACACGAAAGTA
The DNA here is from genome assembly GCA_020976665.1 of Heortia vitessoides. NCBI lineage: Eukaryota > Metazoa > Arthropoda > Insecta > Lepidoptera > Crambidae > Heortia > Heortia vitessoides. The sequence goes on along the minus strand of JACJUM010002819.1, from coordinate 6,336,603 downwards.
TTACTAACGCATTGCCAACCTAGGCAAAATATTAAATAAATATTATGTCATAATATTACCATATCATTTTTATACCTTTCTCACCCTTAAAACGGGATCAAAGCAATACAAACTCTTTTATAGCGATAGAATTGGTGATAGTGAGGTACCAACGCAGGCGACCTTTGCATTATTGTTGTTAACGAGATTGACTGTAAAGATGGATGCATCGATTAATGAAACTTTAAAATATAAGTGTTTCCTCGTATATTTACACAACTAAAATTGCCGGTAGCCTAGTAAACTAGTGGCTAATATTTGCTCAATTTAAATGCCATGTAGGCTATAGATTATGGATGATGGTAGTTGGATAAATGTTACTTTACAGTTTTTCAAAAGATCTGTTTGACAGCAAATTTTTTCATGCTTCTGGTTAAAAGTCCATATTTATAAAAAAAAGATAATTGAAAATACATTGAATTAACTGAGTTGAGCCTGATAATATCCTTTTTTGTAGATCAAGTTTCTATATTAAAAGATTGCTAACGATTCTAGTTGAAGTCAATATCAAATGACAAATTAGAAATATCATATTAATATTTTTAGGAAAATCAGGGCCAGGATCCCCTTCAATGCCGCGATCGGAGCATAAGCCACCGCCAGTGGTTGTGCTGAAGCGGGACTGCAGAGATGATGATGACATGAGAGACCCAAGGGACAGAGACAGAGTCGATGGGTATTATTCGCAGTGAGTTTCTTTACTACATGCCACTCTTTACTACCTCCATACGGTTTATGTACCGTATGGAGGTGAACATAGTCGTCTGCAGTGCAGCAGTCTGGTATAACTACGATGTGAAAAAACCTACTAAAACAATATACTATATATAATATGCTATTCGACACGAAATAAACGTACTACATCTTGTACAGTATTTAAACATGAAGTAAATTTTTTCTCGCAAATAAATGTGAAATTTTATTATTGATGTTCCAAATAATCTTCATTAACTGTTAACTTGATTTTTTGGTTACGTTATAAGAATCACTGTTATCAGTCTGCCTTTTGAGTGCTACAGTTATGAAGTATATTTTAAGACACAAGTACTGCAACTCCCACTTCATTAATTAAAACATATGTGTGTAATATAAATAAAACTACTGTATTGCTTCCCAGGCACGGCACATTGAGGTCGGCAGGGCCAGGTTCGAGCGTCAGACCCGTCGGCGACGGGAGGGAAGAGCGTAGCAGGCTTCAACTAGGAACTCTATCTCCTGATTCTAACGCGTTGGATCTTTACTATCACCCACGGCCACCTTCGGATCATTCCACTTGGAGGTGAGATTTGTTAAAGTTGGAATTATGCGAGGTATATAGTGATGAGGTTAAGTTTCTTTCTGAGTTTATACCCCGGGTATTACTGGTTACTGGTTTTTTTCCATACTTCATAGTATCTCTTGCTGATATGGTTTATAAAATATTGCCCCTGGTCAATAAGGTCAAGAAAATTTCTTGTTGATTTATTTAACTGTTTTTGTTTGTACTTGATTTATAAGAATAAGTTAGAGGAGTATTAGCAGATTTGTGTTGTGACGCAAAAATTTTTTTTTTAATGATACGTAGACAAGGTATGCAGACAGCCAACGGTTTAGTAATTACCTTGCTATTTGCCTTTTCCAGTGATAATCAATGATATATAACATATTACAATGTATTGTTTGTTTCAGCTACAGACCGCCTCCTCCAGTGATTACAGAGCAGCCCAAGTCACAAGCAACTCATTTCGTGCCATATGAACGGTCGTATCCCAATACTTTGGAGAGTCTGGCAGAGAAAGTGCATTCTCTTTATCCAGCTGACAGTTCAGGGTAATCCAACACTTTACAAAAATTATAAGAACATGGCTTGGATCTTCAATTGTTTTAAGATGCAACAGTAAGTTCTGTAACGTCGTCGTTGTTTTCAGCACAAGATTTGGAGGTCGGGTCCCACGGTCTGGTTCAGAGCAACAGCTGCCAAGAGCTGAGACACATTCAGATTTCGGTCGACATTCATTGCTCAGGTCTAGTTTGAAAGCATCAGCTGCTACTGGAAGTGGTGGTATGTATTCTAAGGTATTATCGGATATGAAAAGCAAGTGAATTCTTTAATACCATTTTTGTATATTTCCAGCATCGAGTTTATCAAGATACAACCAACGGTATGGAGGTGTGGGAATGCCTGGTAGTGGTCTTTCTGGAGCTGGATTGACAAGTTCAGGATTGGGTGGAACTGGGTTAGGGGGACCCGGTCTACCTTCAGGCCTTTCGTCTACAGGTCTCAGTGGGCTGACTGGTTCCAGCCTTGTCGGCTCAGGGCTTACTAGCTCTGGCTTAGGAACAGGGTTGACTGGCACGGGTCTAGGAAGTACCCTCGGAGGTGGCTATGGTACTACAGGATTGGGTTTGCCCTCATATTCTTCAAAGTTTGGAACAACAAGACGTAATAGAAGTTTGGATTACTCCTCAGACACAGAGGCCACGGCTCCCACTAGGACGCCATATTATTCAGGGCTCAGTGGGTATCGCAGCAGTACTTTGGGAAGAGATATTGGATCTAAGTTTAATTCACTTCCAAGGGACGTGAGGAATACTGGACAGAGGTAAGCTTTATTCATTTGAATCTAAGTAATTATTTAATAATGTTTGTATTTATGTATAAACTTACTGTTTTATTTTATCATTAGATTGGGCCTCAGTAGTAGGCGTGCAGGAAGTGTTCTTCAAGATGAGCCAGAACCGTTGTCTTCGCGTTTAGATCTACGTTCTTCCAGAGGTATGTTAAAATCAAAATTAGAACATTTACGCGATTGTTATGTCATTGTTATTTTACAATTTGTTCGGTTTGTTGCTAGGTCGTCTCCCGTCTTCTCCTTCAGTATTCACGTCAGATGAGTACCGAGCGTGGTTGTCTCGTGCGCCTTCGACCAGCGCCCTCTATGAAACGTTGCGCCCGCGTTTACCTACACATTACTCAGCTGAAAACATACACGATGCTCTCAAAAATGTTAGTATTGGTTTTATTTATATACAAGTACAAAATCCAGATGGTTCTTCACTAAAGACAATATAAAAATCTGATAAATAATACTTGTCTTCTAGATGGAAAGCGGCAGCCGTTTTGGTTCATCACTAGGTTTAGCCGGGCGTGCTACAGGCAGGATTGAGCGACCTAGACACTTGCCAGCTCGCTCGCTTTCTTCGCAACAGTTGGGTCCGACAGCCGGTGGCTCTCCGTCAGCCCGCCGCGTGAGGCAACTATTAGAATTAGGCTCCAGATTCAACTGTCCAAATCCAAGCCCCGTGCCTACTCCTAGCTCAAGACATCAGCGACATCTAGACATTAATCCCAATGGTCAGTACACTATTTTTACTTAATAATTTTTTCAAAGGTTTTATGCCAGTTTTAAGTTAGGATTACGTAGCAGTTTTAGTTCCTATATTTACTAGTGTACTATTGTCACTTAAATGCTTATGCAAAGCAAGGTAAGGTGATTTTATTATTTATTTAAATACAAAGTAAGGTGATTTTATCCACAATTTTTTTCACACATACAACATCTCATACATTGACCTAACTCCGTGATAAGTAACTAAAAGCACTTGTGTAATGGATAAAAAATAACAAAATCACATAAAATACTTAAATACATATAGTAACACCAAAATGTGAATTTCAATACTCGTTTTCAATTTCAGAGTTCCTAAAATACAAGGTGGAGAAGCCTAGCGCTGGTGGGCTGTCGGCGTCCATGACCGGCTTGTCCCGTTTGGCGAGTGGCATGTCTGGGATGTTGTGGGTACATCTGCTGGCGGGACGAGGTCTCAGACCTGCACCTTCAGGATCCTCTCCCGGCTCGCCACCTTCCGGACCTCTGGCACCTGCGCAACCGCCGGTAGCTCCAAGGGACCTGTATTGTGTATTGGAGTGCGACCGCGTGCATAAAGCTAGGACTGTGGTGAGTGCAGTCGATTAAATATTAAATACTGTTATATTTTAGCTGCAGCTCTTTGGATCATGTCATTAACATCATTATACCAGCCATTGAAAGTCCACTACTGAACATAGGCTACTCCAAGAAAGAAGGATTGTTGTCCATAATTGCCGCGCTGGGCAAGCGTGTTGGCAATCGCACAGCGCAGCTTTCGCGACGGAGATGCTGCTGGCCATCCCCACCATAGATATACAGCCATCTGTTGGTTCTGGTACATTAGTCGCCTCTTACGACGTCAGGTGCAGTGGGAGGTACTATTCCACTCTGCCTCATGGCATATGGTTCATGTACTAGAACAATAATCGAATAATTGTAAGCTTTTTTTACTTATTTTGAAGGTTTTCCAAATATTGTACTCGTGTTTGTATAATTTGAGACTGAGAATAACCCAATCCCGTAGCTTAATAAGAAGGCATATAGATTTAGCTCTTTAGGTGAAACCTGCTACGAGTGGTCGATAACCGCCTCAACCAATGATGGTAACTCGGAATTGATGAGCGAGCATATGTGTGGAAAGTCAGGTGAATATTATGCGAAATATTATTGTAAACTAATAATCTATAATTACTGGCAGCTGATTTCACTCACTTTTTTACGCGGATTCTTACTTCCCCTGATGTAATTAACATGAAAGGAAAATGAAAAATACCTTGAAGTTTTGATTTATGTGTAGGTGCGTACTGGTGAGCTCCAGTTTGACTGGGATGAGTCCTTCGAGTTGGAGCTGGTTGATAACCGGCAGCTGGACGTGCTGGTATACTCGTGGGACCCACAACACAGGCACAAGCTATGCTACCGCGGTGCTGTGACGCTGCCTGACCTTCTCACCCGTTCACCGTCACATCAGCTGGCTATTAAGGTAATTCAGAAATTCTGAACATATTTTTTTGACTTGACTATTTTTGTTATTATAGAATTCATAGTGGATATACTAGCCTTTGAACAAATTCAACCGTCGCTCTTTAGCCTTCTTTTATTTAAAAGTGTTCGCTACCTAATATGTATGAGTGGTTCAAGTTCCGACCGGTCCTATTTCCTTGTATAGAAGCTGGAATAGACGACAAAGTAACAAAATTTTCCTTAAAAAAATTGCGCGGACTCAAACTCCGTTTTTTAGAACTAGCGTCATTTAATCTTGCAATCTATATATATATATATATACTACTGTGATTGGATTAGGTTTTGAGGTATTTTGTGATTTAGTCTACGCATTTTGTTGTGGTTCGCCATTAATAGCGGTGCCAGGGTTTTTGGATAATGCAAATAAATGATGATATAAAGGACCCCAATAATCGCTAAGGAGTAAATTGACATGCTATATTATCACAACTTAACCGCAACATAACCTTGTGAAAATATTAACTATAAAACAATTACGTTATTACAGATGGAACCCCGTGGTACGTTATATGTGCGTGTACGTCACACGGAACCTCACGAGCTGTTCCGACGGCGTCCGGCGTCTGCTCGTCTATCTCCTCCGCCTTTGTTTGGTATGGAGCTGGACGCGGTCGTAGCGCGAGAGGCACGACCACCACACGCACCTCCCGTGCCACTGATCGTGCGTCGGTGTGTTGAGGAGATCGAGAGACGAGGATTGGATATCATAGGTAACTTTAGATAAAATAAAGGCTTAAATTACGATGCTCGATTTTGATGAATGGAATTAGTCTTATAAGGAAGTAAGTCTAAAGAAAGCGATGTATAGACACTTATTTTGGTTTTTTTCAGGACTCTACCGTCTATGCGGATCAGCAAGCAAGAAGCGCATTCTTCGAGAAGCATTTGAACGTAACGCACGAGGAGTAGAACTCACTCCTGATTCGGTCCCGGATATCAATGTCATAACCGGACTCTTAAAGGACTACCTGAGAGAACTGCCGCAGCCACTATTTAGCCGATGTCTGTATCAGATGACGCTGGATGCTTTAGGTGAGATATTACCGGGTAATAGCGGTAACTTTTGTTCTTTTACGGACTTCTTCATTTCTGATTCGATCGCGTAAAGAGACTCCAAGCATTGCCCTCTCCATAGCTCGTTGGGCTATTTTGAGATAGCTAATAAGATCAATAGATTTAGACATTTTGCTGCTATAAGTCATCGCTGGTAACACACATTGTCTGAAAACTTTTGACTTGAGACACTGGGGTATGTTGGATGAGAAGATATTCCGTAGTTTTCCAAACCCACACGCCAAGTTGGATTCAGCGAATGTCCTCTTGCTTGAAGTTGGACTTATGTCACTGGACTATTTGTTCTAGGTATACACATAGATACATAAACATTCATTTCATAATATTTATCTCATACACGTAGATTTATACAGATATTGTGTCCTGTACCTAAATTATAGGGTATTTACGAGATTACATCAATATTTATTTATCATCTCAAAATTCACACTTGTGAGATTATTTGTTATTTTTAGGAGTATGTCTCCCGGACGATAGAGAAGGCAACGCGCGTCTCATGGCTTCGATAGTGGAGTGTCTACCGCGCGCCGCTCGTGCTACACTCGTCTTCCTTCTCGACCATCTCGCCCTGGTGGTAGCTGCACAGGACCGCAACAAGATGTCGCCACAACACCTCGCAGTGGCACTTGCACCTCCGCTGATGCTGCATTCGCAACCTCCAAACGAGATGGACTATCAGAGGCCAATACATGTGTTGCAGTGTCTCCTGCAAATCTGGCCTGCACCTAAGCGTTCAGGTAATGTCATCTGTCATCTCATTATGTTATAGATTTTGGGCTTACGATATGCGCTGGTAAAACAAATTGCTATCTCTTCTGCTTTGGATTCTTCGAAATCCTGATAGATACACAGTAGTGAAACGAATATGGTAAATAAGAGTAGGAGTAAAGACTTAATTCCGATAGATGTGTTTCATTTTTTGTTTAAAGTCATGCTTATCATGTTAAGAGAATTGGCGAAGACTTTTACGGTTACCTTGCTTCTGTCGTAAAAGTAGCTAAGTAGTTTGTAGCCGAGTCGGTAGTGTAGCTTTACAATAATGAAATAGCGTGAGTCGATGTTGTTAATGGCTAAGCGGTACCTTAACGCATGTATGTTTGTAGACAGTTCGGCGCGGCGAGCCAGTAACCGGGCCGCGTGGAAGCAAAGTCAGTGCGTTGCCAGCGGTCTCAGCCACCCTCCCCCCAGGTTACTTACCACTTTGTTTTACTTTTTGCGAATATAAAAACACATGGCCAGATAGGTTCTGTTTAAATACTGAGGACATTTGGATTCTGCCTTTTCCCTAGAAATCCATTAAATTATTAAAAGTTCATGTGTCATTTTGGAACGAAAAAGAAACGAACCTTATTTAAACACATCGATAAATAATTAATGTATAATTGCGTTACCGCAGCTAATTATTACCATACCGTCGCGTCAGTAAATTATGAAATGAAAATTTTGATTTATTGGAAACACGAGATTTAAAAAAATATCCGTTAGGTATTCTACGTCTCCTTTATTCGTCTGCACTGATCGGAAAATTGCTTTTTATAAGTAATATTGTATAAAATGATGATTACTTAATTTCTCTTGTTAATCGGAGGTATACATTTTTTGGTGGTGTCGTCAGGCCGAGTTCCGCCCTCAGTCAGTCCATATCGGCCTCAAGTGGGAGCATCAGCAGCATCTCCGCCGCCAGCTCTCTCGGGTCGGCCCGTGCCAGACCGCTCGCCGCCCGCACATGTGAGTTTGGCATACAAATTTAAGCTTCTTTTTTAACAGTCCAACTAAAGTTTACTTCATCATCATATCCACCGTTGGACGGTCACTCATAAATATAATTTAGCCTTCAATTGCTGCGCTGAGGAAGCGCAGTGGCAATCTCCGAGCGTGGATTCGGGACGGGAATACTTCTGCCGAACCTCGTTTTGTTGTTGAGCCACATTGTTTCGGGTAGATAAACCGCTATCTGTTGATACCGGTACCTCAGTCACCTCTTAAGACACCAGGTACAGAGGGTATTATTCTACTCAGCCGGTACTAAATAAACAAGATATTTTTTTTACGTCATTGAACGGTCTATCCGGCACTAGACTGGTCTGGTCTAAACTATGTTCAGTACTCGACTCATCAAATAAATACCTGCAATAAAACTGGTGGCGCTTAGACGTAAGCGTTTATACTGATTGAGTACTTGTGCTTGCTCATGAATTTGTTTGGAACTTGTTCATATGTTAAGTATCGAATTTTATCATTTATTTTTAAATGTTTTCCAATTACAGAGTTAAAACTAATTTGATATGATTTATCAACAAACATATCGTGTGATTAAATATTTTCTGCATCAGGTTCTCTCATCAGTCAGGGGAGGCCCATATCGTCCGCAGTCGCCTCTCCGCGGGCCTCTGCCCGCTCCACCTCGCTCCCGGCAGGTGACGGTGTCCTCGCCCGGCTCTCCCACCAGTAGCTCCGGTAGCCACAGCCCGGCCGACACTATTAAACATACAGGTTGGTATACTAACAAGAGTGTAGTAAATAGGTATAAGAAATCTCTGGATGTCTTCACTTTAATAAAGGGAACCTGTAAGTGAAAATAATTATATGAAGAGTGTTTTCGGGTGTTCCAAGGTTCATAATATCAGCGGGACTCTACTAGCTGCGTTTATTGGACTTACAGGTTGGTGGATTGGTTCTCATATACTGAGTTTATGAGGCAGCTATTTTTTCTAACGAACTTTAGTTAAGGTTAGCACAAAAACGCACTTAATGTCACATGGCTGAAAAGTGTATTCAATACCTTGGGTAAAGAGACAAAATTCACATATGCTCAATAGATACGCCAGTACCGATTCAATCAAAATCTCATGCTGTTAGTATTCCAATGGCCAGCGAAATGCAATTAAATATCCAGGTTTGCATATTGTGTGAAGAGAGAGTAATTTTTGCAGAGGTCTCGTAGGTCAAGAGTTGTCTTCGTGGTATTTGATTGTTAAGACTGGCCCCTGGTGTTATAAGCGACTAGTCTCTCATTCTCTCATCAGTCAGGGGCGGCCAATATCGTCCGCAGTCACCACTCCGCGGACCACTGCCCAATCCACCTCGCTCCCGACAAGTGATAGTGTCTTCGCCCGGTTCACCCACCAGTAGCTCCGGCAGCCACAGCCCGGCTGACACCATTAAGCATACTGGTTTGTATGCTACATAACATCGGCCAGAATAGATGCTCTTCTTCTTGTTGTGGCAGGTCCATAGAATTGCTAAGCAGAGGGTCAATTGCAATTCCGGGAATGTATAACCCAGGTGTGGGTTTAGAGTGTCAATTCCCATCACTATTACTCGAGCTTCTTGTGCCTCTCTTGACCTATTTAGCTTGAGATTTGCTTGTGTCGCTTTAAATGCCAACTGATGAATTATTCTAAACCCTTTGGTTTCTGATCAAACTATTCTTATTAGAGAGCTTGTGCATATTTATCTTTAAGGGAATAAAAGTAAAGGTTTTTGATTATATCGGCTATGCAGTGTGATGTGATATCTACTACTTTGGTAATAATTGAAATATAAATCTACTCAGGCTTTGGCTATGAATATTTAAAAGAGCTTGAATGGAATTCCAAATGCTTTATAATGTGATTTTATGTTATTTTATAGTTGCAATAGTAACCAGAGACTACATCAACTAATTTCTGCACATAGGCTCCGTGTCTTCAATCTTGCGTCAACCGGACCGCGCACCGTCTCCGCGGAGCAGTGGCTCGCCGCGCGGCAACGGCTCTCCACGCCATTCTCCGCGGCATTCCCCCCGGGATTCACCACGGTCGCACACGTCACGCGAGACGCCACCACGGGAGTCCCATACTCCGAGAGAGTCCCACACTCCTAGAGAGTCGCACACGCCGCGAGAGTCTCTCACACCGCGCGAACACACCCCACGTGCAAGCAGTCCAAGGGACTCTCCTCGTTCCGCCATCCCCGGAACCTCAGCTGGGCTCGCGGTGACGCTCAACTCATCGGGTGCACTGAGCCCCCGCTACAGCTCCACCAACCCGTTCCTTCAGCAGTACGACGCCGAGGAAGAGGCCGAGGCTTGGCGCGCCGCCGATATATTCTCCTCGCCCTCCACGCACACATAGTGCTCATAGCGAATTGAGATTTTCTAGTCAATTTTTTTAATCGAATCGAAAGAGTGCTACGATTCCGCTGTATATTATGTTGTTTAACGAGCGTGGTGCGCGCTCGTGTAATTGTTATATATAGAGCGAGTTATGATGTATATTATTGTGTGAATGTATACCTGCTGAGGCGCGAGGCGACGCCTTGCCGCCCGCCGCCGGCATGCCCTGTAGCCACTATAGTGTTTATGGATATTGTATTGTACATTGTATATAATATACGTTAGAAGGTACGCTCCAGTTTTGTACCGTCGGGCGCGTCACCGGCGGGCGGCCCGCATCGCTACACACTTCACCCCACATATCAGAGGCTTGCGTGCGCTATCGACACATATTCCGAAAGAAAATAACTATTGCAATAATGACTCATAAAGTTATATTACCAAGTAGAACGAAACAGACCTAATGGTATTATAGTAAGGTTTAAAAGTATATTGTGATACAAATACGGGTAATGTAACCAATTGATCAATTAATAAAGATTAAACCCGAAATTAAATCTCGTGCTTGAATGATGTTGTAGTTCTAACAGTTTGATTTAAATATGTAACTATCAAGTTATCTTTTCTCTTAAAATCTATAAAATACATTTTATTGCAGGATAAAATAGATGTCCAAGTGTCGACAGTGGACTCAAGTCAGTAGCTCGAATAGGGAGAGTGTATCATAGATCAGACGTACGGACTGTCTTGAGACTGAGACCATATCAGAGTAGTTCGTAGGCACCACCGAAGGAATCCGTCGTAGAAAGAGCGATTACGTCACATTAGTTCGGCGCTAACTGTTGGAACGAATATAACATTCTAAATAATCCTTGTTCATTATTAACTTAATAAATATGTAATGGTATATAAAATTAATAAAATAGATATAGTAGAGCATATTTACGAGTCGCTAATTCTATGAAGGAATGGAGTATTTATTTGTTAAGATCGGTCGCATTCTCAAGATCAGAGTTGATGTGTTCGGGCTCGGAATGTCTGCAAAAGTTTTGGTAGGTAAGCATAAAATTGTCAGCACAAGATTTTCTACAATCTTGATCAATATACGTGGAGATAAATTTTTACACCTCAACAATGGCAGAAAAACATTTGTATCAATAAATATTTTATGATTGCCTTCCAAATAGGCACGTACAGAAAAATTAAAAAATAACACTCTTCCCAGCCCAAAAATATCACCTCAGTTCTTATCTAGCGTCTGCTAGACATATAAGAGTGGGTGAAATTGACCAATGACAGCACTGATACAACCTTCACTGCCATGATTGGTCCATTTATTATAGAAAATAATATTATACACTTGTTTATATGTCTGTCGGAGGCTAAGCGGTAACTGAAAAAACTTTTGAGCGACACTTCAAGACATAATTTTGTTATTTAATGTCTACTGTTTATAGATTTGCACAAATAACACGACTGATATGGGACACAAAACGTTTTTGATGTTTTTACTTTTGTACTATTCCTTGTTTGTATGACTAGAAATTATGTTGGGAGCCACGCCTGTAACGTACCTCTGTAAAACATATATCTGTTCGCGAATTTCATGTGACTTTTCATAAGCTGTATTCAATATTCAAAAATCTTGAATTTCAATATTTCTGATAAACGTAATTGAGTTGCAACTATAGTAATTGATTTCTAAAATAGAATTTGGTGGATCGCAGACTTAAAACTTAGATCTCATTATACTCCCGGAGGATGCATAGCATACAAAATATGTCGCCTAATTTTGAAGGTTATCATAAAAAAAGATCTATCTAAAAAAAACTATTCTATTCGTTTTTAAAATATAATTAAATTAATCATAAGTCACAATCATTCCTCTTCTAGGGTTTAGAAATAAAAAAATATGATGAGGTTCGTTAACAGATATCGGTAGAGAAAATATTTTATGAAGGCTCTACTCTCTCAGACAATATGTAGCGATAATTTTGTAATCGTGAATATTGGTGGCGTTTTCATGAAACATTTGCAGTCAACAACCACTGTTATTGGAGAAACATCTGCTATTATAACTATTAATATTAAGCTTCTTATGAGACGATTATTTGATAAATTTTTATGGTTTATTAAAATAAGCCATCTTTATATCTAGTTGACTATGATACCTATATATGTAAAATACGTATTCATTTAAGCAGATGTTTGTCCGTCGATAGTGGCGGTAGGTTTAGACAATATATTGTTACTGTGGTTGAGGTTAGCCTTTGACGAAAGCAGGTTCTACTTCAACATTTTATGTGTATTTTATTTAAATAAAACAAAACATTGTGTTTTAATATTTATGTCAAGTATAAAATCAAAAGTATAGTCTTTTGATAATTACAAATATCAAAAAGAAACTTACATCGCAATAACAGAATAAACTTGCAATTACAATAAAAACGGAGCTACAAAAGATTTTCTATTAAGAATGGAGGAACAAAACGAAACTCTATCAAGCTATTAATGAGCTAAGTATAAAGTGGTTTTTATCAGAATTATAATAAAATACTCTGACGAAACAAATATTTCGGCGTCAGTCATAATTTAACATACATAGACCTCATAGAAAAGGTCGTATACATTGGTACCTCACTCTCACTATATCCTAGTGTTCACATTGCTGATGAAATTACTGGCTAATGTGTCATATTATCTTCAAATCACAAGGTTGGCAACGCGCTAGTGATCCTTGTGATATTACGAGCATCTACATGCTGCAGTGACGCTAACTATATCGCGGACTATATGCTTGTTTGTCGACCTGGTCTTATAAAAAATACATATATATATATCTATCACAACAAAGGCAACCTCCACCACGGTATAGTTCTTGAAGTACCGCTCGACAGGATGCCGCGCCGGTAGCGACAGAGTAGTGTGTAGTGACACGGCGCACGGCTTCAGTCGGCTTTCTGGGCACTAACTGTGAGAGAACGCCACTCATCTTACTGGCACATGTTCCCAGTTGGTTGGATAGGAACAGGCAGCTATGTTGTTTTAATCGATGTAATTCTATGGACTTTTATGGAGCAATTCCATTGCAATACGCGATGTATTTAGTAAAGTATATAAGCAAATTGCACGGCTGTACGCAATCGTTGCAGTAATGCCATATAAATAGGTAGTCCTATGCATTGGTAAAGTTTATATGGAACATTATGACTATTTAGTTTTTTAAACTAAGATTTATTATGCAGCTATATTAATTAGTTTATCTGTTACCGATAAATACGTCAGGGTTACCATTTTAGGGCAGGTGATGGTATTTAATGAAAATTTTAAAGGGTTCATAGATATAACCGCAATGCTGCATTTGTATGGCGTTAAGTGGTTTTCTTTAAGAGACTACAAGTTTAACGCCATCTATTTTTTTAGTTTTCAATTATTATCTGTGTACATATCGTCACAGACCACTTGCTTGCCTATTATGAATATTATGACTAGTTTTATTAATTGTTAGAATAATGGGGATTCACAAAAAACGACCATCTATGGTGAAAGAAGTAATCTGGTTTATACGTGTTAGATTTGATTTCAAATTCTATAAACCAAATATAATCTTGTTACGCAAAAAATCAAACGATGAAATCATTCTAATTACTTGCGAATCTATCTTTATCGGGCAGAACATGTTACGACGAAAGAAGAAATATAAAGCGAAAGAAAATAAAAAAAAATATATGATGAAGCATAGAACGTAGCGGTCTGCCTTTTGACATAATACATTTTTTTGAAGTTTGTACAAGCGGCTTCTCTTACGTTGTTCTAGCTATAGAGTATGTGGAAAGACTTCGTAAAGATTGCACGACTGAGGACGGAATAAAAATCGTACGCCGTTAAGAAATTAAAATGTAACACGTTGTACACAACGCAAGCTACAGCTTGTTCGAATCTCGTTACAAAACCAGTGTCCAATCAAAAATCGCAGGTGCATCGATTAGTTCTGCACCACGAGAGCAATCCGCAGTAATACCCTAACCACTTACTTCGAGTTCATTAATATGCGTGGAAACGTTTGGTACGTTGCGAACCGTACTTTTATGGACGATTGCTGTTTACATTGTTGGATTGGACGGATACGTTTATACGTGATTCGACTGAATTTAACTGACGTGTTCTGTCAACTACCTCGGCGTAAAATGGACACGATCGCAAAATTTATAGATTTTCGGAAGAACATTCCCCGTTTTGACGGCGCAAGAATTCCAATACAACTCTTGAGTAACCAAAGTTCAAATTGGATTCTAATTTTGAATATTGTTTTATTTTGCATTGCGACGAGCATTTTTGGCGTCCCGGTAGATGGTTAGCAGCAAACCGGTCTTATGTCAATTAGTATAAAAAAGTAAATAATCTATTTATTCGCGCTGACATATATTGTTGGTTCCTTTGTAAATAGATAAATAATTATTTAATATTATATGATCATTGATTTATTTAATTACTTCAGATTAAAAATTTTTACTTCAGGCAAATTTGGGGGTTAAAGTGTGCTGACCGTCAAATTATCGACCTGTTACAATTTTAATATACAGATTAAAATACGCAAATAAATATATTACATAGCATAATAAAAGTCCGTCTCAGATTATTTAAAGTTTTTTTCAGTTTCAAGAATTCAGTCAATGAATGCTGCCTGTTTCTATATGACAATTTCTTTGTTGAAGATTCTATCCGATGTTTCTATTGTATACAAAATGCTATAGAATTTTCATGTTGTAAAGAACTGGAGTATAATTATTTTACTCTTTTGTAATTTTAAAACTATCCATATTAATATAAAATTATGTATAAAATTTTATATTGACTTATTGTACAAAGTCTATAACATTTTCGTTGTATAAATTGGATTTGATGTAAAGTAAAAGGTCGGTCGAATTAATTTGTGGAATTCGTAATCTTTATCATTAATACAAAAAAAAAGTATTTGTAATATGTGTTATGTAAATAGATACTTGATTGTATTCCATATATTTACTTTCACGCTTATTATTGGAAAGGAAGTTTTCTAAATTTATTTAAAATCTGTTGATCGTTAATTTAAATTTAATCTAAGTAGTGTTTATGTAGTTATTGGTATAGGAAAAGTGAAAACGGCATAAAATGTTTACATTGTTTTTTAACTTTATGTAAATACTGATTGTAGGTAGATAGTGTTAAAATTTGGTGTATTAAACTTCGATGTATTTTCAACGAATTTATTTCTCGTGATCGGCCGACCTGACTAGAACACTTTCGTTCTCTCACTATAAAATGGTAATAAGCTTTCTTGCAAGAACAACAACACAAATCTGTTGTATTCAAAATTCAAAAGAGAACAATTACGAATGGCTCTTATAGATTCTATTTTTGAATTTAGAATTGTTTCGTGTTGTGTCGTTGTTCTTGCATAAGAGCGGATATATCGTCGTCCTGTAACGCCGGCGTATTAGTGACTTAGGGAGACATTATATGAAATTTGTTGTTTTATAAAGACTATAGAATTTATGAGGTGTAGTTAATGTCTTAATGTTAGCGATCCGAGTGTACTCTCAGAGTTACTGCCACTGTAAGTTTGTGTTGCGGGCGTTATGGCCCACAATAATATCAGTATTTCGAAATTTGGTAAAGTAGCGTTACTACATACGTGTACTTTCAGTAAACGCCGCCCGGACCTGTACCGGGGGGCTGGGACACAGACAAAATAAATAATACGACGTTAATTGAGCTGTTTCATTTACATGGTGTACCTATATACCTAGATTAATTATATTATTTGATCCGAATGTGAAACAGGCGATTTTAGATACACAAGATAAATGAGACAATAATAAGAAGAAGTTTCTATCTCATTTCCTAGCCGAAAGACACCTTCAGCCGGTAAAGTGATTAATAGAAACATTTTGAGGTTAAACCTTGAACATGATCGATTTTAAGCAATTAAAGCTTTGATGAATAATATACAAACCAAATGTTGCAAATGTTTTTAATTTTATTAGAACAGGCTGTCACACAAGCCTACAGTCCACGTGATAGTAAGCGTCACTGTCACCTATAGACGCTCGTAATATCACAAGGATATCACGTACATACAGAACGAACATAAAAAACATCATATACATATTTGCTCTAGGTGGGGATCAAACCCTTGACCTTTGTCACACAAGACCATCGCGCCATCCATGGCGCCGTTGCGCCATCAAGCCTGTAATTTAAATCAAGACAACGTCTGTCGGGTCAGCTAGTCTTTGTATATAAAAAGTTCGTATCACATCGCTTCTTCGGTATGTAATATTAAACTAGTGACTCAATTTAAAAAATGTTTTATTCCTGTATACCGTCTGATTCAACTTGAGAAGCAGGATATTTCATATATCAATTAGAAGAACCATTATTTTTTAATGATAAACATGTAGTTAATACAGGACAACCACAGTCGGGTTTGTCGTAGTAATTTCTAATTGGACCGGTTGTATGCGGCCTGCGTCCATCGCGATCCTGCGGGTTTAGTGAGATCGTCTGTCCTTCATGTGGGTGGACGCCTTACGCTGCGTTTTCTGGTATGTGATCTCTTTTCTGGAATCATACGGCTCCATTTACCATAGGTTCTGTTGGCTAAGTACCCTGCCTACAGCCAGTTCAACTAATCCGCCGGGTTATTACAAAAACTTACAGATCCCCTAATTTCTGATTGGATCGCGCATCCAAGAGACTCGGGACTTTGCCCTTTCCATAGCAAGTTATCCAATTTTGAGTTGGCCAAGCTAGACTGTATATAAAAGTTTGCCTTGACTGATTATGATTATATTGGCCTAATCACTGAATATAACTGTTTAACACAGCTTAAAGATCCCTTATCGTGGTGAATAAATTTTCTACAGAATCTCTAAATATTTGCTTCTTTAAAATAATTATTTTGTGCAAACATTATTCTGTTCAGATGTCGATGTATAATATTTTAAGCAAACTCGCCCCTACTTTGCTCGGGTGCAATACTAGTGTAGAGTGATTAACAACATTATGATTAGCCTGTACTTATTACATAGGACTCGCGAGCCACTGTGCTTCCGCTTATTTGATCTACTATAACTTTAAAGATATCCATTTTATTGAATGCACAATGTATTTCAGGTACAAAATTGGGTAAGGATTAATGCTGTATTGCTTAAAAACGCTTTGTAAATAAACGAATATTTTCCGTAAAAATGATTATTGTTTTGTTATCTCTAAGATATAGACAATGGTATATTATACCATTGCAGACTTTTTTGTAAAACTATTTAAGGTGGATAATACGGTAATTCATTATTTTGATCTAGCCAGCGATTGCAATGAAATCGTAAAAAATAAGTTTATTTACGCCATCACACAAGAAAACTTTAAAATGATCATTGTTTTTCAACTGTATCTATTATCCATATACACTTTCCTCTTGAATCACTCTATCGTTGAAACAAACCGCATTAAAATTCGTTGCGTAGTTTTGAAGATCTAAGCATATATAGTGACAGATTAACAGCAGGAAGTGACTTTTTTATACTATGTAGTGATGTCAATGCTTTGTTTATATGTTACTGTAAAAGCCTGAAGCCTGAGAATTTATAGGGACAGCCTAGGACTTTCGAATGAAATAATAAAACTAAATATGCAAAATGGATGGGAATCGCCATGTAACCAATACTACAGAGTCTCTTCTGCACTAACCATAAAGTGTTATTCAGAACCGGGTAGCCGCGTAGGAGAGAGGCAGCCCGCGGTCTGAGGAGCAGGTGGCAAGGAATGAGGAGTGAGGTGGCGAGTGAAAGCTATCTGCGACGACTGGCATAAATGCTGTGGCTAAAAATAAAAATTAATATTGAAAAAGCCGAAAATAAATATCTTTCTTTTAGTATTTCTAACATATATCAACATATATTGGTAAATCCTAAGTTAAACCGGTAAATTCTAGGATTTACCGTAACCTGGGCTTTTATTGTAATATTCTAAAATTAAAAAATACATTTTAAAACGTTTAAAGCAATATAAATCTTATCTAGATAGAAATATAAACATTTTTTGATTTTGTGAGCATGTACGGATGTTCGTTACACTTGCACGTCACTACACGTCAAAATTTATTTATAAATATACTAGCGGCCAAAATAACTTCGTCTTGAAATAAGCTAAAGATCATTTTGAAAGTATTATTTAAACCTTATTGTGCGAAGAACTAATTTCTTGCACACGTTAACTTACACATGAATAATAATTTAAAATGAAATTAATTCAGATAAACTTATGTTTGACATTTACTTGTAATTTTTTTTATAGTTATTATTTATTTTTGTGTCTTGACTAGCAATTAATATTGTGTCTTATAACTCTAACAGCATTAATCTGCGAAATTTTATTTTATTGTCTTATTTTTAGCAAAAACATATTTTTGAAGTAGCAATAATAAATCCAAAACGCATAAAAGGGTTAATATGATATGCGATTTGGAGTGTTTCTGAAAGTTTATAAGATGTACAATACATAAATAAATATGTTTTTTATGACATCAGATAGCGCTTGTGTTAATCCAATTAAAATGTAATTTGCTGAACACAAAAAGAAAGACAAAGAACCTGTAAAAGATAACTTTAAGTGTTAAAAACACTAAACATTCCTCAAAGACCGACATTTAAGAGGAGGAGACGAGACATTTAAGCCCACAGCTTACTATCGCTGCGTACATTTGCTTATTAAACTATATTGTATAAAATAAGACAAAATAAATAAATCGCAGACTTAATACCAAATGGTATAATGTATTTATCAAGCATTAAACGAATCATAAAATAAATAAAATGATGGTATAATATGAAAATAACACTATAATCATTTATAAATAAATGCAATGTATAGATAAGATATAAAATAAATAAATATTAGAAAATATGGAATCCATAGATTTAAAAGAATATCTAATGATATTTTCTAGAAAAATCAACTTGTCTCAGACTTTAGGCGGAACACGAACCTTCATCCTTGCATAGGACTGCACAACCGAAACCTTAGCATACACGATGTCGTTTTTCTAGTGTCTTTTTTTTGTGCTGAGTGATCAGCGCAAAAACACTCAAATGACAAAATTTTACAAGTGAGTACTCTAATATAAAATTGCTAATGTTTATACACAACTTATACACAATATATATAATCTCCTACACACAATATTTCTAATACTCTCCTGCTCTTAGCTACCTCTCTAGTCATCATTCTAGTCTTTTGACAATCTCTTTTACAGTGACAGCTATACGACTCTGGAATGAGCTTCCGTTGAATATTAAGCAATTCCCAAACAAATTTATCCTGACACAATGTCTCCGTACTTTATTTACTGATGCTGCTTCTCTAACTTTATAACCCTATTTCTGATGTACGTTATTTTATGTATATATATATATATATTTTTTTTTATATCATATCCATTTATTGCTTTTACTTATACAAATTTGCATGTCTTGTTTACCTATTTTGTATATATATTGTCTGCACCACTATATATATTTTTTCAGTTCGGTGTAATGGTTGACTAGGAGATAATGCCATCTGGCATTAAGTCCGCCGTTTGTACATTTTGTAACATTTTGTGCAATAAAGTTAAATAAATAAATATATATATATAATAACATTACTTCAATTTTTCTCAAGTAAATGCTGGTCCTGCTATATAAGAGACATGAAGTAAATAATGTAACACGTTTCCTCGGCCTAATAACACCGCGGAGCTACGGCCGACGTATTTCATTTGATATAGTCGACCATTTTTCTTCGTCGGAAAATTGTGTAATATTTATAAAAGGGTCGACACGGTAATTCCGTTTAGTGGCGGTTCGCTGGCGCTGAGGTATTTGCTGCGTGTAAGGGATAGGCTACAAAAAGTTAATAGAACTATATAAATACGTAACTAAATTTACACGACATCTCGAGCATTGGTTTGACTATCTTTTTTATAAGACTAGGTTGACACACAGCCATCGCAATAGTTACACACTCCGCTAGCGTCACCGCATTCAATCATTATCATCATATCAGCTATAGAAAATCTACTGTTGGACATCGGCCTCACCAAAAAAGGGAGATTTTTGCCCATAATTGTCACGCTGGGTAGGCGTTTCGACAATCATATCTTTTGAGGAGTGCAAAGTTAGTATGAAATTTTTACAATTCAATTCCGGCAAAACCGCGGGTCGATGCTAGTTAATGATAAAACTGCTTGGGATTCAATTTAATAGCTCTAACTTTTACTTTTAATTCAACGGTTTGTTAGCGCTGACGCCCGCACGGGTTCCAATAATACCAACCATTAGTTATTGGAAGCCGTTTTCTGGTGGCGTAACGAACCTGCTATAAATTTAGTTCAAAGACCTGATGCTGGCAGACTAGAATTAAAGTAGGACATATTATTACATATTTGTTTAAATGATTCTGATAACTCCATAAAAATTACAGGGTCATTGGTCATTTATGTAATTTTATTATGAGCAAATATTTACATATAAATATTTTTTTTTGTCTTATTTTGACGATTTGATTGCCTATGATAGGCTTATTTAAATAGACATATTTAAATTTAACTTGGAGCTTAACATTTTTAATAGTTCAAGTTTCTTTATCGAGTTCATCACATAAATGTTTCGAAGTGTCACGAAGAAGATAGGGACACCATCGATGTCTCAACTAGCCTATTAATTGTCATTACTGTGTTAAAACTAAAAATGATTTTATAGATTATATGAAAGTATATAGATACAAAGAAAGTATATAGACACTAATAAAGTTCAATATCGGAAATATTTAAAAAAGTAGACATGGCGTACGGTGTCTGGAAAACTACCTATTTGATAGTTATTTTTTAGCGATACACCCTACGGTTTTTTTAATATAATGCGTCGCAAATTATGATTTTAATTATATATTTTTACTTAGTATGTTTCTTTAAACATTGGAAATTCATTATTAAAATTTATAAATATACGATCAAAGGTTAGAGTCTCTTACGATTGGCCTTATTGGGCAACTGAAAGTAGCTCAACGAACTATGGAGAAGGCAAGGATATTTGTAACAGAACCAAAGTTATCGACATTATCCGGTGGGTTAGTAAGTTTAAGTGGCAGTGAGTAGGGCATTTGGTACGAAGAACCGATGGCCGATACAGGCCGCATACTATTAAAGGTTAATTACTTAAAAGCGCTTTTATAATTTTGTTGACTTTTATTGGTGCTACAAAATGGCACTGGGACTGGCACTTTTATTTTAACTTACTTTATTAAATATTTTCATTATCATTAGTCACATTAAGAAGCGAATAAAAACAAATACACTTTTGTTCTGGTATTATTAAGCATCCTCCGACAAATGACTAGAACTGGGTCACTAATGGATTAAGTAAAAAACACAATACTACCAGGCTCCATAAAAACACTTCGTCCCCGCGGGTACATTCTGAAAATTGGTGGAAAGCCATCTCTCACTGTATTGCTTTCACTGCTTGTTACATATTTATTCATTTTCCTCAACTACTTCATACTAACTGCTTATACTACATTTTCGTAGCCGGTTTCTTTAACCATTTTTTTTTTAACTCGTTTAGTTCGATCCATACAAAAGGATATAGGAAGTTCATGCATGGCGTGGTGTAAAGGTTAAATACACGGAATAAAAATGTTGAGTTTAATATTAAATAGTTACCTACGTTAAAAAAATATTTTGACTTAAGCGAATGACGTTAATAATCTTTCATGATTATGTAGTAACAAAATGATATATATATGTCTTAATTTAAGTATTATTCACTTTTTAGTTTATTTTATTAACAAGTCTTAATAAAGGCCGGTACATTAAAAATATTTTTTGTTTCTTAATTTTATTTTTATTTTCAATAGGTATAAAACATTGGCGAAGCGTTTTTATGTTATTTAGATTGTAATAATACAAATATTTGCAATCCAGCTTTACCTAAATCAAAATGCATACTTTCTAAATAGCGGTATTCTTTAATTTGCATACCTGCAAGACCTTCAACATTTACCAATAGCACTTTTAAATATAATAAACAATCCACTTCCTTCTACCATAACGTAATTACGAATATTTTCACTCCAACGTTAAAGTGGAGTAATAGATGTTACTAGGATATTTTTTAATGCATAGGGGCATCGTAATAAGTAAACTAAATTAAATATGAAAATACTCATTTGTATGTTAATTCTATCTTTTTCTATTGTAAATAAGCCAAAGAGCAGCTAATTATAGCATTGGTATAAAACATATTTTAATAATTTTGACTCCATTTGGTCAAATAAGACTAAATAAGGACGACATTACGGTAGGCAACAGATCAAACTACCCAAATCTGTCAAATTTTTACAGTTAATTTTGAATTATATGTCTCAAAGTTATAGATTATTAACTATTGCGAAGTTTTGAAAGATTTAGTTAGGTTGATCTGTTGATGTGTGTACAAATGCCGGTTTAAAAACAGTTTTCAAACGGCATACTAAGGGTGGGGATGAACAACAGTATTCCCGTTAAAGCTGCGCTCTTTGATTGCCAACACGCTTGCTCAGCATGGCAATTATAGGCAAAATTCTCCCTTTTTTGCTTGTGTCCAGCAGTAGACTTCCAATGGCTGTAATAATGGCATTCAGTAACTTTCCAACGCTTGAAAATAGATTGTTTTTTAAACCTCGAGGTAGATAAACACTGTTGAAGACGCGAGAAAATCACCGACCTGAGTATGTCTTGTCTCATTAAACAATAACTTCACTGTCTCTTATCCTAAGAACTGATGGTAAATGCTAATAATCTCGCATTGTTAGCATATACCGTTGCCGCTAACTAGCACGGTCGAATTGAATGGGTGTATGTTGTTTGTATATTTTCCCCTTTCTACGATGAAAGTGGGTCGAAGGAGGGATCGAGCGTTGAAAAATGATATAGATACATATAGTACGTGTGTCCTGCTTGCATCTGCTTTAGCCGAGCAATTTTATGGGTTATGTCGCCTTGGTCCTTTTATAATTCATCATCAATCATCATCTCGCTAGAAAGCGCCAGCAAAGCCAATTGCCAAAAAGCATTACATACTTGGCTTGGTTTACGTCTTTTGAGTTATATTATATATTAGACTTAGAAATTGTTGGTGAATACACATGATTGTAATTTTTTATATGAAAATGTTTAAAATAACTTACATTGAAGTCATTGAAATTCTCGTTTAACTTCAACAATCTTCAACATACATCAATTTACAAGTGTAGCTACTTATGTTTTAAGTGTTTGTAATCCATGAGCGGGGTTGATCATCCATTATGTTATAGTTATAACTATGCCTATCTTAAGCACTAAGCTTTTACATCAACAGGGTACATAATTCAGTTTTTAATTTTATCATATCATCATAAACTGTACTTTATATATAGAAAAACAGAATTATGTTTCATTTATAATTTTTCTTCAGCAGCGCTGGAAGATAAACAAAGGCTTAAAAAAATTGTTACGATAAAAATTACTTATCTTGCAAACTAATATTTTTTTACAAAGAAGTTATTACCTATTTTTTATGTTTATGAGAATGTTATCAAAATTATATGTATTTCGTAGAGCATGTGTTTTTTTAACATATTTAAAAATAGTTTATATTTTTATATAAATAATTTATCTTTGTATTAGGTCCTTACATATGAAATTAGCTTTTTGTACCGGAGGAATATGAAACAGCAGTGGCCTATAGCGATTGACCAACATCGGTTGTTTAGCAGCTAGTTCTTAATGGTTTGCAATTGCTGACAATAGATTTTTACTGTAAACGTTTGGCCAGATTTTCGAAAGCCTTAGTGAATGATACTAGCTCTAGTTCACCAAAAACTCACAATTAACTTTTTCTGAGTCAATTTCCGTTTAGACGCTTCAAATTATCGTACAGTATCCCTTTTTCATTACAAGTAAGCGTTTTTGCAAGTTTTATTCACATACATTATGAGATCAAGTTTTTTAATTTCCTGATTTGCTCCAAGTGGATTAATACATTTTTGTCAGTTACCCCGAAGCCTGCAGCTATCTCTAAAGTGCTGTGAAGGATCCACTTCCACGATTGCCTTGAATTCTTCATTTTCCACTTTGATCTTCGGCCGTCCACGGGGTTGATTCTGAAGGTTGAAATTTCCAGAACAAAAACGTTAAAACCAAAAACGTTCTGTGCTTTCTTTCATTAATCTTTTGAGCTGTTGCTGCAGCACTGTTAACATAATAGAACTCGTACGTGAATACACCGATATTTTATGTTTTCCATTGTGCGGTAACAAGCGACTCCAAAGAAAAAAAAAAAAGAAAAAACAAATGAATGACTGTTTTTAAAACTCAAATGTACCAGCTAATGGTGTTTATAAATTTGAATTTTGTATTCGTAACTAAAGAGGAGATATTTCAGATCAAAATGGTCAAAACGAGAAAACGTTAATATCATATGTAAAGTCAATAGCAACAGTGCTAGAAATATAAAATAATATGAGGCACATGCGAACGTGTGCAAGGCTTTAGGCAGAATTAAATTGGTTTTATTCAGGCAGAGGGAGAAGAGACGATTGTACTATATCTAAAGGGTAGGTAATTGGGAAGAGTGCGCACGTAGGCATCCCTGCAGGCATGATTTGGTAAGTAGATTAAAATTCCGATCGGTCTACAATAGAAGCTTGCCTTTAAAAGGAATTTTCGAATTTGTAAAATTCGTTATAGCATGATAATCAATGCTATTTGACATAAAGGAATTGACGTGAATAGGATTTTTTTTTTGTTAATTAGAAGAAACACGTGGAACCTAGGACTATATCTCTCAAGGACTCTTAACTGACTAAAAAAATACGTTTTATATTTATTTTTCGATTTTTTTAGGCCAGGTCGACAAACAATTAGATAGTAAGCGTCGCAGCAGCCTAAATCTGCTCGGAATATCCCAAGGACATCAAAAAGTCAAAGTCAAAGTCATCGTCTGCCTATCTTACCCTTCAAACTGCAGCACATCAATGTGAACACTGCTATTTGGTGGTAGAAACACGTTAGAGTGAGGTCTACCTCATGCAAATCATAAAGTTGTATATACTGGTACACATATTAATCTATCCGTGCGGTAGAACCAGCTGGCTTTAAGTCTTAACCGACTATTTTACCAATGTGTTGTAATCAGTGAATGTACAGGTCGTAGTTATATACAAGAGTATATACAAATAGAATAGTTAAAGCAGTACCGCTGGGTCTGTCAATTGCAACTAGTCGAGAAAGTAACTTTGAGAGAGGTAGCCATTTAGTATTTTTAGTTTTGTCAAAGTTTGTGCCAACGTAAGCAAACAGGTACAGGTTTATATTGCAAAATGTCCGAAGATAAGACTAAATTTTCCGATTGATTGTATTGATTAAATAGCTTAATTTTTAATAGCATTGAAGAGAATCAAAATAATATTTAATAATAATAAATTGTTTACGGCAACAGAAAAATTACAAATATAATAGTGACATGTATTATTCAAACTTCACATTTTTACGCGATCCCAAGAAAACTTGACTTTTCGTTTTTCCTTTACATATTTACTTTAAAACCATCATCAAATCCAAAATTCATCTTACTTTTATTTTCCCGTTATATATATATATATATATATATATATATATATCGACAGTTAATATGTATATAAAAATATTATGTATGTTCATATTAACTAAGGCTTATTTAAGAAAAATGATAACATGCATAATGTAATTACAAGATATAAATATACCTAAGCTCGCAGGGCCCATTACACGGCTCCATAAAATAAATAATTTATTTAAGAGTAAGTGTAAGCTTCTTTTTAAAGAATATTCTAGTGTTAAATATTATATAGAAGATAAAATTGCTTGGGATTATATTACTCTAACCTGGCTTTAAGACAATGGTTTCTTAGCGCCGCCTAACGTCTGTAGGGGTTCTTTTAACAAAAACTCTTTTCTTGCAGGTTCCATTCTGGAGGCTAGTTTATATACCTAGAAAATTAGTTAATTTAAAAAAAAAATTAACTATTTCAAAGTGTTTGTAAATGTATGTTTATTTCAAGATATATGTTTTATACAACGTCTACTTGAATAAAACATAGCTTGAGTTTGAGATTGCACATCACAAACAAATCAATAACTATAACTCTAAAATAATTTTAAGATATTATCTATATTATAGTATTATCTTTGCTTTACTCACTAATCATACAGCAATAAAAACCTGATCTCGTTCAGACCTGGTAGAACTTAGTGTGGTACCATATTTATAGGTAGTACCTCTAGTAAAAATCCTATTAGAAAAAAGACTTGAAGAGAATAAGACATTTAAAAAAAATGACATTTCAGACAGGTTGGCGAACTTATTTTGACCAGCAGTCCTCCATTTAAAACCTAAATTCATGTTACGGCGTAGCTCATGTTTTGCTACGCGGCTAAGCTACGAGGGCGCTACGACAGCACGTAGCGCGGTGAAAGCATTCAACAATATTTTACCAATTATAATTCTGCTATCAAGAGCCTTATGGTTATTACATATTATTATTTTGAACGTAGTGTTCAGATTAAATTATACAAAATTTCAACAATTATTGACATGACTTCGATATAAGTCGCTTAAAGCACTTCTGCTACAGACCTCAGGCAACAGATAAATCACAAATACATATAATGCTTAAAGACATGTTAAACAGCTATACACAGAACACACACCAATATAAATATTTCTTCTCGGTGGGGATCCAACTCACAACTCTTGGTATCCAAATATCACTACCATCGGCGCCGTTGATCCGATGGTGATGCTGATTTATATTAGCCTAAATTATTTAATTTAGCTAATAACCTTTACTAACCCTTAAGACATGCCAAATCAAGTATCAGTTTTTATACTACATTTCTGGATTCCTTGCACCCTGGATAAAAAAAGACTTATTTGATCTCAGAGAAGTTGCAATGCAAACGATACGCTTTTGAAATGAATTTCGTTATACTCACTGTGTGAACATATTTATGTGTGTAGTTGTATATAAGGGCGCTTCCAACGCTTATGCTTTACTAAATGGAATGTGGAGAATTCAATATGGTTCCATAGTTGTGTGACGCATGTTAAATCGGTACATAATATTAAATTCGTGAGGTGAGAGACAATTTGGGACAGGTATTTGACGTACAAAACAAAAGGTCTTACTTATGACAAAAAGTTGTTTTTTTTCGTATAGGTAAATTAATACAACAAACATGGCTAATGCAATTGATTATATATGACTTTCATCAAGCTTAAATTTCATAGACCATATATCGATCAGACCGCTGAAACCATACCAGGAGAGTAAACCGATTAATTTATTATTTGCTTTAACGTATTGCGTACAACCTAAGTTTGCTGGTATATGGTTCATCAGATTAAGTTTGACAAAATAAATACTAAAACTATTCACCACTATTAAGATATATTGATTTTTAACCCAACTATATAGACTTTCAATTCCTCCCCTTTCTTCTCTTTTCTCATAATATATTCTTTTAATATATTTTCATAGAGATTTCTTCAATGGTTATAGTGAATCAGTTACAGGAAACATTGAGTAAATTAAAACTGTCTAACATTCACAATTATTTTTTGTCTCCGTCCGTACACTTTTGGCTGAATTGCAAATTAAATACACCCCCAACGACGGCCACCCGAGCTTAGCTTTTAGAGGCGCCCACAGGCGGCCGCCGTCAATCCTGCTTAGATCCCGCGAGCCTTGCGGTTGCGACCGTAGCTAAACGTGTGGTCGCGGCCGCGGGGCACCCAGGACAAATACGAGCATCGGGCCCTCAGAAATGAGAGGCCCTGCCCTCATTTAAGTTGACGCTGGAATTGACGTCTGGGTAGTCCAGCAATATGTTCGTCCGAAAAAAAATGATTTTTAAAGATCTCGCAAAACACACAATTCATTTAATCATGTTCTACATTCCACACGTAGCTAGGATTATTACAAGTTAAGAAATTACAAAAGAATTATACGCTCTGCCATTAATACAGTACTCTTAAATTATGTCTAGCGTGTCCTTGATCGTTACTGAAATCAAATTGAAAGCTGGATTTCCTCACTAATTCCCGCCACCATTAAAATTGGAAGGGCAAATGGAGAATTGAACGTGCGACCTGATTCGGAGATTTGAATAAAACTCGACTCAAGAATTATGAAGGGTGTGCCCGGTAAATTACTTTTCGATATCTCTAAAAATACCTTTATTGAAAATGAAGCGAGCGAATATCATCTGTAACGACTTAATTCCAAATATTTTCTGAAGTAGTATAACGTTTTATATTGAAGAGCCTGAATGCCCAAACCTGCCCCTATTTCAACGCGAAAATTAAAAACAAACTCTTATGTATCTTCGTTTGGTTTTACTATTACACATAACTGTAATTAAAAAAACAAAATATGTAAATTTACTAACAGTATTTTAAATGGGTTTGCCTTGCTGTAATAAATAATACCTTCACCTGAGTACAGATCTCTCATCTTCTAGCTCTCTCTAGCTCTAATCTCTCTCCTCTTTAATTTACAAAGATTTGATTACAAAAGAGTTTTTTGCTACCCAAACGTCTGGTAAGTTTCATTCGGAAATCTGCTTATCATCGGACTGTGTTTAAATGCAAGCAGGAAAAAGCGTTTTTCTTGAAAAAGCGATCTCGCAGACTCTACCAATATCCCACAGCACGTCTTTATAACACCATTTGTTACAACTACAAGTATAATATTAACGCCGCATATGCTTCTAAGTGAAGCCATATCTTTAGAAGTCTTTAGTCGGGCTTAATAACAAATTTCAGCGCCATGACTGTACACTTTGTATATTAAACCAGGTGAGTCTCATTTGTTCATTAATCAACGGCCAGTATTATTACACTTTCCAAGGAATTTTAGCTACCCAGCGAGCAGGTCAATAAATCATCGACAAGGGACAGGTTGTACGCATTAAATAGACCGTGCAAAAGTTAATATGACGTTTAATTATAGTTAGCAATTTTGTTTGCGCTCTACACGTATGTTGAAAAACTTTATAATTGAAATATATGATTTAAATAATTTATAGCAGCGGGTTTAGTATATCTATTTAAATTAATTAATGATCCAGACGTTGGGGATACTTATAAATTATAAATGCACTTGTCTTGGAATACTCTTTTGAAAGACGCTCTACCTTTGCAGTGTCGTCGAGATCTTCCTACCCATTGTCAACCAGTCTCAGCGATTCTTCTGAAAAATTTTGATATCGTGGATGCCAGATACATAAATCTCACAATTGGTGTACAGTAAAAAAAAATAAAATATGCGCTAATACATTTTTTAATATAATTCCTGGCATATTGATAGCATACGTTTCAACTTATACATGTCTTTTGGCCTCCCAGTTTGAACAAAACTTATAATGAGACTATAAATGAGCTGATATCATATGTTAATAACGACGGGCCCGATGGAGTAGATGATAGTGATCCTATCTTATGCGCCAAAGGTCGTGAGTTCGATCCCTACCCAGGATAAATTATATGATGATATTTAGGTTTGCTCTGTGCCTGGGTGTGAAATAAATGTATTTAAGCAGTATATTTGTGATTCCTCTATTGTCTAATGTCCGAAACACGAGTGCTTTAAGTGACTTATCATGGAGTCAGATCAATATATGCGATATTGAGGATTCATTTATTTATTAAATGTGAGTATATACCTTATATATACCTTATATACTTATATACCTTCCTTTTGTTTGATCTCACAATAACAATGTCAATAATTTTATTGACATTGGTTTTAATATAAAACCAAGAGAAGATCTTCATCTAGACTTCTAATTATGAGCTATTTACTAACTGTGTTCGTTTATTATACACTAGCGAGCAATATAAAGAGCTAGACATGAAAATATAATTTCACCTCAAGAACATTTGAGATTAAATATATATTTTCTAAATGTTGGAAACAACATTCTAGTTTATTTAAATTCATATTAGAATTAAAGAAGTCTATTTGACTATTGTTTTGCGAATAACGTGCCGTTGTTAAAATATTTATTACATTATTAAAGTTGTAGTATTAATATGCAATGAATGGAGAAAATTTAAGTTATAATTTTTATTTTATATTATTCCTTTGAGGCCTTTGAAAGATCGTGTTTTGTTAGACATAGGCTTTCCCAGAAGTTTTTTTGCCCTTAAGTGCCATACTGGGCAGGCGTGGTAGAAATAGTAGAGCGTATCATTGCTACAGTGATGCTGCTGCCCGTCCCTACCTTTGTTTGAGCTACGCTGTTATATGTTACGACAAAGAGAGTAAAGAAGATGAATATAACATATAAATATTTTGAATAAATCATAATGATTTTATGAACGCAGTAGTTTACATGTTATACTATGAAATAACTAACGATAATTTGCACCATTTCATAGAGCGACATAGACTTTCTGGTTACTAGGAATTTCTTAAGGATTAGATGTAAAGCAGACCTCACGGACAACGCCAATGACGCGTTTAAAGAAGAGATACAAATATGATGAATATTTGTAATTAATCTGTGTCTGAATGTTATTTATAGATATATATGTATTATATTTGTGATTCCTCTGTTGCCTAATATCTATGACATAAGTGATTAAGGCTTATACTTATTTTATGGTCAGGTCAATGTCAATAAGAACTCCTGTGAATTTATTATTAAAAAAACAGTGCTCTACATTTTTAAATTTGACTGTGCACGTTTTGTTGCACGTCAGTGTAAACATTTGTTTGTGTCAAATAACTGAATATTAGTTTGAGCACCGAAAACCACAGCGAAATTGCAAATTTTTAGGACGGTACATTTAGGAGCATCGTAAATCCTGTATTTTATCAATTCTATATAATATATACTTTTATGATGAGTTAAAAGGTAATGTCTGACTTATATGGTTACCTTTATTATCACTCGTAAAGTATACGAGTAGGTTGCCAAGGCTGCCACTGGGCAGAGTCGGCGTAACTTGTAGCTGTAACCTTATCGACCTGTATGGAAGAATGAGAATTAATTGGCTTTTGGCCCTGTACTCATATTATACCAGAGCCAGGCTATTATCAAATAAGTACTTTCATTATATCAGCTTAGAAAGTTCACTGTTGGAAATAGCTTTACCCAAGATTGCAGGATTTTCGCTCATTATTGCCGCGTTGGGCAGGCGTAGTGGCAATCGCAGAGCGTAGCTTTTCCACGTAGATGCTGCTGCTAATCCCCACCCTGTAGTATTTAAGCTGTGCTGCTTTAGATGAATATACCGCCATTTATCGGTTCTGGTACCATAGTCACTTCTTAAGATACCCGGTCCAGAGGGGGGGGGGGACTGTCCTACTTCACTGGTACCCCACGGCAAATGTGTACAAATATTGTGTGTTTGTTTTGTGAATATCACATTCCACTCGTTCAATAAAAGTTTATCGGTAATAATAATAATAATAATACAAACTGACACAAACACACATTTATTCTTCCGTAGATCTGCTTTATGGTTTTACCATTATAATTGTGCTGGGTAAGTACTTAAAAAACGAATTGTAGTATATATATGTATATATATATAATTAAACCAGGTCGAAAAACTATTATAAACTATATTGTTCATTTGCGGTTGTCTCCAAATTTTCACTTCAACAAAAAACAACTAACGAATTATAAAACCGCGATCAAATTAGACACGTTAAATTTTACCAAGCGTTCAATTTACGCTGAGAGTCAACGCTACAATTAAATATTGTCAGTAATTAACACCTTTGCTGTGGGGTTACGGTAAAACATAATAGTACCTTCCCTTGTACTAGGTATTACAAAAGGCGAAAGTACCGGCATTGCGAAGCTACGCTCTGCGATTGTCATTACGCTTGGCCAGCGCGGCAATTAAGGGCAACATTCCCCCTTTCTTGGCGAGGCCTATATCCTACATAAAATATATACATATATGACATAAAATTCACATAAAACATTCTCAAATCACTAGGCGCTAGTGATATCCTTGTGATAAAACGAGCGTGTGGTGATGTTTATTATCACGCAGTCCGTATTCTTGTTTATCGACGTAGAGTATTCGACATCATCATCATATCAGCCATAAGACGTAGGCCTGCTGGTCGTAGGCCTTCCCAAGCAATGTCCAATAGGGCCGGTTTTAGTCAGATTGTCTGTCCATCTTGCGTAGACTAATAAATAATAACAATTCTCGAGTTGGCGTCTAATAGCTGATTTCATGGTGATGAACTATTTTCTAACATATGTTTAAATGACAAACTTTTACAAATCAGAAGCATTTTATAAAAATAAAGAGTTAGATAATTCTCATAATGGTTTATACGCTTTGTGAAATAAAAAATTGTAGAATTAAAGCAATTTCATTACTATAGAAATGAAAAATCTAGACCTATTCAAAGCGTAGAAACCAACAAATAAACATTATTATTTTTTATTTAATATTGAGTTTACATTCAAGGTCCAACGTGTACCAACAAATGCTCAGGTACTAAAAGGTTAGGATTGAAAGGTCCCTTTTATCCTTATCACGCAGTTGTATCATGGCCGTCTGAGGGGATCTCATACAATTTTATATCCCTCCCGGCCCTTTCGTCCCTTCGTGTCGCGGGAATGTTATTTCTTTTCCCTTGTATAATATTTTATACGGGATCTCTTTTGTAATCTATTTTATTGAGCCCATAGTTTAGACACCTTCTGATAGAACATTCATTCAGTAAAAACAATTATTCGCAACTCGCCCCGGATTCGTATGGGTGCATGGGAGCCCTTCAATGCCTCTGTTTTTTAAATCTCTGAATTTTAATGAAATGTTGTAATGGAGAATTGTTATCTACATTAAATATAGAATGTTTGTTAGTTTTTAATTAATAATAAATAACCCATAGTTTTTTGGAATATGTCACAAATAAAATGATTAATATGGGTTTTTCTTAGAAGATAAAAAAATTAATATGTACTATACTTGTTTATCAAGCTCTTTAAGGTAGTTGAATTACGTAGTTTATATATCTGGTAATTTAAGTGCACGACAATATATTTTTTACGAGAGCACGTTTCAAATCTTTGATAAGTTTGAACTTATTTCGGCTTTTGTAATATAATATGAATATAACATAAACTTTTGAATTTGGGTTAGCAGATAATGAGTTAAATCATACAAACACGCCTGTTTACAATCGGGGTAGGCAGAGACTATAGATCTCCACCTGCTACGATCTTGGCAAACCTCTCTCGCTTCTCTTACTCGCATTAGTCTATTCATACACGCTCGTTTATTCTTGGTACTTCTGAACTGGCCCTTCCTTAATACCTTTTCTATCTGGTTAAAATATGTTCACCTCGGTTGTCCTATACCAACACTTCCATTCACTTCCGCTCTTTATATTTGTGCAGCCATTCTACTTTCATCCATTCTTTCCATATCTCGAAACCATGTCAACATTCCTCCCTCTATTGTTGTCACAACTTTATCTTTTACACGACATCGATTTCTTATCACACGTTGTAAATAAACCAAAAATCTTTTGCTAATTTTATAAAAAGTATGCATGTATGAATACATGGATGTATGTTTGTCTAGGGCGAAACGGCAGAGCAAATCTGGATGAAATTTGGCATAGAGACTATTAATAGCCTGAAGTAAACATTAGCTACAAGCAGCTTTTTATCCCATAAATATGTCTTCAGATATATTTGGAATTTTATATTTCTTATTTATAGAATCAGCACGAATTTTTATAAAACGTCAGGAAGCGACATGGATTTTGTCTGGAAATGACATAAGTTCCTCAGGGGAGCTTGGGGAAAGTCACGGGCATAAAGTTAGTATTGTAATAAATCGGTTGTCAATACAATAGTGGAATAGGTAATAGTGAAAACAATCTGAATAACTTTTAGCCAGTCGACATATGTCGTTTTCATTAAAATGAAGATAAATCTTATTACACGTAAATACATTTGAGTGGAACATCAATGTAGTAAAAATAACTTATTACGTACTATTTGTACAGACTTAAAGATACTCAGGATAAGTGAATGCTTGTATGCAGTGCGACCGCTGTTATCTGTCGTCTGTTATATTGGTATACATATACATTTATTTATATACTAATATAAGCCCGATGGCGCAGGTGGTAAAAATCCTATCTTGTGAGTCAAGGGTCGTGGGCTCGATTCCCACCCAGAGCAATTATTTATATGATGACATTTGTGTTTTCTTTCTGTCTTGGTGTTAAATATATGTATTTAAGTTGTATGTTTCTAGTTCCTCTGTTGACTGGCATCCGTAACATAAGCTTGCTTGCTTGCTTGTCAGTCAAAATGTTGGCATTTATAATCCTAACCGTAAAGCAAAACACTGAAACAATTTCTTGTGAAATAAATATGATATCGTCCTAAAATGAGAGCAACACAAACGTCTACGTGACATGCCTGCCGTAGTCAAATAATATTATTTCACCCGCCGAGAGCGGAGGGGGAGCGAGTTGCAGAAAGTTATGAAAATTTAAGGCAGTCTGTTTGTACTATGAATATGAAATTTCAAGTTTTAGCATATCCTCAGTGATGTTCGTATTTGTACTTAAAGTTATAATATTGTCATGTAAAAAAAATATTGTATAGACTTAATAATTAACTATATCATGTTTTTTGTTAGCTATTTAATACATTCGCACAACTCCTCATGTTTTCCCTTGACTTCAATTTAAGTCGCTTAAAAAACTTGTGTTACAAGGCAAACAGAATAACCACAAATATTTATTACATAAATGTTTGCCTGGGATGAGGATTGAACCCACTTATGAAAAGGACAAAACCGATTGAGCCTTAGGGAACATCATTAGTTTAATAAAATGAAACGGCAGAGAAGTACCTCCATCTGTATCAGGTGTCGTAAGGCGACGAAGACACCAGAACCGACAGATGATAGTATATATCCATCCGATCCAGTGTAGCTCAAATGCACAGGGCGGGGATGGGCAAGCAGCATCCCTATCGTAAAATCTGTAATTGCCAACATGCTTACCCAGCGTGGCAATTATGGGCAAAATTCCCCTTTTCTTGGGGAGGCCTATATCCACCAGTGGACTTTTAATGGCTGGCATGATGACAAATTATACACAAGAGTAAATTCATTTTGCAGCTTGTAGAATCTCAATAATGTTGAAGTAAGTCTAGACATGTTCATATCAGCGTTAGAGGAGATTGTGGCTTCAATGATATAAAAGTCCCCAACTTTTTTAAAAAGTTCTTATTAATTTTGAAATAATGAGTTTAATTTTTTTTATATCACCTTTCTTTATATCACCACTTTTTTTTCTCTTTTGGCGTTACAACGTTTTAATGAGTAAATATATTTTGTATGAAGCTATTCATTATTTTTTACATTTATAATAATAATAATAACAAATTCTAAATCTACATACCAAACACAAAAATAATTACAAAACAAAAATCATAATACAATGGGCGGCCTTACTGCAAAATGCCATTTCTTCCATTCAAGCAACCTATGTATGGAAAACGTGGGATTTATACTTATTTTATATTTAGGTTATATTTTCAAACAATACTATATTTGTTTTGAAGAATTTTTATTTATTACGTTATTAGTTATAAAAAATGATCTTTTTACAACTTTAATATGTTAACTGCTTACTGATATAAACTGATAGGCGAAAATCCCCGTTCCTTGGGTAGTTATATATATAAAAAACGTCGTACAGCTAAAGCACTGATATTAAAGTTATGACTGGTTTAAAGTCTCGATTCAATATTTCGTTATAGGATAGTTCGTCGAAATAGGATAGTTCATAAAACATTCATCAAAGTGAATATACAACTAGTTGACTCGACAGACGTTGTCCTGTCTTAACTATTATTTCGACTATAAATTGAGATATTAACAATCCTTTCTCTTAAGTTAGATTATACTGTACAAAGTAAGCAAATATATTAATAATACATTTTTTTAAATCATACCCTTTCTCCTTGCTTTATGTTTTTCTTCTCAACGCCATCTTTCTGTTATATGTATACCACTATACGCAAAAGTTTGTAAGATTGTGTGTTTATGCCAAAACTACTGGACTGTTAAGGAAAATTTTTAATAATATAGCCCCTTTTTGACCATTTAATAGACTACGTTTCGCTGTAATAGTAAGAGACTACATTTCGCTGCTTCCAATTTAAGGCACTGTTAATAAGTTACTTAAGAAGGTGCAATGTAAATCGAGGCATTAAAATAAAATAATCAAAAGATTGAATAATGTATCAAAGACAGACTCTTAATAGGCTGAAGACGTTTGGACTTCATATTAAAATAGTTACAAACTAGACATCAGATAGCGTTAGAGTTCTCTAGCTTTTGGACACAGCACTGACTCGCTCCATAAACGTTATAAAGGTCAGCAAGTTAAACAAAATTTCTCTCAAGTACAAGAGACCATCGTTTTTGCCCATTCGGGCCCGTAATACAATAAAACCCTTTAGGTTATATAAAATCATTTTCTAAAGATCGTAAATGGTGCGCTGTATTACATTCGTAGAGCGGGCTAACATCGCGAACCCCTTCGATATCCCGTCGATTCATGACTGAGCCGACGCTTAAACTTTTCTATTTTCTTACGAGAAGTTTCGCTAATCTAACCGCAGGTAGTTTCAGCCGCGAAATTTTTTGTTAAAAATTGTCGACTTTCAGTAATATAAGCTGGTGTATGTCTCTTCCAAGCACTATTCTTAGATAGAAAACACCGCAGAAGCCGGCGAGTGCATTTTTCCCTCTAACTGGCTGACTCAAACCATCAGTTTTTTTTAATCACTATCGATGCATTTATTTATGTTATGTCTCACTCATGTTTCTTTTTCTTAACTCTAGACTGGTAACTGAAACTAAATGGTAATATATTAAATATAATAGAAAATTAGAATTGACAAGCAAGTCGTTAACTTGCAATCGTTAATTTAAGGATGATTCGACACAACCTTCTAAAGAACAATGTAGGTAGTTAGCTGCATATATGTAGACTTTCAACTGAAAAACAGTTGTTTTGAAATACTTCCAGTAGTAGACAGCGATGGCTTAATATATATTTTTCTACTATATTTTGGATGTTATATAATTTTAAATAGATGTGTCTACGAGGAAAGTGGTTAGATATTATATATAATTACTATTTACGTTTTATTATACCCCAAGGTTATATATATAAATAAGCTGTAATTGCCGTAATCTAATAATTGCTACCTCTTTCAGACTACTGATATAATATTAGGTAAAGATAATATATATTAGGTATACTAATAACTCTATAAATAAACACAGAATAAAAAAATTGAAACAAAAAAGTTCTCATAGCTATACATATTTGTTTACTGATAACATTATATAACTGCTCAGATTGCAGACGTATCAGGTAGGTAAGTTTTCATCTATTTTACCGGGATGTTCCCTGAGCCGATCGCGAGGGACATGCGTGACTCTCACATGCATTATTCAACTGACAACCCAATGAAAATGTTCTGCCCACAAGCTTAGTAGTGGTTCTCGTCCCGTTTAAATATTAAATTGAGAGTGTTGTGGGCGCATCTATATTGAAGGAGGGCGCGGTCTTCGGATCGAAAATAACAAACATTTGTAAATTACTAGAACACAATTCTGTTTTAACTATGAACATTGAATTTGGATTTATTTAATAATGATTCATCTTTTACAAACGATATTGCAGCGCTCTTTCAGTCAATCGTGTCAAATGACTAACAGGTAATCAAATGTCCTGTCAGAGGTTTGAAGTACATTTAAAAAAAATATTATCTTAGTTATATCAAACGTAGTAAGTTTAATAAAGTTTATACGGTCGTAAAGTTTTCATAATATTTCTTGGATTTCCGTGCAACTTTCCTTTTTTCTCTTACACAAGAAACTCCTTTACAATAACGAACATAACAATAAAGCAAAATCTGTCCAGCCGTTCTAGCGTGATGCCGTATTTATATATAAATAGCAATTTGCTCGGGTTGCAATTTGCAATGAGGATAAAAAATGGTTACTATGGGTTTTTCCTAAAGAATGGACATATACACTCATTTGAAAAAAAACGGTTGGTTTTGATTTCAATTCTATATTCAAACTTCCGTTTGATGCTCGTTTTTACAGAAAACCACTATAAGTCAATTTTTATGAATTTATTTCATACTAGCTGTGCCCGCAACTTCGTCCGCGTGGATTAGTTTTTTTGGGTACCATACCTCTTTACCTTAACTTATATAAACAATGAATGTCATGTTTATTTATATGGAATCAATGGCCTTAAAAATAAATTTTAAGTTTCTAGCTCTAAAAACAGCGATACTTCCATACAAATTTTCATCCCTCCTTTCATTCGACCCCTTACAACCATTATTTAGAATAAAAAATAGCCTATGTCCTTTCATAAGGTCTAAAGATAGTCTGTGCCAAATTTTATCAAAATCGGATGAGAGGTTTAAGCGGGAAAGCGTGACAGACAGACAGACAGACAGAGTTACTTTCGCATTTATAATATTGATAATATATATAGTAGGGAAGTTTTTGCGTTTTGTTTGCGTGCGAGTTTTGGAAAATTATTGCGCTGCTCGAAGAGGGTTGCAGCCAATGGCTTCGTGGCTCAGAGGCTAAGTGTGAGTCGCTCGACGGTTCAAAGGACCTGGCAACGGTATCAAGACACCGGTTCCGTCGAGAGAAGGCCTGGTTCTGGAAGAAAACCATGTACCTAACCACGGGACGACCGTTTTCTTGCGAGTCGCGCATTGAGAAATCGTATGTGGACCTTCAGAACAGCCTCGAAGAAGTAAGAAATGTGCATATTAGTCTATGGACGGTCAGGAGGAGGCTTCTCGCGGTCAATATATGCAGTTATCGCCCGGCCCGCGGCCCTAAGTTACTCCATGAGCACAGAGTTGTCAGGCTTAGGTTTGCTCGAAATTGTGAGTCATGGACACAAGAAGACTGGAATAGGGTGTTGTTCTCCAAAGAAGCCAGGAAATCTCTGTTTGGTGAAGATCGACGTTGGTAAGTCCTACGAAGACGTAGAGACTAGAAGACTCAATTTTTATGGACGACCACGCTTGCGCCCACCGGTTTGGCGATGTGGAAGCGTATGTGCATAAGGTCGGTATTCGTCGTTTGGATTGACCAGCTCGAAGTCCCGTCCTATAGAGCATGTCTGGGACGTTCTGAAACGACGCGTGAGTTCAGTACAACCGGCTCCGCAGACCATCAGAGAGCTGAAGAATGTGATTACCCCTTAGTGGGAACGTATTCCGCAAGCAAGTGTCCGGAATATCCTCGCTAGCATACCCAGACGTATTCAAGCTGTGATTTCCGCTAGAGGGGGTCATACTCGATACCAAACATTTATCTGCTTTTACTTTATTAAATAAAAAACAAACAAAACTCTTTGTTATCTTTTACTTCACGAGCATATGCACTACTAGCGAGCATACACTACTAGTGAACTTTAGCATTAAAACGCATAAATTTTATCAAAATTTAATGATAATACTGACGAAAACAATTATTTGCTTATTAATTTACACAATTGTGAAAGTAAAACTATCTATAATTATCAAACAAACCAATAGTTACATTTAATATGGTTCATTGCTTAGGTGCCCGTTTTTTTGGAAATGAGTGTATTAACGCGGAACTTTTTTGTAGACTTTTTTTATAATACTGTAATACATATTTTGATCTATCTCGTCGGGATCAGCCAGAGATTAAAATGTAATCGAGAAAAAAGCGCGCCTGAACCTACATTTCCTTGCAAAGAGAGGGAATCAGATTATTTCAATAAAAATATAATAATATATAAAAAAACCAAAGATATAATAATAATAAATTCTATATTGCACACCAAATATAAAAATAGAAGACAAAAACAATAATCACAAAGTACAATGGGTGGTCTTATCGCAAATTGTGGATAGATTGTGGCAATCTTTGGATAGAAAGAGTGAATGAGGTGTAAATAAGATAGACAGCAAGAAAAAATATCTCAATATATATACATAAACAGATTTTATGTCATCATATCAGCCATAGAAAGTCTACTGTCAGACATTTAAATGCTGCCGCCCGTTCTCACGCTGTAGTATTTAAGCTGCACTTTTTCAGATCGATATACTGCTACGTCTATATGTCGCCTCTTACGACACCTGGTACACAGGAAAGTACCATTTTACTCCATCTAAGATATTTTTATTATTTATTTTGAAGTTTTTATATAATAAAACGTAATTATTTATAATTCATCATAAAATTTTAGGGAAATTTTGCCGCGCTGAGCAAGCGTGTTGGAAAATGCAGAACGCAGCTTTTGCGTCGAGGATGCTGCTGCCCATCCCCGCCCTGTGCCAGCCCAGCTTTAATAAGCTGCACTGTTTTGGATATACCACCACTACCATCTGTTGGTTCTGCTTCCTTAGTCACCTCTTACGACACCTGGCAAAGGAGGAGGTACTATTCTACTCTGCTTATACCTTATAGCTACTTACTGTATAATAATATCGTGTCTTAAACAAATATATTTGCATACTGTATTAACACTTAAGAAAAAATTAAGCTCAATGATACTGTTTAATGTATTTTAAAGTTCATTTTTAAAGTAAAGACACTAATATACATACAGGTTACAAGACTAGTTTGAATGGTGCAATTAAACGATTTATTATTTATTTCTTATGAGATATTCTGTAATAACGAAATAGGTTTTTGAAGGAGGAATTTGAAGTTAAGGCCTATAGACGCTAATATTATCACAAAGATATTACTTGCGTGACGCCAACTCTTTGAACAGAAGATACGATGTCACTATACCTAGTAATTTCACTGCTCTCTTACACTTCAAATCGGAACATAGTAATGCGAACACTGCTATTTGGTAATAGGACACCATTTATTATTCGTGTATGTTAAGTCAGTGAAGATTTCTCATGATTAAATATTACGATAGTACAGTACTCAAAATGGACAGTTCTAAAGCAAATTATACATATAAATATATATTCATGTCACTAAATCTCAAAGGTTAACCTGACTTCAAGATAAGTCGCTTAAAGTGCGTACTTTGTTACGGACATCAGAATATAGAGGAATCACAAATAAATTGCCACAACATCTTATACATCGATCTGTCTCCGTGTCAAGTCGCTTTAAGCACTTGTGTTACAGACATCAGACAACAGAGTAATTACAAATATAATACTTAAATACATTATAAATAACAATCGGGGTCAGAACATATAAAAATATTCATCATATAAATATTTGTCCTGGCTGGGAATCGAACCCACGACTTTTGGCGTATAATATAGGATCACAACCATCTGCACCATGGGGCCCGTCCAATATCTAAACTGAATTGTGACAAAAAACATGAAATTAAAATATGCTTTATTTAAATAAGCCAATTTCAAGAACTCTCGAACTTCTCTAAACTCTTCGAAGGTCAGTCTTCCTAACTTATTTCTACTACCGAACATAGCAACTGCATGTACTTTACAGTGCACGCATTGCTGTGCTACGGTTAGAATGGTTGAAGATGCTGTGAAATTACTGGGTAATATGACATATTATTACCCCTTCTAGTCTTAATATTGGCGACATATATGTGTGTTGGAGTAAGCGTCTATAGACTTCGAACTCGTATACTTATGTGTAAAAAATAAATAAAACTAAACACAATTATCATTTTCTTTATAATTCTAGTCAATACATCTCGATACAAAAATATGCTAACCTTTTATAGGATGGCCATTAAAGTTGAATACTTCAAGATATTTATTTATCATTGAGAAATTTCTGCAAGAATATTTTAAGCCGAGAAAATATCGCGTAGCACAATAGGTATTTTTCTTTATATTCAAAGAACAATTATTTGTTCGTAAACAACCACATTTTTTTTGTTACCTAGTAGGTATAAAACACGACATTCAAACCGCTCCCAATATAGAATTAATAACTTGTAGTCATTTATAACAAATTTTTGTCTTACAATAATTTTTTGTAAGAGGATTGATAAAGGATAAAAAATGCACTTTTGGACTTTTAGAAAATATATTTCTTTTGATACCTACATGAATAGAACTACTTAATTAACGGCTTTGAAATGCGGTTAAATTAACTTTTTTACCTTTTGTTACTTTTTTCTTAACATTTTACACGGTTACCGTTCGCCAAATTGACAAGATTTGCTGCAAAAAATATAGGTTTATTATGAGTAGTTATGTTTCTTAACATATATGTACACATATATGTTAAAAAATAATACCTATATCAAGTGAGAATATCATATTAAAAACAATATTTCAATTCTGACTGACAATTTATATTATTTTATTTAGAAAATAAATAGTATACAATAAACATATCGTAATATTGAATGGAAGAGTTAATATAGGACGACCTAGACGAACATACCTTAACCTAGCAAAAGAGTTATTAAAGAAGGGCCAAGTTAGAAGTACCAAGAGTTAAAGAGCGTGTATGAAAAGATTGATTCGAGTAAATAAATCGAGAGAGGTATTCTAAGGTCATAGGAATTGGCGATCCATAATCTCTACCTACCCAGATGGGACACAGGGATGATGTATGTATTTATGTAACAACATTGAGTGTTTCATAAACTAGGCTACCTTTACATTTTTTTGCTTATAAACTATATATGTATTCTTAAAAAATATTGTCATCATATTAATTTACCTATGAACATTTTGCACATGAAAGAATTACTTGCAAAAATTTATGAGTTTTATGATCTTAACTGATAATGAATAATAAAGCGAAAATATAAACATGTGTTTCAAAATGCTTTAATCACTTTTAACTTTAATAAGACTGAATTACTTTTGCTTGTTTTTGGGGTACTTTATAGTATGTAAAGCACCAGCAATATTTATAAAAATGTACTAAATGATTTCTCGGTTTCCGAAAAGGCTACAGCACCATAGACCACATATTTATGCTGCGGCAAGTTATACAGAATACGGGAAAGTATTAAAGGGCATAATAGTGGGCGTTTGTAGACTATGAAAAAACCTTCGATTCGGTTGAGACGTGGGCTGTGCTTGAATCTCTTCAGCGGTGCTATATTGACTATCGATCGTCGAAGTATTGAAATGTTTATATGACAACGCTACTATGTCGGTCCGAGTACAGGAGCTGAGCTCGAAGGTGGAAGGGGGAAGGAAGGGCGTTAGATAGGGAGACGTCATATCTCCGAAACTGTTTAATGACATTTTGTCAAACGCCTTCAAGCTCCTGCAATGTCAAGGACTAGGCATCAACATTAACGGTGAATATATCACTCTCCTTCAATTTCCCGATGATATTGTGGATGCGGCAGAATCGATGGAAGATTTTAAGCACGACGCTCGAAGACCTCAGTCGAGTTTTTTAACACGTGGGTCTCAGAATGAACATAGAGAAGACTAAAGTAATGTTTAATGCCCATGTTGTACCCTTTCCAGTTTTAGTTGAAAGCTCGCTTCTTAGAGTTGTTATATGTTTACGTATACCTAAGACAAATAGTCTAATTAGGTAAATCCAACTTTAAGAACGAGGCCAATCGCCGAATCCAACTCGGCTGGGCAACCTTTGAAAACTGCGAAACATCTTCTCGTCCGGCATACCACAGTGTCTCAAGTCAAAAGTGCTCGACAAATGTGTGTTACCAGCGATGACATATGGCAGCGAAACGTGGTCTTTAACCATTGACCTTCTAAGCCAACTCAAAATAGCTCAACTAGCTATGGAGAGGGATATTTTCGGAGTCTCCTTGCGCAATTGAATCAGAAATAAGGAGATTAGTAACATAATAAAAGTTATAAAGTTACATTGCCCCGCGGATTAGTAAGTTGAAATGGCAGTGACAGGGAATTTGATACGCAGAACTGATAGCCGATAGAGTCGTAAGGTTTTGAAATGGAGACCAAGTACCGGCAAGCGCAGCATAGAGCGTCCGTCCGCAAGATAGACAGACGATCTGACTCCGCAGGATCGCGCTGGACACAAGTCGCATACAACCGGTCCTATTGGAAATTACTTGGGGTGGTCTATGTCCAACAGTGGGCATCTTAAGGTTGATATGTTGATGATAAAATGATCGATTACTCTGCGATTTCCACCACGCTTGCCCAGCGCAGCAATTATCAGCAAAATTTCCCCTTTCTTGGGGAGGTCACGTCCA
Source organism: Heortia vitessoides (assembly GCA_020976665.1). NCBI lineage: Eukaryota > Metazoa > Arthropoda > Insecta > Lepidoptera > Crambidae > Heortia > Heortia vitessoides. The sequence goes on along the minus strand of JACJUM010002819.1, from coordinate 6,292,173 downwards.
GTTGTGGACTTTCATAGGTTTTTATGATGAAATGATAGTTAATTTTGGGTTCTATGTAGGATATACAAAAGTATACAACTTGATATTAATCGTGTTTATTTATAACATTAAATTAATTTAATTTTTTACACGATTAGTCTAATGGGTGATGCGGGACGACTGCGATGTTTTTAAGCCTCTTAAGACACGCAAATTTAGATCATATAGACACATTACCGTCACGACGCATTTTAGTAAAACATACCGATTACTTAATATAAGATTGATGATTAAGACCTCATATAATGAGATGCAACAACGAATGATAGTGGATTAATAATACTCAGACTCAGATTCATCAGCATCATATCAGCTATTGCTTATTTATTGTTAGACATAGGCCTCCTTAAGATAGAAGGAATTGTGTCTCCAATTGCCGACTGGTGGCAATCGTGGAGCATCGTTTGGCGATGGGAGTGCTGCTGCGCATCGCCGCGTTATGGATTTGTAATACCATGTTATTTCTTACATACATTATATATACTACTACATACATATTTCCTACATATACCTATTAACAGTGGTGCTGCCTCTACAACACCTGGTACTGGGTTGGTACTATTCTACTCTGCCAGTACCCCAAGGCTCAGGTTGGCATTTGAAAAATACTAGGCCTCATGGCATTCCGGGCCTACGGCAAGTTTATTTTAACTGGGTACGTCTTTTATATCAAGTTTTAATCGTATCGTCTAATTAATTAATTGTCTTGTTTAATCATTCTACTTGACATATTCCTTAAAATAAACATTAGAGTTAACTTCTCAAAGTAATAATTTTTTGGAACAAACAGTTTGTATTTAGTATGTATTTCCTAATTAAATTTCGTCGGGTATCAATTAAGGGTGGGTACAATGGCTCCAAGACAAATTGCGCCCGCTACAAAAACAATAGAGAGCCGGGTAACAAAGCCATTCTTCCCCGACAAAAGCTGCACGATCATGATAATAATTATACGGTTTAAAGGAAAAATAACTGTCAAAATTTATTCTGTTTTTAAAGTTAATGATATAGGATATGTTCTTAGCGTATGTTGTAGGGTTCACATATAATTGGATACCGTTATATTTCAAAATTATTCACTAGTGATATGTTCTCGCAGAACCATTATAGATCAAGTAGGGCAAGCGAAATGTAGGGCGTCCCTAAATATGTTGGACGCACTATCTGACTAGAACCGTTTCTTTGGTAGGTGGATGAACACTGTAAAGTTTTCGAATTGAGACTACAACAGCAGCCGTCCGTAACAGAAGATTTGGGAGCAAAATGAAATAAAAATCTCTCTCCAATATCCAAAAATGGACATCCTACGCCTGATATGATACAGCTGAAAGTCTCGTTTAAATCCTTTTAGCTATTTCGGAGTTTATCTCAAACAGACTGACAGGCAGACAGACAATAAATTGAGAAGATTCCTTTGTTATAAGTACCGTAACTACTTTCGGAGGATTATTCTTAAAAGCTGTTATTTTTATATTACTAGCAGAAACTTTACTTTTTTAAATGAATTAGCCGTGAGATACTGGCAGAATAGTACCTCCTACTGTACCAGGTGTCGTAAGATGTGGCTGAGGTACCAGAGTCGGTAGATTGCGGTATATCTATCCGGTACAGTGGACCAGGATGGGCATCAGCATCCCCATCGCGAAAGCTGCGATTGCCAACACGCTTGCACAGCACGGCACATTAAATTTCCCCCTTTCTTGGGGGTGGGGTGGGGATGGGGATGTACAGCATTGGATGTCGGCGACGTTATGATTAATATGTAAAGACTATTTTTTTTCGAACATTTCAATTTATTGAACGCCAAAATATGAAAGTAGTTACTAACATAACAAGGTAGAATCTGGTATATTAAAGCGTTAAAGCATATAAAAATACGTTTTGAAAAGTCAATGAAAATGGGAGAGCATTATTAAAGCGGAAAGTTTCCTTCCAACTTCAAACTGGATTTTGCATGTCGCACAACTTCAACATGCATTTATTCCACTGGGAGTGCTGGTTTCCAGATTTATAACAAATCTACCGGATCAGTGCTCGCACGATTTGTCTGGACCGGGTTTTGTGCACGACGCGATCTGGAAGCTGAAATGGTTCGGGATTGCTGTGCTATCCTTAGCAATTTATGTGCTAAGTGGAGCATTAAAATTTATACCATATTACTCAGACTAACTGACTTATTTTTGTCTATAGCATTGTGATGAGACTTACATTACCTTAAGACGCTGTAAAAGAGCTGTGACCTCGACTTTTCTCTTGGCCAACGACCTCTTGGCAATTGCGTTAAATACGTCACGAAGACTACAATTCTGCACGCATTCGTTAGATCATTTATTAAAGTTTTTGTACTAAATTAATGTAGTAAATTATGTTGTTATTATGTACCTCTAACTTCCACCTGCTTTAACATTATTTCTGTTTAAAGTTTGCCTATAAGAAATTGCTTTTAGCAATTAGGCCGCCTCTTGTACCTACTATTCTATGTTTTTGTGTTATTCTTGTGTTATTTTTCTTGGTGTAAAATAAAGAGTATATTATTATTATCATTATTAAAGTATTTTTGAAGTTGAGCCAAATAGAAACCGATACCAGATTCAACACCAAAATATTTCGCTGACCAGCTCTTACATTGATCTAATTCTTAGAAAAGTTGTTCAAATGACTTTTGTTACGAACATAAGAAAAGAGAGCTATCACGACATCATCGCGTGCTTTTAAAATTCGAAATATTATAATTCCTAATGGACGATATCATGCAGTGTGCGTGGTCTCACAGCCGTAGAACTTGTTTGCCCTGTACTTGACTATAATTTAAAAGCTGAAAGCACGGAGAGTGGGCAGTCATTGAAGGCAACTAGCAAGCCGAAGCCGCAGAAGTGAGAGTGGATGCCGAGTTTCGTTATGCAAGGGCGTAAGGACTGTACTTACCGTAGTACCGGAGAAAAGCAAAACGAGTGCACGGCAAATGATATTTCGGATTAATATGGATTCGGAATTTTAATAGTTCGATGTATTTATATTCGGCATTTAGAGAACGTAATTAAATATATAAAAACTTATGATATGTCGGTTTCTTAACAATTCCTATTGATTACTTATTTTTCGGAATTCAAAATCGTGATTGTGAAAATCGGATTTAAGTTTTTCGTATTTATTTCATGTACCAGGAATCACAAACATAATACAAAAACATATATGACACCCAGATATTAGAATAAATATATTATTCGTCATACACGGGTGGGGATCGAACTTATGACCTTTGCCGCACAAGATACCGGAATACCGTGTGGGCCATTGGTCCTGACGAGCTAAATAAAACATAGCCAGATATATTTCAAATAAATATAAGTCCATTAATTAAAAATAAAATTGCTTTAACGTTAGCATATATAGTTCATTAAGTCTCATCCAACGTCCTGAGTCTATATTGTTTCATTATATTTGATTCAGAGATTTATAAATTGCCAATACAAAATGCAATATGGTGTTAGGTTGCAGTATAAGGAATATATATCATGATTCATCTTATTAAACTTTCAGCGGAATTAGTTGCGAGATAAGATCGTGTAAGACTGTTCCTCGCCGGTTTTCATTAAAGTTTTTCAATTTGGGCTCTGACACGGTGAGACAGACGCCGTTGCCTTCCAAGAATCTGTTGTAACAAAGAATATTGTTTTTGTTATGGGAATATTTTCCAGTTGGATACCAGTCATAAAATTAAGATGAATATTGGGAGGAACAACACGTTTGCTTTCATACTATGTATTTTATATTACAGGTATGTGTTGATATTTAAACACAATACATCTCAATACCTCTATTGAATATATGCGATTTTTTCTAGGTTTAAAATATTCCTAAACTCCTATTCCTAATAAGAAATATTCCTGAATACTCAATAGCTGAACTGAAACTATGCCTTGTGCACGCAAACCGATTCTAGAAAATATAATAGAAAGTGTCGCAAAGTTTTCACGCGCAAGAATATACATCAGAAAATAGTCACTGAGCGATTTATCAAGCTATCTACGCTTAGAAAATATTATCTATAGTAATATTAAAAAGTTAAAGAAGTTGTTTGTTTATTTGAATGCGCTAATAACCGGGCACTGTTAATCTTTGCCGTGAGGTACTGGTGGAGTAAAATAGTACCAGATGGCGTAAAAGACGACTGAGGTACCAGAACCGACAAATGGCGGTATACCCATCCCAAACAGTCCAGCTTAAATGCACAGAGCTGGGATGAGCAGTAGCATCCCTATCGTGAAAGTTCCGCTCTGGGATTGCCAACTCTATCATCATATAAATATATGCTCTGGATGAGAATCGAACCCGCGACCCTTGGCACTCAAGATAAGATCACCATCAGCGCCATCAGGCCCGTCAAAATAATATGTTCTAAAATATACGCGTTTATTACTTATAATAAAAACTTTTTGATAGCATTTATATTTTCTTGTGAAATTATTTACAAAAAATCACGTTGCATAATAAAATGAGAAGCTCTTAATTCTGCCACACGGCGTCCTCATTAAGGCGCTTTCTGCATAATACTCCAAAGCGAACGATGTTCACCAAGCCGCCTGTAACTCAGTCAAGGAGATTCTTTATTTAACTTGGAAATATGTCTACTCTTCGGCACGGTTCTGTTGCATCTAAAAAAGACTATAGTAATTAGGACTTGTAACATAACTATTGTCTATACTAACATTATAGATACGAATATAGTCTTTCACACCTTATCCGATGAAAGGATTTTGACAAAATTAACAAAGTCGATGTCAGTATTGCCTTTATGTCAATAGATTTATCGTAGGCATTCAAAACAATAAAATAAAATTCTATAAGTATGGCAACTTTATGGAGTAATAGGAGTAATTTAAACAAATAGGTGCCGTGAGGTACCGGCAGAGTAGAATAGTACCTCCCCTGTACCAGGTGTCGTAAGAAGCTACTTAGGTACCGGAACCGACAGTTGGCGGTATATCCATCTAAAACAGTGCAGCTCAAATTCACACGGCGGGATAGGCAGCAGCATCCCCGTCACGATAGCTGCGCCCTGCGATTGCCAACTCGCTTTCCCAGCGCGGCAATTATGGGTTAAGTTCCTCCTTTCTTGGGAAGGCCCATGTCCAGCAGTGGACTTCCAACGGCTAGTATGATGATGATAAAACAAATAGGTCATTGAGTGGCCTAATTTAAAAATAATTTGCCGGCTCTGGGTGGGTCTTAAGACTAAATATACCGGTGACGGCGATAGCAAATCCCTGTCTTAAAAGTAATTACTCAATTCCAAGCAGTTGATAAAACTGCTTGGAATTGAATAATTACTTTTTATCTACATATACAAAAGGAGAAGCTGACTGACTAATTGTAAACGCACGCAGCCTTAAGCTATAGGGGTTAGAAACTTAAAATGTTACACCCTTTTTCTTCTTTTTTTATAAGTATCCTGTTTTTCCAGCTGTGCTCTGCTAATCACCAATATGTAGATCGTTCAAGGCTACATATATATATATATATATATATATATATATATATATATATTATTAAGTTATTATTTATATATATATTATAGCTATACTAATTTTAACTTCATCATCATCATATCAGTTATTCGACATATCGGCCAATGGAAGTCGACTGCTGGACATAGGCCTCCACAAGCAAGTTGGCATTCACAGAGCTTAGCTTTCGCGAAGGAAACGCTGCCACACATTCCCGCCCTGTGCATTTGAGCTACACTGTTACGGATGAATATACGTTACGTATTTCACTTACCTCTTATCATATAATTTTGCAAATATGATATTCTAATTTGTCTTAGTATGTGTGTGTATGTACTTATGATCTTTACAATACATATTTAAAATACATAAATACATATTTTAACACCTAAATGCAGAGAAATTATTATATCGAACAACTCTGAAAGCACAAGATAGAAATACTATTAAATTTGTCATCAGGACCATCATCAACATTTACGAACATTGGTATTCCAATATAATATAGTATTATTTCAATTTAATATCGTTTGATTTTACACAATGTTAATATTATTTTATATTGTTAATTTATATTAAATAGTTTACAAAACTAACCTGTCCAGAAATTACAGAACAGCCCATTCTGTTTATAACATATTAATTTTTGTTTGATTTTCCTTTCGTAATAATTTTTTGTTATATTTGTTGGAACAGGGCTCATAAATGGCGCGTAACTAGATGGGTGGCTTGACGAGCGGGGTAGACTTCTGGTGGAGTCTTAAATGCGGTTTTTAAGTTAAAGTGCCAATTGTTAATAAGTAAAAATATATTTTATGTATGCTTAACTATATATTTGGAATAAATTAATTTTCTAACAATGTGTTTATTTAAAACGTTCATGTAATGCTTATCAAAATATAATGTATATATGGCAGATATAGTTTATTTTAGAAAATTTGGATACTGATTGTTTTTTTATTTGATTTGAATTTATTTCTCTATACTAAAATTCGACTTTGTGAGAAGCTTTTTCAGATTTCTCCTTTTGACTTTGCTCAGTGCAACTAATGTTCCTAGGCCTTACTAAGCCCCCCTTTATAGTGAGACGTTTTAATTTCTAATGCAGTGTCTTAAGCACGTAAAAGTCCCAAAAATGATAAAACTATTCTCCAGTAGTACCAGCATGACTATTGAAAATATAGTGCTATAGCGCCATCGTGATATTCGTTTTTCATATTACAAATAAAAATAAAAGATTGCATTGAACATCAAATTCTAAAGGAGATATCAAAGCTCCCGAGCCAATACACTCGAGCGCTCACTGTCCAGACCCAAGTGTACCGAGCAAGATCGATAGCGGAGCACCATTCAATGAACTGGGAATTAACGCTGAGACGTAAACCGATTTGAATTAATCTAAAACTCTTATCGCACTTTATGTCTAAATACACCTAATACTATTACGCAACTTTTTCTAAATCTAAATAAGGAACTTTGTTATTTGAGTCTCCATTATTCACACTTTACGTGAAAGGCTCGTAAAGCGAGCTAGAAGTACTTAGATAGAGGCTCAATAATTAGTCACTAGGTCTACTTCAGTAAATAAATTGAATTTAAAAAGCTACTATTTTTGGAATCATCATATCGGCCGATGGAAGTCCACTGATAGACACATGCCCAAGAAAGGGGAATTTGGCGCATAACTGCTGGGCAAATGTGTTAGCAGTCGCAGAGCGTAGCTGTACCAAAACATATTTTGCTATCATTATTACTTAGCAGGCGGGGGGATAGCTTACAACGCAGTATATCATCTTCCCTTGTCTCAGTGACTGAGGTACCAAAAATGACAGATTGTATTATATTCTCTCGGTACAGAGTAGCGCATGTAACAGAGCAGAGATGGGCAAAAGAGTCCGCGTCGCGATGCTACGCACTCCCGCCCCACCAGCCGAGCGCGACAATTATTGGCTAAATTAATCTTCTTTCTTCATTATTGAGAGGCCCATCTCCAGGATTGAACGTTTTACGGACGCTATTATGAATACTTAAGGAGCTTCTAAAACAGCTGTTAAGATTTACTAATAATAGCAAGTTTGACCTTAAAGATTTATTTTTGTAGTGGCAGCAAGTTTGACCACGGCTTTGTATGCTGTCAAAAAATGAAGTCTTAACAATTTCACCTTAAATGTAACCAGATTATAGAAAGGAAAAGACGCTGAAATATTCCTCTTTTTGCAAACGAAGTAAGGTTAGTTGCGATTTGTTAGTAGATCATATAAGAATTTCAGTCTCAATATATAAGAATACCTTTAAAATAAAATAATACATTATCTGACAAAGTTTTAATGGCATCTATCACCCATTAATATAATTAATAGACGATCACACTTAAATTAAACTTACACCGTGATTTTAATCAATCAACGTAATCGAGCGGCGTGACAATTAAAATTAATTGGAATGTAAGAGGCAATCACGTAACGAGTGCTCAACCTCTGGGAGCGACGTGACAAACGATGTAGATACTGTGTTACCCTGGGTTGCTTACACTTTAGATTGCTTCATTACCCGCCTCGATGACGTAGCTACAGAGCTAAGCGTAGAGGCTTTTTATATTATAAAGGGGAGACGAGCCAACGAGTCCCTTGATGGTGAAATCATCGTAGCTCACACCTGTTACAACAAAGGAATCACAGGTGCGTTGCCGGCCTTTAAAAAGTGAATAGATGAAGGTATTTAAGTTACTTAAGTCGAAACAGTCTGGGAATACCGACGCAGGGAGATTATTCCATAGAACCGCGGTCCGAGGAAGAAAAAGGCGGTGAAATCGCGCAGTGGTTGACCATCATCCATTAAGGTGGTTGTAGGATAGTCGATTGCCAGTGATCGGTATAGAAATTCAGCTGTTGGTTGTAAGTAGGTATTTATTAAAAGCTGTTGCTGTTGGTTGTATGTATTAAAATTGGTATATTTGGTTTTGGTATTGCCGGTATATTGATATACTGGCAATTTTAATAATTTTAAATTTTTATTAAAAGTTAGCGAAATAATCGGGATGTCCATAAAATTTTATGCATTGCATTATTTTTTTATGATATACGAGAATCAATGTTTCTCTCTTTTCTCAATTGGATAAAATGGGCTGTTTTGGTATATCGTATAGTGATATTAAGTATATAGTTATAAGTTTTCCTTTTATTAAACTGCGAGATCCCTGTCAGTTGTAAAGACGTAAAGAGCGTCTGTTATGCGCACGGAGTAACCTCTTTTGTTATTAATCGTATTTAAAGTAGGATGACAATGTGTTATAATTTTTAAGTTTCAAAATTTTTGTTTTATTTTCAGTGTAAAAATTTTACTCAATAAATATATTTTTATTGTGGCAATGATTCACACTTTATTTAAGAATATATAATAATAATTAAATATAAAACGTCGGTACATCGGCTTTTATTTCATTTATCAATCATAATTTATTTATCCAGGCGGTAAAAATGTCATCTAGTGTAGTGGGTACAAATCGATCACTCAAAGCGATCTCTTCCAAGTAAACTTTGGTTGGAGATGATAAAGTAAATATAATTGGTTAGTTAGACGTATACCAATTTTATAAAAGAACTAACATATAAAACTGAACTGCAAGTCAATTATCATATCGGCCAACGGAAGTCCACTGTTGGACATAGGCCTCCCAAAGAAGTTGGGAATTTTACCCATAATTGTCGCGTTGGTCAGTCGCAGAGCGCAGCTTTTGCGACGAGCATGTTGCTGAACATCGCCACCCTGTGTATTTGAACTACACTGTTTCAGATGGATTAACCGCCATCTGTCAGTGCTGGTGCTTAAGTCGCCTCTTAAGATACCTGATACAGAGGGAGATACTATAGCCGGTATCTCACAGCTAAGTAATTAACATTATTTATTTGGAAAAAAATTTAAAGCGGTACACTCATGACGGCGCAGTTGGTAGTGATCCTATCTTTTGCGCTAAGGATAGGGGGGGGGGGGGGGGTGTAGGGGTCGTAAATGTATGTTCTATGTCTGGGTGTTAAATATGAATTCAAGTATTATTTGTGATTCCCTTATTGTCTGATGAACGCAACACCAGTGCTTTAAGCGACTTGTTTCGGAGCCAGATCAACATTTGAAATGTTGTGTGAATTTATCATTATGATAATAATTATTTTTACTTAGATTACATATCTATATATTATTGAGATTATATATTACTTCCAGTCTCTTACATATCGGCATAGAAACAATTAAGAAAATTGAGCAAATAATAAAAATAGAACTGCTACAAAATGCACAGTACCAAAGCATCAAGTACGCTGTTTATTAGAGTTCAATAGCGGAAGGGGAAACCCCACATAGTGATATTTGAAACTGCAGATCAGAAATCTTATACCAGGAAACTAACATCGAGCACTCTAAAGGTTCTTAAACTGTGTTTCTACAAATACAAAACGTACATATTATAACATCGATTTTGGGAATTTTGTTCGAAATTTCATTAATTGCAATTGGATCTAAATGATTTCTTTAACTTTATTAATTAAAAATCTTTTCTGATATAATTAAAGTACAAAATAATTAGGCTCTCTAAGTAACTAATAACTCTAGGGGCTAAGAAAAACTCTACCCTGCAACATACAATACTGCCACACAAAACTCAAATAGCCTATTTTTTACGTCTAATCTTCAGAATCGAATTTGGCGGACTTTTACTCGTATTACTTAAAACAACTTTTCTATTTAGAAAGTACATGATATCCATTAGAATTAGATTAATAACACCGACTACAACAATGACGGATAGGCAAGTTTTATTAAAACATTACATGTCTTATTATAACTTTATACTATTTAATTTCAAAAGTTAATGTCTACGGGAAGCAAGGTAACAAGTTCTCGCTGAGTCCACTGAAAACCGTCAAATCCGTATTGGCACTTGCCATATCGTATTCATACAGGAAGACCATTGTCCCTACAGTGGACACATGCATAAAAGGGCTTTTAGTGCAGCAGATAGCATACCTCCGTAGTTGAATTTAGTTTTCTTAACAACTGAGGCATCGATTTAATTTAATTTGTATATAAGGTAATTTGTCTTTTCTGTGTCAATAATTTAACCAAATTTATTGCTATCCAAGAATTATCTGTTACAAGCATGTTTTATTTAATAAGGAACTTCGATAATAGTTTATTTTTAAGATACATAAATTATTCATAAAATAATTAACAACCTAACAAAGGAAGTAGAATAAAACTATAACTCGTATTAAATAGAAAGCTATGAAAAAATAAGTCATTGTCTAAATCTTCGATTGTAGTACGCCGGCCGCCCTCTCGGGAATGGGAGCAAATATTTCCCTAATAGGGTCCCCCATTTGGAGGGAGGTCATGCGTGCGACTGTGCCCTGACATCATTCAAACGTCCAGAAGATAAAAGCTAGAGGCCACAAAAAAGTACGGTACTAAAAATATACTCTGAAGGGCTTTTTTTCTAGTGTGCTACATATATTTCACTTAGGGCAGGATGTATTTTAGTGTGTATGTAAATAGAAAGACGTGTCCAATCTGGTTATATGTCAGTCGTTTAGGTAGTACTAGTACCTATTTAATAAGGCACAAGCAAGCGTACATGGTCTATTCATAACAATGAAATCATTCATATAAATTTATATTTGATTAATTGTACCAGTTTATTTATAGCCATCAAGAGCGCTTCGCGTTTTCATTATCATTTATTAATTCCAGACTTTAGTTGCCTCTTTAGCACTTATATTTATTATTATTAATATTATTAGTTAAGTTTTAGCATTAGAATATAATTTTGACATATTTATCAAAGCTTCTTAATAATGCCCTTTTATTCTGAATTGTTTTTTTGTTTTGTATGAGCTGTTATAGGATATCCCTCAATCAAAACTTCATTTTAATATTTTGTTTGATTAACATTTTGATCAAATTTATTATTTATTTACTATGAATCATCATCAATCTTGTTTTTATCATTTCATGTTTAATATTTCTACCCTATCTTAAGGAGCCCTATGTCTAAGTATGGACTTTTTATGGCTGATTTGATGAATAGCTGAGACATAACCTCGATCGGAGAGTTTGTGTGGAGTAAAATGTTTTTCTTACACGGTTGTCTACACACAAGTATTAGAAAAAATATATCTTACTACTAAGATGGTATAAAGGTTAAAACATAATTAAAACTATCACGGTTCGCACAGCGATTTCTAAATTTTACAGGACCATTTATTTATAATAAAATTAACCAAGAAATAGATATTCATGATATGAATAAATACACTTGCAAAACAACAGTAAGGGAATGGCTTTTGACATTGGACTACAACAAGACAGAGGAATTGCTAACAATATTATGCTAGACTGGACTACATTTATTGTTACTATTATTGTTTGTGTATACTGTATGTACTGGCTTAGCATTATATTCTGTGTATTTATGTAATGTGTGCGTAAATAATGTGTTGAATTAACAAGCTTTGTATTACACTAGACCATATAGACACAAATCCACACCTACATGCACACTAGAGCATAGGTGCCTATAAGAACAGGCTAGACCTAGTTTAGGTACCTAAGTATCAAAATGTATTTTAGTTTAAGTTACCTTTTGTTGTTGAATAAAGTTATTATTATTATTATTATTATCACTGAAGTGGGATTAGCAAAAAAAATTTTTACTATATACCCGGATGAAGTCAAGACGGGCCGTTAGTTTGTTGTATAAATTAATCTTTTGTATATATCTATAGCTTCTGATTTTAAGAATAAGTGGAACACTGTTATATATATTTTAAATGAAATAGTATTATTATTATTGTTTCGGATATAAATTTCTCAAAAAATGAGGAAGTTTCAGGATATATAACGGGGCTTAGGCCAAGTAAACTTCAGAATTATCTTGTAAAAACTTTCGGACAATGCGGCAGGTGTTATAAATTACCGCTTACTATAATACTGAAACGGCACTAGTTTTTTGAAGACTATGTAAACAATAAGTAATCAACTATTTTCACTCAGTTCTCGTATGTAAGTTTTATACAGTTACCTATTATGAATGTAGCATTTTGTAGGTGACACATAACAGAAAACAAGAAAATCCAGAAGATGGTATAGAGTATAAAATTTCGTAAGATATAAATAAACAAGAGGTATACCTCATACAAAAGGTTTGAAGGGCGAGAGAAGCAGTGGTATAACTAGGTAATGTAAAATCTCAAGTCTCTCAATTGAAATCACAAGTTTGGTGATGCTCTTGTGATATCCTTGTGATATTACAAGGGTCTATAGACTGTTATCACGCGGACTGTACACTTATTTATCGACTTAGTCTAATAAAAAAAAACAACGAAACACAAAAATCAGACGTTGACTATTAATAAAGTTAATATTAAGTCAATTGCCTTTCCCAATTCGCGAATACAAAAATATCCCACCCTTTTTGCGTTATAACGAATAACAGATGTTCCATACAGCGGCGCATATTTTAATGATAAAGCACGCCACATCGCGCATAAATCGAACAGCCACGGGCCAGATTGAACATAAATAATGCAAACCGGCCTTTCTGACTTGCCGAGGTATGATTTGATGCGGTTTTTATTTAACTCTATCAGCACGCCGCAGTTTCACCCACGTAGTTCAATTTTTTGCTAGCGTATGTAAACAAAATATAGCTTATATAATTTACTAATAATATAAATTTCAAATAGTGAATAAGTTGTTAAAATCGGTTTAGCAATTACGTAGTTTATTGGTTACAAACGTACAAAAATACAAATACCGTTTACATATTTCCATTTTTGGTAGGGATTTCTTTATTTCTGTAAATATAATATAAAATATTGGAGTTTTCTATTAGCAAAGTATTAAATAAAAATTTCGGTAATTTTAGTATATTTGTTACAAACAAAAATGTTACTACCTTTCCTCTTCCTAACTATCGGATTCAACAGACGTTATCCTAAATGGTTGCAGTATAGATAAATTACTAGATACTGACTGCAGCATCATTTGCTAGGCTGATTTGTGAATCTAAATCATCTAGACCTCCACTTGAATTCATTCATAAAAAATTATTTAAATAGATCCAATCGTTTAGTTACAGTATAAATAAATAACATTGATACCGACTAAAGCGACCTCTGCCGCCATAATTTGTGAATCTAAACCATCCAGGGTGCCAACAAAACGTATATAAAAAAGAATCATTCAAATTGTTTAGGTGGAGTTAGGGTCTTGTGATTCTAAATTTTAAATTTCACTGGTGCATTCTTCACATCATGCTTAGAAGCCCATTCTAGTATTAGAAAATTGGAAATATTCTCCATACGTAATAACGCCATTGATTTAAACGTACGAGACGTTTCAATCAATGGCGTTATTACGTTATCAGAATACCTTCAAGCATTAACATATAATAGAATCACACTTACTGACAATCTGATTATATATTAACCCTGTATATTGGCAATATAACAAATGTCATAATAAAATGTGGCATTATTTTACTTATACTAATATGTATAATTATTTAAAGGAAAGATATATATGCGGGTAACTATCGAAATACTGCACCTAGATAATTATTTTTTGTTGTGTTTGTAATCGCCGGAACAAGGTTTGTACGGGATCCTCAGCATGCCGGAGTTGATGCGGGCCGCTAGAAATTTATATATATTTTTATAAAACCTAGTCGACGAACAAGCATGCGGTTGGCATGATTGTGAGCGTCACCGCAGCCTATAGACACTCGTATTATCACAAAGATACCATTAGTGCGGTGACAACCTTGTAACTTGAAGATTATGTGACACATTACCCCGTAATTTCACTACCTCTATCACTCACATATACAGCAATGCAAACACTGCTATCTAGCGGAAGTAACAGGTGGGAGTGAGTTGCCGACGACCTTTATATGAGGTGAAACCAATCTCTACCTACTAATCTATATTAATGACTTTGTTACCGATCGGTAACAGTTCTGTGGCATATTGTTTTGGCAAGCTTTTATTTTAATAAATTATTTCAAAAGGCAATAACGAAATCTATATATTTGACGGGCCCGATGGTGCAGATGGTAGTGATCCTTCCTTGTACGCCAAAGGTCGTGGGTTCGATTCCCAAATATTTATATGATAATATTTGTGTTTGTTCTATGTCCGGGTGTTAAATTTGTGCATTTAAGTAGTATATCTGTGATTCCTCTGTTGTCTGGCGTCCATAACACAAGTACTTTAAGCGGTTTAAAACGAAGGTAGGTGAGATGTTGTGGAAATTTATATTTTAATAAATATTATTTTTTATATAACTAAGGAAACTGTATGTGCAATAGTATGCCAACAGAAATTTTAACTTGTTCGATGAAATATTCACGTGGCATTGATATGAAAAAATACTTCATATTTTTTGTCTTAATGTCTAGATTAGCTAGAGATACCAATTATGCTTCAATAACACATTAGTGTGGCTCTAAATAAGTTAGGTACGCAAATTAAAGTCAGAAAGTCCATGTATTTTTATTATTTTCATATCGTATTAGCTATGACGAATATCATTTATTTGGCGGATGGCTAAGCGCAATTTTTTGGAGATCAGCGTTCCTTATAATGGTTTGTCTAAAAGGTGATTGTATTTAGTATTAATAATATTTATAGTCGGGCGTCTTACTGCAAGATGGACAGACGATGTGACTAATACCGCATACAACCGTATATAGCCGTGGACACAGGCCGCATACAACTGGTCATAATGGAGATTACTTGGGAAGACCTATGTTCAGCAGTGAACATCTTATGGCTGATATATGATATAGTTATTTTAATTTAGTACGTAATATCGTTTATTGTGTTCTATAATCATAACACTTAGGACAGGGGTCCCTCGGATGCAAATCACCAACCAAAAAAATGTGTATCCATCTGTACCTGTGTACTCTCTGGAAGCATAATTTTAGAATTTATGTTAATTAATATCTTGTAAGGTATCAAGTAGGAATCGAAACTGACTCGTTCCTTTTCCCGGGGACTGCAACAACTTTTAGAAAAATCTGAAGCAAGCGATAAAGAAAAAATTGTTACTTAACTACATTTGCATAAGTTTTTTTACATAATTTCTATTGATTCAGCGTTTGTCGATTATGTGCTGTAACTTGGTAATTAAATAAATCAACTGCCCGTTAGTATAACTTTAAAATTTATAGTCTACCAGTAGCGCCCCGCGGTTTCACCCGCGTTAAAATATAGAACTTTTAAACTTCTAGCTTTGCACGTCTCTTTTACTTAATGGATGATTTTAGAAAATATTTTACACGTGGTTCACGACTTTCCATTATACTGAACATTATTCGTATAACTTCAAACACAGCAAAGTTTTATACTAACTTTGCACCTTCATTTTAGCTTTTTAAACGACTAACCACGTGGGGATGAGATGTAGTGAAAATTAAAAAAATTACTAAAGGTATTAATTGATGTATCGTACGGGGTATTACTCGAAACTCACCGTTTTGATACGCACAAATAAGACTTTCATATTATTTTTATTATTGTATTAAATTAATTTAATGAGACATTTTCACCTTATATGCTAGTCCATCTAAATGCGATCAACATTTGTTAACAACGAATACACTTTAGTCAGTGATAATTAACGAACAATTAGATTTATACAGAGTTCATTAATGTTAGACGGAAATCGGCTTTATCATATTATGACGTTGATTGTTAATGTGGGTGGAAAAACACAGACAAACTTAGATGCTAAATGCTTACCGGTAGCCAAAACCAGGGTAAATTTACGAAAACTATTATTAACTAGCAACATTTGACAGTTGAAATAGTCCGTTATTGTCGCGTAATTTGAGCTAGGTAATAAACGGAAGCACAGAGGAGTGTTGGTACCGAGAGCCGGCTGAATAAAACCACTAACTATATCCCTGCATCTGCAAATTATTTAGCGGGTTCCAGTCGGGAAGTTTATGATCAATTAACTTCTATTATAAAATGATACTGAACCTTCGCGGGCTGTTCGAAAGCAGATAATTTGCTCGAGGCACAATATTAACAAATAGAATTTGAACTTGTCAAGAGAAAAAGAAGAAGTTGTTTATATTATTAAACTAATTTTCCATTAATCTTGTCGATTAATATTGATAATGAATGTGACAAATCAATTATGACTGTTTTTTTTTATCAAATGTAAAATGAGACGGATACTGCTCGGAGTTGGTATTATTTATTTAATAAAGCAGCTTTTTATTAATCGGAGAATAATTTAAATACTGCGACATCATTCATGGTGTGCATTTAATTTCTACGAAATCATAAGCAGCTTGGTACCGACAGAATAGAATAGTACCTCCCACTGCACCGATAA
Source organism: Heortia vitessoides (assembly GCA_020976665.1). NCBI lineage: Eukaryota > Metazoa > Arthropoda > Insecta > Lepidoptera > Crambidae > Heortia > Heortia vitessoides. The sequence goes on along the minus strand of JACJUM010002819.1, from coordinate 6,275,224 downwards.
TATCCATCCGAAACTGTGCAGCTCAAATGTACAAGGCGGCAGCACCCCCGTCACAATAGCTGCGCTCTACGATTGCCAACATGTTGCCCAGCGCGGTAATTATAGGCAAAAAAGCCTCCTTTCTTGGAGAGGCTTATGTCCAGCAGTGGACTTCCAATGTCTGGTATAATGATGATGAACCTAAACACATTATTGGATAAAAAATTAACAACTGATTACAACTATACATAGCTATTATTTAGAAGGTATGATATATAGCAATAAATCTATAATCTAATCATAGTACAGCTATTATGCCATAACATATGTGGTGTATATAGTATGTATGGATTTCTTATCACATCGGAAGCTTTGCTAATTGCACGGACAATTTCACTGCAAATCGGATATTCACTGAATGGATCGGCGAGCAAAACCCCGCTAATTGCAGAATGTGCTTCATATTGGGAAGGAACGCTTTAGGCTATATCTATGTAGGAAGAACGGAACTATTAAAAGGAAGTTCCCATGTATAATTAATTAATTTTCATAAGAATTGGTTGAAATTATGATTATGATTTATATTATAAATTAAATTATTAGCCGCGAGGTACCGGCATAGTAGAATAGTATCTCCCCCTGTACCAGGTGTCGGAAGAGGCGACTAAGGTACCAGAACTGACAGATGGCGGTATATCCATGCAAAATAGTTTGCTCAAATGTACAGGGCGGGGATGGGTAGCAGCTTCCCCATCGCGAAAGCTGCACTCTGCGATTGCCAACATACTTGCCTAGCGCGGCAATTGGCAATTAATGATAATATTGCTTGTATATCACTAGCCGTCTTATACTAATAAAGCCAGAGACATCTGTGAGTGTCACTGACATATATAATGTGAAGGATTACAATAGACGCATTGTTTTAGCACTATCTAACAAATATGTATAGTTCCCGAGATTAATGCACAACAAATATTCTTGACCAACCATTGAATATAATACTACCATATTAAGAAGTATAGATAGAGCTTGATAGTATATTTACAGCCATATGGTAACCGGCAAAGTAGAATATTGCCACCTTTGTACCAAATATAGCAGAGCGGGAATGGGCAGCAGCATTCCTGTCTTGAAGCTACGCTCTGTGATTGCCACCAACAAGAATATCACTAGCAGTTAGCGTTTTACGGCCGCTATAATGAGGATGATGAGTATAGTTGTAGAGACTCCGGAATTGATCTTCAGCGTCAATATTTATCAACAGTCCACGTGATAGTAAGCTTCACCGCGAGAGTAATGATATCACAAGGATATCACTAGCGCGTTGCCAACCTTGTGACTTGTAGATATTATCTCTCCCTTCAGATTGGAACACAGCAATGCGGACATTGCTATTTGGGGACAGTGCAAACAACCTTTATACGAAGTTTACCTTAAGTAAATGTATTTGTAATTACGATTGCTACTTTAGTTTTTATTTTGCTCCACGAGTTTTAAACGTGACCTTTAAGGCTTCGAGAGGTCGTAATCTTTGCTCGATTCCAGGAAGACACAAATTAGAACGGGGTTGAGTCATCGATCACAACGCTCCGCGCGAAGTATGGGTTTGTTAATTTACTTTATTAGTAAATTTCTACCTTGTGGCGTTGATCGATCAGCCGCCGAAGAGGGATATATTTTCATTCTTTACTTTAAATTTTTTTTAATCCTTTTACCTCGCATATTTGACTAGTATAGCTATTTGAAACGTAGATATAATAAATATCATAAAAGTACCCCACCAATATTTATGAAAAATCAGCAAATTGGCAGTCCATAGCAATGCATGGCTTTGTTGAGCAATTTGTATTTTGGGGAATTTATAGGCATGATATTGACGCACTGGGGAGGCATGTTTCTAATATCAAAGAATAGTTTACAATAAAACTAAGCATGGCTCTAAAAGCAAATGTAATCTAATCTTGTGAATGTAATATTTGTTCTGTATCTGGGTATTAAACAAGTTTTAAAGTATTACATTTGTAATTTTTCTGTTGTTTGATAGCCAATCATCGTCAATGACAATTGTTATAAAGTTAAAGCGTACCTTTCTTTATCTTGTTCTCAAATATATTCCAATTAAGTGGTACATTGCGCACAATCATATCAATTGTGCTTAAGACCAAAGAAGAAGAGTTTAATACATAAATTATATGACATTCTTAAAATAAACTCCCCTCTGACGCCTGCTGCTTCGGTTGGGTCTCTTCGAATTATCGTTACTGTTTACTGCAATTTCCAGAGACAGTGATGGATCAACCGCTCTATGGTTGCTTGAGAGTTGTATAGTAAATTGTATTGCGCACCAGTGACTTGCAGTTCAGATATATTGCTTAGAATGTTGTTAGGCAATCTATTTAAAAATGTCATAAAGAAGTGTTATGGGGTCTGATGCTTAGAAGCAAATGATTTTTGTATAGAAACTGGTCTACTGTGGCTTCATTTTCGTAGAAACTTTGATGTAAATGTGCCAGTTTTAACAATCCGATTCGATTGAAATAAGTAATTTCTGTAGGTGTAAATATAAGTATTTAAGGTAATAAAATTAGCTAATTTGCAGTTTTTCCTGAATATAATATTTTATTTGATTTGACTTGCTTGACAGGTTTAGTCTAGTGATTTATTATTCATTTATTAAATGTTTTTTGCATATCAAAAATATAATGTACATATAGGGACTGAATGTCAAGTGGCATTATCTACCAGTCAATCATTGGGCAAAATAAAAAAGAGACAAGGCGGTGCCATACACTTATATACTAAAAAATCTAAGATTAGAAATACTATATAATATACAAATTAATATATATTTTTATACCTGATTTGGATGAGTAAGAAAACGATGGGATTAATTAAATAGAGACTTCAGAAGAATAGAAAATAGTAAAGCTCCCTTTAATGCAAAATTACTCCATTATAATTATCTTGATATGAAACAGAAGCTCATTCCAGGATTGTATAGCTGACACAGTAAATTGGATAAAATAAAAAAATATTTGGATAAGATAAAAATTGGATATAAAACATGAGTAAGAAGTAAGCAATGAAAGAATTTTATATTGTTTATTAGTTAAATCCTACTCTTCTTTAGCTTAACTTCATTATTAACATCACGCCATGACTATTAAGATCAAAGTAAAACAAATAAAACAACAAAAATTGGTGACGTGACGTTGTTTTTATCAATAAAATCTAGTATACCGCAAGGCACAGCTAGTAAGTTCGTATAATAGTTTCAGATTCTATATTTCCCACTTAGCCCCTACCTAACATTTTGCATTGTACCTCGACGCGTTTTGCCGGGACAATTAGTTTTCAAAGTATGTCTCCATAAGCATCACGCATTAAATGAGAACTTTGATATGTAAATGGTATACATGAATAATGTATTGAGGACGCTTGCCTAATGTACTGGGTGACTGTCGCCTATGAATTCGTCTTCACCCGAATCGTTAAATATGCAGTTCTTAACTTTTGCGTACGTCTTTCTTTATTTAGATCTGTCCATCTAGAATAATATGACAAAGCTGAATATTATAATTTTATTTTATTGTTTAATTCTAATTATAGATAAGAGCGATTAAAAGTGGCTTAACTTTATAAATGCATAAAACCTCAAAAGTAATTAAGTAAATGTTTCTTCTTTATCGATTGCTTCAAACTTGTGAAAGTTTGACATTTGAGTATTTGTAGATTAACTACAATATTGAAGATGTGGCACTGATTTCTCAGCACAAAAAAAACAATATTAAAAACCTTCTCTTACGAAAAAACCTTTTAGTTAAGTGCCTGATCACTTCTCGGTTCGCGGTAGTCGCGGTAGTCGCACAACTTTCCAAGACGCGGGAATGCACCAACTCAGGACGGTTGCAGGTTTGAGTCCAGCCTGAAAACTGAGACAAGTTTATTTTTTCTAGTAAATTTTGTCTTTCATATAATTCAGCGTTATTCTATGTGAACAATTGGATCCATTACCAATTAAAATAAATAAAATATATTTTGTAAAAGCACAAAACACACCTGCTACACTATACTAACATAATACTTGAAGTATCATTCATACCATATATTTAAACGCCCAGACACAGAACAAACACAAATATCAATAAATGTTGGTCTTGGGGGTTTCAGATCCACGAACCTTGACGCCCGTTGAATTTTTACAATTTCATTGAACGTACTACTCTCGAGAATGTATCGGATTTTGTTTATTACGAATTATTTCAAATTGTCCTTTAAAATTAATCCTATTTGTACTAGAAAGCGTAAATAGAACTGCGACTCCGCTACTGTGCAATTTAAGAAGTTCACATTTAATGATATAATTTTAATCTATAGCATTGAGCAATGATTTTATTATCTTCTTCAAAAGTGTTTTACTTTGTACAGAAAAAATAACGAAATTAACTGTTCTATTTTATGTTTTGTACCAATTCATCATTCTCTCTGAAATAAAATATTAAACATATTATAAGCAATAATTTATTTCATCTGCCATAAAAAGTTGATGAATTAATCACCCAAAGTGAGTCGCCGAACTCGAAATGGCCAATATTTCACTGTAATGTTTGGAGGCTCCATTAAGTTAACTAATTACTGACGGTTCCATTCCAATTTTACTTCTGAATGGCTTTAAGCAATAACATTTAGTTTCGAAGAATATTGATATTAAATTATTACAAAATATTGTACGGTTAAACATACATGCTTCACCTTATTCTATACTGGATGAGCCTGAATGCACAGATGGTAGTGATCTTCTTTCGATCGTTTTCGCCGTAGGTCGTGGTTGAATCTCCACCCAAGACAAGTATTTATATGACTGTATTTGTGATTGTATTGACTATCACATATAAGTATTTGAAATATTATAATTGTGATTCGTTTGTTGCCTGATATCCGTAACTTAAGTGCTTTAAGAAACTTATCTTAGGAGTCAGGTCAATGTAGATTACACACAAGTATAAAAATTTAATTGAATTGCTTCACTAAAATACGAGTTTTGTTTTTGGCGTCTACTCATCACCAACCATACGGTTTAATATGAAGCAGTCGCCGTCACTACAACGCCTTGCGTCGATTTCGGGAACCAAAGCCAGCGCAAGCGCCAGATACGGCAATTCTAACCAATGAACCATAGTTAGATTATTACTAATAATTAGATCTGCGTCCACTTCCTCTTGTCTAAAGTGGCATCGAAGCTGTAAAGTCACTCACCACTTATAGTGGAAATCAACTTGTCACGTCATAACTTAAACTTTGTTCGAGGTCCCGAAAAAGACGACTTCCCCTCTTTCCTAAGAGGTGTTGGAGTTTTAAGGCACCCTCACATCTGGATATGTTTACATACATCTCCCCAGGTTCGTCTAGAGCTGCTATTTTAACAGGCACAAATTTGACATGCAGCTGACCTCATACAAAGATCGTCTGCGTCGGTATCTCACTCCCCCATTTCCACTGATAAATAGCATTGCCCTGTTCCAGTTTGAAGGGTGCGAGAGGCAGTCAAATTACTGGGTAATGTGTCATAATATCTTCAAGTCACAATATTTGCAAAGCGCGTCATCCATGTATTATTACGAGCGTCCTTAGGCTGCAGTGACGCATACTAATTTGTCAACCTGGTTTTTTATAAAAAAAAGTACTCACGGCACTTCGAGCTTCTATGATCTATATAGGTGCTTAATAATGAAACCCCATTAGCTTAAGGTTTCACGGGCCTCCTTTCATTAACACATACATTTTTTTAGTTTTTTTGCGTAATAACTGTGAAATGTAATGGGGGTGTAAATTCACTAGCCTGGCGTCGGTCTTAAAGCAGCATAGACAAAATTTATTGGTTTTACTCATTCTAGAAGTAGGCACATTAAAAAATGGACAAATAATATTGTAACGCAAATCCTATGCATTAAGATTCTCAAACATTTCCACTCTGACGACCTCAAGTGCATTATGCAAAATGCAATCACCTGATCGTGTGAAAAAAGCACATTAGAGGCACGTGGAAAAACAAATAATCGACAGAGTGCACTTAAGCGAGCATTTTCAGCGAAAATGGCTTATGTCTACACCGCGAGAAGGGGTGAAACTGGCCTTGTATAAAGTGCACTTTTTATTCCCTTGGATTATAATACTATTAGATTAATATTTATTATATACGTCCTTCTATTTTCAGTGGTTTATAATAATATTATTAGCGGTTATTAACTAAATGAAAAACCAGACTAAATTAATATTATACAAAGAAGAAATATATTTTTTGTTTTTTTTGCCTCTTTCCGCTTGATGATAAACGTGACCACAACCTAGAGACAGCTTGTCACATCACAAAATTATCACACTAGCGTATCGGCTTCCTTGTAAACTGAAAATACAATGTCATATTTATCCAGTAATTTCACTGCTTCGTTCACCGGAACCCAGCAATGCGAACACTGCTATTTGGCGGTGAAAATTGTTGAGAGTGAGGTACCAATGCAAGCGATCTTGTTTGTAAAGGAATATTTATCCATTTTCCGATATGTGTAATTGTGATGATCAGCCATATATGGGGTAGCAGTCTTTATTGAAATTGTGTCATTATTATATAATTAGACTACGTACCAATACAAAGCTATTGGTACAATTCGCTAGAAGTTGTATTTTTTCGAAGCCTTATACTAGAAATAATAATTTTAATCTTAACAAATTTCTCTCCTATTAAACATCAGTCTAATAAAAGTTCTTGGAAATCAGTACACCATTATAAAATGTCAATGGTCAATGGTCGGTCTAACTTGTGGGTGGTGACGTCCAACGCTGCGATGGCCATTGCGGTCCTTCGCAGAATTGATTTTAACTATGTCAATAAAAGTTCGTTTTTCAAACGCCTCCGATGTTTAATCAGATGAAATTAGATATTTTAACTAAATACTTATTTAAATATACATATACTGTTATGCATACATTTAATATTGCTTGAGGTAGGCCACATACCAAGGTTGGCTCTAACTTACATTTACCACTTTCTAGAAGTGTTTACATTATAACGTTCCGGTAAAGCTGAGAAAGTGTAGTCAATTACTAGGTAATGTGACATAGTATTCTCAAGTCACAAGGTTGGTAACGCGCTAGTGATATCCTTCGTCGAGCGTCTATAGGCTGCGGTGACGCTTACTATCACGCGGAATGTAGATTGTTTGTGTACCTCATCTAATAAATAAAATATATTAATAATTAGCATATATTTGTACCATATCGGCCGTTATATGTCCACTATTGGACATGCTTGCCCTAAGAAAGGCACGAAAAGGAGAAAATTGGCCATAATTGCTGCACTAGGCAAATGTAGTGGCAATCGCAAAGCGTAGCTTCGCGACGAGGATGCTGTTGATAATTCCCGACCTGTACATTCTAGGTACACTGTTTCAAATGGATTTCCTGCCATCTGTCGGTTCACGGTACCTTGGTCGCCTATGACAAAACCTAATACAAAGGGAGGTATTATTCCGCTTTGCCGGTACCTTTTGCCACATATATGTATATATGTATGTACAATTTTATTCATTTGTGGTTTGAATGTTCCTCAAGACGAAGTATTCATTACGAGTGTATCTACCACAAAAATATTATTGATACCTAACTTTTGTGAGACATGATTTTCACACAACGATCCTCTCAATTTATTCAACGCAATTGAAGAGGAAAAGCAACATCATTATGAGGAGGTCTAAATGTTACCTTCAACTTACTGTAATGTGGTATATTTAAGTCATGATGCTTTTAATAATTGCTACAAAATATGCCAATAACTTTTGCTATCATATAATTACAATATGAAATGCTTTTTCTTAAATTCAACTATTATAAGTTATAATTTATAACATTATAAACGCGAAAGTGTGTTAGAATATATAAATGTACGTTTGTTACTCTTTCATGCAAAAACTACGGAATGAATCTTAATGAAACTTCATGATTATAGAGCGTGAACATTAGTAAATAACTTATAGATTATAATTTATAAAGATTTATTCAAAATATAAGGATTGATGTTGTTTGCGCTCCAAACGCCTAAAAAGTACGCACGTAAGTATCAGACAATATTCTTTACATTGTTATGATTAAAATTTGGAGAATTATTTTGTATTATGGACACCAAAACTCGATAGTGATCAAAATATTTCTTTTTAAAAATGTTAATGTAATTATTTTTATTCTTGGTCTAGGTGTAGGTTCGCCCGGATTCGAATGTTGAAAAATTTGTCTCAAACCGTATCTTGGGATTGTGGTAATATAGAAGCTTGGTTTTGTACCACTTCTAGAGAATGCAGACATATTTTAATGTTAGTTTGTACTTGATATCTACATGCGTTTTTACGGAAAAGGGCTCTTGTCATAAACAATGACATTCTATAAGGGGTCCGTTTTGACTTTTAAGGTACGGAACACTTAAAAAAATTGAAATACTAAATTATATGATATCTCTAACGTTCACCTGACTCTGAGATAAGTATCTTAAAGCACTTATGTTTCGGGTGTCAGACATCAAAGGAATTGCAAAGATAATACTTCAATATATAAAAATACACCCAGACACAGAACAAATACAAACAGAATACGAACAGATAAATAAGGTAATCCTGAAAGATTCTGATCATTATAGCAATTGGAAGTCCTCTGCTGACCCCCAAATAAAGAAGAATTTTTTGCTCTTAATTGCCCACACTGGGCAAGTGTGTTGGCAATCGCAATGCAGCTTTTGCGATGGGGGTGCTGATGTTTATCCCCACCCCCTGCATTTGAGCTACACTGTTTCGGATGGATATACCGCCTTTTGTACTTTCCGATACCTTAGTTGCTTCTTACGACACCTGGTACAGAAGAAGGTACTATTCAACTCTGCTGGTACTCCACGCCACTCCGACAACAAGCAGCTATTATAATACTACATAGATAATACTATAATATACATAGATAATTATATATAAATGAGACGTTAATCCGGGCAAGTATATATTTTAAACACTAAAGCAAATGGTAATTCTTTTAGCCTAACCTAATTACCAGTTCAAGTAATCTCAAATTACAAACTCTTGTTTGTTTGATTTAAAAAACGGTTAAAAAGTAATTTTAGCTTTAATCATGTTTTACTTAAATCATGAGTAAACGTTTCACATTCGATAATATTTAATGAAACTTGAACAAAATATATGCAAGCTATATATATTGAACGAATGATCGCGGTAAATAAATATGTGTCCAAATATGCTAATATTACCATTTGTAAATAGCTATAAATCTGTATTATAGCTTCTATACACGTTACACATAATAGTCCTATATAATGTTTCAGCGTGTCAATATAATATTACGACGGTTCAGTAGAAAATTTGATCATCATTATCATCATTATAGTCTTTTTTTTCAATTTGCAAAGATATTCTACTGAGGTAATAAGCAACAAATGGAGCGTGTGTTAGTTAAATTTCACCTGAGAAAATAGGGGCCAGATAGCGTATTTGGTAATGTCTCCTTGTACGCAAAAATATATCATGAAAACCTGTGTTTGTTTTGTGTTAAGATGTTCAATGTGTTACATGGCTGTAGTATCGGCAGAGTAGAATAGTACTTCCCCTGTACTAGGTATCATGAGAGGCGACTACGATACCGAAACTGATAGCGGTAAATCCATCTGAAATAGCGCAGTTTTAATATTACAAGGTAAGTATGGGCAGCAGCATCCTGGTCGGAAAGTTGCGCTCTGCGATTGCCACCACGACATCATTATACCAACCATTGGAAGTCCACTGCTGGACATAAGCCTCTCCAAGAAAGGAGGTTTTTTGCCTATAGTTGCCACGCTGGGCAAGCGTGTTGGCAGATATCGCTTCTGGGATGCTGCTGCCCATCCCAGCCCTGTGCATTGGAGCCGCACTGTTTCGGATCGATATACCGTCATCTGTCGGTTCTGGTACCTTAGCCACCTCTTACGACACCTGGTGCAGTGGGAGGTACTATTCTACTCTACCGATACCTCACAGCACGTATCCCACCGCGAAAATTAGGTCAAGGTATTTGATGTTATATCGTAAATACATTAGCAATCTAAGACCACAGAATATTACATTATACTGCCCAGCGATTTCAAATGCCAGTACAGCTGCTTGGCTACATAATTGATTGAGGTACATGTAGGGAGGGGTCCTTAATTAAAATATTAAGAAACAAAACCTCCTCACAAAAATCACACAGCTTCTCTGCTTTATTGCTAATACGGTACGAAGCTGAAAATCAACGAGGGTATCTATCTTATTTGCGGTTCACCGGAATTCATCATGGCGACTGATTGCGGCCATGAATAATGTATGCGCATCACAGCACATCGCAAATCAATGACGAATCCAACGCAATTATGCCGGTGGGCGCCATCTTTTTCCAATCTACCACATTCATCTTTCATGCGTGAGAAAATTGACCCGAATTCATTGGCTCGAAGAAGTTTATGACGATGATAACTGCCCGTGGCTTCGCTTGCGTTAAACCCTGATGCTAACTTTCATGAATTTAATATAATACTGTTGATAATGTTATATGAATCCAAATGTAGGACATATATATTTTTTAATAGCCAAGTTATTCTTTGTAACTTGGCTATAAAGCGGACTTGACGTACGTCTTATCTTAACTATAAATCCTATCGGATATATCCAGCTATACACAGTAAGCAAACAATTATAAATATCAATTCAGTAGTAGAGAACTTCATCCCAGACAAACACAGTGTTATGTTTTCTTATATTAAAAGGACTACTTGTATAGGTAACGTCTAATCCGTTCTATCCTTTCTATTCCTTACTATTAATTAATAAATCCTAATATTATAAATCCGAAAGTAACTCTGTCTGTCTGTCTGTTACGAAATCACGCCTAAACAACTGAACCGATTTAAATGAAATTTGGTATATAGACAGTCTAAAGCCTTAGAAAGGACATAGGCTACTTTTTCATTCGACATAAAACTTGTAAGGGGTCGCTAGGGGGGTGAATAGTTTTATGGAAGTATCGCTATTGTTAGAAGGTACTTATGATTTAGGCTATTGATTTTGATATATAAATGAATATAATATTCAAAGTTTATATAAGTTAAATTAAAAAGATATGGTGCTCAAAGAACTATTGCACGCGGACGATGTTGTGGGCACAGCCCAGCACGCAATGTATGAGATGTTGACTCAGACAAATTGTCAATGAATATTATTAATTAGACGTTATTACTGGTACATATTCAACACTGCATAATAAGTTTCAATGTGATCACAGCCCTCATTATTTGAGTATTATCTGAAAGGTAAGTTTCCTATACATATGTGCCCGAGACGTGACACGAGGCACATAAATTAAATATAAAGATCATTTCACCGCGATTCTCTGTTTAATACGATTTCAAATACATACATAACTAGCGGAAACTCTGATTTTCACCCGCGTATTTCCATTTCCCGTGATAATAACTAATAATAAAAGTAGCGAAGTTACCACCTATGGAATGCTAGTGTTGAAGCTCCACTATAATCGATCCAGCTATTTGGAGTATATTTTAAATGGACAGACAGATAGAATATTAAAAACGCTTACCGTTGTACTCATATCATCATTATCAATATCATACCAACCATTGAAAGTCCACTGCTGGACATAGGCCTCCCCAATAAAGGGGAATTGCTGCATAATTGCAGCGCTGGGCAAGCGTAGCTTTCTCGACGGAGATGCTGCTGCCAATCCCCGCCCTGTGCAATTGAGCTGTATTCTTTTGGACGAATATAACGCCGTCTATCAGTCGCCTTTTATGACACCTAGTACAGGAGAAGATACTATTCTACTCTGCCGGTACCTCACGGCCTGTAATAAAAAGCTATCCTAATAGAACAAACAGACTTTTGAGAACTTGAATAATTAGGGTAAATTTTGGCAGTGACATTGAACTGTATATTTGATATAAATAAACTTTGTCCTATTTTAGTAATTATATGTAAGAGTTTATTGGAACATGGGAGGGTTCAGTATGAGCATGCTGTAAAATGATTATCAGAACCGCTCATTAACGACTTTAAAACGCGATTGATTTTTGAATATGGCTGCCATAAAGTAATAGAAATATTAACACAAACATGTAAATAAACTCCATAAAAATTTAAATACATAACATATTTTTTTACAAGAAGATATTGTAAAATATGTTGGGAACGCTGTAATCTCGTATTCTTTATAGACAGTGGCTCCATCTGTATCAATGTGGCAGTGAAATAAACTGACAATAATACCATGTGAAATGTCATGAATGAGATTTAATTCGAGATAAGATACTTTTCACAGAAAATCTGTACAGTACGCAACACTTTTATTAGCGAATCCGACAATTCCTAATCTCTTTGTACCGAAACATCCTTTCAGTTATTTAAATCAGAATACAGCCGCTGTCAAATACTTGACTGAAACAATTTTTATAAAATACATTAGAATAAAAGGAAGAAAAGTATTTATTGACCTTACTAGAATATAAAAATACTAGCTGTGCTTCGTCCCTTCGTCACGTCGTCCGCGTGAAATAGTTTTTTTTTTGGGTACCATACCTCTTTACCTTTAATTTTATAAACTCGGAATGTCACGTTGATTTATATCAAATCAATGGCTTGAAAAATAAGTTTCAAGTTTCTAACTGCAAAAATTGTGATACCTTCATACAACTTTTTATCTCCCCTTTCGACCCCTAATAACCCTTATTTTGAATTGCCTATGTCCTTCCTCAGGGTGAAAATTGTCTGTGCCAAATTTCATTAAAATCGGTTTAGAGGTAAAAGCGGGAAAGCGTAACAGACAGACAGACAGGCAAAGTTACTTTCGCATAGCTAATATTAGTAGGGATTGTTACAGTATACATACAAGATACGTTGCTACTAGGGCTTGGGTAGGGCTGGTTTTCCGGCAGTACCTACAAAGTGAAGCGCAATGATCATAAATATATATATGAGTCATAAATATTTACATTTGGTAAATATCTTAAATATGAAAGTAAATTCTAATAAGAGATATATGTACGATTTAATTATACAGACGTGCCTGATGGCGCCAATGGTAGTGATTCTATCTTGTGCTCTAAAGTTCGTGGTTTCGATCCCTACTAGGACATGTATTTATGTTATGATATTTATGTTTTTAGGAGTTAAATATATGTATTATAGTAGTATATTTGCAATCTCTGTTGTTTGATGTCGGTAACATAAGTGCTGTAAGCAACTTATTACGGAGTCAGGTTAGGTCAACGTATGAGATACGTTTATAACGTTACGACGTAACGATAACGTTTTAAGTTAAATAAAAATAAGGCATTTATCTGTTGTTTCATATTAACTGCTCTTCATTAGATAGATATACGATGATTACAACAACAAAAATATTGTGTAACTTGTGTCTGTCTGTTCTTTGTACGAGCTAACTGGGAATTTGACTGGCAGATAGCTGATGTCGTAAAACAGTAACTTAGGCTATTTTTTTTCCTAAGATTAACGCAAGTGAAGCCACGGGCACAGCTACTACCAATAATAAATGTTGCATAAGACAATTTTAAAGGTGTTCCATAATGGATCCTCATTATACCGCTAGCAAGTATTAGCAAGGATCACGGTGTAAAACGTTGAAGGATGCATGAGAATAACGAGTGGGGAATGATGTATACGGCTTGCTCGCGGTTCGATGAATAATTTATGAGAAAAGTCCACTTGTGTTTTGACACCAGGCTGTGGGAACGGCTCCCGGTACATGCATTATGGGAAGTAAAGTTTGCTAACTTCATATGATCCTCTGTATGCTTCATATATGGCGGTTGTTCAGTAATATTGATTGTTTTTAAGTAGATTTGGTATGAGAATATTAACAATTTGTGACATGCTGATATTTATGTGAAAAACCTATCAATCGAGAAATGCGTCTATCACATTTGTTGATATTGACACGTCCTTGTGATGCTTTAATACATAGCTCTCTTTTTAAATGCCTCATTTTTTATCGGTTTTATTAGCTAATTACTTATCTCTGTATTCAGTGAAGTAAGAGGTGACTGAAATACCGGAAATGACGAAGGGCGATATATCAATTCCAAATAATTCAATATAAATAAAACAGGCCGGGGATGGCCAGATGCATATCGTCGCACACCTACACGATTGCCTCGGTGGACAGGCGTAGGCAGATCATTCGGAAATACCCTATTTCTTGGAGTACTATTTCCAGCATTGGATGCGCTTTAAATGATTTACATAATGCCTTGATAATTTACAACAATTTCTCATTATACTAAGATTGATACACTAATGTTTCGTTTAAGCTTTGTATTTTGAAATTATTAATATAATAAATAATAATGATAAATAAATTATCACAACATCTCATACACTAAATAGAAAAGACATGAACAGTAATACATCCGACAACAGAAAAAAATACAAATATACTACTTAAACACATATATTTGACACCCAGACACAGAAAAAAACATAAATATTATTATATAAATATTTGTGCTGGGTGGGAATCGAATCCATGTCCTTTGGCTCACAAGACAGTATCACCACCATCGGGTCGGTAATATATTTAATATCCTTCATGTTTGAACCTATCTACGCCTATAACTTTTAAAATTTAAAAAGTTTTGAATGAAAGTTGATAGTAGGCGCTTCGGAAAGAGTCACTTGATTCAGCATATAGTCTGCGTGATAAGCGTCACTGTAGCCTATAGATGCTCGTGATATCACAAGGATAATTATCACTAATGCGTTGCCAGCCTTGTGTCTTGAAGGTATTATGGCACATTACTTAGTAATTTAACTGCTTCTCTCACCCTTCAAACCGGTACACAGCTATGCGAACATTGCTATTTGGCGGTAGAAATTGCTGATAGTGATGTACTAATGCAAACGAACTTTTTATGAGGTCACAAATAATATTATTTTTGCACCTAAACCTTCGTAATCAAATAAAAATCTCGGGGGAATCTTTACAAGTATGTGTCTAGTTGCTTGTATTAATTTTTAACATACTATAAGACATGCAAAATAGATTTGAAATTTTGATGTAATTCACAAACATCAAGCTAGAATAATATCAACCTTTGAAAATACCTAAATAGCTATATATGTAAACTCAAAATAAAATTTCGACGAAATGACGCGCTGAAAATACGAAATACTTTGATCGTTAGGGGTAACTTTAGCGTACATGGAAGAGTACAATTATATACAATTATAAATATTTATATAATAAAATCCACCCTGTTGTGTAAGATATATGTATAAGAAGTACTATCAAAATAATTTTGCACTTTGTAGTAGGTTTGTAGCATGTGGTGAAAGTTATCTCTGAGACTTAAAGTAAGCCGTAGCTATCGTAGCCGTGGCATCCAAAATTATTCGTTTTACAATAAAACATTAAGGTATCAAGAATAAACACGCAACAATATGCGATAATACGAGTGCATTCCATCTGCTCTATATAGGTACATAATTTTAAAGAGACAGAGAAAAAACTCAATGAGGAATTCAATCACGTCGCACAGGAATGAAGGACGCTCCGCCATTAAATAACAGAAATTCACTTATCAGAACATCGATACAGAACTTCCATTTCCACAAACCGATATTAAGAAAGCTTTTTCTCTCATTCAACCGTTATTTACGAACGATACCCAACCCTCGTATTGTTCTGTAAAACAAATGACTACTATTTTCTTTAGATAGATATTTTTTATTTCATTTTGCTACAAGCTACAAGTAATGCGTACTTACTGAAGTTGTAGAGCTATAACGACACTTAGGTGTCATCTGAGCTTTGGCCCATGCTGATTCTTTTTTATTATGAAGTCAGCATCCAAGCGTTGTCTGATTAATGGTGACACGTGACCGCTTAAGTCATTGCCAAGATGTCACTAGCGCGTCGCTAATATAGTGTACAGAACACATTACTAAGTAATCTTTCTGCCTATCTCACCATTTAGTACAAATCTAGTAAACCTTTGTACGAGGTCTACCTCTAGTAAATGCCTTAAAGGTGACTAAATATAAGTTTACTACAAACATTTACATGCAGTTAGGAAAAGAATCAATGGAAACGTTTTATTCTTAAGCTTCATAATTATAGTTGTACGACGTAAGTCGGGTTTTGCAGGTTGGGACTGTGTCATCGCTTGATTTGGAGACAGAAGCCTCGCTCCAGTCGAGGCTTCAAAAGCGGGTCACTAGCTTTCTTTTTTGGTAGCACTGTGAATAGATTCAATCTATACAACAGAATTATCAGAGTAGGTTGTCCTTAACTGGAGTATCGAATGGGTATATCAAATAGGTAATCAGTAAGTAGTAGTATATAATTGACTTTGAAATATATAGTTCTTTTTAATGACATTTATTCACTCACTCAATAATCATCACCACCTTCTAAGATAACTAACTCGTTTTTTATGATTTGATTTGCTAGCAGATGCAGGACTGTAATAAAAGTTTGATAAAGAGCGATCTAAAGTACTAAGGTACTAATCTCAGACATTAACATTGCACTACTATCTTTCGATAAGTTGCAGTAGCCCTTAGATCAGAATATTTATTATTTTATTTATATTACATTTATGCTCGGAATTTATGATACCTCATGACAGCCTATTAGACTAAATGTAGTGTGTGCTTAAAATTCCCATATAAACAACGAAGCATCGAAGTTATTTGAATACTTTGTATTTGTGCTTAGTTATTTTATGCAAATTAGTTCTGACTTTATTTAAGAAAGATAGATAGAAGAGATTTTGAGAAAGATTTATAGTACTTCGTTTTACATGTTTGTTTTCGTACATCTTCTGTTCATAGAATTTACAGGATAACTAACTGGGTACTTTCCGAGGTTTAAATGTAATTTTTAATTTGTTTGTATCGAAGAATAACAAATCAAATATTTTGCCAAACTAATTTTCTGGTAACTTTTTATAAAATATATTCTAACATAATATTCAATAAAAGAACCTGTATTAGAAAGAATTTTATATGGTAACTAAACGGTCAGACTATAAATTAATTAAATTGTATTTGTGTATTGTATGAATAAATATCCAATGAAACATTAATAAGTATTCAAAATAAAAATATAAGGTGAATTAAATATTTTTCTACGAAACTAAACTGGTAATTAGTAAAACATTAAAGACTATAAATACAGTAAAACTTGTAAAACTATTAGGTCGCCATGTCGTTAAAATCATCTTTATTAAAGAGCAGTTTAAATAATATGTACTGCATAAATCAGAACCCTTTTTTTATTTTATTATAATTGTGGGGTACCACAGTCTAAAATAATGCCACATTCTGTGTCAGATGTTGTATGACGCGTCAAGGGTACCTGTATAAATAGATGGCGGTATATCCACCCGAAATACGTCTGAGATTGGCACCACGCTTGACAAGCGCGTCATTTACGACCAAATTAAGAAGGAATATGTCCTACAGTGGAAATTTAACAGCTGTTAAGATCATAATAAAATTTATAAAACAGATAGTCTATCTTATTAGATTTTATTTCATAAAGAAATCATACACATTAATAAAATAAATATTTGAATAGATATTTTAAGTGTAACGCTAACCTAGAGCCGTCGGGTACCGGCGGAATAAAATAGTACCTCCCTCTGGACCTGGTGTCATAAGAGGCAATTAAGGTAGGTAGGTATTAAGGATGGATATAACATCCATCTAAAACAGAGCAGCTTAAATTTTACAGGATGGAGGTGGGCAGCGATTGCCACCACGCCTGCCCATTGCAGCAATTTTGGGCATAAATTACCCTATTATGGAGAGGCCTATGTCCAACAGTGACAGTGACAGATTTTATATGGCTGATATGATGACGCCAACCTGACCACCAATGATATTAAGTATCTTTCTATAAACCGAAGCACGTTAATGTCATGGCAGTGATATCCTGATGGTACACTTGTAAATGACCTTTGTGAAGGTTAACCTCCAATAGCCTTGGTATCATAGATACTTTTAATAATAAATTGTTAAAAGCGTGCTTTTTTTAAATCTGTATAACGAGTTTTAAGTTTGTTTGCTTACAAATTTTAATATAATCCAAGTTTTATCACCTGCTTACTGCTATAAAGATTAGAGAGATAATATTCCGTAGAAGTTATGAATAAGATTTGTTTTAAGAGAATTAATATTGGGAAACATCTTTCGTGCCGCAGAAATAATCTTAAGCATTTAGATTAAAGAACATTGAGACGAGTTTTTAAATAAAATTTTTCCTTACTTGTCTTTGTATGCTTTTTTCCTTTGTAACTTTATATTGTCATTTGCTTACGTCAAGATTTCAAATTACGAAGTTATCATTCATTTTATGAACAAATTTATATTGCGGCGATCCTAACAATAAATTTGAATAAAAGAATACTTTATTTAATACATTATTTAATCTACTAAATATCCTGGATGATGTAGGGTGGGTGACAATTGATGCTGGTGTGCCGCAAGGTGGCATTCTCTCTCCGTTATTATTTTCCCTTTTCATAAACCTTGTCACCAAATCTATTGGCTGCTCTTACCATCTATACGCTGATGACCTGCAACTATACACCCAGGCAGAGTACAATGACCTGGATAATGCCATTGCTCGGATTAATGCTGATTTAAAAATCTTGGCCTATTTATCGACTCTACCTTAACCTGGGATACATATGTTAATGAAATCAGCATTAAGGTTACTGGAACGCTTCGTGCTTTCTATCTATTAAAATATTTTTTTTCCTAAAACCAAAACCCTTCTTATTCAATCCTTGGTTTTACCCATAATTGACTATGGTGACGTGTGCTGCACTAATATCTCTCAAGAACTCCTTAATAAATTGGATCGTCTATTAAACAACTGTCTTCGTTTCATTTTCGGTTTGCGTAAATACGATCATATTTCCCATTACCGTTCTCTTCTCGGCTGGCTTCCTATTCGAGGGCGTCACAAAATTCGAGTTCTAACCATACTATTTTCAATACTTTTTGATCCGTACGCACCAATTTACTTAAAGGACAGATTCCAATTCCTATCTTCCTCACACGAACGTAATCTCCGTTCTTCTAATACTCTTTCGCACTTAACTCCTTCTCATCACTCTAATTTTTTGACAAACTCTTTTACAGTGACAGCTATACGACTCTGGAGCGAGCTTCCGTTGAATATTAAGCAATCCCCAAACAAATTTATCCTGAAACGCTGTCTCCGTACTTTATTTACTGATGCTGGTTCTCTAATTCTATAACCCTATTTCTGATGTACGTTATTTTATATATAAACTTTTTTTATATCATATGCATTTATTGCGTTTATTTAAACAAATATGTATGCTACGTTTATTTATTTTGTATATATATTGAATGCACCACTATATATATATATATATTTATTTCTGTTTTGTGTAATGGTTGACTGGGAGATAATGCCATCTGGCATTAAGTCCGCCATTTGTACATTTTGTAACATTTTGTGCAATAAAGTTAAATAAATAAAATTATTTATTACTTCCGAATATCAATGGCTAATTATTCACAATAATAATATAATTGCGCTAAAAAATTAAATATGCATAAAGAAAATAATTTATGCTTGACGGCTCAATTAAATAAATGAATAGTAAAAACTACTCCAAATAAAACAAGATATACGAAATAGCATAGGGTGAACTTGCATAAAGTTACAAAAAGAGGAAAAAATATTTAAATTTTAATTGATATCTTCAACCATATTTAAACCTAAACCACTCATAATCAAAAGAATACTTTTAAAAAAGGATTTACAATCGATAACTGCTTTTAAATCGTGGGTAATATTCCCACTCGAGTATCCTACGGCTAGTTGAGTTTTAAAAATGATCTTATAACAATATATAGCATTGTGACTGCAAAATGTTAAATCATAAAAACAGCACACTCGAGTTAGAGCAAGTTAAATATACAATAGTATTATATTAGACCAAACGATATGTCGGTTTCATTGAGTCATTACATACTAAAGTAAGAGTAGTATTTGTCATTTCATTAGTTGGTTTCTATACAAATAACTGATCCGTCTTCAGTAATATCAGTTGTTGTTTTCCTATTCAATCGGATTCTGCTTGAAATTTCATGAGTTTAAATTAATATTTCTCTTATATTAATAACATTCAATTCTATTAACATTTTTATTTATAACTTCTCGTGTCTATGTTTATCATGAACAATATATTACGTCTATAAATTAGGATTTAATCTACCCTACCTCTCAAGTCAGATCAAACTGTACACAGTAATAAAAGAAAATTAAAATCCAACAACTTGTTTAAAATTTTACCCCGGGATTATAACGTGATACGTAATTTTGTATAAAAACAAATTGTGTTAATATTGTGTAAACAAATTAATATCCAACGACAAAGGGACGCCTTTCAATATACTGAATATAGATTACTCAGAAGTATTATACATAAATAGCTCTTTCCCGGGAAAAAAGTCTTGAAACTGTTACATACGGAGAATATTCTACGGCGTCATCACCATATCAGCCACACACTATTGGACATAGGCCTCCCCAAGAAAGGGGGAATTTAGCTAATAATTGCCACGCTGGCAATCGCGTGTTTGCAATCGTAGAGCGCAGCTTTATCGATAAGGATACTGCTGCTCATCCCCACCCTGTGCTTTTAAGCCACAATGTTCAGGATATACCGCCATCTATCAGTTCTGGTATCTTAGTCACCTCTTACGACACCTTGTACTTTTCTACTCCGCCGGTACCACTAGGCTAACAAAATATAATACTCATAATAACAAAACAAACATAAATGTTTATACTGGGTGAGGATCGAACCCACGACCGTGTGCATATGGCAGGTATACTACCAACTGCACCACCAGTTCCGTCAAAATGTCAGAGACGCCATTGCATAAATTTCGGATATTACGTCGTCTCCAGAAATGGTGTTCCGACTCCCTCGTCCGTCGGTGACGGCAAGATATCTATTTCAATATCCGACCGCCGCGCGCCCTCACCGGATGCTGCGCAGGTATTCCTATTTCGAATATCGCATTAATATTTTAAACGAATTTTGTAATCATGCCGAAGAAGATTCTAAAGTACATTACGGGTTTATGCACCAACGGTCGTGGGTTCGATTTCCAACTCGGACAAATATTTATATGGTGATATTTATGTGTGTTCAGTGTCTGGGTGTTAAATATATGTGGTCCGATGTACGCAACACAAGTATTTTAACCGGCTTATCATGAAATCAGGTTAATATATGAGATGTTGTGGGAATTTATTTATTTAAGGAAAGCAAGAATGTCTGTCAGGATAAAAAAAGTTCTTTAATCTTAAAAGAAACAAGTACTCGTACTATGTACGTAAGTAAGTATAAGTAATATGTACTCAGACATTTGATAGTGATTTTCTATGAGTTATGGTACTAAAACGTGATCTCTTCTTGAGTAAACTCGAAGTTGCCCAACCGGCTGTGCAACTCGTCGTGTCTAGGCGACTCAAAAATAAGGACATCCGAAAAAGAAATAGTTGAATTGGCAATAGGCAGGGTCAATAGCAAGCAGAACTGAAACCAATGGAGCTGCAAAGTTCTGAAATGAAGATCATGAATCGGCGACCTTAGAATTAGACGTCTAACCAAGGGCGGGCCAAGACAAGATCTAATTACACCCACAGGATCGCGATAACAGTATATATATATAATATACTATTCGTTGATAATGACATCACTAGTTGAATTTAATTCCAATTGATGATGGAACAAGTCACATCTTTTTACATATCGCATAACGACTGATGGATCTCCCCAAGAGATTTTAAATAAGATCTTATTACCTTATTGTTACCGGCTGCACTCCAAATGGATCCTCAGTTCCAGTACCTCAGGACTGCACTAGGGTGGGAGGTATTATTGTACACCGCCGGTACTCTATAAGCATGACAGTATTTATAGCCATTTATTATCGCTAATGTTTTGGATTGGACGTACATCAATTCAAGAAAGGTGCTGAACACCGGTAACTCTTCACCGACTATTAAAGAATTTTTTAATATGCATAATGTGGTATTAATTTAGTGGTTATTTTAGAGTTCACTTTAGCTGAAATAACACCAACAGAATCCAAATTAAACACTTAAATACAAACATACAACATTTGCACAAAATATCAAAGTATTTGGTGATATTAATTACATTTGGTTCGCCACAACACAACTTTGTTTGGATAGCATTTTCAACGACAACACGACTAATTCATTATATTTCAAACCGAAAAGCACAGGTTTTACGTATTGATTTTGTTAAAGCACCATTATATTTCTGATGTACGTTAACTTATATTTTTTATATCATTTGTATTAATTGCGTTTATTTATACAAATATATTTGACACGTTTATCTATTTTTTATATATATTGTCTGCAACACTATATTTATATTTTTTCTGTTTCGTGTAATGGTTGACTGGAAGATAATGCCATCTGGCATTAAGTCCGCTATTTGTAAATTTTGTAACATTTTGTGCAATAAAGTTAAATAAATAAATTTAAAAAATATTATTTAAGCCTGTGTTATTTCGTTTAAATGATAGTTTAAAATTAAATTTATGTCCCAAACAGGTGTCGAAAATTTTTAATAATGGTGTCGCAACACAAATGCATTCTTAGGCAATTGATTGGTTCAGGCAATTTTTTTCTTAGTATAGTAAAATTATACCTACATTTTATTACTTTTATGATAGACGGACCCGATGGCGCAGATCGCATCGAATATATGTTGGGCTATTATGGTTATGGGTTCGATCTCCACTCTGAACAAATATTTATTTTATTTATTTTTGTGTTTGTGCTTTGTCTAAATCTTAAATAGTATTTCATTTACATATTCCACTGTTGTTTAATGTCCATAGCACACGTGCTTTAAGCAACTCATTTAGGAGTCAGTCAATGTATCAGATATAGTGTGAATTGAATATTTTATTATAAACAAAAAGTAATATTTAATACATGGTAGACTGAAAGCTTTGAACATTTGCAATTTGTGATTCCTCTGTTATCTGATGTCCGTAACACAAATACATTAAGGGTTTTATCTCGGTGTCAAGACAACATGTGAGATGTTAAGTGAATTATTAAAAAAAAGGAATATTCAATTTTAATTCAAGATCTTTACTTTTAATCGGTGCAATTTATAAAAGTCAGGTTAGATAAAGTTTGTATGTACCACGAAACTAGCGGTAGTACAAATCGACTTCTTCAAAATGTATCATATATTTATATCATACGTAGTACGAAACTGTGCAAATCCCACTTCTAGCTATTTCCTAAAAAATAATGTTTTAATAATGATTAAATTATAGCATTTTATGCATACAATTGCCATTTTGGCCTAGGGTGTCGATTACAGAGCACAGCTAGGCGATGGCAATACCACTTGCTTATAACCGCCCTTCTGATTTGACCGATGCTGTAAATTTTTTTCTAATTATGTACTCTACTACAGACTACTTCGCATTGACACGACTTTGCACTGACACGACTTCGCATTGACACGACTTCGTACTGACACAACTTTGGACGGATACCTAAAAAATTAACGTATGCACTAGTTACACATTTCGAAAAGGGAGTAAAATTATAAGGAAAGTTTGGATCTCATTGTTTTTATGATTTTTAAAAGATTTGACAGTTTTTTACATCCAAATTCAAATTAGAGCAGATCTTAAATATTTTCCATATACACTGTTTATCTCTATTGTGCACTCTTAAGAGGTGACTTGTAATAATTAATTTATAAAAATAATGTTTTTCAGAGCGTGAATCTGAAGTTTTATTAATATTATTGCTAATTTTAAGATATTTTTATATAAACAAAAAAATCCATAGAATCGTATATATAGGATTAGTATAAAGTAGTTATAAAGGTCCTTTTTTAATATACGAGCTGTGGATTTTGAATGAATAAAAAAAATAAATATATATTTAATTTATAGTATATATATATTAGATAGATAAATTTAACTTGGTTATGATATTGTGCGATATTTATAAACGCCAGAGGATATCAACAAGATTGGCCAGCCCCATTATTCGGGACACGCGAGCGTCTTAATTAATATTAACGGGGTGACGATGGCACTACCGTATTTGCAATAATGGCGCTGTCCATCCAAAATAATTTACGTTGAATATACCCATCTAAAGTCATAATAACATGCGGTGAAAAAAATTTTTTTTTTAATATATATTTAATAGTAAAACAAAATTGTTGGATCATCGTCATTATTATCATATTAGCCATTGGATATCTACTGTTGGACATAGACCTTCCAAAGAAAGGGGAAATGTTGCCCCTAATTGCGCTGCAGCGCAGCGCTGGGAAAGCGTGTTGGCAATAGCAGAGCGTGGCTTTCGAGCTAGATTACTGTTGTTTATTCCCACCCTGTGCATTTAAGCTACTCTTCTCCACATAGATATATTGCCATCTGTCGGTTCTGGTACCTTAGTTTCGTTTACGACACCTGGTACAGGAGGAGGTACTATTCTACTGAGCCAGCCTTACAGGGCAATGTTTAGGTAATTTTCATATTTAAATGTCGTTCTTTTTACCCTCTTTGGATGGATTTTATTTAAAATATTATTTATAAAAAATCATGAAATTTGTAGAAATAGCAATAAACGATTTTGATGAATTGGGATGTGGATAGAACCTTAGGAAAGAACAAATTAACAACATCCATCCAATCCATAGTAATGTAAGCAATGTTATTAGGTGGTGAAAAAAATGGGAGCAAATGTCTTTGTATCAAACTTCGTTAGCGGTAATTGAATAAAAAAAATCATAATAATGATAATATTAATACAACATCTCATAAATTGACCTGACTCGGAGATAATTCGCTGAAAACACCTGTGTAATGGGAATCAGACAACAGAGGAATCACAAATATCATCATATAAATGTTTATACTGAGTGGATCGAACCCACGACCTTAGGCGCATAAGATAGGATCACTAACATAATTCCGCATATCAAGGTTAGGTAAAGTTATTGCTATCTTTCGCATGTATAGTTATGACTCTAATATGATTAGCTGCTTATTAATACAATTGTATATTAAAGGGCAGACGTCAACTCGATGAACAACCCCCATTATTCGGGGCGCGTGAGGGTTATATCAAATAAAACAAGGCATCGATGGCACTGCCGGGACGGTCGGTAATATCGTTCTGGAGTCAAGGCAGTAAAAGAAGATGGCGTAGGTCGTTCCAACGCCGTTTATTATCTGCATTGGCATGGAATAAATGTCACGTATATATGTGCTTGCGGTTGTTCTAATCTATTATAGTGTTACAATGGGAAAATATACGTATTTTTGCTTGTGGCATTCAAACTACTAACCCGATTTTGAAAATTCTTTACTAACATTCATTCATAACAGAACATTCTTCTGTACTACAACCAGCAAATATTTTGTAAAGGTATATTTACAAAACAAAAAGAGAAAAGCATAACATTACCCAGTAATTTTACTGGCTCTCTCAACTTTCTAACCGGCCCACAGCATTGTGACCACTATTTGGCAGTAGAAATAGGTGAGAGCAAGGTATACCAATACAGTCGAACTTTGAACGAAGTCTACCTCATTGTGATTTATCATGGTTAGTTTCAAGAAACATGAATAATATTCTTATTATATTATAGCAATGGGCACGTCAAAGGGCGGACGTCAACTACGTAGATTAACCAAGCCCATTATTCGGGGCACGTGAACGTAATAGCAAATATTATCGGGCATCGATGGCAGGCCGCTTAATACCGTTCTGGGGCCATCGCCGTAAAAGAAAATGGCGTAGGTAATTTCGAGGTCATTTATTATCTCTGTTACCAAGATAAATATGTCGGACATATGTTTGGCAGTATTGCTAATCTATTAGGTCCTTACATATCAAATTATTATCATTTGTCGTACTGATCACTTTGATCTAAAATATCTGATCTTTGGTTAAGAATTCAAATTAATTTAGCTGGTACATTTGAGTATTGAAAGCTGTCATTCATTTGTTTTTTTCTTTGGCTTCACTTATTACCACAATAGAAAACATGAAATATCGGTATATTTACGAGTATGAGTCTTACTGTACACGACCAGTACTACAGAAACAGCTGGAAGGATTAATGATGTGTACGACGCTGGTGTCGCATAAGAAAGCACGGTATGTTTTTGGTTTCAACGTCGTGGATAGCCGGAAACCAAAGTAAAAAATGAAGAATTGATGGCTATTGTGGAAGCGGATCCTTCATAGCACTTCACAGCTCCAGGCTGCGTCGACTGCTGTGTTACTTTGTTCAACCGACACAATAATGAAGAGATTGTTAATCGAATCATTACTTGTGATCAAAAGCGGATACGGAACAATAATCGGAAGCGCCTAAGCGAAAATTTACTCAGAAAATTTTACTTGCGTATGTTTGGTTGACTAGTGCTGGTGTCGTTTACTACAGCTTTCTTAAATTTGGCCAATCGATTAAGGCAGATATTTATCGACAGCAACTGCAAACCATGAAAGAAGAACTAGCTGCTAAATAACCGAGATTAGATAACAATCGCTCTAGGCCACTGCTGCTTGATGGCTATACAAGACCACACACAACACTGCAAACAACCGTTAAGGTACATGGGCTTACCCATGTACCAGGTACTATTCTACTCCGCGGGTATCTCAAGGCAAGTAATCAAAGGCCACATACAGTCAAAGCCATTTTATTCAAGTAGGTCTATTACACGCAGGTTACATTGCACTTTTAAATCGTCATCTTCTTATAATCTGATGACGGGTTGGGTAAGGTCAAAAATGATGAAATACCTGTCCATTCATTAGTTTTTTTTGTAGCAAGTGTCAGAAGGAATTCCAACAACATCATATCTGACTCAATGTGTGGGCAGTTCAACAGTTTCTTTTTAATATAGATAAATTTACAAAAGCCTTTTTCTCTTCTTCCAATCATTTTTAGTAGGCATAGTTCCTCAAATCATTCTGTCGTAAATATTGGCAATATGCTACATACATACAATGATGACTGCACAGTCAATATATCTATATGTTGAAATAATAATGTAAAAAGTTAAATGAACCGCGATTTAAAGCCGTTAAAAATGTAGTTTTATTATGAGTAGTGAATTTATAAATGTTTCATATAAAACTAAGAGGTTTAAAAAAATAATTGCACGTGTACACATTAAAACACTATAAAATATAAAAATATATATCAAAAGTTATATTTGATTTAGACTTTTATTAATAGTTGTACTGTCTGTAACGTAATTTAAGGTTAAATAAAGACTATTAAGACCATTTTACCCTTAAGCAGACAAACTCGGATGCAGAATATAGCTATGAAATTTGATCAATCTTTCAATCAAATCTTTATTGTCAATACAAGTTTATAAGGTTGTTAAGAAATAGTACATATAAGTGTCAAACAATGTTTATTTATGAGTAACGATAGTTATTGGGCTTAATGGTATTACTAACAAGTCAGACATCAGATATCACACAAAAATTCTTTTAAATTATAGTAGCATTTTTATATCAATACATCTCGTATTTTTTCAAGGTGAGTGTTGTGTCACGTATCCCTTCGTATTCGATTATATATTCGCGGAACATAGCCAAATTAAAATTGCTGAAAGGGAATTGTTTTACATGGGAACATATTTAACATAATTTTTGAGCATGGCGATTACTTTTCTTGAATGGAAACATCACAATGTTGTATTTTACAAACATTGCATATTCAAAGACATACAAAACCAGACAATTTTTTTTTTTTAAAGTAAGATTCACAACAATCAGTAAGACGGAGGTTGTACATAGCACGTATACATTTATTTTGGGCTTGAAAAATATGGCATCGGCCTATTACATTTACCGAAAATATAACACCATTCCAGAGAATTGAGAGTGGATTATAGTTAAGACCCAAACAGTATCTGACTCGATTTCGTTTTGTCGTTCTATGGATTTTGGCGATAAGACATTTGTACGTCAAAAATTGCGTGTTACCATACCGTTACCATACCGTCTCACTGTCATATTATTCGTGCCAGAGAACACAAAAGGCACTATGTTTATGTTTACTGAACACGTCGCTTCACTAAATGTGTGTAATGAATTTCAGAGATCGTCGCTTATTCACAAAACAGGCCCGCATGTCAACAAACGCGATGTTGTAATTAAGCTGATCCATCAGTGGAGCTGTCAACTGCGTTTGTTTCATGTGTTTCCTTTGCTATTTAGAATAGTCTACATGTTAGATGGTGGATAACATATGTATGTATGGATTAGTTATGTTTTCATTACTGTTTTTTATTATAACCACTAAGGTATAAATGTCTCGACAACAGATTGTTTCGTCGAAAAACTTTCATAACGTCAAAGGAATACCGCGTATGATTACCAGCGGTAAGTAATCGCCTAACTGATATTATTTTGTAATAGTTAGCTACTTGCTAGCTACTACTAGCTACTTTTCAATCATTATCATCACCATATCGGCCATTAAAAGTCCATTGCTGGACATACGTTTCCTCAAAAAAGGAAGAATTTTAATAGTCTAATGTAATATTTTACATAAAATTTATTACAATAGTTACACGAGACTTTCTTTGCGAGGAAATGTGCATGTGTTGAGTTGTTGGCCTCAATAAAATGTTCTATAACAAATTATGAAGTAGATTATTTTTTTATAATTAGTTCTTAGATTAACTACATCATATCATGGCGTATTAGTAATGGCAGTATCGTGCCAGGTTTAATCCAAGTCCGCTCAGCCTATTTTCTAAGAGCGATGAAACATGGAAGTATAGACCCAAAGTTATATTAGCAATCGAATATTATTAGCTATAATTTGCATTGTACTTCAGGGACTTATTTACGATTAGTGCAATTTTTGAAGAAGCTTAGCCAATTTTCTCTGTAATATATATTTAAGCGCTCCCAAAAAATGTTCATTGCTTGTTGTTATTTCCACCATTTTATAGAAAGAGACGATACATCTAATATATTATCGTTAATGTTTCAGCACTATGGTCAACTTTTGTCGAAACCAGACTCACTTTTAAATTTATAATGTCAATAAGGACTTGTTCCGTAAAATTCTATGCATACCGTCCATAATTAATTTGCATACGGACCGCTTCATGAACTTTGACAAAGGATTTGTGATGTTGTGGAAGTGCGGATGCAAACCAGAATTTAATTTTAATGTTAGGCAAATTGTTTTCCGAGAAATTCTTTTCACTCCGGTCACCAGTGCGGGGAACTGACTAAACGAGAAAATTCTTTTGGCAAAGTCACTGCTTGCAAAAGGAAGACGGTTTTTTTTCTATTTCCTTTTCTATGTGGTGTGGTGTACTAACTAAACAGTTAGAAATAGGGCTTGTGGTATATTCACATACCTCTAATATGTCTAAATTACTTTGCTATTGGCTATGTGAAGAAATGAAAATGATTATATATCACTTTTTTCAATTGATATCCTTTTTGCACAGGTATATAATAATTTTATAAATATCTTTACTATTTCAAAGGTACTGGTCCAATCAATCCCCTTAAGAGATTGCACTCAATTGATGTCATAATAATATTATTATTTTATTTAACTGAATTTCCTTTTTTTTTAATTGAAATATGTCCTGCCCTTTACAAATGTAACCTACATCGAGAAGTCACTGACTTCATAGAGTAAGACCTCTATATCTTTAGTGCATAAATTAATAGTATATAAATAGTAAAAGTCAAAACGCGTCTGTATAATATATATGTTTATATATTTTATGTTGATATTTGTACTTTGAAAGTCATACAAGTTTTTGTTACTAGTTTTTACTTTAATATGTACCATGGAAATAATATTCATGTTATTGTACTTGTGTAACGTCTAGAGAAATTTGTCGAAAGCGATTTATAGTCCCCCGTGGCCTAAATATTCATATTAGTCGTGTACACGGGGGTCCTTCACGCCTGCAGTCTCAGCAGTTGCAGCAGTCTTAGTCCGCATTTCTTCCTTCTCTGACTAAACTACCTTCATTAAAAACAAAGATTCGTGTTCTGAAACATATTCCTAAAGCCGCAAGAAGTCTAGCGGCGGCTAAATTATCCCAGCTAATTGACAAATGCGTTAAAGGTAATTCTGAAAGGGATTGGTTAGCGTTACTAACATTTGCATACAAGTTCCTTAGAATACCTTTTTGGACAGGAATCTTTCTTTGACAGTGAAGGTTAAAAATAATATAATTAATGACAAATATTGGGAAGATTTTTTTTCACCAGACATTTTTTCAGACAGTAAACGTGGTTTGTCAGGGCGTCGATCCCTAAGTAATGTCGTCGAGTCTAAAGTCCACGACGGAGACCTAAGTGGTGCGGCTCGTGCCTTACTTTCTGACTGTTCCCTTGCACAAAGAAATGGGGATACTCTGGATGTACTCAAGGTTAAACTTTCGTCCCCCAGACGGAACCTAAACTTTCCTTTAGAGCCTGATTTGAGCAGTGATTATCTCACGGTGGATGCACAAAAAGTAAGACAAGCAATTGCGTCTTTTGAGAGTGGGTCTGCGGCTGGACTTGATGGTCTCCGACTGATCACTTAAGGAGTTGACACCAGCTGCGGCTGGCGATAATGATGTTATTCTCCTAAAACCTTTAACTCCTTTAACTCGACGGCGAGCGTGACATCATTTTTACCAGAGCTAAGGATCATGCCCTTAGTTTGTAACCGTTCTTATACCAATGCTACTCACGGCCTAGTCATCTTTATTTTGACGAGGATCGCATTCAATCCCAGGTCGGAGTTCAGCAGGGAGACCTTTTGGGGCCTCATCTATTTAGCTTGGCTATTCAAAAAGTCATTTCATCTTTGCAGTTCCAACTGAATGTCTAGTATTTGGACGATGGCACTACCAGGGGAGAGCCGGAAGTGGTGATTGGGGACATACAAAAGCTCATTACTGGTTTTGGTGATTTGGGGCTCACCTTCAACACATCTAAATGCGAGATATATTTTTGTTCAGGAGTGACTTCTTTGGAGTTTCTTCTCTCAAAGAGTAGAAGCTACAGTCACTAAAATTAAGATTTTGTATAAATTAAATTTATCTCTGTTAGGCTCTCTAATCTTTCCGGAGGGTATATCAGAGGTGCTTATTTCCAAGACTTTGACTTTGTCATTCGCTAAACAATATTTGAAACAGCTTCACGTTGCCCTAACAATTTTGCGGAGTTGCCTGTCAACGCCGCGTTTGTCTTATTTTGTCCGCACCACACCTGTTTGGTTGTACTACGGAGAAAATCCTTAACCTTAGAACTGGGGTAGAGATGGCTCGATTACGCGCAGCATCCAGGTCTTAATCAGGTGTGTGGGTTCAAACTATTCCTTCGCCAAATTTGGGGACGCTGCTAGATAATGACACCCTACGCATAGCAGTGACATTGCGCCTGGGCTGCAGAATCTGCGAGCCGCATGATTTCAGGTGTGGGGCTGAAGTGGATGCCCTGGGTCGGCACGGCCTTCATTTTCTTCGAAGTGCAGGTAGACTATCTAGGCACTACTCTGTAAATGAGATCATTAGAAGAGCCCTCGTGTCAGCTGGGGTCACTTCTGTTCTTGAGCCACCAGGACTTAGTCGTACCGATGGAAAGCGATCCGATGGCCTGTCTTTGATACCGTGGGAGAGAGATTGTCGCGTTTTATGGGATTTTACAAGTGTTTGTACTTTAGGTCCCTCGCATTTGTCCTCAACTGTGGCCAAATCGGGTGCTGCAGCGGAAACGGCTGCCAGACTCAAAACAGTTTATTGGCAGCTAATTATTCTTTCGTGCCAGTTGCTCTTGAAACATCTGGTGTATGGAATAAAGAAAGAAACTGCTTCATTAAAGAATTATTAAAGTTTGGTAGACCGCTCCAGGGTTTTTCTGATGCAGAAGATCTCGCTTGCTGTGCAGCGTAGAAATGCTGCAAGCATTCTGGGGACCTTTGGGTCAAGTATGCCCCTTTTATAGAAAGCGTAATTTTTTTGTTTAAATTCAAAAATAATATGTATTAATTATAAGAAACAAAATAAGACAAATAAACGACTTAAATAAATATATTCAATACAACATAGAAAAACATAAATATTTATGTCATCATATAAATATTTGTCCTAGATAGGTATTGAACCCACGACCTTTGGCGCACAAGACAGGATTACTACCATCTGCTACATCAGGCCCATGAAAAACCTCCTTGGAGTTTATTAATTTTAATTCTGTTTTAACAATTACTATTTTATTTTCGCATATTATGCATTTTTTCGCTATATCATCTTTACAGTCATTGCAAGTCCACCACTGAAAAAAGGCCTCCCCAAGGAAGTGTTAGCAATCGCAGAGAGTTGCTTTCGCGACAAGGATGCTGCTGCCCATCCCCACCGCTATCTGTCGGTGCTGTTACCTCAGTCCCCTCTTACGAAGATATGGAGTATAAGAAAGATATACAATTTTACTCTGCCGGTAACTCACGGCAAGATAAGTAAAACTTTTCGCTAAATGAGTAAAAATAATTTTAAATTCTTACATTCATAATATTCAATTATAAAAGAAACTGTCAATGAGCAAGCAAATAATGATTATAATCATTATGTGCTTGGTACTATTATTCGCTGTAACGCACAAAGCGAATTCGTTAAGTTTCATGACCCAACTGTTAAGTCCTTTTATGCGAAACTCTTGTTAAATAGACTCTAGTACTTCGCTTCACTTGAAATATAGAGAATAACAAGTTATATTCCAATTATTTTTTCCTACAATTTTAGAATAAGATTAATTTAATTAATTTAATTCATTAGACATGGTCTCATAAAACGTTTCTGCGTATTTCACTACCAACAATTTTATGCAAAAACCATCTCGCTTGTTCATAATTTATGAAATTTTAATAAACCCCGCTGTAGCGAACATTTAGCTTCAAATAAAGCTTGCTTTTTAATAATTTACGACTTTTGCCCGCCAGTACCGACACGGATTTTATTTTCAGTTATAAACAGGTCTCGCGTTTGTTGAAAGCAAATAACGCGGGTCCCACTTATGTTTTTCCAGTAAAAATAAGCTGAAACATAGGTTAATCTGTGTATGTAAAAAATATAACGTGGAGTGCGTTTTGTTTTCCATGTAAGAGGATAAATGTACTTTAAAGCTGTTGCTAATATTTTCACTTTTAAGCTGTATGGAATAAACACGTTTTTTTTTGTTTCGTGAATATCAAATGTTTTCTTATTGTTTATTGACTTTTTTTAAATCAAATATTCCGGGTAGAGTATTTATTTGTTCGATGATTTTCCGAAGATATTTTTAACTGGACAGAAATAAATCTATATCATAGAACTCGAAATTTTTAGTATTTGTAACTAGAATAAAGCAGATTTAAACACATTATCTAAAAACTTTGCAGTTTTCCAAAGATTAGATAAGTCAAATTACATTAAGATTATAAGTTTAAGTCGACAATTAAGCACATATTTTGAGTAATAAGAGTATTAAGCCTCATCGCAGCCTATAGACGATCAGAAGGATGTCGCTATCGCGTTGCCACTTGTGACTTGCAGATATAATGTCAAATTACCCAGTAATTTTACTGCCTCTTTCACCCTTCAAACCGGAACACAGCAATCAAAACACTGGTATTTGGTGGTTGGAATAGGTGAGAGTAAGGTACCGATGCAGGCGTCCTGCATATGAGGTCTACCTATCGCTGCCATCCGTCTGGAACTCCCTGGATTTGTTGTCTAGTTTAAAGGGCGTCCGGGGGCCGTCTAGCAGTTGTTTTTGTCCAGAGAAACACGGACACTCTTCTTGCCATGGGAAGATCAATTTTATTTTTATATATAAGCGATAAATTAACATACACAATAGTTAAAAAATCATTCAATTCGAATGACCCCCCCCCCCCCCCACGCACCCCCCCCCCGCCCACCCCCCCCCCCCCCCCCCCCCCTATGCCCGCACCGCGTGCTCATCTGAGCCACCCCTAACTCATTTGCACGCACACATACCAGGAGTAAATCGAAAAGACAGGCAAGTACTTTTTCATAGGTGTCAGGGGGAAAAAATTGTTTCACCCAAATTTCTGGGAGTTTTACCGTGTCAGCAATTTAGGTGAGTGCAGCCCTAGGTCTACCAAATGTAACATATAAATAGATCAGACAACAATAAAGTGAGTAAGTAAAAACTAAACGGGTGTTCGAGTGGACAATATAATGTTCAGATATATATTTATTATTTATTTATGTCTGAGACTAAATGTCCGAATTAATATAAAATTATTTTTGTTTTTTTTGTTTATATATTTCATTGTGAACAATCACACACACTATTATTTGAGATTTGATGATTTTATAAATATTGTAAATAAGAAAAATAAAAGACAACTGCGTTAGCTGTGTAATTAGGCGCGGGCCGTATAATTGGCGATTGTTTTAAATAAATACATATTTGCCATTTATACAGTTTGTTATTATAACTTACTGTATAATACGTTCTTTACGTTGAAATATATATAAACAAATCAACAAAATAAAAAATAATAGTTTGGACATTTAGTCTCAGACAAACACTTCGTCAAAATAGTTTCCCAACTATCTGCAAATATATCGCAGTCGGACTGTCGACACAAGAGTGAATTTAGTGATAATATAAATATTAAATATATAATATTCACATAACATCTCATGCATTGACCTGATTCCGAGGTAAGAAGCTTGAAACATTTGTGTTATACACATCAGATAACAGAGGAATCACAAATATAATACTTAAATACATATTTTTATCACAAATATCATATATATAGATTTCTCTTGGAAGACATCAAACCCATAACGCATTAAATAAGATCCCTACCATTTGCGCCATCTGACCCATCATTGTTGATGAATCGACAAACTTGAAATTTTAGGACACAACGACCTCGAGTATCGTGAATTACCACTGAAAGTTGAATAATCCCTATGAGAACTTATTGGGTGAAGGCGTTAATAAAATATAAATTAAGGTACAAATCAATGATGCTAGCTCTGTTAAACTTGGAACAAAGCGATAAAAGTTTTTCGGGCCACTCCCTAAGTTGCTAAAATTAAACTCATGAAAATTTCATGTCCAAATTGTTCATCTGTGCCCGTAAACTTTGGCAAAAGGAAGCTCTTGTTTTTGAACTATCATTCATTATTCACGGGGAAGGCTCACCAGTAAACTTTGGAACTACGCGCCCTTTATCGAAGGCTTTTAAACATTCTGACGTGTGTGGCATATTATGCCAGAAGCTTGTTCTATATTTATGTTACACCTATATATTATTGCCTACAAACTTACAATCATACTATACACGCAACAATACGCCAATCTCATCATATCCTAATTTAGAATAGAATAGAACTGAACTGACAGATGGCGGTATAAACACACCGAAACAGCATAGCCCAATTGCAACAGGAAAGGAATTGGCATCAGCAACCCCGTTACGAAGCTACGCATTGAGATTCCCGCCAAGTTTGCCCAGCGCTGCAATTATAGGCGAAATACCCCTTTTCTTGAGGAGGATTTTGTCCAGCAGTGAACATTCCACGGTTGCTATAATGTTGATGATAATTTGTTTTTTTATCTTTCTTGAGCAGATTAATTAAATTTAAAAATTATTTTACTGCACCGTATTTGGTTTGAGGACACGAAGCCAATCCCAAACGGTTGTAAGATTTATTTGCCTTAGGGATTCTCTTCATGTATCTAATTAGAGGCTATTTCGTTTGGAATAAGGCCTTAGCAGAATCAAGAATAATGGAAAAAGGCCGTGGAATAAACAACAACGATTTGTCATTGTTGTTGCGACGCCGCGATATTTTTAGTTTCCTTCTTTATAATCCCAATTCCCAAAAAGCTGTTCGGGAAGTCTTTAACAACGTGGTCTTCAATAATATTTAAAACCACACTGGTTCAAAAAGAAAACAATCGTTCGTATTCAATCTTTTTTTGAATCCAGACCATAGTATAAACAGTAGTACATTTACATACTGTTTTTATTTTTTCTACATTTTTTTAGTTTTTGGTCCCTTTTCTGTTCTGCCCGATGGTTGACTGGTAGATAATATCTATTGGTTTAAGTTTGCTATTAGTATATTCTTGTATATATGTGCAAAAATAATAATACCTAGACAGAAAACAAGTAATTGAAGCAGGCTGAAGGCAGTTTGAGTATGTGTTTCGGAGTAGCAGATATCTTTTTGTGGAATTAGCAACTATACACTAAATAACAGTTTAACAAATTAATTAACTTTAAGTCCACAAAATCCTTTAAACACCGTTTAAACACGCCATTACCTAACCATCGCCATGTGTCTAACAAAGGAGTTAAGTAAGGTTTGACTTGTAAAAAGTTTAATAGACCAGTACGTTTAATTTAATTCTACAACGCATACCACAGTACGGCCGATTTTCTCTCTGGTTCAAATAGTCTTTAAAATTAAAGTAATCTATCAGTATCATATCAGCAATAAGACGTCCACTGCGGGATATAGGCCCCCCCTAGTAATTTTAGTCAGATCGTCTATCCATCTTGTGGGTGGACGCCCTACGCTGCGCTTGCCGGTACGTGGTCTCCATTTCAGAACCTTATGACTCCATCGGCCATCTGTTCTGCGTACCAAATGCCTTACCCACTGCCACTTGGACTTACTGGGCTCCTCCTTACTCCTGGGCCTCTAGTATTTTACTCTACCAACACCCTACGGCAACTTCTTCCCGATTTGTTTGTGCGTTTTAACTCAAAAGATACTTGACCTGTTTTAAAACTTCTCTCGCCATTACAAATAAACTACATCTTAGTGAATAACAAATGATATAAAATAATATTTTCTGTTTCGTGTAATGGTTGACTGGGAGATAATGCCAACTGGCATTAAGTCCACCATTTGTACATTTTGTAATATTTTGTGCAATAAAGTTCAATAAATAAAATAACATGGACTGTATCATAAATTACGTAATTATCTATATTATATTTCCATATTTTAATGGGAAAGAGAAACTACGCGAGTAAAATCTCGGAACGATGCTCGTATTTAATTAACCAGAACATTTTTTTAAAAAAGGTTACAACACTTATTTCTTTATCAACCGTCTTCATAATAAGAACATTTTATAAATAACAGCGATGGCATTGTCTAGGCTGGGTCGTGTATTCTGGATGAAAAATGATGATTTACGAGTACATCCACCCGCCTCTAATGGTGTGGCCCAAATTATTAATGGTTCTATGCGACTACCGGCCATACTAAGGCTGTGTCATCAATTTTGGAACAGCTATACCCGGAATCGTTGTTCTGAAATTCAAATGGTTGGCTTGATGTATTGTCTAGTCTTAATGTCGTTAGTTATGAATATAAAGCGATTAGAACACAACAATTATGGCGGATGGCATCTAAATGGAGTCACGCGAGGGTGGCTTGCAGCGTTGTACAAACTAGATAGATAAAGTGAATAGTTTGATAAACTTATATGATTGGAGGTACTGTTGTCAAAATTGAGAATACTTTGGTAATGTTTGACAGACCTATAATAATCGATGACGATTACGGTCTATAGATCCATCTGATGAATATTTGTATTTGTTTTGTGTCGGGGTGTTATTTATATGCAATAAAGTATAGTGATTGTAATACGTCTGTTGTCTGATATCCGTAACCCAAGTGCTCGAAGCGACTTATCTAGTCAGGACAATATATAAATTGTCGTGTAATTTATATATTTTTAAAAAATATTTGTGTCATAAGAGCACTCAATACTCTCTGTCACGTTTGTTTCTTTGAATTGATATTTACTGTGATAAAATAAGAATACAAACACTTAAGTACAGTATACGCTTTATAGACATTAATAGCCAAATAGTTCATTTTAAAGGTACAGTCAGGCATAAAGATATATATAAGACATAAATATTTTCAATTACATTTGTTTGCAATCGACTGCGAAAAAAATGGGCAAAAACATTAGAGGGACCTTTACTGTGTCAATTCGCCCCCTGGCGCTAATAACGAGACATGGACGAATTCAATCAACTGCCGTCTCCTGGCAGCTTTTTTGTGCATTTTTATTTTATAAAAGTTTGAATATGCCATCAAATATTCTCATCATTTTTTTATATTGCTACCACGATTCGGTAAATTCACTCAACACACGGAAGTCAACTACAATTAGCATATTCTGACAATAGAAGTATATAACTTAGTTCTTATAAAAAGGTAACCTGCATTGGAAACTCAATCTTACCTATTTATACCGGTAAATAAGAAAGTATTGTCGTATTTGCATGACTGTGTTCCGGTTTGCAGGGTGAGAGACGCCGTAAAATTACTGAGTAAGCTGACAAAATATCTTTGCTAGTGATATCCTTGAGATATTATGAGCGTCTATAGGCTGCGGTGACGTTTACTATCACGCGGACTACACATTTGCTTATCAACCTGGTATAATAATAAAAAGAACCAACTTCCAAACGTGTCGTAAGGTACCAGCAGAATAAAATAGTACCTCCCACTGTGACGAGGTGCCGTAAGATGCGACTAAGGTACCATAACCGACAGATGGCGGTATATCCATCTAAAACAATACAGTTTAAATGCACAAGGTGGGGATGGGCAGCAGCATCTCCGTCGTGATAGCTGCGCTCTGCGATTGCCAACACGCTTGCCCAGCGCGGCAATTATGGGTAAAAAGCCTGCTTGCTTAGAGAGTCTTGTATCCAGCAGTGAACTTCTAATGGCTGGTATGATAATGATGAACTTCCAAACGCCTGACATACATAATAAACGCTAAGATAATTGCCTAATTATCCACGTCACGTTCTTATTTTTTGAAACTTCTATTGACACAAAGAAAGTATAAGCGAAATTGGTCCAGCTATTCAAGTATAATATCGTGATCAAGGGAAATAGGGATTCATTTTTATTTATTGTTATAATGTTGGTATAGAAGCACATGGATCGCGTGACGGTAAGCAGTAGCCTAGAACTTCGGTTCATCATAATGATAGTACTAGCGCGTCACTGGTCTCGTGACTTAAGATATTTTGTCACATTATCCAGGTGAAATCACCCTCTATCACCCTTCAAACTGTCATACATATTTTTCGTTTTTTATTCTTTTTTTGTTTTGACGTAAAATTTTCAACAATAACGACAGTACCTTATGAGCACTAAGCATTTTTTTAAATCACATTTAGTCTGATATAGACAACATTACTTACAATTTTAATTTCGATTTGACAGTATTTATAGAATCTAAGTTATATTGATAATTTCTAAAAATCAGTCAGAAATGGGCAACAACATTCCCGTTACGAAGCTACGCCTGTCTGATTGTGACCACACCTACCCATTGCGGCAATTATGAGCAAAATTCTTGGGGAGACCTGTGTCCAGCAGTGGACGTGGTATGGTTGTAATGATCGTGATGATAAGCACTATTATTTTATTAAAATACAAACAAACAAATTCAAACGGACAACGTAGATTCTATTCATAAGAAAGAGACATAATACTTTCACCACAAGAAAATACCGAAACTCTCGCTTCGAAATTTCTTTTCTGACCCGACCAATTTATTCTTACCCACATCCCCTTATTTCGCTATTCTGTTATAAATGTTTTTTTTTTGTCAGCAATAAGTACTTTTACGCCGCCGAAACATGCCACATCTTTATCAGACAGCTTTAATAAAAACCAAATGTATTTTTTATGAAAATTGTAAATCGCACATCGTCGGAATCCGTATCGTTATCTTCAGATCCGATCTTTATTGTTATTTGAGTCTCTTTATGTCTATCAGAGCGAGAAAAATAAAATAAGGTTTTCAATTACATCGAACCGATAAAATAAATGATTACGAGGTACATTTAAGGTTTTATTTGAAAACTCATAAGTAAGAGATAATATGTTTTTTGTTTTGTTCAAATTGTATTTAAATCAGATTTATGTCTAACATCATTTATCGGCTTTTTCGTTATGTTTAAAATTAATATGGTACCAATGTCAGAATATTGTAAACCTATATGATTTAACAAATTCCTTTAATATATAAAGAAATACATTAATAATCCTATAAAATAAGGTCTGTTCGTGAAAATATTTAACCATGAATTTTTAAAACAGGGCATGAGTAGAAATGTAAAAGAACTAACAGAACGATTGATTTAGGAAACACTTAAACACTTCCTCTAGAGCAAGTTTTCAGAAGCTCGACATTAAAAAAATAAGTTTTTTAATTACACCCAATTAAAAAGGTAAAAAAACATAATAATTTGAAGACTCGCTAATATATGGAAAGCACATTGAGTTAAATATAAACGAATCTATTTAAAAAGTAAGTTTAGTAAAGCCCTAATTTTACCTTATTCTAATTGATATCGAACAAATTATATTTGTTTACGCTTTGAGGTAATGGCAGAGATTAATAGTAGCTCCCTCTCCCTGAGCCAGGTGTCGCAAGAGACAACTAAGGTAACAGAACTGGAAGATGGCGGTATATCCTTTCGAAATCATCGTTCATACATTGTTCATCAACCAGCCTTTGAAAGTCCACTGCTGGACTTAGTCCTCCCAAAAAAGAGGGAATGTTGCCCATAATTGCCACCTTGGGCAAGTGTGTTGACAATCGCAGAGCGCAGCTATCGCTACGGGGATGCTGCTGCCGCCTGCTGTTAATTAGGGCTGCAATATTTTGGATGGATATACTTGTACCGGTACCTCACGGTACTTTACTAGTACCGCCGGCTCCATTCAAAGTAATGTATGTGTAGCTCAAATGCACGGGACGAGTATGCGCATCTCTTGCGACTGCCAACATGTTTTTCCAGCGCAGCTATTATGGGCTGAAAATTGCTTTTTTCTTAGGTAGGCCTTTATTCAGCAGTGGACTTTCAATGGCTGATAATGATGATAATTTTGAAACTATATTCTGTTTAATGCGTTTTCTTATGTTTGTAAAGCTAAATATTTTTGAACGCAACCTTCATAAAATCCTATATAATCTTTCAATTTCAGGTTCATACCAAGAGAAAATAGGACGTGCTCGAGAGTCGTCTGCGAGAGGCGTATGATTTTTGTATCTCCGTCAAAAGAAGGGGAGCGAGATATGCTTACCTCCGAAAACGCGAATTTCATACCTTCAAATTCATAAGGCTGTACGCGTAACTTGCTCCCGAAATTGCCGGGAACAAAAATGAATTTACGTAATGTTTTTGGTCCTCGTTTATTTTAGCGCCCTTTAAGCAGTGCGGATTTATATTATAAGTGAGTACTTTAAGAGGTCGAGGAAAGTATTCTCGGGTGAAAACATGTAAGCAAGTAAGATTTTGGAAAAAATTGCATTAAATATAGTATAATTTACAATAAGTCTCAAAAATGATATTTTTACCTGAACGCTCGATAGGTATCTGACCCATCGAATATTCAGATAAAACATGGATTTTATTCCATAGTAATATTGCATGTAAACCTCTTGAAAACTCTATAGATTCTTTTCTATAGACCCAAAAGTTTATTTTACTTAAATCTAAATAATAGACTGACATTAAGTTAAAAATGTTCTAAAGTTAAAAAATCGTTTTTCACATTTACATATTTTAAACAAGAAGAAGCCTTTATAAAAGGATAAGTTGACTAACTGAAATCAATTCAGGGCCTTAACTTGTGTTCGGAACTTGAAATTATGCAGAAGGGCTACTTGTATAACGTTGAGGAGGATTATTTTAAAAATTAACCCTCGAATGGGGTAAATGGTGGTGCAAACTCAGTATAAATTAAGTATACAAGTTTTTCATGAAGAATAGTGAACTATTTTTTTAAAAATCATCTCCTATAAGAGGGGTGCACAGTTAGAAACGCGGGTGAAACGGCGAGTGATGATAGATGGCTAGTGTTTATTATAAAAAATTGTTATAAACGCTTTTTTAAATTTTATTTATTTATTATATATAGATAATATATAATAAATAAATAAAATAAATTCCCACCACATCTGATACATTGATCTGACTCCGTGGTAAGTCGCTGAAAGCACTTGTGTTACGGACATCAGACAACATAGGAATCGCAAATATCCTACTTAAATATATATATTTAACACCCAGACAACAATTTAACAACAAACACAATTATCATCAAATAAATAGTTGCTATGGGTGGAAATCAAACCCACGACCCCTGGCGCACAATATAAGATCGCTACCAACTGCGCCATCGGGTCCGTCAAAATATGTATACATATGTTTATTACTCGTTCACCCCAGCATGGGTGATCATATCTGAACGAAATTTGGTACAGGTAATATTGATAGTTTCATCATCATCATAGCAGCCGTAAAAAGTTCACTGCTGGACAAAGCCCCCCCCCCCAAGGAAGAAAGAATTTGCCCACAATTGTTGCGCTGGGTAAGCATGCTGGTAATCGCAGAGTGTAGCTTCGCAACGGGAATGCTTTTGGCCAATTCCATATAAGCTAAACTGTTTCGGGTGGATACTTCGCCATCTGTCGGTTCCGTTACCTTAGTCGCCTCTTACGACCCCTGTCTCAGGGGGAGGAACTATTCTACGCTACCGGCATCTCACGGCTATTAATAAATAATTCATATCACAACATCTCATAACATTGTTTGAAGTTTGAGGTAAGTCGCTTAAAGAAGTTATGTTACGGACATTATATATTAGATGAATCACAAATATAATACGTAAATATAAATGCAACACCTAAACACAGAACATACGCAAACATTCATCATAGAAATGATATTGCAAGATGGGGATCGAACCCACGACCCTAAGCGCATAAAATAGGACCACTACTGTATGCGCTATCGGGCCCGATAAACAATTGCTATATTTTTTATTACTGCATCAGATCGACAAGCAAGCATACAGCTCATGTAAGTGCCCCAGTAACCAATAGACGCTTGAAATATCACAAAGATATCATAAGCGTGTTGCGAACCTTATGACTTGAAGATATTTTGTCACATCACCCAATAATTTCACAGCCACTCTCACCCTTCAAACCGAATCACAGTTGTGCGAACACTTCTCTTTGTATGAGGTCTATTTCCAAAAGATCATGTCTTGTGAATTCTACTCCGTTGAATCTGTCCATTTCCAAAGGATATTCAAGGGTATGTTGGTATTCTGCCATAATTGACCTGCTTGGTAGGTAGAGGTGGGTTATTCATAGCAGGCTTTGAAACGGGAACGTTGTTTCCCATGCCTCCCTATTGCATTTGAGCTACACAGTATTGATAGATTTATTGCTTCCTTACTTGAGTCCACTCATACCCGGTTCGAAGGGAGGTACTATTCTACACTGCGGGTATTTACAGCAATAGTATGACTATTCTATTAAATAGCCTCCAAAATTAACATGATTATAACTTAAGTAGCTTGTAATTGCATTACAATTAATGAGCCCGACTGCGTTAATGGTCGTGGGTTTGATCTTTGTTTAAAACAAACATTTATTTGTGTTTGTTCGATGTCTGGATGAAGAAGCGCTTTAAGAGACTAATCTTGAAATAGGTACGAGGTGTTGTTGTCGTGATAATTAATTTTGATAAAACGCAACTATTAACTAGTTTATTACTAACTAATATTTTTCATGAAATATGTAGCAAAAACATGTTAGACTCGATCGCAAAGACTGAAAGAACGTATTGCATGCAAAGGGGAGTGAGGGAGGTCTGCCCTCATTACTCCGGAACCCTTATGGCCCATCCGCATTCCTGCGCCGGGTGCTTCATTATCTGA
Source organism: Heortia vitessoides (assembly GCA_020976665.1). Classification (NCBI taxonomy): domain Eukaryota; kingdom Metazoa; phylum Arthropoda; class Insecta; order Lepidoptera; family Crambidae; genus Heortia; species Heortia vitessoides. The sequence goes on along the minus strand of JACJUM010002819.1, from coordinate 6,231,254 downwards.
TGAGAAACACTATGAAATCAATTAGAATACTTTTATCGAGATATAGTTAAGCTTACTTATCGTTTATGTTGTTTGGGCTAACCTAATACCATTTTATCAAGTTGACTCAATTTTATATACAAATGAATATTTTAAATGACAAACTATATTCATTTTCTTTTATATGTAAAAAATATATACAAAGAATCGTTATAATGTAAATCTTTTCTTTGTAAATAATACAATTAGAATGTCAAGCATTTTATATATTTATATATAAAAATTACATGTTACTATGTTTGTTTGGGATGAACATCTGAACTACTGAAACGATCATATTTTTTGTTTCGTGACTCATAATAGAACATTTTATGTGTCGATTTATAGTCGCAATATATTTGTGTGTGTATAGTTAAAATAAGTCAATGTCTGACGGATCAATTAGTAGTATATAGTACTGAGTCATATTTTTGTGCCGAAATGCGTGTAAAAGATATAAATATAACGGATATAAATATAGCTAAACAGGAATTTACAGACAGGCCTAATGGCGCAAATGGTAGTGATTCTATCTTGTGCACCAGGGGTCGTAAGTTTGATTTCCACCAAGAGCAAATATTTGTGATTTTTCTGTGTCTGGGTGTTAAATATCTGTATTCAAGTAGTATATTTGTTTTTCCTCTGTTGTCTGGCGTCCGTAAAACTAATGTCGACGACGGTTTAAGCGACTTACCACTTAAGTCAGGTCAATGTATGAGATGTTGTGGGAATTATAATTATTATTATTTATAATTACCGGCAGAGTAGAATAGTACCTCCCTCTGTACCGTGTGTCGTAAGACTAAGGTACCGAAACCGACACCTCCCTAGCTAGCTTGCTCCGCGTGGCAATTGATACTATGTTTTCTCTACCGGTACCCCGCGACTGGTATCTTATTAGTACAATACTTCAGATTTTCTTTGTTAATTTGTTTTTGTTAATGTTCTTCTTCATATCTATTAAACTGTCTTACATCAGCAACATTCACTTACAACATTTTACCTCTTTCTATATTTTCTAGTAAGAAGTCAATATAGCCTGTCATCAACATATCAGCGATTGGAAGTCAACTGCTGGACAAAGGCCTCCATAAGAAAGGAGGAATTTTGCCCGTATTGTCCGCGCTGGGCAAGTATGATGGCAGTTGTATGGGATGATAGATTTCCTATCTATCGTTTTCTGGTACCTTACGCCTGTTACAGGGGGAGATACTATTATATTCTACTCTGAATAAGGTAAGTAGTATAAAAGAGAGATTGAAATAAGTACGTTAAGTTAAAATAAGCACATACACAGTATCAGGTCAATTTAGCCTATACGCGATATTTAAAAAAATCTTGTGTGATATATCATTATTATCATTATCATATCAACCATAAGACGTCTACTGCTAGACATAGGCTTCTCCAAGTAATCTCCAATAGGACCGGTTGTATGCGGCTTATGTCCTGTTATGTGTGATATAATAACTTTTTAATTTATTATTTTATTCAACCTTTAAAACGAAATTTGGACACCGGAATATTTGGTGTATGCGTCTGGAAACGTATATAACGTAACCTTTATACGTATGCCAATAGATTTACACATCTAACAAAAACAAATTAAGTTAGTGTTACTCAATAAATAAATATGAGAGATCACTATTGATTGAGAGAAAAATGAACAAACTTTAAATTTACCGAGTAGGACTATCTTTACCTGTTTTCATTTTCTTGCATAGTTTTGTAAAACTGACAATTCGCAAATATAAGTCTGACAGTTAAAATTAAACTTTTATTCAATATGTTGTTCAACTAATCATATATATTACGTAGGTATACATAATGTTTGCTTAGTGCATATCAAATCGTATAATGGTTGCAATATACTCGTATTAAGTAAGTATAGATACTGAATATTTTAAATAATTTTTTGGTTAGATATATTAACCCGAAACACCGTTGCGTAAATGCAATAGGGCGAGCATTGCTAGCAGTATTACCGTCGCATAGATGAACTCTGTGATTATCAAGGCAGTAATGAGTAAAAATAACCTACAGGAATATCTACTAATCAGCTCTACCGGTAAACCACGGCTATATACGATTATAAAATATGTAGTGTCATTTATCCAAAAAAAAATACTGAAGAATATCACGAAAGGTTCTTTCTATCATGAGGTCAATGAACCCTGCTCATAAATAGCAGAAATATGTTTTCCATTTATATATCCCAATAGTTCAATGTCACCTAGGTTACATGGTTAGGCAAGCGGCGATTTGTCATCTCACGAACGTGGGAAGCATGGGAGCTTTTTAGTATGCGTTGCACACGAAACTGAGGAGCCATAGCTAGAGCTCCTGCCTCGGGTCGCCCTTGCAACATTTTTCCATGAGGTAGACCTCATACAAGGATTGTCTGCATTGGTACCTCACGCTCACCTATTTCTACAAATCGCATTGCTGTTTTTCAGTCTGAAGCGTGAGAGAGGCATAAAAATTACTGGAAAATGTGATATAATATCTTCAAGTCAGAAGGTTGGCAACGCTCTAATGATATCTTGGTGTTGTTATGAACGTCTAAAGGCTGCGGTGATGCGCGGTGACGGTCTTTATGCCTGTCTATCAACCAGGTCTAATAAAAATGAACAGACATTCATAAATTAATATACCTATCACGCATTATTCGACATTATAAGATAAACTAGCTATTTTAATAATATAAATACACCAAACATCTCATACATTGACCTGACTCCGATATAAGTTAATTAAATCACTTGTGTTACGGATATCTGACAAATGAGTTATTACAAACATATTATTAAGATCCAGGGCAACATTAAGACAACACAGGAATTACAAATATTATTAAATATTATATATTATGAATTATATATTATATATATATGTATATATATATATATATAATATTATATAGCTTGGTACGGCATCCATGTAAACTTGTGGTTTGTTAACGCCAGCTAACTTAAATAAATCGTGCCATGTACGCATAAAATGTCATAATACTTAGTACTTTCACTGCGTCTCTCGTTGTTCATACCGGCACACCGCAACGGCGACAAACAACTAGATAAGAGGTAAAATATGTAGATAGCAAATTAAACGCTTATTTATCAAATTGAAACAAAAGTCTTCAATTAATTACCGTGATAGCGCTAAAATAAATAAAACTAATTCTCAAAATAAGTACTAGTCTGGAGTTTCTTTGCGTCAGGAATGTAAAAGTCCCTATAGACTAGAAAGAAAAATAAACGTAGCCAAGCAGGTTTAAAGGTGAAGTGGGAGTGGGTGGCACTGAGGATCCAAAGAACGCAGGACTGATGAGGATACTGTAATCCTCCTTCGCCCACAGACAATTTCACTGAAATTGCAGTATCGCTCTGAATGTAAGTTATTACATCTTACCTGACTCCATTGGATTCCATATTTAAGGCTTCAAGGTAGTTATAAAATACACTGAAGGAAGGAGTCTCCCCATTGCATGTAAAAAAAATGGTTTTAAACTATAAATCGGCTGAGTAGAATAGTACTATCTTTTATATCAGGTGTCGTAAGAGGCGACTCAATACCAGAATCAACAGATGGCGGCATATCTATCCGAATCAGTGTAGCTCAAACGCACAGGGCGGGAATAGGCAGCAGTATCTCCATCGCGAAAACTGCGCTCTGCGATTGCTAAGACGCTTGCCCAGTGCGGCAATTATGGGCAAAAATCCCCTTTGCTTGGGGAAGCCTATGTCCAACAGTAGAGTTTAACTTTTGAAATAGTATATTTGCAATATGTGGTCCAAATATTTATATATAATAAATACATGTCATAGAATTCGTCCGAAGTGATGGGGAGAAGCTAATGAATACATAACAAAAATAAAATGTTTTAGGTTCAATGTTCAATGTCTATCTTTCGACGTCCTGCGGTCGTTTTATAAAGACATTAAAATTAGGTATCTTTTCAAAATAAAATTTATTAAGCCGTCTAGATAAGACAGCACAAGTAGATATCATAATATTAAGCACCATCAATCACGTGTGCAACGGTTGAACGAAGCTAAATGGAAGGTGGGACTAAAATATGGTTTTATTAAAAAACCGAACGAGTTTAACCGCAAGCTAATAAATCATATAAATAAAAGAGAACATTTGAAAATATATTCTCAATAGTATAACCCAAAGGCTGTATAACAAAAAGAAATAATAAGACTTATGTACATAAAGAGACTACAAATTTCGCTTGCTACGAATTTGGCATACCTCTCTCGCTTCCTTTACTCGCTTTATCTCTTCTTTGATATGTCTTCTACCTCGTTAAAGTATGTTTGCCTAGGTCATCCTATAAAAACTATTTCATTCAATTACGCTCTATATATTTGTGCTGTCACTCTACATTCATCCATTATTTCTATATGTCCAAACCATCTTAACATTCCTTTCTCTATCATTGTTACAACACTATCTTTTACTTTATCTCTTAATAAGACTTAGAAGAAGTATTGAGCAATACTTTGAAGGGGGCAATTATTATACGTATACTTGTTCTTACATGGGTACCTCTTCTAACTAAATATGAAGAAATAGACCTAAAACTAGCTGGTCAAAGTTGGAGACGCGATATTTGTGTTGGTATGCATTATACGTACCCTTCCAAAGTAGCTAACATCAATTGTCTATTATGACTCATAAGGGAAGACAAAAAGAATGTCCATAAATAATAGGTATTCGTCTCCAAATGGAAGTTGACACCAATATTAATCTGGCAACATTCGACTGCGATTAAACAACCGACTCTCAAACTTATCCTAAAAAACGTTTATTTCTATCAAAATACTTACTTTGACATTTTGTTATGTGACGCAACATTATTCAGATCGAATAAATCTTCATATATCTCAACCCTTACTTTGAATTTGCGATTAGTGCCACAAAGGCCCAGTGGGGGCTATAATCGCTGCCCAATAGCGGCTCATACGTGAGCTGACTCCTAATACAAAATTGAGCTTTCACACACCAAAGATACGTAATCTTTGAAAACTGACATCTATTATAATGCGATAAGGTTCATAAAAAGAAGGTTACTTTAAAATTGTACGGATTATTGGGTAAAAATTCAAATGTAAGTCGTTACAGCCTGTATTCTACTAAGTGGATGGTCCTCTGTCAATTTAATTTGCATTAGAAGACGAACACCTGGGGATCTTTTGAAGCGTATCAGATAAAAAATTTGTAATGGATTCTATTAGATAAGGCAATGTACCATGGGACGTTATTCGTATAGCTTAAGAAAGAAGTTATGAAAAAAGTGATGCCATTTACGGTCAAACTCTAGTGGTAATTTTATGTTTTGAAGAACTTTTCAGAGATAAGAAAGAAATATGATATCGTTTTAGTTAATTTAATATAAAAAACAACGCAAAGTACGTTGCTTTTCTAATTTTTTATAGTTAATGTTGAACAAAAAACTCCTTTTAACAGAGTTGCCTCCTTTTAATGCCTGGCAGCTAAAATTATTAATAATAATTATGATAAATTCCTCTGTTTCCAATAACCTTAGTTTGCGACCAGAAGATAGTGATCCTATCTTGTGCGCCAAGGGTTGTGGGTTCGTTCTCCACACAGGACAAATATTTATATAATGGATGATTCTGTTTGTTTTGTATCTCTTGATCTGTTGATTGACAGTTGTCTGGTTTTACATATATATATAATATATTTAAGTATTATATTTATGATTCTTCTATTGCCTGACGTCTGGGACACAAATACTTAACGCGACTTGAAGATCTTGAAATCAGGCTAATTTGAGCTGTGATATGGTATTATTATCATTTACTTATATATTTATAACAAACGAATAATTACCACTGGTCATTATAAATATTAAAAAATATTATCTGAAAAAAAAACATTTAAAATAACAAACCAGTTACTCATTCAGAAATATAAGTTTGCATCTCGATCTCAATCTACAGACAATCGAAATTATGAAAGAAGCGTTGCGTCGTGTCCTCGACATGGCAGTTAGACATTCCAATCCGCTAATAGTTAAAACTGCGACGTCCGTCATAAAAAACATCCACGTCCGTCATCGTAGACCGCGACATTTCCTAGAAGACCCGAACGATAAGATCATCGCTCTAATCGCGAGTGATGATCTAGATTAGGTAATAATTGTAACTTTTAAATCTTGACATAACATTTTTTATTCTTGAGTTGCCACGAGGTAACCGAAACGTTGAACAAAAAGTGAAAAATATTTAATAATCCGCGTTTTAAAGCTGTTAAGTAATATTTTTATTAGTATAATTATGTTCTTAAATTTCATTAGTTTTTTCCAAATTATAATTATCGTAAAATAGTCTAAAATAACATATAGGCTGTTTTTTTTATTATGAAAACATATTTTTGTGCAATAAATCTGTGTTGTTATTTTCTTTGTTTTACTTTAAGGAATCGGCACAATTTTTTGCACAGGTTAGCAAACGCGATGGTATGCGTGACGTAAACTTCTTCCTAGAATAGCAAAAGTTTCTCAGTGATGAGGAAGATAAGATAAACTAGCTAACATAATAATTTAAATAAACCAAAATTCTCATACATTGACCTGACTCCGATATAAGTAGATTAAATCACTTGTGTTACGGATATATGATAACTGAGTAATTACAAATAAACTATTTGAATTTAAAGCAGCATTAAGACAACACAAGGATTACAAATACAATAAACAACACCAATATACATACGAAAATCAAATATTGTTTTCTTATCTGTGGAGACAAACACTATGCTTGCAAGTGCAAGTTGCAGCTGCAAGTATTTTTGATAAATACATTATACAAATATTAGATAGTAACTTTGATATGCAGATACAATATTTTATATAAACCTTGTGTTGCCACGACGTAACTAAAACGTCTACGTTTTATGAGAATAATTATGTTCTTAAATTTTATTCGTTTTTATAAGTTATCACAACATACTTAATTATTATTATATAAAAGATATTGATAATAAGGTATATTTTCTTGGCATTTTGTGTTGTATATGAGATCTTAATACATTGTTAATTAAAAACTGTTCTAATTACGTCTAGTAATTTTTAAGTAATACGTCTCTAAACACTCAGATTCCGAAATGATTTAAAACTAGCTTTCCACTTGCATGTTAATTTGGATCCTTTATGAACTTCTTTTAGTCTGGAAATATATTTATTTCATTTTTTACAGCTAAAATATGCAAACATATAACAATAGTAACGATTCTTTAGAGAAAAAGCCTGATTTACCCTACTGGAACGCACTTTCATCTCGTCTGTGCCATTCCAGACTATCAATAATTTCTGACTCAAATGTCGTCCATATCTGTTCAGCCATTCCTACGGGTGCGCCTAAAAGTAACTAACATCTATTCATTCATAAAAACTTTCGATTTTAGAATACTACCAGAATTTGTGGTTTTGACTTCTGTTTCTTTAATAATTTTAACATTTCCCTGTTTTGTGCTTCATATATGACTCACTCTATTTTTGTTTTTATTGTGTCTACCTTTTGGACAGGCAAATATTTGGGACATTTTTTGTATGTATTATAAACGAAAACTATATACATTTTCATATAGAAATTGATTCCTCTTTATTTCATGTCAAAACAATTTCATAATACCCCGAATTTATTTTCTGATTCCTTCAAATTTCTTGCTGCTAACTTGTAACAAACTTCTCGGAAGCGCTTAAAATTCAGAAAACTTTGCAGAACACCGAAGCAAGTCTTAAACGAAAATGGTTCTATTTAATGAAGTATGTAATATTTATTGAATAATCGTTGAAAAATGGCAGTCCACATGAAACGGTGTGTACAGTATTACACGTGGGACATCTCCGATGGGCTAAGAACTGGGTATTGAATTCATGAGTGTTATTTATATTTTGTATGTATTATATATTATAGTAGACCAGGTCAACAAACAAATATACGGTCCGTACAACAGTAAGTGTTATCGCTGTCTATAGGCGCTCGTAATATCACAAGATTATTACTAGCGCTTAGCCAAACTTGTATATATTTTGACACATATTGTTCCTCTAGGTCGTCTTATAAATATCAACTCTTCCACTTACTTTCGTCCTATATATTTTTGCAGTCATTCTACTTTTATCCATCCCTTCTACATGGTCAAACCATCTCAATATTCCTTTTTCTAATGTTGTCACGATATCATCTTTTACACCACATCGATCTCTTATCACACTATTCTTTAATCTATCTCTACTTCGAAGAACACCAAACATACTTTGAAGTGCTCTAATTTTACAGCATTCTACTCGCGTGCTTCTTTTATTATACCTAACATTCACTACCATATGTCAGTGTTGAAACCAACACGTCTGTATGAACAGCCAGTTTGAAACATTGTGGCAGTCCAAAAAAGCATGTAAGGCTCCGTTGACACTATTTCCAGCTTTCAAACTCCGTTTTATATATATATGTATATATATATATTTTTTTTTTGAAATTGTAAATGCAACTTAATGTATTAAGTAAAGTTTGTATGAAATAGATACTTTTTACTTTTGTTTTTCATATAGAGTGGGGCCAATATGATTTATATATAGTCTAAGAGTCAGAAAATAAATATGCAACCATTTATCCCAGGAAATAATGATTGCTACGGTTATTAAAGGTGTCCTACAGGAACTCACGCAAATACACTCCGTGGGAAATAACTGGAAGCTAAATTTACTCTACAATTAAATAAAATAACAAAATACAAACTTACACAAAGTTGAGGGCGACCGTTTGAATGTTGTAAACGATTAGAGTACCAAATATCAACATATCAAATTATTTCATAACAAAATAAATAAAAACAAGCTAGAGCTATAAAGCTAAAAGTAAAATAACAATTGAGCGACAATTGACAACAATTGTTTGACATGCAAACGTTCACTATTCATAATTTAGAGCAAAACGTCAAACAAAAATGTAAAATGTTAAATGAACCGCGTTTTAAAGCCGTTAAAAGAGTAGTTTTTTTTATATAAACTGTAACTACTGAGTATTAAACAAAGTACCGAACTAGTGCTTTTGGTATTACACAGTGTGAAATTTAGGTATTTTAAGTTTCTAGTCCACAAACTGAGCCTGAATCTGATCCTTTGAAATGGCGTAGTTTGCGTTAAGCGTGAAACATTTAAAAGCACTTTTCGGTGTCAAAGCCGAGTCATTATCGGTCTATCGCTTAGAGGCTGAAATATTAGCCCGACCGCACCGCTACACGAATTCTCCATTTAAAGTTGGCTTTTACCACACGTTTAGAGAGCCAGGGTTAGACGGCACTGATTGACCTTATTTTATATAGCAGATAAGAGAATGATAAAACATTTATAAAAAGAAAAAAATATTAACCTCCGTGCAGGATCGTCTGTATTCAAACACATACACACATATATAATTGGTTTTACTGACGCATAACATTATAATACTGGCCACTCACAATTTCATCTAATGAGATTTTTCCGGAATTAACGGTAGTTTATATCATTCATCAAAGTTCAAGCAAAGCTAATTTTCATGGAATTCGTTTTAGCGGTGCCAGTGAACCGTGAAAGCGTTGAAACCTAAACATGTATATACATATTTTATCACTACTATAATAGAAGTATATATAACAATAACTATTATAGATATTCGCTACTCGTTCCGTTACAAAGCGGACTTTGAAATTAAAAGTTTATTATCAGATCACAATAATTGACAATCAACATTTGACAGCATTAATCTATTATATCGTTTGCTGAAGCGTCAGATTTGACTCTAACATTCTCAAGCAGATTCATCAATCAATTTAAACATGAGATTAATTAGGACTTTATTTTAGACCTGGTTGACAATCAAGTGTACAATCGGCGTGATAGTAAGCGTCAGCTTATAGATACTTGTATAACCATGGTTATTAATAGCGCGTTGACAACCTTATGACATGAAGGTATTGTTTGACTCCGTGGTATTTGTTGTTTAGATGTAAAACAAAAAATATCACTTTTTGACTAGCAAACGAGACCTGAAATTTTCAGAGTACATAAATGACATACAATTCACGAATCCTTCCATGTAGCTACTTTTAAATTAAACAAAGATTATTTGAAAAACACCCACAGTTTTATAGATACGCTTTTAGTATTAGTCTACTGAGCGCGTTATCAGTACAGGCCGGCACATGACGTTGGCTCAGCTTTAAGGGATTATCGTGAGAGGCAAGATTAACCAAGTCGATTTATTTATATGGTTGGATCAACTCTGTAAAGATGAGACGCTTTAAATACCTTGAATGGCGATTTAATGGCCTTCTAATCGCTGCTGAGTATAAAATTTTTTCGACCAAATTATTTTGTGGATCTGGCAGAGTCAAATTAAAGTATATCTCTCTTTACCAGGTGTAATGTGAACATATCAATATTTACAGGACTAAATGGCTTCACAGCTGCTAAAGCGTCACAGCTTTTCAGGGATAGAAACTTCACAGAAAGAAACTCGCGAAGTTCAGCTACAGTGGGTACTAGAAGACGCACATCATGCACTGTCGGAGTGAAAACTCTATAAGGATGCGCGTTGAAACTTTTTAGATAGCGCTGCTGATAATGCTAACTGTTTCTGAGGGACTTCGCACGAGCGTGCCATATGATTCAGAGCGAGCTACAGAGAGAGGCATGGACCGAGCCAACAATTTCTCCGTTGGCTCGGCAGCAACAAGCGAGGCAGCAAATACACTCTACAGTAGGAAAGGACGTCCATAGGCATGTTTTTAGAGGAACCTTATGCTGGTTGGTTCTGACACCAGCCCCAGCGTAACTGAGGACCCTGCACTCGCCGGCGTGTGCGGGTTACTGATGTAAGCTTATGCTAGTGTTTTTGTGTGTGAACTACGGTAATGAAATATAAGAATTATAAGCTACGATTACATCAGAGGGGTACAGAAGGACATACTGGGCTTACGTACATAAATGTTGACACCTTGTGCGTGTATCATTTGTGATTTGGCCTTGATATTCATGTTCGTTGGATGACCATGGGTGGTTGGTGGATTTGTGCCAAGTGTTGTAAGAGGCAACTAGCAGACAGATAGCCGTATATCTACCCAGAAAAGCTCAATGCAATAGGACGGGTTTGGGTAACAACATTTCCTTCCGGTAGCTATACTCTGTAGTCGCCACACCGACTGTACAATGCGGCAAATACAAGCAAATTTCCTCTTTTTCCTCTTTTCCACTGCTGAAGATAACTTCAGCAATATTCATTTTAAGGCTGCTATTATGGTAATAATTACAATTTGCTGCTTTGGATGTTTTAACATCCATTTGATCCATTTGATGCTTTAACATCCATTTGTAGTACAAAATCGCTAAGTAGTAAAATACCTCACATGAGGATTGAAAAATACACAAGCATAAGTTTAGCCAAAAAAGTCTTTTGTAACTGACATAATAATAGATAGTAATTGACGTCAGGGGAATGACAAAATGTGTTCATAAAAACGCATCTAGGTCTATACAGTGTCGGCATGGGATGAATCCTTGTTGGCAAACGGTTAGGATCAATCTTATTCATTCGCTTGAATTACTGAACTTTCTAAAACTAACTTTGGCAAAAGTTTAATACCATCGATCGCGCGGCCATGATTGTATTTAAATTGTAAATGTGTCTGTCAACTTTATTTGATTTTCGATTTTTTCTTTTAATTTAAATTTTGGAATCATTTAAATTGCAAAACTGGTCACTAGATTCGACGATCGAGTTAAGCTTCACATCGTGAAATATTTTTGAATGCTGACACACAGGTCTTTAAGCGATACTAGTTTCTTTTCAAAACAACGAAGTACACATAGCGCTAAGTTTTTGCTTCTGGTACAGTGTTTCTTGTTTTGAAAGTATACAAAATAACTTCTTTTATTTTTCATCGTTACAAGGTGAAAACTAAAAATAAAGGTTACAAGTACAAGGTACATAAACTTCATCCCAGACGAAGCTTATAATCTATTTTCATTTACCACCGGTCATATTTTCATCAAAAAAATATAAAGGATGCGGTACCTTTCCGTATGATCGGAGGGATATTGAAAAGGTATTTCCGAGATTAGAAATTTATTGAAAGGTCTAAGCTGCAGAGATTGGAACGTTATAAGTTGCACCTTTCACCCCCCTTGAGGTCTTATGTGTTTCTTTTGTGTATATCTCTGATTGATTTGGGGTTTGTATGTTCAACAGTTGATATCTTTGGAATCGATAAATTTGGACTTTATTTAAGCTTTGAATATTTTCTTTTCTATTTTGATGTTAGTTTTTGGCGTTTTTATTAATAAAAGTTTTTTCAGATTAAGTTTATATAAAAAAGTGATTTTATGCAAATATCTCTTTATGAAGGCCAAATCTGTCAAGAGTCACGGAACTGTTAAACTGAAATAAATACTGAATATTCAAATTAGCGTCCCTTTGAAGCTATGAAGTCAAATCTAAAACACTTTTGGAAGATACAGCTGATTATTAAAGCTAATTTTAAAATTTAAGATATTTATATTTTGAATTGATAGTCATGAATTTAACAAAAAGAAATTTCTCAAAGCTCGTGTAATGGAAAATAATCTAAGAATATTAAACTATTATAATCTTAGCTAGATTTTTTAAATTATAGTGAAGGAGCTCAGCTTCGGTTTTAAATGTATATTAGTTATACAAAGATGTAGCAAATTGAGAAGTTAACTAAGAAATAATCTACTGCTCGGGATTGGACGCGCCTTCCTCTGGTTTTTGCATGAACCCAAATGTAATCTACATTTCTTGAATTTTCAATTAAAGTGAAGACATAAAATACACCCAGACCCTTTCCCACTGATCAGGCGTCGACGCCGGAAAAATTTCGGGTATTCTTATAGCTATATAATTCATATGAAGCTGTTTACATTTTACCTAGAATCAAGACTGAAATCTCCTATAAGACATTTGATGAGTGTGTGTAATATTGAATCTAGTAGAATTATAAAAAAAAATTTAAGAAATTTGACGTGGCTAAATAAGGCAGAATCATGTTAGAAACTGCTTTGCTTCATTCAATTCTAGTCAGTACAAGTTTACCTAAATCTAAATATTTCACACCATGACATTTCATATTTTCACTTACAAACAAATACTCCTTTCGTTGAAAAGTCCGCTCAATACGATTAATATTATCGCAAGTTTTATACAAGTGTTTGTCAAGTATTTTATTATAGAAATAACCAATAAAATTTAAAAAACTTACTATCTTAAATTATACTAAAAAGTCGGAGGTTAAAAGTAAAAAATAAAATAGATAGAGCTTAATTAATCTAAAATTTTATTAACAAAGTTTTATTATTATGTAAAATTTTGAGATTTACAACTTCTTTTATAACAAGGGTTAAGAATAAATATTCTTGATGTTCTTATAATATCAGTAACGATTCCTCTCGGTAAACTTCGCTATATTTATGTTGAAGCGGTCAATAGATTAAACAACAATTTGTTATTATTGGGCCCTGAGCTGATCAGTTCCGACCCCTCAGGCCTTATCGGTTTCGTAATTTTCTCAGAGGTCCCCTCTCGGAAGCGAATTTAAGACGCCATTCAATTTTACGACCGCTTTAAATATCTAGCTGGGAGTATTTATTGAAAGGAAACTGGGAATAGAGTCATTGTTAAGAAGAAGTTAAGATAGGTTGTATAGAGCTTCTTGAACTTCTTGAAGTTGTGTTTGTAAGTTAATAAATACATAAAAAAAATACTAGATTATAATATATAATAATATAATATCTCATAATTTAGCCTGATTCCGTGATAAATCGCTTGAAACAACAGAGGGGTTAATCACCAGACACGGAAAAAACATAAATATCATCACATAAATGTTTGTCATGGGCGGGGATCGAACTCACGACCTTGGGCGCACAAAACAGGATAACTACCATCTGCAACATCGGGCCCTTCATTATTAAAGCAAATATGACTGATACTCATAAATAAACATAATAGAAAGGTGTTAGCCCCAGTTCTTTGACCTCTTTAGTTTATAAAAAAGACACAGACATAACAGAAAGGACTGAAAATATTAGCCCGAACACCAAAAGATGGCGGTATATCTATCAATAATAGCCTAGCTTTAATCTGGAGGAAGCTAAGGAATCTACTTTTCTGCATCCTGCATTGCCTTCAAGTTTGACTAGCGTTAAGTATAAGCAAGAAATCCTCAGCACATATTAGGAAACTCCTACAGCTGATATAATAACGGTGATTACGTTTCTACACAAAAACAGTTTATGTCATTTGTATGAACACTACATGTAAAATATGTATGAAAGAAAAACTTAAAGTAACCAATAAGCTTCCCATACTTAGACGTCATACCAAAAGATTCTCTAAGGGCAGATTCGAGATTCCCTTGATTGACTTTAAAAAACCGTAGTCCGCTTCAAGACGCTCTCAATTATTTTATTCGAATATAAAAATATTAAGTAGACGAAGTTGTCTCTTGTCCAATTTACTTTATATTGTAATTTAATTTAGACGAACGTATCTTAACCAAGTAGAAAAACTATTAAAGATATGGTCAGGTCAAACGTACCAAGAATAAACGAGCGTGTTTGAATAGACTAATAAGTAAGGGAAGCGAGAGAGGTTTGCCAAGATCGTCGCAAGTGGAAATGCATGGTCTCTGCCTAGCCCGATGGGACACAGGCGTGGTGATTAGTATATGTAATTTAATTTGACATACATTATTCTTTCAGCTGAAATATTGCATGTTCGAAATATTTAATTCAACTTTTATAAGTTGAATAAGAAAAAATAAACGGTTAAGTCGGCTCAAGCCGATGATACTTAAATAATGATAAAACTTGTATGTTAATTATATTATAGTTTGCCATTTACAGTGATCCTGCTTTGAAAAAGTCCCCGGATATTTTATTATATCATCATACATCTTTCCAGGTGTTAGAAGTGTTAGAACTGCTGGATATATGCCTTTAATATTTAAATTGTTCCTATAATTGCATGCAAGTTGGCAATTGTAAAGCGCATACCGCTGGCCGCTGACATTTATTCGTTCTGGTACCTAAGTCACCCCTTAAAACACCTTACAACTTAGTACAGGATTCTACTCTGCTGGTTCCAAACGGCTTCGATTATATAAGCCAAAAATCTTTTCCCGTATGTATTTACTATATGTATGTGTAAATGTGTATTTACTATATTATAACGTCCATTAAAGGTGAAACTAAAATTTCTACCGCAAATAACTTTGCTTCTGAATTACTTGGGTTTATACTATTAGCACTTTTAGTGTTATAATTATTTAAAAAAAGTTGTACTAAATACTATTATTCATATTTCTTATTCAAAAAAAAATAGGTGTCCAAATTTTACGTTTCCACGATAAGCGGTTACGACATATGAATTTACGTACTAGCTGTGATTAAGAAGGCATTTAACCTAAGTTCATTTATTAAAGTTGAAAAACACAGTACAACGCAGATAAAACGCATTTTCCCATGTCGTGACTATATATGTCGTTTCTTCTAAATATCGTTTTTGTTCTTTAATTCACACAACATTTTATCGATGGATCTGACTTCGAGATAAGTCGCTTAAAGCACTTGTGTTACGGATATCAGATAACCGAGAAATCACAAATATATTACTAAATATTTATTTACTACCCAGATATAGAGCATAATTGGATCATGATAACCTAGAAATTTAAAACAAGTGTTTTTATCCCGGATTCAGGTCAATGTACGAAATGTTAAATAAATTTATATATAAGAAAAATCACATAACATCATTACAGGTTACGTGCTTGTGGAATTCTCGCAATATGACGAAAATGTCTACGATCACGCACGACTATCACGCAGATAGTATGCATATTTATAACTTTAATAATGAAAAAACATGCTCTACGCTATAATGCAGTGTATTATTATTTAAAACAAAAAATGTATTATTAATATTATTACATTACATATAAAATTAATACATTTTGGTTACGCGTTGGTGTTTTACTAGATAAATTTCATTAACCGATACAAAAATCTATTGAACAGCTTTCAATATAGTAAGTTTGCAAATTATTTGTTAAGTTTAACCTTTGATGTAAGCTTCAAAGGTTCACACCGCGGTCCGTGGGGAAGTTTATACATCAAAACTTAAACAATTTATCATAGAACCTGTAAAATAAACTTTTACAAAGCCCAATTTACGCTTGTTTTATTAATTAGCATTTCTTATATATTATAAACCATTATATATGTTGTTTGATTAAACAATCAAACTATTCTGATAGAGTATAATAAAAATAGGTGACGAATTCGTTAAAAAAGTGATAGTAAAATCTGTATTCTTATTTAATGTTTATATTATAGTTATATTTTTATTATATTTCATACCTGTTATATTTTTAGCGGTGAGGTTCCGGCAGAGTACAACAGGACCTCCCCTGCACCAGGTGTCGTAAGAGGAGACTAAAGTACCAGAACTAACATAAAGCGGTATATCTATCCGAAACAGTGTAGCTCAAAGACATGGTGGCGAAGGGCAGCAACATGTACATCGTAAAAACTGCGCTTTGCAATTGCCAACACGCTTGCCCAGAGCGACAATTATGGATAAAATTCCTACTTTCTTGGGGATATGAACTGCACAGTAGAAAAAAAACTATAAAACAATTTACTTTCGCATGTTCGCGTTTGTTGCCAAATGTGACAAAAATTGCTTCACTGGTCCAACCTATAGTAAAGTCTACATTTGATACACATTAGTGACTGCATTCAACTCCAAGCAGTAATTACCTATTGCGTGAAAAGTGTCTAAATATTCTGACTAACAAACAGAAATTGTTATTTTGTTCTTTGTGGTTTTTATAATAAGTGACAAGATGTACCTAAACTTATAACTCAAACCAAAATATACTTTATTCAAGGAGGCCTATTACAAGCACTTATGAATCATCAAAATCAAATAAATAAAAACAGTAATATTTCCAAAACACGAAGTACTAGATTCTATTACTGATATACTTATAATAATCATGACTCTACGGGATTATAAGAGTCATTTATTACATGTAAATTAGCCTTACCCTAAACTAGGTTGAAAGCTACCGGACTGGTCTTATACCTAAGTCTAATGCAGGTGTTCATTACACGAGCCAACAGAGAGAGACCTGCAAGAAAAAAAAAACATTATCTATTAATATCATCATACCCTACTTTATTTAATATTCTGTTTTAAGAATACTACAGGTTTTTTGGTTTACACCAAATAGTATACAATATTTGGCAGTATATTGCTCTCGTCCACTCTACTGACAAATAGCAATAATCGCAATGCTGTGTTCTAGTTTAAAGGGTGGAACAGGCAGTGTAATTAATGGGTAATGTATATCTTCATGCCACAAGAATGGCAACGCGCTAGTGATATCATTGTAATGCAGATGTAAAAGCTGTAAACGTCAGTTTACGTGGACTACATACATATTTGTTGACCTGGTAAAATAAAATAAAAAATCTATATCCACTGGTACCTAAACTAGGCTGTACTATAGTATAATCATTTATCCTTTCTAATGTCTTGTTTCCAATGAATTAATATATATTACTGAAATATTTATTATTTAAGTATGTATTTACAACGCTGTTCTTGCTAAATATAAAATACCTATAATGCATCATTACCTTCAATTTAACTACTACTCAACTAATTTTATTCTTATTTTTCATTATTTACCCCAAGGATATAAGGGATAAATCTAGGATTACTTACAAAAAAATGCTTCATCCCGACATAAAATCTCTCTCATCTTATATCATAAAACAACCATATCCTACAGAAGCCTATCCATCCTTTCAGTAATAGAATCCACGTGGAGCGGGAACAGCGAATTCTTTCATACGCACCAACCAGGCGCACCCCGTGATGTCATATTAAACGGAAATTAAAATGGCTCTCTTATAATAGAAAATAACGATATTATCATTGCTATCCAACTTAAACGATATAGAATGCCACCAGCCCTCCGTTACCACATTTGACAAGAGGTAAAAATTCCAGCTATTTTGCTATAAGAGCTTGTCTTATTTGACAGCAATATTTAGATTATTTCGAATATATATCGAGCTAAGCTATTATGTGCTACGCTATTATGCCCCGGGCTATTGTTCAGAAGCTGCTTCGCTTCGCTCCATAGGATCAAAGCCACATGGTCTATCGATTGGCTTATTGTCCTCTTTGCACGACCGATATATAAGGGACATGAAATAATTAAATATATATTGATATATTGATCCATTTTCCCTTTAATAAAACAAAATCACTTACTTTTAACTACCTGTGGACGTATATCTTTTTACATTATTTTAATACCTTTTATTTTATTTTTACGTATTATTTTACCGCGTATCAATCATTTTAAGTGAGTAATCTTGTTAAAGCGTTTCAAAGTCATTAAAAAATAGTTATAAAAATAAAGAAACACTAAAATTTATATTTATACTTAAAAAATACGTGTCACGGTGCGTATTGTGTCTGGGAAGAAATTCTAAACTATTTAAGCTATTTATTTTTCTGTGTACAGTTTGATCCAACTTATGATATAGTATAGTTTATATCTCTATTTATAGTATCAATATTTATTTCATGATAATCACAGGTATATATTTGAGACAGGACAACGTTCGTCGGGTTAGCTAGTAAAGATATATTTAGCAAAAGCTTGCTCATCCTATTTTTTTCATGTAACTAAATTATCACTGCGGCCTAAAGACACTCGTATTATCACAAGAAATTTTGTGAATTGATGGTATTATGTCACATTACGCAGTTATTTTATTTTCACTGTTTCTTACACCCTTTAATTCTTAACAGCAATAAAAACTAAATAAATGTTTGTGCGGTAGAAATCGGTGAGAGTGAAGTACTAATGCAGTCAAAATAAAAACTTGCTTAACCAAATTGAAAATTTAATTAAATAATATAACTTTAATTTATACTCGTTTAAAATAAACATTTATATTAATGATACATACCAATGTAGTAACATCGCGCGAGTATATATATTGATATTATATATTTTTTTGGCCAGTATATATTTTTTTTATTAATATTGTTTACATTACAATTGGACATGTGTCATTTTAAACAAGCTTTATTTAAAGAACTAAAGAAACATGTTTTTAATAAACAAAGAAACATGATTGTAGTATTCCTGTCTAATGCGTCAAATGATGGGGGTTCAATCAAATTAAATAATTTTTTAAAATATATATATAGATGGTTATATATATAC
>JACJUM010002819.1:6150987-6211486 GCA_020976665.1 Heortia vitessoides | reverse complement strand
AAAGTTAATTTAATTTGATTGAACCCCCATCATTTGACGCATTAGACAGCAATACTACAATCATCAACTTCTTATCAGACTTGAAAAGTATAAATTAGCATTAGCTACTTATTTCGAAGTCAGGTTAATATGTAATGTTGTGAGTAATGCTAAATGTGTACCTATACTTGCATCTACCGCAAGTCAAACTATTATAGGCGAAGCTTATTATGCCTCGGCCTATTGTTCACAAGTTGCTCTGCTCCGGCGGGTCAATGCCGCGGCTTATTGATTGGATTCTTGTCTTTAAATAGTGACGTGCTTTTGTAATACCTATAGTACCGTGAGGTATTGACGAAATATAATAGTGTCCCTCCTGTCACAGGTGTCCTAAGACATGTTTGATATGTAAACAATGCCATATCGAATGTAGTTAACTGATTTCAGGTACACAATTTGTGACAATGAAAATTATAATTTACTTTATTTTGTAATACGAAACGTCAAATAAATGAATCTATACTAATGTATTAATATAATTTTATAACGCTAAAATTTAATTGTTTTTCTTGGTTGAGCGCGCTTATCTGTAAAACTGCGCGCTTATCTGTTTGAATAAAAAAAACATATTATTGTAGGATACTTCATTTATATAGGAGCAAAGCATCAATTGGGAATGTTGCAAAAACAAAATTAGTATTTAGGTACTCACAGTAAAACAAAAACAATGTTAAAGTGAAAGTGACATTAATATTATGTGCGAGGTCTTATTTTTCTCTTTGAAAGATTTATAAAAAGTCTCTTTCGTTATTTGTAACTTTCATTTATATGCTATGTTGACATTTTAACCACGCAATTTTTTATTACAAAATATCGCTACATCTTTATTGCTACTAATTTACAATTATCATCATAATCATATGGCTGATATCAGCCATAGAATGTCCACTGTTGGACATAGGCCTCCCCAAGACTCGTAGGGGCAATCGCAAACCGCAATTTTGGGTCGTGGATGCTGCTGTCCATCCTCACTCTGTATTTTTTAAGCTGCGCTATATCGGATGGATGTACCGACAATTGTCAGTTACGGTATCTAACTTGGCTCTTACGACACCTGGCACAAAGGCAGGTACTATGCTACTCCACCGGTACCCCAAGGCGTGTTTTTAGGCACAAATTTACAATACGTCTATACAATCTTTGCAATGCCATCTCTTTATTGTTATTTTCTATTAATAAACCAGAGTATTTAAAATATATGTATCTAACAACATTATTTTATTTTGAGTTCGTCGACTCTCAACCTTTTTTTGATTCAAATCTCCTTTTTCTCACTTTTATTTATTCTAATTTTCGCATTTATACCGCTACTTCAAAACTTCGTATCTTTTATCGTAAATTAGGATAGCAGAACATAACAGATCTTCGTTGTACATCGCTCAGTGCCAATTTATGAACAAAAACAGAAAAATCTTCGCCAACCTCTGTCACTTTATTTGAACGGGCAGACATAAACTTTAAAAGTGGAGCATACATAAATCGGGCTGATTCATGCCCGATGTTTGTGCTTGGAGTTGAGGCAATTACTTCAGACGCGACAACGGGCCGTGGGCAGGTTAGAACAAAAGCTTGTCCGCCGCGTGAGGGTACCTCTGGGAAATCCGTAGGGAGATATTCATATGCGAACCGCTCTAAAACCCCAAACATGAGTTGAGATTTCTTAAATGAATATATATTCTTCTATGATGTAAGTACACTATACACCCCCCATTTTAGCCCCTTTTTACCCCCTAAGTGGGTGAGTTCTTAAAATGCTTTCATGGTGCTCTCATACGGTATAAAAGGTACGTCTATGCAAAATTTCAAGTTTCTAACCCTTACAGTTAAGGCTCTTCGTTCATATGTCGGTTATACCTATAATCAGTCAAACATAACAATCAGAAGTATAAGTTCTGTTAGTTCGTTTTTATTAGTATTTATATACAAAACAAAATATTGTACTTTTAGGCTAGTATTGCTAAATCTAGACATGTGTCATAGATTATTAAAAGAGATAAACACGTAGCTTCAATATTTTTTGTGCGGAGGTGTCTGTGATTTACAATATGGGTCCATATATCACTGTCAATATTGTTTTGTTTTTACTATTTTCTATGTATAGTTTTCTATGTATGTATAGTATTTACTATGTATAGTTTACATAACCTTAAGACTGAACCAGCAAACAACCATTTTTTTCTGCTTATAACTAGAATCAAGGAAATATAGATGGACATATCTTGTAAACTTCAATTGATCGGGAGCTAGCCAAAGCTCATCTTACGTCCTTAAATGGGAAGTAGAAGAATAGTAATGGATATATGGTAGAAAAAGTAAGAAATAATAGATATATGTAATTTTAAAAGAATCTAAAGATGCAAAGAAGCTACGAAAACATATTGTAAATAAGTAAATCATTTATAGTTCATAGTATCTGTGAGTTTTTTTTATATACTAGCAGAGTCGCGCGGATTTGCCCTTTCTTTGCCTTCTTCTTCTTGTTCTTAGATTGTCTTATTTGTCTAGTCATTAAGCAATTTATCTAAAAAAGTCAACCAAAAAATAAAAAAGCTTGCTTTTGTGATAAAATTATATACTTTAATAAGCCTATTTCAAACAGCTGTTATTTCCATATTAACACTTGAGTTTTATTTATATAGTGGACTAGAGAAACTTTAATTCCTATCTGCATTTCAGACATAACACGATATAAAGCAGATTTGCGGATAACACTTGGCAGGCGTTAAAGACTTTTTTTTAAAGACAGTTTTCATTATTAAATATTTGTCATTTTTTTTATAAATTATAACCTAGGCGTCACTCTAATATATAATAAGCTATATTATTGTTAAGTTTCATGAAAAACACAAAATAAAATGCGTTTAAGAGTCCCAAACACACACACTTTAACATTTGCCTTTATAATATTAGAACGATATAACTACTATTTAACGAACTTTAAAACGCGGTTCTACATTTAACTTTTAACGTTTTTAGTTCGACGTTTTGACGTGCTCAATATTGATAACATCATATTAACAGTGTTGTTAATACTAAAATAGCTACGCCACGGTATTTAATACTTGAATGTGGAATGCTCAATACAACTGTAAAAACTTCGGCCGCAAAGAAGTAAGTGTCAATCTTCTTTGTTTAAAAAAACCATTTACATTACACGTTAATATATATTATATTACCGAGAGTAAAGAGTCATATTTTTCTAATTGTGCAAGAGTTTTGATTTAAATAATTTCTACTCTATTCTGTATTGAGGACGCCACAGGTAAGAAGGACCGATCCGAATCGTTACCCATGTGGATGTAGAAATATAGGCGGCCTTGGGTCGACGTAATGAATTGGAAGATGAAATATCGAGGGGACGTGCGCAAAGTGAGATGTTTGGAGTGTTTCAAGGTATCGCGCGTGGCAGTTGGAAACGCCGAGTATGTTTAGCTCATGTTTGATTTGTTTTTATTATCGCCAGGGATTTATCAAACCGTTTTGGCGAGTGAGAACTTTCAATCTTTCTGCGTTAGGGTCAGAACGAAGGTAAGAAAACCATTTATTGACTTTACTAGTATATGTATATAAAAATAAAAAGAAAAAAATTGGTACATAGAAGAGACAATATAGATAAAATAAAATAAAAGTTACTTACGACAGAGAAAATAGATTACACAGAGTACCATAAACAAAGTAAGATAGGCAAGCGTGTTGGCAATCGCAAAGCGCAGCTTTCGCGACGGGAATGCAGCTGCCCATACCCACCCTGTGTATTTGAGCTACACTCAAATGGACATACCTCCATCTGTCGGTTCTGGTACCTTAGTAGTCTTTGACGAAATCTGGTCCAGAGGGAGGTACTATATTACTCTGCCTTTACCAGTAAAAAATAAAAAAGTACATCATTAAGATAATAATATTAATATTACTTATGTACTTTTAGGGTTGTGGAAACCGCTCGTTTTTTTATAAAGAAGTTAAAGGCAACAGGATAAATGGATAATCAAAAATATGTATTACAAAAGCAGAAGAAAACTTACTGAAAAATAAATATTAAAATTTTCTTTAATATTCCCAATAATCACAAAACATGTTTAATTTTTAATTCATATATAGCCTCGCCTCCATGTACCAGCATGTTTTCGTACCTTTGGCGTACCTTAATTTCATTATTACCGGGAATTTGTGAAACACTTTGGATATTGGTAATAAATTGTAAAATTTTAAGTAGAGGTAAGTACCTACCGCTTTAAAGTTAAATGGCATATTGAATAGAAAGGGTTAAATGCTTCACCTAACAAGGCTTCGTTTAAAGTAGGTTGTATAGTTTAAGATCGTAAACCTCTAACCTAGACAATCAATTAGTGAGATTAAGTCATAACTATTTTTTTTCACACCAACTTTCGTTTTCAAATCTTCAAACTATTACTTTTTTCATGTATCTATTGTTTTATTTTTTTTATCTGACAGGCCTGATGGCGCGCTTGGTAGTAATTCTATCTCGTGGGCCAAATGTCATGGGTTCAATCTCCACCCAGAACAACTATTTGTTGTGCCTAGGTGTTATTAATATGTATTTAAATATTATATTTATATTTCCTCTATTGTCTCCTCTATTATCTATTGACTCGTATCGTAACATAAGTGCTTTAAGCTTCTTATATCGGATTTAAGGAGACGTATGAGATGTCCTGTGAATTAATGCTTATTTACTTATTGTATAATGAAATAGCACTTTATCTATTTTTTTACAGACGGGCCCGAATTCCATCTAGTGCATCGACGGTCGTGGGTTCGATTCCCACCCAGGACAAATATTTATTAATTTGATATTTGTGTTTGTTTTGTGTAATTTATTTAAGTAGTATATTTGTGATTTCTCTATTGTCTGGTGTCCGTAACACAAGTTTTTAAGCGACTTATCTCAGAGTTAGGTCAATGCATAAGATGGCGTGGGAATTTAATTATTTATTTATTATATCACAAAAAGACGTTATAAATCCATTTACCCACATGTATAAGATCCTCATTTAGTCACTATTTAGTCAGTATTTTCTTTTAAGATTCACTTGAACCGTGGTACTACGCCATTAAAGCCGTGAGGTACCGTTAGAGTATAATTGGATCACTCTCTGCACCAGTTGTCCTAAAGACTACTGCAGTAGCAAAAGTGTTGAATGACTTTATATTCAAATAAAAGAAAGGCCGACCAATGGCTTATTTTCAGACTAGCGGCGCTCCGCTTTTTCACCCACTTAGATTCCGTTCCCATGCGAATATTAAATTATTAAAATTGCCTAAGTTTTTCTTATAACATCAGCCAGCAAAATTGCCGTTAAAACTGGTCCAGAAGTTTTGGAGTTTATCACAAATAAGCAGGATTTGGGGTGCAAGCAATAATTACCGTTGTATTTTAAATAAATCTTTAAAAAATATAGCCTATGTATAAAGATTCTAAATTATAAAAAACTATTCAAAAATCGCCCCTTTTGAAGAAGGTTTAACGCCAAGCAGTAAAACATTTACGGCTGATGTGACTTTATAATAGTAATTATTGCAACCGTTACAGATGTTTATCATCATCAAAGCAGGCCTAAAACATCCGCATAACAGGCCATTACCATCAAACAAACAATGCTGCTGCCCAGTCCACAATTGAGATACTATCCGGGAGACATACCACCATATGTCAGTTACCTTATTCTCTTTTTACGAAAACTGCTGTATTTATCTCACTAAACAGCAGTTTTTGCAATGACATATATCAGTTTGTAGGGTTAAAGACGCAGTTAAAATTACTGGATAATGTGACATATTATCACATAATAATCATCATTATATCAGCCGTTAGAAGTTCACTGCTGTACATTGGCCTCTTTAAGTGAGGAGGCTTTTTGCTCTATAGGCTAATTGCTGCGCTGGGCAAGCGTGTTGGCAATCCTAGAGCGCAGCTTCGCAACGAGGATGCTGCTGCCGGTCTCCATCCTGTATCCTGTACATTTGAGCTGCACTGTTTCGGATGGATATACTGTAATCTGTCGGTTTTGGTACCTTAGTTGCTTCATACACTACCTGGTACTAGAAAGGTACGATTCTACTCTGCCGGTCCGTCACGAAAAAAAATTACTTGACCGCGTTTTTGTTTATCAACTTAATCATATTAAAATATAGTGAAAAAACTGATATTCAGTCATGTAACGACTATGGACTAAATTCTTTAACTACTATTGAATATTGACGTATTACTACATAGGTATGAAACGCGCGGGCGCGGCGTCGCGCAGGGATATTTCATCAACGTTTGTTTGCTATCCATCGCTCACAGTGTCAAAAGTCGGGACACACCTCGACTCTCTAAATGATTTACGTCTATTTTCTTTATTGAATACTTTTTTATATATGGACTATTGAGGGCGAGTGAGGATATGGGACAAGTCAATAATTTTCTTATTTTGCTATATGATATGAAATATAAAATATTGTTTGCGACTCTATCCGTGTGAAAAATATTATATATATATATATATTAATAATAATATATATTGCAACAGTCTATATATAAATCTTGTATAATCCGACAGGAACTAGTCTATTTTATCAATTGAAATCTATTCCAATATCAGATATTTTAAAATAATATTTTAAATACATATCGTAAAGGGAAACAGACATAATTAAACCAAATAAAACAGGTATAAAACTTATGACTGCTGCATAATAACATTTCTTTTATTTATATTACAAACAACAAGAAACCATAAGACGAAAAATTCCCAACACGATTACAAACATTAACAAAGGAATTTCGCATCAGAAAACAAATTCTAGCGCAAACAAAAGGCGGAGTTTCGCAGAAGACGTAACGAATTTACATTTTGGGCATCTGCCAGGAACACTGGCTATTGCCTATGGCTAGAGTTTATGGTTTGAAAATATGAGAACCTGGAGAAACGTTTTATAGATTAAGTTATTGAATAGAAAGATAAATCATTTCCTTTTTACTTAAGGTTGACCTTTTGCAAAGGTCATCTTAATAGAAATGTTTTACTCGTTTTATTTACTTGAAATAATAGTTTCGGCTTGAACATCGAAATTACTGGGTCATCATCATGAACACAATATTTAAGTAATATATTTGTGATTCCTCTGTTGCCTGATGTCCGCAACACAAGTGCTTGGAGCGACTTAGCACGGAGGCGGGTCAATGTATGAGTTGTCTTAAAAATTTGTAATTATTAATGTTTGATAGGGTAGGCTTCGTAGAATTAAAATGTTTTATATTTATGTCACAAAATTGGCGATGCGTTAGTGATTTCTTTATGCTAAAACGAACGCCCATAGACTTTATCAGTGTATGGCTATGTCACTAACCAACAATAAGCGTATGTATTACATTTTTAAGATTTTATAAAGTTCACTACTTATGTATGTACTAACGTTTGTTTTCCGTGAAAATATTATATGTTTAATTTTTGGTAACTTATTTGATTGATTGATTGTGCTAGTATTAAATCACTATTAGGCAAGCAGATTATGAAGATGCAAGCAAAGGGAAAAATTTTAATGAGCTTTTCTAATATTTAGTTTGAATATTAATAAGGTTGTACTAATGCGTAAGTTGCCATGTAGTCACGTAATATGCACATAAATATTATATTTAATGAAATACTAGCGGTAAACCCTGACTTCAGCCGGTAACATAATAGTTTATCCCGTTGATTCAGCCTTGGATCTCTTATGTAACCCATTTGGGTATGATGACCCATAAATGTAGGTATATCCCTTCATACAAAAATTTGATACACGACGTGTTCAATTCAAACTTTCTGATCCCTGTGATCCTGTATAAACCAGACAAGTACAAACACAACCAAAAAGTTGAAATTTGATGATATTTTTATTTATTTTGATTCGTACCAAGTTTGTTATTTATATTACTCATGGAAAAATCCGCTGCCCGCGGGACTAGTTTGCCGCGCGTGATATTTCCGTTAGTAATATTTTCTAATATTTACGCGTTATTATATTATTTTTAAGTGATTCTTAATATAATTAGTTAACAAAGGCTTCGATTATAAAATATTAAATAAATTTAAGGTCTAGAGTAATCTTATTATTAAGGTCTAAAGTAAAAACTGTAAGAAATGATAAAGATACCAACCAAACTTCAATTATTTAGTGTAAAAGGATACTGAATGAAAGAACCTTTATATAACGTACGATGAACTAGCGAAAATTTGATGTTAGTAATTTTTTGGGGAATATTTTTTGTATATTTTCGTTACTTTTAATAGAATGATTAATGGAAAACAATGTTGCTCGGCTATAAAGCTTGTCACTATCTCTGCAAAACAGAATGTTACTCTAATATATCTGCTTGCTATTGACTATTCGGCTTTCAAAGGAATATATTAAGGTATTCAAATAATCTTTATTGTACAAACATCACCAAAGTTTGATTGTCCAATAAATACAAAAGATATTACGTAAACCGGCGCAAACTTTTTCGACTGTTGTGCAATTCTCTTGCAATTAATTAAAAAGAAGCCTGGCCGACCCGTGTTACGAAACTTCACAAAAGAGTATCTTAACTTTTCCAACAAAAATCCACTTTGTGTTGTACTCTTACTGGGAAAGTTAGTATTTATTTTAAATGAAGGTATATTATTTAATTATGCTTTATATTAAAAATAAATTTCACGTAGAATCAATAATTTTATTTAATAAAAAATAATTTTATTCTAGGATCGTTTTATTTTGTGCGAATTTCCAGTTTGACATAATATTTTCGTGTCTCGTTAAACAATCATATTCATACTTCATCAAATGTACACAAATCAAGAATTTTTTAAACATATTAACCGTATAAACCGATGTAAACCATTGAAAATTCCTTTAGTAGTTTTCTTGTTGAAAACGATAATGTATATACGAAAATGGACTTTATTATATAATAGATAGTAGGTAATAGTCTGATTGCGACCTCATCCGAAATTATTTCGGTATCTAAAGTATTAAGGCTCAAGTTATCATCAGAATATGTTTCATCCTATTCGCTGTAATAGGTGACTCATGAAAACGAGTCCTCATGAAACCCAAAAATCTTTCACATTTATAGTATTAGTATAGATATTTAAGTCTGTGTAAAAATGACGTCATATTTAATTCAAATAACACTTTATAAAACTAACTCAAATAAACTTAATTCAAGTCTATTTATGCAAGCTGTTTCGAATCGTCAATAAAATATTTCCAAAAAAAGAGTAGATGTCTATTCTCTCTAAATATGAATTTAAATTTCCAAATAAGCTTACCTAAAACCAGTCTGCTGACAACAAACGGTTTTGAAAACTAATTTACTGCAGGTTCTTTACGCAAGCCATCAGAAAGGACCCGCATGAAAAACTGGTTGTGTTAAAGTTGGTATCAACATCTTATGATAAGCTTTAATATAATGCTTACTACCGTTAGCTTTATTATATCTAGATAAATAATTAGGTCATAACTAAGATACATCAGACACTGATACAAAGATAATTTTCATCATATAAATAAGGGTTCTAGGTGGGAATTGAACCAACGACCCTTCGTGCAAAAGATAGACACCCTAACAAAAGCGCCATCGGGCCGTAAAACAAATAAAATCAAGATGTTTATTTCATGAGAAAATTATATTTTTCTCACAGAAACATGACTTAGCAAAACAAACAATATTCATGTAAGATTTGGTTTGTACAAACCTAAGGAAGCCAAAAAGAATTTTAAAAACAAAGGCTTCTGACAACGTAAGATGTTCATTTTATCATATAAAGAGTTTACATGCTGATCTTACGTTGTTCGGGACGTGAAAGGACAGAGTGTCTTTTTAAAAGAATAAGATTTTCTGCACTGCAGAAAACAAATTTTGT
The DNA here is from genome assembly GCA_020976665.1 of Heortia vitessoides. Lineage (NCBI taxonomy): Eukaryota > Metazoa > Arthropoda > Insecta > Lepidoptera > Crambidae > Heortia > Heortia vitessoides. Next base: position 6,201,557 of record JACJUM010002819.1, on the reverse strand, counting down.
TTTGTTGAAAATAGATTGAAAAATATTTTAGTTAACAAAAATAAATCGAGATCATATTTCATTTTAAAATGGCAACATAAAACATAATTCATTACATGTCCGTTCGTTGCAATATATAGTATTATTACAGCATCAATTTTTATTGCCATTATTTATGTTGTTTTGAGCTAAGTTTTTCTTAACAGTCGAATATTTGAAACCTACTATAATATGTATTATTTTATCTAAAAGAAAATACTATTGGTATTCAAAACAAAACCACAAACGATTTCTATGGGAATATAAAGAATTTTATTTATTTTTTATTTTATTTATTTATTTAACTTTATTGCACAAAATGTTACAAAATGTACAAATGGCGGACTTAATACCAGATGGCATTATCTCCCAGTCAACCATGCTTATTATAATGTTTCAACAAATATAATTTCATCTTTATCATCATATCAGCTTCGAGAAGTCCACTGCTGGATATAGGCCACACAAAGTGATCTCCAGTAGAACTAATTGTATGCAGCCTGTGTCAGTGATAATCAAATCGTCTGTCCATCTCGTGGGTGTACGTCCTACGCTGCGCTTGCCGGTACGCGGACTATATTCTAGAACATTACGGCTCCATCGGAATATCGTTTAATTACACTAACTACATATTCACCTTACCTAAAAATACAATGAGACGATATTGAAAGTGCACTTACATAATATTATAATATCAAAATACACATACTAATCTAATCACGCGATGATAGGGCCTAACAAGATGGCTATCAAATAGTAACCTATTTGATAGCCATCTTGTTACCTAACGGTAGGTATACATATATATAATAGTGAAATTCCGAGATTAATTTGTACATAGAAACGTTATCGTGGTCAGCCATTTGTATATAAAAATGGCTGACTAATAATTTAGTTTTCAATACATTCATACAACATTTCATACTTTGACCAGACAAAACTCGTTGCTTTTAGAACTTGTGTAAACCATCAACTGTCTGTAACACCATCACAGCAATCGTAGAACATTGCTACCGCTCATCACTGACCTGTATCTGAGGTGAAGTATTTTTAATACCGCCTTCTGTCAGTTCTGGTACCTCAGCTGCCTACTACCTACTACAAATGAGAGTACTATTTATTCCCACCGGTACGCCACGGCAAGTATACTTAAATAAATATATTTAACATACAAATGTTCATCACATCAGATAAGTTTGCGCTCTTAACGCCTACTAAGTTTCATCCGCAAATCTGCTTAACATCGTTTTGTGTTTGAGGTAAATCAAGGAATGAAAGGTTTTCTATCTCTCAATTATCAATAAAATTGAACTGTTAATAGCAAAATAACAACTTATTTTAATGGAATATCTCTATTGATATACTTCAGATATATCCTAAGAAGCAGTTTAAGCAACTTTTATTATTTATTATTCGCATGGGTACAAGAACTAAGCGATTTGACTAGATATTTTGTGTGGCTAGAGAAATTTCAGAATAATATGTAGGTGAACATTCTTATCTCGTATCTAAATCAAAAGCTAACTAGAAGCTTTTGATTTGGATACGATATGTTGTTCATAACAATAATAATAATCTTAATTGTACACACCATAAGCAACACATTCAAATAACATAGAAGAACATACAACAGTACAGTACAATAGGCGGCCTTATCGCATAGAGCGATCTCTTCCAGGCAACCTTTGGACAGAAAAGAAATACAACAATTATACACACACACACACCCACACACTCGCACACACACACACACACGCACACACACACACACATGCATACATACACACGCAAACACACAAAAAAAATATAATAATAAAATAAAGAGAAGAATATAAAACGAATAATATGCAACAACTACAATGATAGTTGTACTCCTCTACCATTTTCCGAAAAATCGACCGTGATTTCGCGCGTCTGATCGACAAAGGAAGCGCATTCCAATTGAGACTACAGCAATTTGTAGCATGTGTTACATGTAGGTCATAGCTTCTCATATCATGTTTTATGCCAAGTTAAAAAGGTTTCTAGACTTCACAGGAGTGTGCAAGTACATTGGTACTGTTTCCTCTTTTTACCGTGAAAACCGTTTTGACTTCACAGAGAAGACAGTAGATCTTTTTGGTCACGAGAAAGTCTTCCTAAGCCTTCTATTACATTCTAAAGTAAATCCTTAGGTCATCATAACTGGAATGTACTTTGTTAAGAATGGGAATATTATTATATTACTATGACATATCGCTGTTATTTTTAGCTGTAAATTAATTAGCAACTCAAACTGCCTAATATTTTTTTCCCGTTTCTACTATCTATAGCTAGATATCGTTTTATGCAATATGGCCGCCATTTTTATTGTTTTAAAATATAAATTATGGTGCATTTTATGAATACTTACCGTCTACAATAAATTGTATTATCATTATTAGTCTTTCCAACTCCATAAAGTACTCGTATATATGATTATCTGTAAAATAAAAACCAAGATAAAAATACATATGATCCGTGACGGAACTTCCTAACTTCCTTGAGATAATCTTACATTTTCCTGCCGTAACACTAAACCGTCTTTTCTCGGATTCAGGGAAAACAAGGGTATAAAATGCAAAAGTTGTACGCAAAAGGTTACTCTAAGGTTAAGGTATCGGAAAGGCCGAATACCTTTCAGAGAAATGCCTGCAAAGCTTTCAGTCCTGTATTCTCGACAAAAAGTAATGGTTGGAGGCTAACCGGCAGACCACAGGCCTATTCAATGTCCGGCAAATTCGTGAAATTACATTTTATCAATGGGACATGACATCTGATGTGTGATAGGGTTTCTATTTTGCTTTCATTTAGTAAGTTCATTGATATTTAACAAAAGTAAGATGGTGGTTTTTAGATATATTATTGGGCAAAAATATTGATACTTTTACGATGTAGTTATGTTTATAGTTTCAAATAAATAAAATCGTAGTATTATTTATAAATTCAATTGTGTTAAATGAACCAAATGTGTTTCATTTTGAATAGTAAAAAAACCACAAATCTGCTGATAGTAAGTGCACTAATTTGCAGATAGAAAAGATGTTTCATCGTAAGTCTATCTTAAAACCAGACTCCCGTCTCTGGGCTAGTCCTACAACTAAGTATATCCCGGGTATAAGCATCTCTGCAAGAAAAGCTAATAGTCATCTCCGGCTCACCTTCGTAGGTTTTTCAGAACCTCTACCACCGACAACACCCAGTGACAGCACTAAAAGATTCGTAGTCTCAAAACATATTATAATATATATCATCATCATCATTATTATCATCACAGCAGCCATTGTAAGTCCACCGCTGAATATACGCCTCTCCCAGAAAGGAAGTTTTTTTGCTAATAATTGCCGCGCTGGACAAGCGTGTTGGCAATCACAGAGTTTTGCACCTGTCGGTTCTGACGCCTCTTACGACACCTGGTACAGGAGGAGGTACTATTTTACTCCACCGGTACTTAACGGCCCTATGATAATCTAATATATAAAAATAGTATCTTAGATTGTTATTGGATTTTGCTCAGGCAGGTATCAGTTTAAAGTTTGATGTATTTTCTTGAACATGCAATTCTCATAAAGAAAAATCCAATAACCCGACACAAACCCATCCGTGCGAAACTACACAGAAGAAGCAGAGGTAGTCAATATTACTAAATGAAGTAGGTATGTTACAGGAAACTACAAACTCCACGACCTTGTCGTGGAGTTTGTAGCTTATAACTAGGATATTATGTTAGCAGAAACTCGGGTAAGTTCCACCGTTGATCGGCATTTGTACTGAACACTTTTTCTCTTTAATAATTCAAGCGACAAAAGGTTTTCTCATAACATCTCATACATTAACCTGACTCCGTAAGTCACTTAAAGCATTTGTGTTACAGGCATCAGACAACAGATGAATTACTAATATTATACTTAAATTTTTATTCAATTTATTTTACTAGCGCATTTATCCAATATGTATATTGGATAAATGCGCTAGTCTCTGAAACTACTGGTCAGATAAAAAAATATATAACAGTGCTTGATAGTCCATTTATTAAAAAACGCTATAGGTTATATACACGCTACACTAATAGGAGAAGAAAATAAATGATAATAGGTATGTTCTTCAAATTAACGTGAAATAATAAATGCAGCTAATATATACTCATTTGCAAAAAATACGGGCACCTAAGCAATGAACCATTTCAAAAGTTACTATTGGTTGGTTTGATCATTAAAGGTAGTTTTACTTTCACAATTTTGTAAATTAATAAGCAAATAATTGTTTTCGTCAGTATTATCATAAAATTTTGATAAAATTTATGGGTTTTAATGCTTAAGTTCACTAGTAGTGTATGCTCGCTAGTAGTGCATATGCTCGTGAGGTAAAGTTTAACAGAGATTTCTGTTTGGTTTTTCTTTAATAAAGTAAAACCAGAAAAATGTTTAGTATCTAGTGTGACCCCTTCTAGTTGAAATCACAGCTTTAATTCGCCTGGGTATGCTAGCGAGGATATCCCGGATACTTGCTTGCGAAATAAGCGAGAAGCCTCTTCCTGACCGTCCATAGACTGATTTGCACATTTCTTACTTCTTAAAGGTTGTTCTTAAGGTTCTCATACGAAGACTTGCGATTTCTCAATGCGCGACTCACAAGAAAACATGGTTGTGTACATGGTTTTCTTCCAGAACCAGGCCTTCTCTCGACGCAACCGGTGTCTTTATACCGCTGCCAGGTTCTTTAAACCGTCGAGCGATTCACGCTTAGCCTCTGAGCCACGAAGCATTGGCAACCCTCTTCGAGCAGTGCAATAATTTTGGTAGCTTTTACCACTTTCTTTAACATTATTGAGACAGCTAAACATCAATAAATAAAGCTTTGACAATTAAGAATATGAAATAAATTCATAAAAACTGACTAAAAGTTATGAAAACCGATATTATCTTTTGAAACTTCGCACCAAAAATGTAGGATAAAAAGTGGTTTTCTGTAAAAACGAGTATCAAACGAAAATATAAATTTAGAATGTACTTTTTTAACACCACGGCATTTTTAAAACCGGCCAGTAACATGTACAAATGATTGAAATCATTTTGGTACCGTATTTCGTACAGAAGAATTATAATCCCGCCTATTATACACTCATTTGCAACAAAACCGCCCGTTTTTTTGCAAATGGGTGTATAATTAAATCCGGTGTAAACTGTACATAACCAACTTGAATGTTGAACATATGTAACAGATAATTACGAATTTGTAGTCTTATTAAGCATATATTAGTATCGCAAAAATTGTTGAGTTGAGTTTAGATGATTAATTAGCCACATCGGCATATTAATAGAGATACCTCTATATAATATGATAAGTATCTGAAACTTAAATCTGCGGATCTCGGGAATATACGAGTACTATACATAACAGAAGTAAGCGTAATGCTACGAGGATCCAAGATCTATCAATCCATCCATCTTGGATACATTAAAACAATTCTTATTGCGATGCTCATTTGTTACATAAACAAGTTGTGATTGGCATAATTATGTACTGTATAAAATTTATGTGCATAACTTATTATTATTAATTTATTTCACTTTAATTTCTTCAAAATAATCAATATATTTTTTGAGTCTAATTTCATTTGAAACAAATTTAATCTAAATAAAATACATACTTGTATATTGTATCACTTTATAGGACAAGTAACTATGTCACTAGATTTGTATAATATTTTTCATTACGTGGCAAATAAACAGGATTTGCTAGTGTTGATGCCATAAGCTTTTATGCACAAATATCTTACAGTCGGTTTTTGTTGTTCCAAACGTAAATAATACTTTTATTACAAATTTTATGGTAAAAGATATTTGGTTTATAAATTTTTCTACTATTTTAAAATAATTTGTTTGTCAATAAACATAAATATTAAATTAAAGCCGAGCTTTGCGGATTCAATTTGGGAGAAACGTTTAAGTTATTTTAGGTAGTTGAATGTTGATAAGGTGCAGAACGGACCAATTGAATCATTTTAAAACTTACTTTGGCAGTGATTATTCATGTATTACCTTATTCATAATATTATTATTATTACACAACAAGTTCATCATATTAACTATACATATTGACTTAACACACAGTTTGATGGAGATTTAGTAAAAAAATACATGTACTTTTAATATATATTTTTGACTAACAAATTTAATTTTTTTTACCGGTACCGGCAGATTTAAATAGTACCTACCTCTATTTGTACCAGGTGTCGTAAGAGGCGCCTAAGGTACCAGAACGGTTGGCGGTTTATCCATCCGAAACAGTGAAGCTCAAATGCACAGGGTGGAGATCGGCAGCGGCATTCCCGACGTGAATGCTACGCTCTGTGATTGCCAACACGCTTGCTCAGAGCGGCAGTTATGGGCAAAATTCTTCCTTTCTTAGGAAGGTCTATATCTAGCAGTAGATTTCCAATGGCTGTAATGATGATGATTTAAAAATGGTAGGAGAAATATTAGCATACGCGTGTTTTCAACTCATTAAACCAACGTAAAAGAATTTTCGAAAAAAGAGAAAAAGGATTTATCTTCGGTTTTATCGGATTAGCTTGAGCTGCCTGTCGGTCCGCTTGGGTCACTTTCTGATTTAAATTTGACGAGCACGATGGCGCAGATGGCAGTGATCCTTCCTTGTGCGCCAATATTCGGGGATTTGATCCCCACCCAGGATAAATATTTATATGATGATTTTTGTGTTTGTTATAAACCTGGTGTAAATATAAATATATGTATCTCTGTTGTTTGACGTCCGTAATCTAAGGACGATATATCGGAGTTAGGTTAGTATACAGTAAGGTTAGTAGACCACGCGTTGGTACCTAGGTAAATGAAGACACAAAACCATCAACAAAATTTTAGCCAATGGTATGACAACTATTCTGATAAAGTTGAAGCTTTAAAGCACTATAATTATTTTGAAATTAGTTCACTTTGCTGCTTGCCAATCTAATTTATCTACAAACCAATCAAAAGCTTTCACCGAATATTGGACGTATTATTAAGCTAATTGATTTATCACTTGAGAGGATTTAACACTTTTGTTCGGTTTGATTTGTAGTGTAGTATGTATTATGTAATCAAGTATGTTACTTCTATTTGTTTCGTCCACTAGGTCATGGGTTCGACCCCCACTCAGGATAAATTTGTATATGTTAAATATTCGTATTTGTTCTGTGATTGATTGTTATTTTAAGTCTCGGAGTCAGGTCAAGGTATGTGATGTTGTTTAAATTTATTATTATTATAGATAAATGACAAGCCGTCAGTTATCGGCATTGCTGTAAAGTACCGGCAGAGTAGAATAGCACCTCCTCTTGTACCAAGTTTGACAAAGGTATAAGAACCGACAGATAGCGGTATATCTATCCACAACAGTGTAGCTCAAATGTACTGGGCGGAGATGGGCAGCAGCATCCCCGTCGCTAAAGCTGCGCTCTGCGAAAATTCCCCCTTTCTTGGAGAGGCCTATGTCTAGTAGTGGTCTTCCAATGGCGTATATGATGATAGATAGATGTTTGTTAGACCTGATGATGTTAGTTCAATCCATATTTAGGACAAACATATAATATTTTTTTTATGTTTGTTCTGTGTATGGGTGTGAAATATGTATTATATAAGTATTATAATCGTGACTCCTCTGTTATCTGATGTCCATAACACAATTGCTTTAGTTGCATATCTCGTAGTCAGCTCAATGTATAGCGATATTGCGTACATATATTTATTTACGCAATATTATAAGTTATGGATATTTAGAGTGCCATAGGCTGAGGTTTTTTAAGTCAAGCTACGTATAAATTCCACGACAAGAGGCCGGAACATGATGAAAGCAGAAACTCGGTCAAGTTCCGCCGCGGGTCAGGTCTCCACTGGGCCACAAAGAGTTCTACAGTATTTCAGCGACAAAAGGTGCTAGCGGTCGGATGGGTCCTTTTAACGTCGCACTGGAAAAATTGGGGCGATCTTTAGACGAATACAAAATCGGGTTGTTGTGAAATTATGCTTTCAATGATGTAGCCTAGCCAACAATTTTTTAACTTGAAAATTGAAGCGTGTTTCTTATAACCCAGAGTATTATATTTTAACTTGCAAAAACTATGTAAGTAATGATCGTTATTTATTTAGTTACTAGTAACGCGCCCCGGTTTCGCATGGGCGCAATGAGGATTAAAATTTATTGTGAGTTATCCTTAAGAGATAGAAATATATCGCGAACTTCTTTGTAGACCGTTTCTATTTTGTAGGGTTCAAGCTTCAGTTTGGGTTTGAGTTTTATTTACATTTATCCGCTTACGTAATTTCCTTATAATTTTGCGTTATACGTATCATTGTATATATTACATTGAAGTCTGAAGCATAATGAGGTTATTTTATGGTGTTGTATAAAAATATGATTGCATACAAAATATTATTTAGATTAAAGTAACATGTACGCGACTAACCATAAAAAAGGGTGGTTTCAAATAACGATAGATACTCGTATAGCTAAGAATTTTTAGTTAAATAAACTTGTCAATTTTTAAGTTGTGACGCCGCATAGATTGGTTTATTAGTTCAACTCACATATATAAACAGTTGTATAACATAACAATATAAATATAGTAAAACGATGCTATTTTTTTTTCTACTTAACATGTGGAATATTTTCCCGGGATTGTCGACGCGATACTAAAAAAAAATATTTGTCTATTTAACTTTTAATTTCATAAAGTTACAAAAACAAGCTATGTTTATGTAATTTTGTAATTTTCTTTGAAGTTGATTTTAAAAGTTTATTCTTCACGTTGGTTTTTAATTCTCGTTAAACAAAAAAAAAATTCGAAACTAGCCGTTAGGGACCGACAGAGTAAAGGTACCAGAACCGACAGATGACAGAAAACTATCTAAATTACGTATCTCAGTTTGCCTTTGAAATAATTATATTGCAGACTTCTGGTCACCCAATGAGTACAAGACAGTGGTTCTGGAATTTTATATAAGATAAAAGGGAAAAGTGTTTAGAAAGTGGCCTATGGACACATTTGTTGGCTGATGTACGGGAAGTAATAAAACCTTGTGTTGACTTGCGAATTAACCTCGGGTTCCTTAACACATATGTAAGATTTTAGATCCTATAGAACAATCCAAGAGCAGATTATTATCAAATCATCATCTTATCAGCCATAAGGCGTCCACTGCTAGACATAGGCCTCTCCAAGTAATCTCCAATAGGACCGGTTGTATGCGGCCTGTGTCCAGCGCGATCCTGCGGTTTTAGTCAGATTGTCTGTCCATCTTGCGGGTGGACGCTGTACGTTGCGTGGTACGTGGTCTTCATTCCAGAACGTAAGGTTCTTAAGGACTCCATCGGCCATCAGTTCTGCGTACCAAATGCCCTGCCTACTGCCATTTCAACTTACTAATCCGTCAAATGTCAATGTTCGATCAATATTTTTCTAATAATTTCAGGTTTCGTATATTATATTTTAAAGTATTAGCATTATATCAACCGCACAACGTACACTTATAGAGAAGGAAAGCCTTCCGAAGGGATTTGTAATAATTTTGGGGTTTTTCTCAATTATAACTGCGTTGGGTGGGCGTGATAGTGAAGCGCAAAGCTTTTCGATGACTATCACCATCATCACCATCAAACCAGCAAGTCTACAGTTGGGCATAAGCCTCCCCAAGAAAGGTATGTTGCCAATTGCCGCGCTAGGCAAGCATGTTGGCAATCAAAGAGCACAGCTTTCGCGACGGTGAAGCTGCTGCCCAATCCCGCCCTCTACATTCGAGCTGACTTTTTTGCATGGATATACCGCCATCTGTCAGTTCTGGTACCTTAGTCGCCTCTTACGACACCTGCTACAGGTATTATTTTACTCGGCCGGTACTTCACGGCTAATCCTATCATTCCCAAGCCCATCCCTGCCGCTTTATTGCATTTGAGCTACATCAGTAATGATACCACCATCTGTTGGCGCCCATACCTCATTCATCTGGTACATTTGGTAAAGAAGGCGTACTGCCTTTGACGTGCCACTTTAGACGTTCTAAGAAAGTAGATTATTATAAACGTTTGTGTCATTACAAAGATGTAATTAGCGTATCGCCAACTTAAGAACTGAAGATGTCACATTTTTAATTATTATATCAGTCTATAGTAGTTACATTTACTAGCGGTGTTATATATACCTCGAAATGTACTATCATATTGATTGTACTATAGACTGCGGGGTACCCATATCATTACTGGTGCTGCTACATTTGTTTAGTTAGTTGCACGTCCATGCCGCGGCAGCTTATAAATAAGACAACAAACACTGTAACCAAATTTTTCTTTTTTAAATTTGTAAGTTCGTTGCAATGTTTTTGTGTATTTTCTCACTAGTTGTCCTAAAGAAATAAGCAAATAAATAAATAATTTATTACCTCGCAAACCCTTCAAACCGAAACACAGCAATTCAAACACTGTTATTTGGCGGTAATAATAGTTGAGAGTAAGGGTACGATTGCAAATAACCTTTATAAAAAGAATATCTTAGTACACAGTAGTACACTTATTCTTATTTTAAATACCGATAATTTGAATCCAAAAATCAAAAAACTTAGTTTTTTTATCACAAATATTCATCACGTATTAAAATTTCCAAACATGTCTTAATTAACTAAGTGCAGGAAGATATGTCGCTATACGGTTATGTTGGTTTGGACTGATAATAAGGCGTAATACTATCAGTATTGGCTGCAAAATTTTAGTAGAAGGTATAAAGCTATGACCTTTCAGTATTTTGCAATATAAATGTTGGATTTCGTAACAACACTATCTATAACTTTTGGGATATGTCTTTGACAAAATCGAAAAGTAATTTCGGCAAAGGGGACCACGAAAGACAAACAACGTCGCTAGAAGTAAAAAGTTTTGGAACTCACTAACAATTGATGAGTCTTTCATGGGAAACTTTGGTGTTATGGTCGTCCAACCATCGAGTTAATGTGACTGTTTATTTTTAGAGAATTCTATTCACACAACTTCTCATGCCATATTCCGAGATATTGACCTTAATCTCAGATAAGTCGCTTAAAGCACGATGTTTCGAACATCACAGAACAGAGAAATAACAAATACATTCCTTAAATACATATTTACCACCCAGATATAGAACAAACACAAATACTCGTATTTAACATATAAATAATTGTAATAGCTGGGGAGTGAAACCACTTTTGACACTTAAAACAGGATCACTAAAATCTACGCCATAGGCCCCTCAGAGAAGTCATAGATAGTCGGTTTGGTTAATAAATATATTTGTATATCAGATTACCCATATACAAGTAAATCATGTGAATGAGATGAATAAATAATTTCCAATTTCCAATGTCTTAACCAACCTACACAAGATATGGCTATAGGTACACGTTCTAAATGTAGAACACTCTCGCAACCGGTAATAAAGTTATACAAATTGAGAGCGAGTACCTTGACGAGGGCGAGAATTAATGAGGTTCTCATTCTCAGACCGAGAGCGAACTTTGATGGGAGCATGAGACAGCCGATTGCCTGCGACCGAAGTGCGTCAAATTGAAACACCGACAGTTGTTGGGCGACATGCAAATTACAAACGAACTCGTTCATCCACCACGGCTCCCGATCCGAATTTACATCCAATTTTGTAAGGAAAATGAGGAATCAGGAACATTGTTTTCGGACGAGTCTCGAAGTGTTATAGGGTAAAATATTTTGTTGTAATTTCAGGCAGCTGTTCGGAATTTGAAACTGTCCGGGAGTTTTTGAATGTTACGGAATTCGTATGTCATCATTTGCTTTCATGTTAAATACGTATATGAAAAGTCTCAGTTGCGTATCCAAATAGATTCTTATTAATTCGGGTAGTTTTATTATTGCATTTGAGTATAATCTTTTTTTAAAATAAATCGTTCCATAATCATTTAAAATGTTGTATATTTCGTGTATCGTGTGTATTTCTGAAAATATTTTTTTTATCCTATTAGCCTTGTTAAGTAAACTTTATGTGCCAAGTCTCCTTTGTGTAGGCACTATCATATTTGAACACTTCTTATGAGTACATAAATTGTTAGTTACAAATGCTTTTAAGTTTTGTTTATCAATGTTAGATGATGTCAAAAGTATTGTGAGGAGATAATTTATTTCGGTGTAGTTACTAGTATGATTTTTTATTAAATATACATTTTTCTATACTTAAACTATATGGAAAACTTACATATTACGTAAGTACATATGATTAAGGATACTAGCAGAGTAGAATAGTACTATCCTTTATACTATGTGCAATCCCTGAACAATGTGATGGACAGTAAGATCTCCATAGCAAAGTTATTCTCTGCTATCGCCATAACGCTTGCCCACAGTGACAATTATGAGATAATTTTTTCTTAGTAGGCCTATGTCCAGCTGTAGAGTTATATGCATGCTAAGATAATGATGATAAAGAAAATTATATTTGCCAATTGAAAATCACATTTTAAAACACTTACGAGTTCACGACTCGTAATAAAACATATTCTTTTAACGGCTTTAAAACGCTGCTTATTTAACTTTAAACATTTTTAGTTCAATTACAGAGGAATTTTTTATTAAATTGTATCCTCTATAACTATTTTACAATAAGTTAAAAAATAGATGCACTTTTAATAAGCATGCAGTTTATTGGAGCTAACTTTTTCAACTTAGGAGTATTTATATAGATTTTATAAATAAATACGGTTATCCAATGTCTAACAAAGCGCACCGTAAAAGGGAATCAAGAAATAAGATATTGAATTACACGAACAATATTATATTTTCCAAGAACTTCGTCTTTATAATAAGAATCGTGAAACATTGCCCGACATTTTAACGATCTCTGATCGGTAAAGTTATGAAGATTTCCATTAAACGAAAATTATTATTATAATTTTGATTTTTGTATAATAGATTTTTTTTAATATCTTTTTAACTATGCAGTATATAAAAACAGTAACAAATCAACTTTTGGATAATTCATTATTAGTTTCCACAGACGCAAAGCCACGGAGTAAGGAACTCATTCTTAAACTATAATATTCAATGGCTTTCTAAATTTCACTGCTATAGAAATTTAAAAAATGAATGATTTCTAAGCCAATATTCCTTTTTAGATATACTAACGTATATATTTAACCAAAACAGGCGTTTTACTTAGCTTTTTTTAAAGATAAGAGCTTTCCTGCATATAGCTAGAACGTCTGTCCTTCTTGTCGAACCCACGACTTTTAACCCACAAGTTGAGATCACTACCATCTGTGCCATTGGGCTCTTCAGGTACGTATAGATTCTATAACCCTTATTCATGTTGGTGGTTTTATTGTTCTATATTTCACATTCTGAAATTGTTGTAAGGAGACGATCGTAACTGTTATTAGTTTTCCATTTACTCTATTAACAACAAGTTGTTTGGAATTGAATCTTAAATTTTTTCAATTTTTTCAAAAACTAAACGACCGTAATCCCTATACCTAAATAAATTCCGTTAATTTCCATCCAAAAGTATCACATATTTGAACTGCTCAACAACTTTTAAACATCCCAACAACTTATTAGAAACATCAAACCAAACCTAAAGTATAAAACATTCACCAATTTAAATATTCAAATACACGCAAAGGTATATTTTCATCCGCCAAAGAAACTTAAGAGTTTTGGGGAATAAATTATTCAAGGGGTGTTGAAGCAAGAGTCAAACTTTTTATCCACAATAGCAGTTTTATTATGCCAAGGGAATCAGGATTAAGTACCAGCTTACAAAGAACCTGTGGGTATTCCGACTTCCATAAATGATATAAAACATAATAGTAACAACTGTTCCTTTGGGATCTATTTACGTTGCATACAATTCCTAGAATCGTTGTCATAATTAGATCTTCATCATAGTAACGTCATGCAACACGACAATTTTATTATTACTTGCTGACCAGGCAAACGTTATTCTACCATATAAATATTTTAAAATTATTAAAATACTTATATTGCTATGAAAAATTGAGGGTTGATGGTATAAAACTCATAACTTAAGGTTGTAGGTTTGTTAATGTTACATCATAAAAAAATCTCCTAAACATAAAAAAGCGGATTGTCATTTAAAAAATATGTTATAATCGATTCTAGGACCTGCCGAGCACATACAAAAATAAATAGATAATACATTTCATTGAAAGTTTTTATCTATTTCGGAGAAGGAAGGTGAGTAAAATTTTGACAACAGAATTTTATATTTTAGATGGCAGCTGTTACTTATCATCAATTTTCATGAGTCGATTAACACGATTCCATTCTCGTCAATTACGCTTAAATTTTTTTAGGATGTAAAAGCACAGCATCAGGGATAGTAAAATACCTGGAAAATAGCAGTTGCCAATAAAGTTAAAACACAAGTAGTATATATAAAGGAGACTAAAAGTAAAGATGTGGAGATAGATCCAGTAATGGATATGAACTATACAAGTTTTCTCCGGGTTGAAAAAAATTGGATATCATCATCACGATCACCATTATCATGATGATGATATTCGCAAGACATCAACTGCACATATTTCAAATTAGCAATCGCAAAGTGTAGATTAGCAACGATGTGATGCTGCCCATCGCACCCTGTTTTTAATGCATTTAAGCTGTATTGTTTCAGGGAATTCACCGCCATCTGTTGGTTTCGGTACCTTAGTCGCCTCTTAGGACACCTTATACATAAGGAGATACTATTCTTCTATGGTAACTCACGATATATGGGCTCCTAATATATACTATATATATATATATTATAAATTAATCAAAAATATAAATATATATTATGAATAATAATTAAAATATATATTATAAATTCCTCAAAAAATCCTCCTAATATATTATAAATTACTCAAAAAAATAAACTTCGGATAGGTAACAAAAGGGCCTGAAGGTTTAATCCCAAGCCTGGACAAATATTTATGTGATAAACATGTGTTTGTTCTCTGTCTAGGTAGTTTTCTAACATTTACACTGCTCAGGATAAAATTACTTTTTAACGACTTTAAAACTGGGTTTATAAAAAATTTTATGTAGTTTGTTTCTAAAAACTACATAAAATATATAAAAAAACGTTCATATGTTGATACATCATCTTTTGTCAATCTCGAAAACAGTTGCCAAAAGATGGCCGAAACATCGAACAAAAAATTTGAAACAACCCTAATTTAAAGCTGTTTTCTTTTCTATTTTCAGAGGAATTATATTTATAATTAATCTGTTGTCTGATATCCTTAACACAAGTCCTTCAAATTACATATCTCGAAAATAGATCTGGGTTTAAGATGTTCTGTAATTTTTTTTTATTACAGGCAGGATTCCAGTATTTCACACGTGAAGCTAACAATCTAAGGATATAATAGCTTATTGTGCTTATTAGTGTGGTGTTACAGTTTTTCAGTTTATTTGATACAAATATACAAAAACTTGCTTACATTGTTTCATTTTATGTAGGAATATGTAATGTTTTTAGAACATAATATAGCTTTTAACGTAGGGTACCTACCGGCAGAGTAAAATAGTATCTCACCTAAACCAGGTATCGTGAGAGGCGACTAACGTTCCGGAACTGGCAGGCGGACATTCTGTATAGCTGACAGACCTGAAACAGTGTAGCTGAAATACCCAGGGCGGGGATGGGCAACAGCAGCCCCGTCGGCAAAATAACGCTTTACGATTGCCAACAAGCTTGTCCAGCGAGACAATTATGGCCGAAATTTCCACTTTCTTGGGGAGGCCTATGGAAGCCAACGAAATTGTGGAATTCCAATGGCTGGTGTGATGATGATAATGATTAACCCTATAAAACTATCATGTTTATAATATCAGTAATGTGAACTTCAAATAATTCAAAGTCAGTAATCCATCAAAGAATGTACTTTACCATGTGAATATCGAATTGCCAAGCCGGAGCGCTAAAGCTAGTTATTCTAAAGCTAGTTATTAAAGTACTCAGTTTGGTAGCTGTGACATAGAATTGTACTCAGGTCCGAGTCAGGCATCGCTGGGTTGTTATTCATTCATATATAGCACCTATATTCCTAAGTTAATTTTAATGTTGGCATTAAAATCGATATATTGCATGCAATACACGTCGTTATTGTAAATAGAAACCAAAAACATTTTTAAAGCTTTGATAACGCAATTTTAATAAAAACCAGTATTGTTCAATTCTTTCGAACGTCTAACAATAGTTAGCTTTTCCATGTTTCAACTTTCTGCATATTGTTTTCTAATAATATCTACGGTTTATTGTTGGCAAATAAATAATAGCACTTAAAATGATTGCCGCAACGTCTTCCCAGCGCAACAATTATAGGCATAATTTTTTCTTTTTTGGTAGGCATAAGTCCAGCACGGGAACTTCAACAGATTCGTAGCGCAGTTCAGTTTTCTATCAACGGTTGATAAGATATAATTTGATTGCGACAGATATAAATAAGTATTGGTTATAAAGTAAACTTAACATTATTAATAAATGTTGAACCGTACTGAGTTTATAAGGATAAAAAAATTAGTTAAACTTTTATATCCTTATAAATTCAGTTTATCTACAACCCAAGTATAGGTTCTCCTAGCATGTACGCTAGAATTTCACCATCTAGAACCATGATCTCTGTTAGGAACCGGCTTGGGAAAGTTTGTAGTCGTTACACGAAATTTTAAAGATAATGGCAGATGGAATAAATGACACGAACTGCAGGATCACGCTGTATGGAATTTTCATACATTCGGCGTTATTACATATCTCTCATCTAGTTCTAAAAATAATATATTCTGTACATGTAGCAGTAGAGAAAGCAATAAAAGAATAACATTTAAACTGACAGCGCGGTTTCTAGAAAGCCTGCCAAGAACCAAAGCCATCAATCAATCATACCACAATAAAACAGGGAAATGTGCCCGCGAAATTGAAATTATGTGTACTTAAGGGAAAGTTAAATGGAATAGGCAAACAAACGCTACTGTTTAATGAGTTTCCTAATAGAAAAACTTTCGAGAACAATATCGAATGCAAACAAATTGACAAAGTAACCCAAGGCATTTGTATGAATAAGCGATACAAAGTACCAAACTTCTGAGCAATATAGTATACAAAATATAATTTTGTTTATACTGATGTGCTCTTACTTCCCAGTTCTCACTACTCATCTAGAATAAAACTCAAAATAACAGCAGGACTTAGTAATTTATACAATAGTATTGTATTGGATAATTCAGACATTATGAAATCTGCACAATAATTTATAAAATATATATAGCCAGATGAAAAGAAAGAAATCAACTATAATATAAAATAAATGAAACACAGCGGCTTTATAAGTTTCTAGTTCTAGATAGTTTTTCTTCTTGTAATACTAAAATAAAATGAAAAATATAATGGAATATAAATTCTAGCTGTATTATCCTCATGTTCCATTAGTGCAAAAGCCAAAGTAGCATTTCCTCAAAACATTTTCACGTGTAAAAAAATGCCTCGCCGTGTCGGGAACAAAACTGCAAAGTCTCGGGCGGGCGGGCAGGTCGCCTTGCCGCCCGCGCCCTGCCAGCGGGCGCCCTGGGATCTAGTTCACCTCTGGCCACAGAGAGCGGTGCCCGTGTCTTCTGCTCGCGCTCCGACTCGAGTCGACGCCGGCTGTGTATTTCTCGTGCTGTGGTTTGTGCACTTTACTGGTTTGTGTTTTAATACAGTGTTGTTTTGTGAGGGACAGATTTTCTTCACTGGCCGGATTGGAGGAGGTGAGAAATTTTTTATTTATTTAATTATTTTTTTAATCAAAATATGTTTTTTATACCATATATATAAAAGTTTGGATTCATCAAAATGTAATCGAAACAAAAATTTTATTTAATCACAGTACAATATTTGTTTATCTGTAAACATTAGGTATTCGAGACGAGCGCCATATGTGTTTTTTAAATCAGCGTTAGTTTACAATATCTTCATTCATGATTGTGAAATAGGCCACTCCAAAACAGATATCATACGTTGAATCCACAATTAGAGATTAACATATGTAAGCTGGCACATGTATTAGTAGTTCCAATTGAGAGAATAATTATTTTATTATACACATTCTGTGCTACGGTAGCAGTATACATTAATGACGATATTGTCGTTCTTATCATAGAATAAACAAATATGAGTGATCGGGATAATGTGAAGAGGCCGTGTGAACATAATTAGAATATTTTATCTATGTACGTTTCATAGGCATCCTTGTATGGAAATTCATTCATTTTTAATTTAAGATGGAAAGTGTTTAATCTAAACTTACTACTATATGACTTATTAATGATGAGTTTAATAATATCTATTAGATGTATTAAGATTCAAGGTGACATGTCTTATATTAAACTTTCTATATATTGACTACATAAACCGTAAAAGGTATTAATGGGACTATAGGTATTAGTTTTCGATCACTAAGTTTCGTACAAGGACATCGGAAGAATATATATACCTTCTCCTGACTGAATACATTACGTTTTGTTATTTTAAAGACGTCTAATGTTTTTTGTTTTTATATAGTGACCTTGGATGGTAGCTACTTATATATTAACTTCCAAAAACAATAACAAGCTATTGTAGTGTTTTAAAAAAAATGGTAGTGTACAATTTGTATCTGATATTATTTAATTACGTGTACGTTTACGTTTATGTGTACGAAAAATAGTACATAACTACAATGACGATTTCTATTGTAAATATACATATATATTTACAATAAATTGTATAATACTATAGCTGGTACCTTCCACGTTTACCATGTAAAGTTTTATGTTTAATCCTACAGTAAATATTTGAATTGATTTATATCCACTATTGATCTACCATCGGTTTTCTGGCAATTAAAGCATCTATTAATGTTGTCCCCGATATAGATTCAGCGGTTTTGGATAGCCAAACAAGATTTCTCTGCCCCATTTAACAAAAAACAGTTAGTTATATTCACTTAAAAAACAGGTGCACCAATTTCTTTCAGCTTCACAAATTTGTGGGAGGCCTTCTAATATTATTTGAAGGTCAATGTTGCTTACAGGTGAATGGAACTACACATATCGGAAAACAGACCTCCTTATGCTATTAGAGGTTTATTAATTATTTCATTTTGATAGGTTAACAACAAAACTTGCAAGCATACATTATGTGCACATACATTTTATGAAAATTCTCAATGACAAACTCAAAATATTCTTCATTGAAGTATGACAAGCACTTTCGAATCGTTAAAAAAAATGATATTATTTCTGTTATATTAAATATAAATATGAGGATGGGATTTTATCTAAAAGTCATCTAACGTATGCAGTTTAGACCTACCTTAAACTAGTCTGCCGGCACTAGACAGATTTAGAAAGGAACGTGCAAGAAAAACTGGTGGGGATAAAGATTCACAAACACTAAATAGTAAGTGTTAATGAAACCCCTACCGGCGTCGGCGCTAACAAATCATTGTCTTAATTATCAATATCTCATCTCAAATAATATAGCTGGTGTCTTCTACATCGACATAGATAGTTTTTAGATACATATTGATCCTCCGAATAGTGCCATAATTTAACAAAGTATATAATCTTTATTGTTTTATTTTTTTTACTATAAACAAGTTACAACTTCTAGAGGAGAATTAGTATATTTTTTTGAAAACTTGTAATTGAAACTTGTGTGCAGACACTATTTGAGCGGAGGCGCGTTTCATCTTAGAACACTTTTGTACTTTATGAAACATTATTCAGTTTTTCTATATCTTTATTGAATGGAAGAAACTTTACAACGGGTTTGACTGTTACTGAGAAGTTTTGTTAGCCTTGACTTACATATATTACAGACTTGTTATCATTGATACATCGAATTTCCGGGGTCAATTCTGAAAGCTACCAGCAACTACAAGGTGTGCTGCGTTTCCTAGAGAAACAGGGACAGTAAAATTAGGGCCAACAGTCTAAGCATATGCTTAATCTAACTTATTAAACCTTGACTTCAAAATATAGTATTTTCAACGAATTTATAATATTTTCAAACATTTGCGTGTTCACTACCCATAATGAAACTATTTTATAACCGCTTTGAAATGCGGTGTATTTAAATATTGCTGTTCAAATCGTTTTCAACGTTCAAACCGCATTTTAAAGCTGTTAAAAGGATGTTTTTATTAATGTTTTTATAAAATAATAATTATTTGAAAATTAGCAGTTATAAAAATTGCTTACCTATATCTATAATATTAATTAGTTATATTAAACGATTATGAATACAAATCTCTTTGCATCTCCAAATAATTTAAATTTAATATTCAGACATTTGTTTACCAAATGTAGTAAATGTTTGGAATGTATGCCGAATGACCGTAGGCAGATATCTTACAAAATTCGTCTGTGTTTGTTGTTTGTGTGTGTGTTCTACCTATTTTTGACAAACATCAGTGCTGGTTTCATTGGGCTTTAATTCAAAGAGAGACGCAGTGAAATTACAAGACTTAAAATTTCCTCGTAACTTTAGGTACAAACACCTTGTGAGCTGATCCAGTAGGTCCAAAGTTGCGTACCACGCTCCTTTGAATTGTCTCAACAGAAAATTCAACACGCTATGCAAGACCAAAAATTTGAAACTACACAGATGGCATTCGCAAGTTTGCGAGTCACATGTTTAATTAAGATTATGAAAGAAGATTAATTATAAGCATAATATTTATATCTTATTACGTAAGAATATTAATTTAAAGTGTTTTATTAAGATATTTGTTTTGTAAAACAGACTATTGTGGTATTCACCTATAATGGCAATAGTATAAGGCAAAGTCGTTTGCTTTAGTGCCTCACTCTCACCATTTTACCTACAAATACTCATTTCCTACAATTACTCAAAGATGAGAGTGGCAGTGAAACCACTAAGTATTGTGACATAATATCTTCAAGTCACAAGGTTGTGATGTCGTTGTGATATATTGAGCATCTATAGATTTTGGTGACGTTTATTATCACGCGGATTGTATGCTTGCTTATCGACCTGGTCAAATAAATATTTATGTTCTATAAATCTATATAAATAAAAATGAATCGTGAATAAGTTACGCGAAACTTACGCGTTTAACTCAAGAACGTAGCAAATGTTCTGAACCATATTTACACGAGTATCGGAAAGTTTGTATGAAAGAAATTTCACCGTTTTTATACAGGTAGAAAATAAATTGGTCAAAGAACTGGCCCTAAACGCACATGCTAACGGGATTAACAGGAAAAAATTTTACTAGGTAATTACCCGAACAAGGAACAATAAATTTGACATAAGTCACAAAGTGCTAGGCAACATCTACATTTGTTCTAGGTATAGTAAAGTCCATTCCCATCTCTCGTTTTATCCTTGATAGCCAAAATAGTAGTATTAAAGAGCCCGTTAAAGTTATTCGGAATTCCAATTATTTAGTTTACGTTATAGCCATACTTTGAGTTGGCTGCACATTTGGATGGAAACATTACTTTTTATCCTAATGTTGTGTTTATTTAACAAGTGGCAGTTTTGATATCCAGACGTAGTCAGTCAAGAATCTCTTTGAAGTCGGCTATCTATCGCCTATTAAACGTAAGTACAGGCGAGCATTACGCGACTTGTAATACGTCTTAAGATCTGCCTCGCTCCACTGCGTTTTGAACGGGCAAGCGAGACGTATTTATATTTTAATAGATTCCTATCAGTTCGTATACACTACAATATACGTCAGTACTAATTTAATACGATTCGATGATCATTATTATAGAGACTTATTGGTGCTGTGCCGTCTCTAGATACTATTACACATGGATTATGCATTCATCATCATCATCATAACAGCCTTAGGAAGGCCACTGCAGGACATAGGCCTCTGCAATAAAGGAGGATTTTGCTCATTATTAAGGCGCTGTGCAAGAGTATTGGCAATCGCAGAGCACAGCTTTCGCGAAGGGGATGCTGCTACCCATCTTTGCCCTGTGCATTTAAGCTACTCTGTTGTGGAAGGAATTATCACCCTCTGTCGTTTCTAGTTCCTTAGTCGCTTCATACAATACCTGGTACTAAGGAGGTACGATTCTACTCTGCCGGTACCTTGCGGCTCATTATGCATTACCAATTAAAGATATAGGTTTTTATGATAGCTATAAACAAAATACTAAAAATAGTCTGACCAGTCTTGACCGTATTATTAATGAAGTTGGTCTCAGCTAATCATTATTTTTTTAATTTAATCTAAATTTTATTTTATAAGCCGTGCGATACCAGCAGAGTTGAAGCTCCTGTACCAGGTGTCCTAAAAGGCGGCTGATGTACCGAAACCGACGGATGTTACATTACCCAAAACTGCGAAGCTCAAATAAAAACAGGGCGGGGACGGGCAGCAGAACTTCTATTCCAAGCAGACATTTTACGGTATGCGATAAAGATTATAAAACATATAAAAAAACCCACAACCAGCGGTTTGTAATAAATCCCTTCAATTTATCCTTAACATTACATACATAAAAAAGGGTATTTAAAACTCTCAATTATTGAGAAATATAAATATTCAAAGAACAGAAAAATCAATACAAATCGTGCGAATCCTCGTTTCTAAAAAGTATAAGCATTAAATCTACAATAAAATTCCATGCAGTCTTCCGTATATCTGGCTAATAACTCTTTTATAGAAACGACAAAGAAAACAAAGGACCTATTTATATACAGTGCTAATATTTCCTTTTATTTTTGCAACGTCTCTCGTCTCCCGTCTCGTCTGCTCAGACTCCAATAATGTTTGGATTGTCATTTTGCCAACGTATTATTGCATTGCTGGGAATAAACGCCTCATATAAAATCATCTCATGCGAATACCTAAATACAAATTCATGCCGGTCGTTTTTTATTGGTAACAGTTTTATTGGATTGTGCTATGATTTTATAAAGATATGATACTGTAGGTTGTTCCATTGACACATGTATTTTTCATTAGCTATTCTGGTCGTTTGTAATGAACTTGTAACCTTAGTTTTAAGGCCCGCTTGGCACCAATGGAATAGTTTAAAAATAGGTTTAACGACTTCTTTGTTCAAATGACTCTAATGCCCCATCAGGTCATCAGTCAAGTCGGATATTTGAGCAGTAACCTCATCTATTCTCACTGAGTAAACAATTTGGAATATTTTTTAAATATTTGCAATGAATAGGCGTTTCATATAAGGTATAAAAATAAGTATATCGGCAGAACAAACACAATTATCTTATATATAAAAATTTCGTGTCACAGTGTTAGTTACGATACTCCTCCGAAATGGCTTGACCGATTCTTATGAAACATACAACCCTAATTTATGACCAACCCCAATATTTTAACAGTTGTTTTACTAATATTTGGCAGAAATACATTTTCCGGGGCAGCTAGTCATAATATAAATGGGCCCAGAAATTACCACCAAACACTTGGCCTAAAAGATAAAATCACTACCATTTGCACCATCGAAACAAAATTAAAACCTAAACTCTTATCTTATTTTTCTTAATTTGATACATATACCGTATTCCAATTAAAAATAATCTGGCAAACGCCCACAAATAATTCGAAGGTCAACGCTGTGATGTTACTTCTTGCTCCGTTATGATTCGCAGAGTGCATTAGTTTTTTTTATAGACCAAGTTGACAAACAGGATTACAATTCGCGTAAAGGTAAGCGTCACCGCAGCCAACGCTCGTAATATCATCGAATATCACTAGCTCGTTACCAACCTGGTGACATACATTACCAAAGGAGTTTCACTGCCTCTTTCATCCTTCAAACTGGAACACAGCAATGCTACTATTTGGTAAAAGAAATAGGTGAGAGTGAGGTGCCGATGCAGGTGACCATTCTATGAGATCTACCTCATGAAAAGTTATCATAAAAGTCTCAATACAACTATATTTACAAATTCTTCTGGTCTATCGGCTTACTTAAGTACGTTTGTTCCTTATAAAAATAAGCATCGCAATTAACAAGTAACCAGTATTGCAATTCACATAAAATCTTAGACATTGACCTGATTCTAAGACTACGTCGCTTCAAGATCTTGTGTTATGGAATTGAATTCCTTTCTTAGTTATATTTCCAATGAGTTACATAGACCAATACCTCGAAGTGGTACTAATGACACGTCAACCAGGCAAGTTTTTCGAGACACGGACATAAATATAATTACCAGAAATAAGCGGTTAGTCTGTATTGATTTATTATAGCCAAATTGAAGTGCTTTCTTTTATTTTAACAATTCTAATTACTAACGAAATTAGACTCCAATTAACGTGCCGTCTTAAATAGCACCCAAATCAAATTGAAGGTAAAGAAAATGTCTCAAATTTTTTCTACATTAAATATACTTATCAATTTCAAGACACAAAAAAATAAATATCTTTATTTATTCAAATATACAACATGAACTATAATAACAGTAACTTAATAAAATAATTGCTTATTATTAATAAAGGAAATCGGATTTATAGGATTGCAGATTTATTTTTTAGACTAGAAAAAACGTGCATGTGCGTTTTAGTAATACATGTCAGAAGAAATTAAAAGTTAGTAATTTTACTTCTTATACTTCAATCTGTTATGTCAAACATTATTTTTGTCTATATTATATTTCTCTATTTCCTTTGGTTGTTTCAGCGCTATCACACGTGAAAGAAGGTACATACTCATAATCGAAATAAAAACTTAAGAAATACTAATGAATTTATAATATATTCCAATATAACTCTGTAATGGTTGACAAATTGGCCTGATTGCCAAAATGCGATCAACGAACATGCATCGTTCGGAATTTTTATCTATAATACCGATTCGGATTTGATATTTAAAGTTCAGAGAATATGATATCTGTCGGATAGTCTTCTTTAATGCATTGTAAGGAGGTTGCTTTTTGCAGTTTGTCTGTCCCTATGTATGCTTACATCTTTAAAACTAAGCAACGGATTTTGATTCGGTTATTTAATAGATAGAGTTATTGAAGAGGAAGGTTTATATGTTAAATACATGCACAGTATATAAAAAATAATAACATTGATAACATTAGAAGTTTCTAATATGATCTTGTAAGTAAACATAATATTTTTGCGATTTCATTGTTAACAATACAGATCAGAATAAAATAGTGCAATATTATACACCGTAAAAAGGTCCTTTAAACCGCTGAATTATCGTATAGATTTCAATCATCACTTGCTTACTATGTATAGTTTGATCCAACTTGAGATATACGATATTTTATATCTCATACTATATAAGTGGCATTATTTTTTCGTTAGAAGCATAAAGGTTTAATTAAAATGACAGGGAAACGCTATTTACAAATATCCTGTTGTTGGCAATCTTTTGCCCTTTCTAACCCAAGTCCATCACAATATCTCGGGGCCAAATTCTCAAGACACGTAATTTGAAACGTTGTTCACAGCGTCCTTACATTTTCAATGGCTCTCTGGAATTAACAATCCTCGCTGATTCCATTTCGCTGACTCGCCGCGACCTATTTTTACTTATCTTTTCTAGCGAGGTTTTTACTCTTGTAAAGGTTTTTATTGCCAGTTCTCTTCACTACAAAAAATTACTGGCTTTTGTTTTTAATGTTGCATAAATGCAGTGTTTCTTTTTTTTATTTAAAACCTAGCATTATAATTTGAGTATTTTAGTTTAAGAGAGAATATAGTATTTTTAATGCAAATATTTTATTTCATCAAAGTTTATAAAAAAAAATCTATATCGAATATGTTCATCATTATCATCATAGTAGCTATAAAACATCCACTGCTGAACATAGCGCCCCCCCCCTAAAAAGGGGGAATTAGCCCATAATTTTCGCGCTAGGTAAGCTGGTGGCAATCTCAGTGCGTAGCTTCAAAACGAAAATACTGCTGCCTATCCCCGCCTTGTTGCATTTAAACTACACTGTTACGGGTGGATTTACCGCCTGTCTGTCTCATCTGTCAATTCCGGTATCTCAGTCACTTCTTGCGGCTCTTGGTACAGGGGGAGGTCCTGTTCTACCCTGGCGATACTACACATCGTGCGTTATTTTTGTGAAATTGTCACGTTTGGGTTATTGTATGACGGGCCCGACGGCGCAGATGGTAGTGATCCTGTCTTGTGCACCAGGGGTCGTGGGTTCGATTCCCACCCAGAGCAAATATTTATATGATGATATTTGTGTTTGCTCTGTGTATGGGTGTAAAATATATGTATTTAAGTAGTATATTTGTGATTCCTCTGTTGTCTGGCATTCGTAACACAAGTGCTTTAAGCGACTTACCACGGAGTCAGGTCAATGTATGAGATGTTGTGGGAATTTATTTATTTATTATTTATTTATTTGTAGTTACTCCATGTAAAATTGGAAAGAATGTAAGAAAGAGAGCAAGAGCCACAGTATAAAAATACAAGAAATAAACTAACTTATCTTCCAATTCACCATCAATTATACTACGTGAATTAGGAATTTTGGCAAACTAAAAAACATGTGGTTGGAAAATTGATTTTCTGTCTTCTTTGAACCGTTTATTCAAAATCGTTAAGGCAATTAAACATAATATTTGCAACTATTTTACTATCACATAAGAAATTGGCATTAATAAAACTTTGAAGCCTTAACAGCAGTCGATCCAGCAATATATTGTTTCAGTTAAACTGTGTTTTTGTGTTCAAATTTGTTATTTAAAAACTTCCTCTGTTGGGACGTAGGCTCTAAGAAATAGAGAATTTGGCCTAGCATTGCACAGAGGGAAAACGTGCTGGCAATCGCAGAGAGTAGGTTGCGGCGGGAATGCTGCCACTCGTCCCCACTCTGTTCCATTTCTACTAAACTATTTCTGACGGATGTACTGCCATCTGCCAGTTCGGGTACTACAGGCACTTATTAGAACACCTGGTACTATTATACTCCTGCTCACTCAAAGTATCATCATTATCATTATCACTAGCCATTGGGAAGTCTACTGCTAGACATAAGCCTCTCCAAGATAGAAGGTTTTTTACCCATAAATGCCGCGTTGGGCAAGCGTGTTAGCAATCACAGAGTGCAGCTTTAACAATGGGGATGCTGCTGCCCATCCGTACCCTGTGCATTTAAGCTGCACTGTTTCGGATAGATATACCACTATCTGTCGGTGTGGTAACTTAGTCGCCTCTTACGACACCTAAAGTAGTGCGGTACGCTACTCTGTCGGTACCTCAAGGCAATGCCAGTACCTCACGTGTTTAAATATTTTACGTAATAATTATTAGTACAAACATTTATATTCAAATGTTATTTTTAGATTAAGTCCAAACAACCAATACGTTCTGAGGCACATTCATTCAAATTCCTCGCAATACACCCTCGTAAAATGAACTGAATTATGCAGCTCCACTCTTTATTTTTCGCTCTCTCTTCCTTTTGGGCCCGACAAACGGGATCATCTGATTTAATGCCATGTTATTAACGAGAAAACTTTCAGTTAGCAATTTGCGATTGCGCCCCGAATAAGCTTAGGGGCATTCGTATGAAGCAAAGCCGCGTTATTGGTATCTCATAAATTATATCATGTAAGCCTAATTGAGCATTAATGTATTCTATTAACTCTACTAATATAAATGGTATTTCTTTATCAAAAATACAAAAAAAATAACACTACCACAATATAAAATTTGCTTTCATCTTTATATCATTAACTTCACCTAAGGCAGACAACATTTACTAAATTGGTTCAATTTAGAAATTGTTGGTTGCTAAAAATTAAAAAATACACTCTACATATAGAACCTGCTGAAAAACATAATATAATATAAATAAATAATTACTTTATTAACATAACCCAACAATACTAGAACAAAGAAGCCCTAGCTCCGGAAATAAGATAGTATATATGTGATAGTTTCTTGAAATACGTAGTAATTTTATCGGGAATAGAAAACAATATAGCGCAGCAAATAACACTAGTAAATAAAGAGACACAAAAATAACGTAAGTGTATGTGTAGGTGTGTGCGTGCGTCCGGCATTTTTTTTACCAACCCATGCGTGCGTGTGAGTGTGTGCGAAAGAGTGTGTGTGTGTGTGAAAGAGAGTATGTGTGTGAAAGAGAGCCTATGTGAGAAGGATTCTCTCTGTGTATATTTGTAAGAGAGAGAGAGAGAGAGAGAAAGAGCGAGAGAGAGAGAAAGAGCGAGAGAGAGAGAGAGAAAAATATTGCGTGAGTGTGTTTGTGTGTGTATATTGTAATAATTAATTTCGATAAGAAAACATAACAATCTTGGGACGTATCGTAATTACTATTGTTAAAATTTAATCCGATTTACGTTGCAATCTAAACGCGGGTCACTTTTTCAAAACTCAGAATGAGCAGCCTTATCAAGATTCAACTGGGCAAAGGTCGATTTTATTGAAATCGGGTTTCCGATTCGATGGAAAGGCGACCTAATCAAATGTGGAGACGATATCAAGCTCGAGCTAACAGCAAGATAGATTCTTAACTCGTAGATTATACTTACTTGGTCCAAACTCTAAAAACTATATGGAAATACTATAATTATTAATATTTACTCATCCAACAAATGTTGGTTTGTCCTAAATATGCATATTAAAATAACTGTCAAATTAGTATTCAATTTATCTAGTCAAATGAGTTTATTCTGTCAGCAAATCGCAGTAACTGTCAAAAGATTGACAGTTAGACAGATGTCATAAGGGTGTAACATCAGAAAAGTTAATAATACCACTAAATTTTCTTAATTCTTCTAATTGTCGGCGCAACTTTAACATCGATTGCTTTATACCTTTTGAGAATAAGAAACACAACAAAAATAGAATGAGCAACATTTGCCCCTTGACGCGTAATACCGCGACCAAAGAAAAAAGGGATTTTATATATAAAATAATGAAGAAACGGACAGTGTTATTTCAATGCTGATTAATAATTCACTTATATATTTCAAGACTCAATTTAAATGTATTGCTTCCTGAAATATGTAAGTTCTAACTTCTTATTATGTTTTGCATTTCCTATCGTTGTTTATTGCGTAATCTTCAGATGGATGTACTGCAGTCTGTCAGTTCTGATAACTTAATCCTCGTCTTTTACCATACCTGGTATATAGGGAAGTTTTATTCTATGCTGTCATAACAACTATTAGTGATGTATATAGTAATATTATTAATGAGATAGTGTGACTGTTTGTTTGTTATACTATCATCGCTTTATATAATACTTACTAGTAGGGCATACTCACTTTCTTCCTGCGACTTGAACTTGGAACTTTTTCAGGATCTACAGCCTACGTCTTCGTTCCCTACCCACATATTATAAACCCGTCAAGTCGACGATACTTTTAATGAATTTCATAATTCCACACACACACACCTTCACTTGTTATTAAGAATTTTTTCATTTGTGAATAAAGCTCAAATACTTTATTACAAACGAGTACGTTTTATTAAATGTACATACCATATACACAGCCAATTACATGCGTGTAATTGTAATATCGCCGACAAAGATAATTGTAATACAACATAACTGCATTCTCCATAGCTAGTGTAGCGTGGTAATTAGGCCGCGTGAAGCCTGTATTAGGATTTACAGGTAATCAAGCGTAGTGTATTCAAGCTTACCTTCTATTAGTATACATTTCGTATACTATTACAAACCAAAAATATGTAATTACTATCGTTGCTTCGACGATATTTCAGCTGGCAATTTAAAATATGATGTTTTAAAATAATATTTTATTAAATTCACACAAAACCCATGATAACTCCGAGATAAGTATTTGTGTTATGGACATCAGTAGACATAAAACCCACGGCCCTTAGACACTTCCAAATACTCCATTGGGCGTGTCAAAACGTTTGTGTAATTAATAGAACATAATTCTTAGTGCTTTACTATGAGCATAAACAAATATATAATGTTTACACAGATGCAAATGAACTTTGTAAGCTTTAAGGACATTTCATTCATCGGTCGCTTATGAAATGACATTAGTGTTTATCATTTCATCTTCTGTCCATCAACATATTTTATGGTAGCAAACAGTCTGCTGTTCAAAAAATGTTACAATTAGATTTCTTTTATTTGTAAGTATTTTAGTGTATTAAAAAAGAAAATAGAAAAAGATTAAGTACATTTTCTTGTTTCACCAATATTAATGTTGGCTATTTGTATATATATATATTCAGAGATTAATATCTTTAATTAAATAATGCTGTCAGTAAGTGTTCTTTTTGTAACATTCCTAGTAAATGAAAGCCAAAAGAGATATAATTTCTTTATTGTGGAAAACAATAATGTCCGTTATGATTTCTTATTTGACATAATTATTTTCCGCAAAGCCAATTTTCATTCGCATAATAATAAATGGACCAGCAACGGTTTAAAAGCATTAAAGATTATCTTTGAGTAGATTGTGATTTGTTGGAATCCGCTTTGCATTATTTACTTTTTCTTTAACATAATCCATAACGAGTGCTTTTGAAACACATTTGAAAAAAAAGCAGTCTTGGAGAATGTAAAGAAAAAGTAAATAATGCAAAGCGGAATGTAAAGAATTATATATAATTTTTTAATAATATGAAAATATCTTTTTTTTTTATTTTCAAAGTTAAATACGCACTCAGCACAGTAGGCCTTATTTGATATTTTTTCTCATTTTAACATAATAACAATAATTCGGGCCCGGTAACGCAGATGATAGTGCGATAAAATATGTGGGTTCGATCCTCAGGACAAATATTTTTATTTGTATTTGTGTTCTTTTTTGTCTGGTTATTGAATACATATAGTTAAGTATTATATTTTTAATTCCTCCGTTATCTGTAACACAAATGTTTTAAGCGACTCATCATGGCTTTAGGTCAATATATGAGATATTGTAAGAATTATTATAATTATTATTAATAAGTCTATTTTTTTTGTTTGAGTAATCAACTCAGACCGTGTATTTTCTTTTTTCATAGCACTAATTTGAAATATTACATGGAACTCTATTCTTGAACATTTGACAGGTAACTTTTAAGTTTTAATTGCTAATAAAAGACTGAATTTATGTACTACTGTGAAATGAGTTTAAGAAGATTGATTTCTTATAGCTTCAAAGAAACTACATATTTATAAGATGTTAATTTCTTGATATATCCATACGTCCCTGAGAAAAAAGTTGTCAGACCTATATATTAAAATCATTTCAAGGGTTTTTATTCCTTTTGAGATAAGGAAAAAAAAGGATTAAAAAAATTGTGCTTGTCCAAAAATTAGCCCAGAGGCTTCAGCTTTTTCGCTGAGTGCGAGCTAGTATGTATTTACGACTATTCTTTTTTTTATTCTATTAATGAAATATAGTCAACGAAAAATAAAGTGCTATTGTGTGCGTCTTGCGTAGAATGTTGGGTGAATATACGTACATATAAATATATATATTTATACCTCCCTGTTGAACCATTTTACCAATAAAAAAAAACCACATCACCATCCTTTGCGTAGTTTTCAAGATCTATATATATATTATATTTTATATGTGTTTGTATTTATAGATTTGTTGAATATTTTACACATGCCTCTTTTCAACCTCCTCTGATTGTTATGTTTTGTATGTTTTTAGTTTAGATATATAAATTGCATTGTTGGCTGTATGTTTCAATATTAATCTTGTTAACTAGAGAATAAGAGCTGTGGCTTTCGAATAAAGTAAATAAATTGTGCTAGCATGTTAGCTATTAAGGGAACTTTATAAATTATATCATAATGTAGTATTATAAAAAATGTAATTAATAAATGCATATATATTACTGTCAAAAAAGATACAAGTTGTAAAATATGATTTGTTATCTCTGAGTGTTAGATTACCACGGCATATAAGCTGTTTTAGCTAAAATATAATTGTATTCAATATTTCCGATAATATATTCCGATTAAACCGACTAACCCGACAGACGTTCTCTTATCTTATACATACTTCAATGTTGATCATGAAAAAAATATGACTATACATTGAGATATATATATAAAAATATGACTATACACTGTGAGTAAAAATTGATTAAAATTGGTTCAGTAATTTAGAAGTTCAGTAATTTAGAACAAGAAGCTTAACCCGAACACTAAGAGCGCTCTGCGGTTTCATCTGTGTAGTTCCCGTCAGCGTGAGAATAATTAATAATACAAGTAGCCTAAGTAACTCCTTGCAACATTTACTGTCCATCAGAGTTTACAACAAACTGAAAGACAAAAAAAATCTCAAAGCTTACTTATACAAATAGGCCTCGTATAAAATTTCATATGCCTATTTTAAATATTGTGATATTACAAAAATATACTTGAATTTTATTTATAGATATATAGTTTAAAATAAATATATTCAATAAAATATATTCAACAAATGTATTCAAGCGTCAAGATGCTTCGTTATTCAGAATTATTCAAATAACCGTATTAACTATAGCCCTATCTCCAAGTTCATCCGGATCTCAATGTACCGAATATCTTTGACGGGAAAATTTGCATTCGAATGTACCCGTTGATTACCATCGCGAGACCTTCACAGCTCTATTAATTTCAACCAGACTCTTGGCGAGATTCAACCAAAATACTTTTCATGATAAAACTAAGCTGTATTTCTTTAAAAATCGGTCTTGTTCATCTTTTACCGCAGTTGTTTACAAAAAAGTGTACCAGGATCGTAAAAACATGCAGACCTCATGCGAAGGACCTCACTCTCACCTATTATTACCGCCAAATAGCAATGTTTGCATTTCTGTGTTTCCGGTTTGAAGGGTGAGAGTGGCATTGAAATTACTGGCTAAGCGTGACATAGTATCTTCAGTTCACAGGGCTGGCGACACGCCGGTGATATGAATGTGATTGATGGTACTGGCTGTCTATAAGCTGTGATCACGTTTACCATCAAACGGAATGTATGCATAATTGCTGAGTTCATTATATATATATATAAAAGATCGGGAATGTGGAAAACAGATTTGTGTAAAGAAATAATCAAATACAATATATGTATTTTATTGTGTGATATTGTATTGATGAGCATTTTATTTATCAATTGACGGTGGCCGCATTTTTACGTCAGTTTTTTTTATCGTGTAGCTTATGTTATTTATTAATTATTTTTCTTTTTATTAATAACATTAATTTTGTAATCAGTTAAGTTTTTTTAAACTTTATCTGATACAAACGTACAAAATTTTAAATGTTGCTTACACATTTTTTTTAGGTAGAGATTTTCTAGCATACATTTACTTCAGTCACACATTTTTTTAATTGCTTTAGTTAATGTGTGTGCTTATTTTCTATATAAATATATACAAATTATTCCTTTTTGTTCATATAATAATATAAAGTTGATAACAACCATTATTTCATTGGATAAAGGCGCACAACACTATATGTCACTCATTTGCTTTATCTATGACGTAAAAATTAAAAAAAAACATAATGTGGCAAAAATGCTTAAGTAATGTTTGTGTCGCGCCAAACACGTTCGTATGAAAGAAAAAAAGCACTATGTATCGCTCTGACAGGTGCTTTATCTATGGTCGTGAATTTGCAAAAAGAAACTGTGCAGTAAGTTACATTTTTAATTAGTCAGTAGATAAAACAGACATTAAAATTGTGAGTAAACATACTTGTTAAGAACGAAGGTAAGGTTGGTATAACACAAAGTCTCGTGAGTATTGTAACAATCAAATTTATGTGTCAAAATGTTATAGTATATAACATTTTGACACATAAATTTATAGTAAATGACAATAATATTATAGTAAATGTTATAGTCAAAATAGTATGTAATGTTGAACATAAACTAGCACCATTTCTTTAAAGTAGGTAACTAACCTACAAACACTTGAATGTCATATTTTTAATAATAGCAGTCTCCCGGCAAGCGAAAGATGTGCAGAGTCGAAACAAGTCGATTTTTTTTAGAAAATTAATATTTTAGCAAGTTTCAATGCATAGTGTGCAATATTATTTGTTATCTTAATATATTTATAGCAGTGAATAACTAGTCTTTATTAAATTTCATTGATGTAATGTCCCTAGTTACATAGTACATAGGTTTTTTTACAGGCAGACGGCAATACTTCAGAACAGTTTTTACGTTTAAGATCGATATTAGCTGAAAACAACAAGCAGGTTTTATTGTAATCCGATGACAGCGCGAAAAGGTATTTTGCACGTAGTTTCCAAATATTGTACACTTGATTACCTATCATATTAAAATCCCACAACATCTCATCAAGGGCATTATGCTTTCAAATAACCTTATTACGATGTAACTTGTTGAAAGTGATGTCTGTTATTCTTAAGACATTGTACAATTGTCAACAATGTCTCACATTACGCGCCTAAGCAATTATAATGTATTCATTTATTCAACGACCGTAAATACGACTTTCCCAAATTATAGCAAAGAAAAGAAAAACGCCAAGTATTCTTTTACCAGCACCAATTAAAATAACGATAACAATCTGCAATTTAAAAAGGGTCTACTTTAATTAAAATAAACATTTCTTACTTTACCTTATTAAGGAAGCGGAAAGTCGTAACGCTATAAAGCATTTTTTAAAAAGGCCTTTAAGCGAAAATAATATTTTTTAGTATTTAAGTAGAAGTAAGCATTTTGTTTGATACTTCTTAAAAACGTATTGATCGAGTTTAAGTTCGTTGTCCTGAGGTACAGAGAAGAATATTTCTTTTTTGTACCAGGTGTCATAAGAGGCGATTGAGGCACACAAACCGACAGATGATGATATATCTACCCGAAACAGCTCAGCTCAATTACAAAACAGGACGGTAATGGGCAGTAGCATTCTCGTTGTAAAGTAACGCGCTGCAAATGCTACTTTAAAAATGCTAAATGCTAAATGCAAATGCTAAATGTCCAGCGTGGAAATTATATACAAAATGCCCTCTTCCATAAGTAAGCCTTTGGTCAATAATGGTCGTTCAATAATTAATATGACGATGATGACCGTTCAAAAAATAAAAAAAAAAATCTAACAAATCATTATTTAAAATGTGAACTTTTATATATTTTTTATTATGAAGTCAGCAAACAATCACGGTCCGACTGAAGGTAAACGTGACTGCAACTTATAGACGCTAGTGTCTTCCCAAGGATATCAATAGCATGTCGTCAATCCTGTAAACTGAAGATACTTTGTTATATTACCCAGTAATTTCATCGCCTGTCTCACCCATCAAAGCGTGATATTTGTGTTTGTTTTAGGTCTGGGTGTAAATGCATGTATTTGAGTATTATATTTGTGATACCTGTGTTGTTTGACGTCAGTAACATAAGTGCTTTAAACGACTTATCTCAGAGTCAGGTAATATATGAGATGTGGACTGAATCTATTTATTTATAAACTGAGGGATATACTCCGTATGGTCCAAGAAGAGAATAGAAACAAGAAGAGAAAAAGATGAATAGATTTTCAACTAATACTTGTAATTTCTAGCCATGGCCTCGTTGTACCTTCTCCGTCATCGAGGTTATCGTATGAATCTGTAAACTGTAGATTTGGAGCAATGTTCAAGCCCATTCTGCCCTTCCATCGTATAAAGGGGCACGTGGGAAAATATTGAGCGCGTGTGTACGTGGGTTGTAAATATTTGACGATACGAACGCGCGTGGTGTCAAGTATTTTTTACTGAAACCTATTTTGGGGTAGTAGCCGAAGTCGCAACATTTGATAATGTTAACAGTTAGGATGGATTAAGAGGATGACCTTATACTATGCTTAAAATATACGCTAGGGGTTGACCTCTTACATAGGTCGTCTGCATTGGTGCCACACTCCGTACCATATTTCTACTGCATAATAACAGTGTCCGCTGTGTTCCGGTTATGAGAAAGGGTGAGAAAGACAATGAATTTAATGGATAAAGTGGCATGGTATCTTTCGGGTTGTCAAAACTACTGACAGTTTTCTGATGATACGAGCGTCTATAGGCTGCGAAATAAACTAAAGATTAAAAAATTAAAGACGACATGTTACCATTTAGGCATTGAAACCGAATCATTAGCAAATCTCACAAATATTATAAACTTAACAGCTTCTTGGATTTAAAAGAAAAACATTTTTTGCTTTCAAGTTTGTCTGTTTGTAAAGTTTTTACTGGAAATGAACTCGGTCAGCCAGTGAAGTGATTTTAACCACGTCAGCAAATCACCGAAGGCCACACATAAAATATTTCTTGACTCGCAGCTAAAATAGTGGAAACTGTATTTGTGTATCAACGCTAGTGCATAATTGATGTTCTGCCGCCAGACTATCCCGTTTATTTATTTATACTCGACCTTATTTCTAGTTTTTCCGACTCACCCTCCCGTATTACCTCTGAAATACTAAATTACCAATTCCATTAGTACCTAGTCTAGTTTTCAGGTGTATAAACGTTAGAGTTGTAGCTAATAATTTACGACAGTGCGTGACTCGCTTTTTTGGAGTCCAGTTAGACACAAAAGCATTATGTGTCAAGGTTTACGCCTAATCATTACATGAAACTATGTCCTCAGTCATAGGTATATGTATTAGTATTGCGATTAATTTTAAAAACACCTTACATACTCTCAAACGGATGTCACTAAGATTTGAAATGGTATTGTAAATAAAATTTATATGTGGTAGACCTTATACAAAGGTAGTATAGTATGCCTTGGTATCTCTTTTCTATAACCAAATAGCAATGTTCGCATTCCTGTGTTCCAGTTTTATATTACTGGACAATGTGACATAACATTATCAAGTCACAAGATTGGCAACTCATTAGTCATATCTAGTCTATAGGCTGCGGTGGCACTTGCCATCTGCTGCTAATAAAAAACAAAAACCCTTTCGTCTGAAATATTTAAATATGTATTGAATTAATGTTATGTGCAAACTGGTAAAATGTAAAGATTATTGTTTAAGCTAGTCGCTAAAAATATTCTGAATAGAGATGTAATACTGAGAGCGAAGGAAACCCAAATCATACATGCCAAACGACATGATGACGACTGTTTTTTTTATTTTGTCTTTCCCGTTGTCTCTGGCCTGGTTCCAACGCAATCCTGCACTTGTTTCCTTTGAGAACTTTGTTGATAATTTACTCTTAAACTTGCTAATTCACTAAGCTATATCAGATGCCTTTAACTATTAATTTCGTTTATTCTACGGGTCTCATTAATCGTTAGTGCTAATGTCAAGATACAGAAGACATTTCCCTTTTCACAATTTAGTTGAGCCTTCTTATTGACTAAAATATATTTTAGGGTCGAAATTCATCACACATTTGTGTTTAACTTATACAGGCTGTTAGTTTGTCGGCTCATCCCGCGGATTTACTCGCCTATTTGCCGCCACATGTTAGAAATACAATTGATTCAAACATGACATTTTAATATTTAATCATCATTATCATCATATCAGCTTTTGGAAGTCCACTAGACCACTGCTGGACATAGGCTTCTCTAAAAAAGGAATTTTTCCCATAATTGCCGCGCTGGGTAAACGTGTTGGCAATCTCAAAGTACAACTTTCGCAACGGGGATGCTGCTGCCCGTGCCCGCCCTGTACATTTGAGCTGCACTGTTTCTGATAGATATACCGCCATCTGCCGGTTCTGGTACCTCAATCGCCTCTTACGACACCTGGTGCACTGGGAGGTACTATTCTACTCTGCCGGTACCTCACGGCAAAATATTTTATATTATTATATGCATACTTTAATTTTGTCACATTCCAAATTTCACTATGAAGCGCTCCCAAATAATCCGGTCGATATACCGTACATTAGGATGTACAAAAAGAAGTCGGTCAGATGTTTCGTTTCAGCTTTCAAAGTGTGTCAACGTTGATCGTATATTACGAAGTCTAATGTCAAATTTCATTTCTCTGACGGTTTCGCTCGTTAATGTTTTCGATCGACTCCGATCCACTAATGAAATATTATTGTTTTTTTTATTGCCAAATATAAATTTTCAGCAATTATTATTATAATAGCAAATAATATGAACTGAATCCTAGTTATAAACTTGTTTATTATACTTTATTTATTGATCAATATAAATATTTCGTAATACCTTATATAGAAATCTTTATTTAAACCTGATTTTACAGACGCCCTCAGTCGCCAGTCTCGTGAACCCTTAATGTAGCTATGATTCTTTATATTGATGCCTCGTAGAGCGCTCGACATGCTTAACTTGCTCAAACTTGACCAGTCAGTCCTATGTCCTCTGATAGTGCTCAAGTTAACTTCAGATAAAATAAATAGAAAGAAAAATAAATACAACTATTGAATTACTAAAATGGCTATTTCAGTAGGAGTTAGTAATAGAAGACTATTTAAGAAAATTTTTTACGCCACAATAAAAAAATACCTAAAAATAAAAAAAAAGAGAAAAAAGGTATGAAAAAACGATAAAAAAAATAAAGACACCACAAACAACCCTAACTAGGTATTCCGGGATCGTTGTCACTGCCAATTTCTGTTGTCGGCTCATTCAGTTGGTTTGTGATATGGGCCTGTTGAATACTTAGGTCTATTAACTAAGAAATAGGTGTGGTGTATGCACGATTTTAACGGAAACAAAAACTCGATTTTGCTTAGCGACTCCTTCTAGCCGTTGCATTTTTTGGAGATAGCAGATTTTCATTGTTATGATTATTTTTAAATGTATTTCATCTAGTATCATAGGGCTTTCAGTAACGGTCATTGACTTCTTCTAAAGATTCAAAATTTGGGAGACATTAATTGAATACTTTAGCTAAAAAGTAGCTTTAGGCTTATCACTAAATATCAATAATATTGGAAGTGCTCTTGGCTTTTCATATTTAATACAACATCTGCTATCCCGGTTAATTTAACTAAAAATCCTAGACCATTTGATAACTCTAGTAAAAATTAGATCAAAGTAATAATAATAAACTCTCACAACATCTTATAAATTGACTTGACTTCGTGATAGGCACTTGTATGGTATAAACGCCAGATATCAGAGGAATCACAAATATACTACTTAAATAAATATTTTACACCCATTCACAGAACAAACTCAAATATAATTATAAAAATAAAATCTGGAAAGGAATTGAACCCACGACCCCTGGCGCACAAGATACGGTCACTACCATCTGTGCCACCAGGCCCGTCAAGATAAAAATATACTCATTTACGATCAGATATAGGAATAATTAAATTCGTTGGTTATTGTTTATTTAATAGGTAGCAACAGGTTTTGATCAAATTCGAATCACGATTTACATTCCCACCTACATGAAAATATTTAATCACAGTTTCATGGCTGGCGTATCATTTATTATTCCTTTCGATTCAAACAACAATGAGCCAGGGCGAAGGGGGAAGAGGCAAAGTTTCCGATTTGCGTGCAGTACAATGAAAATTTTCCCGACCTCCTTGGATTTAGGGCGATCTTTTTTTGCCAACAGTATCAATAATATGGCTCCCTAAGCGTAAAGAAAAACAGATTCTTAGATTTGAATATCGAAGTGGTAGCCATTTTGTGGCGAATCAATCTCTAAGGCAGATCGGGATTGGACGGGGCTGCTTTACAAAACAGAAAAAATATTGCTTCTACATACGCATTGAGAAAAGGTTCAGACTTTTTAAATAACAATTGTACGTGACTTTCTGTGTTTGTAACATACACACAGGGATTGGAAATATTTTAGCATTTTTTTTTTTCATATGAACCACCATAATGGATTTGTGTTCGCAAATAATATAATAATACATCAATGGTTACAATAACCGTTTTCAAGATTAACAAAAGATCAAGTTAACCAATATGTCGAACAAATTATTAAAATTAAATAAACAGCATTTTAAGGCCGTTGAATTATGAAAATTGATATCTAAAATATAAAAAATATATATCAATGGTTATATTGAAATAAAATTCCTCTACAGTGTATTCAAATTATTCCAACAGTTCTAAAGAAGCTCATTTGCATTTGAAATGTTTCAATAATTGACTTGAACTGAATTAACATTCTTATCACAGTCGTTGAAGTGAGAGCTACTTAAGTAATCTGCTCACAAAGCACGCTCCCTCGTAAATAGCTTGTAAAGATTTTATAATGACAAGGGAAGGAAGCAAAACTTCATTAAGAGGATGAGTAATTAGATACAGTACTATTAAATTTAGTCGAAGGAAAACTCTAAAAAGGTAAACACTCCACATTAAAACAATTTCGGGAGTTTGCCTCAGAACAATGATGGGACGTAGGCTTGCGGTAGAGGACAAAGAACTTTCAGTCACTGGTTTTAGGCTGATTTTGTTACAGCAAAACGCTTTCACCGCTGTAAGCCGATTACGTACAATTCTATCTTTTCGTGTTATCGATTATTGCTTTAAAATAAAATATCATTGAGATGAGAGCGAATTGTGTCGTAAGCTACATTTTGTTACAAAAAGTTTTATTGTATTTTACGGTGGCTAAACTTATTATCTATGTTAAAATTAAAAACTCTATTTAATTTAGTTAAATATTTCACATCTTATTCTAAACCTGACTCTGAAATAAGCAGTTTAAAGCATTTATATTACGGATACCAGACAAAAGAATTACGAATATAATACTTACCTAACTAAATTTTTAACACCCAGATATAAAACAAACACAATCGGTTATCACATAACTATTTGGTGAGGGTCGAACCTGTGATCTTTTATTCAGAAGATTGCAATACTACCAAATGCGTAATTGGGTCCGTTAATTCGATTAAAACCGTAGTCAAACTATACAATTGACAACGAAAAACTTTAATATTTGATATAATTTTCTGCATCATAGCAGAGCATACTTCAGAAGCATATTATTTATAAAAGATAAATAGGTACCGTTTAATGTTTCTTCTTTGGCCGTGGGGTACTAGTAGAGTAGGTTAGTACCTCCCTACTGTACCAGGTGACTTAAAAATCGTCTGAGGTATCGGAACCGATAGATCCTTAGGTAGACCTTATACAAAGGTCGTCTGCGTTGGTACCCCATTACTCACCTATTTCTACCGCCAAACAACAGTGTTCGCATTACTTTGTAATGTGACATAATATCTTCATGTCATGAGTTTGTCAACGCATTAGTAATATCCTTTTAATATTACGAGCGTCTACTTAGCGAGCGAGGCTTCGGGGACGCCTACTATGACGCGGACTGTACGCTTGTTAGTCGACTTACTCCAATAAAAAAAAAGAAATAGCGGTATATCTTTTTGAAACAGCGTAGCTGAAATGCACAGGGAGGGTATGGGTAGCAGCATTCTCGTCGTGAAGCTACGTTCTGCGATTGTCACCACACTTACCCAGCGCGGTATTTATGGGCGAATCCCCCCTTTTTGGGGATGCCTATGCCCATCAGTAGACTTTCTACAGCTGCTATGATACTGATGAGCCTTTATTCGTAATTGTCGTTGACAAAGACCTAGCTTGCGGCTTAAAATACTGGACACTAAATTTTTATTTGTGGACGTGTGAAGCACTAATTACCCCCCACCGACTTTATACTATTTTATTGTTTTAGTTTCTTATCTATTAACAAATAATAAAATGGAAGATTGAAATTTAATTAAGTATTTATACTTTATGACTGAAATCTTGAAATTCACAACTGAGTTATTAAAAGCCTTAATTATTTAAAAAATAACAACGTACCGATAATTTAAGGATTATAATTAACTAGGGTTCTCTTCAATAATCAATTGGCAGTTTTAATAATGAAGCAGAGTTGCGCAATCAAATTTTAAGTGGTTAATGTTAAGAAAACTTTGGTCGAACAATTTCTTAAGGCTGGCTCCTTTTGATTCATTGATCATTAAGAGAATGCCTTTAAATTTTCTGAAAACATTTCCTCATTAAATATTTGATAAGGTTTCGCTCGAGTTTTAGATGGAATCGCAACTTGGATATGTCGTTTGAGTTTCAAAGCAAGGTTCCAGTTGGATTTTGCGAGTTGGCCTATCTGTGTATGTATACTAGGTAAACATTTTTTTAACATAAGAGGACATTACTTTAGGAAGCAATACACTAATGATTGTTTTTCATGGTCATGGCGAGTGTACCCATAGCTTATCTATACAGGGAAATATACACAGTAGTATAGAGTGGTATGAATTGCTTTTCATATATTTTTGTTGAATAATACAAAAATGAAAAAAAAATTGCTAACAAGTAAAAATATATAAAGGGTCAAGAATCGTAGTCAGATTTTTGTTTAGATACTTATTATATAGATACATAGTGTGCCGTAAGGTACCGGCATAGTAGAATAGTATCCCCCTTGTACTAGGTGTCGTACTTTACTTACGTCCTGTATTGAGATTTTGCGATTGCCACCACGCATTATGGACCCCCTTTCCTAAAAAGCATCCGCGGAATTCGATACGACATGAATCCGACGCGGTCAAAGTCGTGACCGGAAAGCGTTTGCAGTATATTACCATTGCATAATATTATTATGTGATAACAATGAAAAAGTAAGCTAGGTTCTCC
This sequence comes from Heortia vitessoides, assembly GCA_020976665.1. Classification (NCBI taxonomy): domain Eukaryota; kingdom Metazoa; phylum Arthropoda; class Insecta; order Lepidoptera; family Crambidae; genus Heortia; species Heortia vitessoides. The sequence continues at coordinate 6,158,940 of JACJUM010002819.1, read as the reverse complement.
ATTTGCCCACCTCGCGGTCGCACAATACCTTGCAATATCCCAGACGTGACTTCCTTCGATTCCCCGTGTAATATCCGGAGAGATCTAGGTTTACCCAGACAAAGCTTTCCTCGGGAAATTGCAGATATATTTTGATATTAGACCTTGAGAGCTATGCCATTTATTGTACTTGGGTTCGGCTTTCGTTTGGCTTTAAATTGTTAAATGATCCTAATTTAAAATGAATAAGCAATCCAGGTAAGGCTTATATTTTAAATGTAGTATGTGTGTTTGTTTTTTACGGTTTCTTTGTTCGGGGGGGTTACGGGTTTTCCTTGGGGGCGGGGGAAAAGCTTGAAGCGACATTAGAACACGCTAAAGAACCCGTTGGACGCGATGTAATGGATCTCAAAGTGAACTAAACCATTCCAATACAACGAATATCAAAATTTAGTTCAATTTGTCTTTACTTACGTTAGGGTGACGGCACCCGGCTATGCATATGTAAAAATTATGCATGCTGATCTCAATATATATTTCTACAAGAATACATAGTAAACTATGTATTTTTTTCATATTCTAACCTCAAAGTCAATTTTATCCTCTGTTAGAATGAAAGTGGGAGTCGCTTGGTATTTTTTTTAAGTTGTAAGCAATCCTAATATATGTCCACTGAACTTTCTTATTGAGCTCGCTATTAGAGATTTTCAAAATGGCTTTTTATTGACATGAAAAACATCGAATATACAAATGAGTCAGTCAATTTGAGGTTAATAAACCGCGTTTTATATACATTAGTTTCATTTGTTATTTACAACTTACTGCTGTTACGTTAGCTAATAACAATAAACACTTAAGCTACTATGCTAATACGCTCGTTAATAACTACTATCACTTTCATATTCGTAATTATACTGTAATAATGAGATTACGTTTTGTTCATTCGAGGTCTATTTAACTTTCAGTGAAAATGTAATGGAAATTTATTCTGCCCATTAATCTGCTTTACGCATCGAAAGTGCTATTGTAAGTAGATTTATTTTGCAGTTTTTGACAAATTAAAACTAATTCTTAGTTATCATAATTATTTTAATCATAATTCCTAACTTATTACTTTGCTTTTTAATTACTACTGACTATATTGTAATATGTTTTTCTAATTTTAAATATTGTTTAGTTACCTTTAATTAGGGATTTTTTTAATGTATTTGAATCAACCTTTCCACGACTTTAAAACGTAGTTTATTTTATTTTGAAATTTACGTCTAACAGCGTTATGAAGGGCAAACATTTTCAAGAACGACAGAGATGCTATGTCTGAAATTTTCAAGTTACTACTTATAAAAAGACGCGTATTTAACGCTGAAGGTTCTAACTGTCTTATGATATCATATTACTGCATTGTTTAATCGCGAATCAAATGGTTACTAATATTATGATTGGGTTTTTTTTGTATATGGATATTTTAGAGATGTATGTCTATTACCCATTCATGCCGATACGGCTAAACAAATTTCAATGAAATTAGGCAAAGGAGTAATTAAAATTTTAGAATAATATACAAGCTATTTTTATATACCATATACATATACCCTATACCCGATAACATATACCCGTGGGATATATTTAGTATTTTATATTCTCAAGACTTTTTGCACAGTTTAGCTCTCAGGAAGCAACATAGACTTCCTTCCGGAATAACAAGAATAAATAAGGATGAGATAATTATGACGGTCTCGATGGGGCAGATGGTTGGGCAGGATAGGGTATGGATGATAGGGCAGTAATCCTATCTTGTGTACCAAGGGTCGTGGATTCGATTTCCACCCTGAACAAATATTTATATGATAATATTTGTGTTTGTTCTGTGTCTAGGTTTTAAATATATGTATTTAAGTAGTATATTTGTGATTCCTTTGTTGTCTGGCGTCCGTAACACTAGTGCTTTAAGCAACTTACTACGGTGTCAGGTCAATGTATGAGATGATGTGGAAATTTTGTAAAAAGGTTTAAATTATAATAAACGATACAGATAACTCGGCATATAGAGATTAATTTACCTGTTATTAATGTAGTTTACTTGGGTATTTTAGTTACCTACTTTTGCCATCAAGAAGAAAAGCTCGTATTGTTGCTCGTATAGAGAAGGAAGATTGTATTCTCAAATAGTAAACGCGAAAATTTGTATAGATGAATGGATCTTTGTTGCTCTTTTATACTAAAACATATGCCAGATGTAAAGTGATAGCAAAAATTTGTAAGGGGTTGAAAGGGGGACGATGAAAAGTTGTCAGGATATTGGGCGTGATATTTTTTTATTAATTTTTTTTTAGTGGAATCACAAATATACTACTTAAATACATATATTTAACACCCAGATACAGAACAAATACAAATATCATCATATAAATATTTGCCCTGGGTGGGAATCGAGCCCTCGACCCTTGGCGCACAAGATAGGATTGCTACCATCTGCGCCATCGGGCCCGTCATACGGACGGAATCGCGGGTACCGTACTCTAGTATATCGATAATTTTGGTTCAGTCATATCAGTTTTTCTAGTGATATCAATGCTCTAAGCAACAAATACTATATTGACTTGTGTAAAGTAGCTAGACACGTCAATGATTATGTGATAATGGAATCTAAGGCAATGTAAACAAAGCTTATAAATGTGAAAATTACTAAACAACGCGCAGCAATGTGGACGTTGTTTGTAATATAAATAGAAGTTGTTTACCCACGGCCGACATCACGCGTTTACCGTTCCTATCAGGGAACAAATAAAAGGTATCTCTTATCTAGTGTTATGTAAGTGTGTAAATAGTCTGTTTGAATGTATTTAAGTATTGTTACAAGGGGGATCTCACGGTTCCTATTCGTATGGCTGTTTGGAAATGGCATGTTGTGTGTACTGGCTGTTCATAGTTTGGGATATCTGCTTCATCCATGCTACTTAGAAACCAACTGCTAGATATAGGCCTCTTCAAGAAATCGCGACAGGGATGCTGCTGCCTACCCCCGCCTTGTGCACTTGTTCATTACTGTTTCGGATAGATATACCGCCATCTGTTTGTTTTAGTACCTTAGTCGCCTCTTATGACACCGGTGGGAGGTACTATTTAACTCTGCCGGTACCTAACTCATCATGTCTGCTTAGTTACTTATATATTATATTGTATCTGTTTCAGTTAAGATCTAACTAAATTATTCAAATGAAGTCGTTGGGTATTACACAGTATAACAGGATTTTCCCTGCCGTAAGAGGCAGCTGTGATATCAGAATCGATGGCGGTTTATCCTACCGAAAAGTCTAGTTGAAACAGGGCGGGTATAGGCAGCAGCATTTTCATCGAGAAACTACGTTTTGATGTCGATGGACATAAATTCAACTGTCGTAAAGGACAATATGCAGATTTACAAGAAGAACAAAAGAAAAGTGAAAACAATTAAATTGTTTTTAATTTATTATTTGAAAAGCTACTTTTAATTATTATTAAGCTATTTTTTGCAAATATCAATGAAATTTTATCCTCTTTTACTTGAAACTATTGACAAATGTCAAAAAATTTGGCCATAGAAAGGACCTTACGCCAATCGAATTTCTGACCGTCAATATTGCAGACTCACTTAAATAGTGCCACAACTTAAGAAATGCTCTATAATAAAAAGTTATAATCTCTTTAGTATAATTTTGATGCATAGCAAAACAAATTTAAAAAATATGTAATTTATGTGTTGACATATTTATATCATACAAAGACGAAAAGGCTTTTTCTCTTATAAAATATAATCTTGTTACACAGTCACAGTCATGAAACGGAAGTCGCAATTCGTTTACGCCCAGCGACTTACGAAGCATTCAACTGTGATTTAACGTTATGTTCTCAGGAAATCAAAACCTTAAGAAAGTTTGTAGCGTATAATACATACTATTGATCGAAATTCATCCATAACACATTTATTTTTAAATTCAAACTCTATTTCTTTTGATATAAAATAAGATCAACTAGAATTTAATCTCGAAGACTAAAATGTTTACTTCTATTGTATATATTGTGTGTGTCATATTTATTTTAAAGTATACATGCATGTATTCATAAATAAACTTCTCCTAATACAGTAATATGCACTTCTACTAATTTTAAATTCTACTTTTACCTGCGTTTTCGCTTCATGCATTAATTGTTTAATGACTTATAAAACATGCCGTTTGCTATTCTTACAATATAAAGTATATTTATATAGTCCGAGTTCGTAATGGTTTTCTTGTTACTAATTTTTACTGATATTATAACAATTAGGTTTAGGTAGGTTTCTAACGTTTTCACACGAAAACGTTAGAACTTAAAGAATAGAAGTTAAATAGAATCTTAGACATGATTTTTGCAAACTGATAAGTTATTTATTAATCACAATATGTCACTTTTTATTCCAAAAACCCGTAGGGCATTGACATTTTACGAGATTTTACGTTTTGAACTAATATCGTAGTGAATTTTAAATTCTAAATGAAAGTTTTCTTTAGACGTCATGATCACCATTCTCATACACATAAAAATGTTCACACAGATTCTATCGCAGGCAAAAGCTGTTGTTCCATAATAACATTACATTTGCAATTCCATACCTACATTAAGCAATTATCCAACCTTAATCGTCAGAGTAGAATAGTAACACTCTCTGTACCAGGTGTTGTAAGAACTGACTAAAGTTCTGGATGTATCCACCAGAAACAGCTGTTTAAATGATACAGGCCGGGGATAAGCAGTAGCATTTTCTTCAAAACGCTACGCTCTACGAATGTCGTCATACCTACCCAGCGCGGCAATTATAATTTTCGCGGCGAATTTTCCCCTTTCTTTGAAAGGCCTATGTTTAACAGTGGACGTTCTATCGCTGCTATGATAATATTGATTATGAATCATACTGTTTTAATATACGCTCTGTAGTCGCATGAGCAATCTTAATCATACTCTGGAGCAGCCGACTCAAACCGTGTGACCTGTAAAGGCGTAGAACATTCCCGTCTGTAATCGCGTTAGTCACAGACGCGCTCCGTCGCCCGCCGCCTTTGGACGCAGTCAGCTGTCACTGATCCCCGATACTCCTTATACTGTTTATTATAGTGTAAAACATTTTTATGACGTCAGCGCAATGCTGGACTTGTCACAATATACTTATCTTACAAAAGGGAATATTCGAAGACAGGAGTATACTGCCTGAAAACTTAAATTAATCAATTTGATAATATTACGGACTCCATTACTATTCGGTAGTGTTACTTACTTATTTGCCTAATGTCATAATTTTGATCTCCACCCATATTAAATATTTATATAATGATATTTGTTTTTGCTTTGTAGCTTGGTGTTAAAAATATGTATTTAAGTATATAATACTGTGATTTGTGATTTTTCAGTTGTTTGATGTCGGTTACACAAGTGCTTTAAGCGATTGATGTCATAGTTAGATCAATGTACGAGATGTCGTGTAAATTTATTATTATTAACTAGAAATTTAACAAACATACATATCTCTTTCGACTTTTGAAAAGTACATGTTGTTTCTTGAAGTCACCAACCATGTCGCACATCCATCCATCCAGTCATCTGGTCAATGAATTTATGTCTATACATATAAATAAAATAAAGATGTCTGTTTGTAAATTAAAATTAACAGCTTTTTACTGAAAACGTTTAAATTATATACTACACCTACTTTTCTCACAGAAACAGAAACGACGCGGATGAATCAGCGGGGCATTTACGCTTCAAAACTTCATCAGTAATAAAAATATATAGAGAAAGAAATATTTGATATATGTTTTACTGTGAAAGGAGTGAATTTAATAAATAAAATAATATAAATATTTCGGCTTTCGGCATATTCTATTAACGGCTGATATTTTTAAACATCAAGTAAGAAAAAATTTTCTAAAACAGTCTCAAGTTTGAATATTACTGAAAGCTCGAGCCCATTTACTTTGATCGACACCTTTAATAAGCTTTTAAGTGAGTTATAATCTAAGCTCGAACTGTGCTTGTACTTTTATTTATATATAAATTAATCATTTAGCAGTACGTTGAGTCTTTTTATATATATAAAAGGAGAATTTCACTGACTGACTGAATAACATAGTAACGCAGGGGGTATCAACGCATATCAATCAATATGAAACTTTCCTGTTTTCAAAGTTATTGGAATTAGTCAGTAAATGACGATGATGTAGACGATGCTAGTATATAATAAATTAAAACCCGTGACTTGAATTGAATTTTGCTCCCGCGAGGTTTTACTAAGTACTTCCTACGACTTAAACTCACATGCAATAGCTTCCAAGCCCGTCGACCGATTAACCTTAAAATCTTTTCAAAAATACAATCAAACAAACATATATATTTTCGATATATGCATATATTTTTATAAGTACTTATATATTAAAAACCACTAGAATGTATCAAATAAATGCAAAACAGATATATAGAACGGAAATGATTGGAAGAGTTGGTATGGACCAACCTAGGCGAACATATTTTAACCAGGTGGAAAACGTATTAAAGAAGGGCCAAGTCAGAACCAAGAATAAACGAGCATGTATGAAAGGACTAATGCAAGTAAGGGAAGCGATTGGTATGCCAAGATTGTAACAAGTGAAGATCTATAGTCTCTGCCTATTCTGATGGGACACAGGCGTTATGTGTGTAAGGAAATCAAAAAAGAGTTTTAATATATAACCTTGACTGAATCCAAATAAAATGTTTGTGGTAATAATAAGATATAATCGTTAATTCAAACGCAATACGCGTTTGTACGTACAACATTAACGTCTATTTATTTCCTTTATTTTTTCATACTGCTAGTCGTCTGGCATAGCAGTCAAAGTAGCTATAGTAGCCAATACAAACTAGCGATATTGCAGGGTTAGAATCGATACTGATAGGCCCTATACTGAACGCGATATTGATAAGCCCGATGGCGCCGATGGCACTGATCCTAACTTGTGTGCTAAAGGTCGTGGGTACGATTTCCACCCAGTAAAATATTTATAAGATGATATTTCATCATCATCATCCTACTGATGAAGGGGAAAAAATTGAAGCCCCCCCAAGAAATGGGAAATTTTGCCCGTATGTAATTGCCGCGCTGGGTAGCGTATTGGCAACCGCAGAGCGCAGCTTTTACGACAGGGATGCTGCTGCGAATCCCCGCCTTATACAATTGTGCTGTACTGTTACAGATGGATATACAGCTATCAGTTGGTTCTATCACCTTAGTCGCCTCTTACGACACCTGGTACAGGGGGAGATAGTATTCTACTCTGCCGGTACTTCACGGCTATTTACAAATAAAATGGAATCTTTTTAAAACAAATAAAATAAATGAATACCTATATTATTGAAAAAGACAAAACTCAGACATAAGAGCGAACACAAACGTTCATCACAATGCGTCCTAGGTAGACATTGCAAAGGATCAAACACTTTCGAATGTACTATTGGGCCCTTTGAAGGATTCAAACAATCTAACCAAACTACCTTAGATTCAGCATACATACTTATAGAGAAAATAAATAAAAGTAGAACTACAAAAGAGGATAATAAGATTAAGGGATCGCTTGATAGGAGGTTGAATGATATACGCTTATCAGAATAAATATGTTCTTATATAAGGTACGATTACACGAGCTAGACCTCATTCATAAGTCGTATGCATTGGTGCCTCACTATCGCCTACCTACAGCCAAATTGCAGTGTTTTTATTTATAAAATCTTCAAATGACAAGGTCGGCAACGCGCTGGTGATATCCTTATGATATTCATCATTATCATCATCATCATATCAGCCGCAGGACGTCCACTACTAAACATAAGCGTCTCCAAGTGATTTGAAATAGGACCGGTTGTACGACAGTTGTACTGTGTCCAGCGTAATCCCGCGGTTTAAGTCAGCGATATTATATATATATATAT
>JACJUM010002819.1:6042230-6120423 GCA_020976665.1 Heortia vitessoides | reverse complement strand
GTTGGGAATTCAAATCGAAAGAGCAAACGTTTGATACGCTTCTATCGTGCAGTATAACTTTGTATCAGTATTTATGTTCAGCTTTTTGCATATTACATAAGTTTACGGTTCTTTCGTTTCCTTCATTGTAATCGAACTATGATATTGTGTTTGTACAGTTATCCATTTATTAATAGCATCAATAATACTTAAATATTCCACAAACTCTCGACGCCCGTCGAAAAACTTACGACTATAAATCTGTTTTCATGAAGAATTCGTGTAATCAGTTCGATATATTAGATAAATTCACTACATTCATCTTCTACACACACACACACATATATATATGTGTGTAGAAGATCCCATTGATCTATAGACACAAGAACAATTGTACCTGCTCTAAAATATTGTTATTCTAAAAGGAGGTAGAGGTTACAATTTTGTAAGGAGAAATATTTTATTTAAAATGTATGTGTTTTCAAATTTTGTTTTACTATATTACTTTATATTCATACGAAGATCTCAGAAGAAACTTTCAGATTATATACAAAACATTACTCATATGAATAACTACAAAACAAACTCCATCGAGTAGATTACTCATATGTTCTACTTCTATTCCAATAACACATCGATCTAGGCATTCAATACAATTGTAATCTATGATAATGCCAAGAAAATGCGCCTAGCACTCTGTCCTCCTTCAGAGATGAATCTCATAAACAGATCAGGCGTAATCACCCCATCCATCTTGGGGATACCGACTAAATATGAACTCTCTATTGCCTTTACATTGCTGAGCGGCAGATAAATCTTCAACATAGTGCACGAGAAAGCGGTAAAAAACTACAACTAATAACTATATACAACTGTACAACAAAATATTTATTATATTTCGTCGCGGTCGTCACTGGTTTCTACCACGCGTCAGTGACTATTTTGTGGCTGATCAGCGAAAATTGCTAGAAAAATAAAATAACCCAAACAAATATGTATTTAACTAGCAAATCAGTATATAGTTTTTCTTTATGCAAACAAAGTACAAATATTCTAAGGGTTGACTATCGTCTAATCAATTTTTTTATTCAGATTTATAAAATTAATCAGTATATTAACTAAAATATCGTTCAATAATATTATAATTTCATATGTAAGATGCGCTTATGAAAATAGTAATTGGATATATTGGCAATATACAAAATTATTATTTTTTATTATAAAAAGAACAGTATCATAAATATTTGGAAATATATATTATATTGGTAAATATACTTGGATATTTTCTTCATCAAATTACATATTGCTTTAGATTACTATTTTATTAAATGCTATTATATTTACCTGTAAACATATATTTTAATCTTAAACAACTCGAATACGAATACACATTTCGTAAATTAAAAACTTAAATATTAAAGTATTTTTACATATTTTTGTATGAGTACTTAATAGCTATAAGATACTGGCATAGCCGTGAGATACCGGCAAAGTAGACCTTCCTTTATACTAGGTGTCATAAGAGGCGACACAGGTACCAAAACCGAAAAAAGTGGCGGTATATCCATCCAATACAATATAGTTTAAACACATTGGCTAGGACTGGGTAACAGCATCCCCTTCGCGAAATCTGCGCTCTGCGATTGCCAACACGCTTGCCCAGCACGGCAATTATGGGCAAAATTTTCCCTTTCTTGTGGAGGCCTATGTCCAGCAGTGGACTTTCAATAGCTGTAATGACTATGATGATAATGGTAAAATTCTTAATATTTTTCAAGAATAATAGTTTTTACGATAACCTGGAACTATGTTTAAGGAAAGGAAACTACAAATTGAAATGTATGTTTAAAAACGTTCCGGTCTTTGGATCATTCAAAAATATCAGAAACAGTAATAGTATTTAATACATCGGCGTTTGAGCTGTAGCCTTTGCGCTGGCCCATGAAATATTCATTTTTGTCACCCGTAACTTGCCTTCCGATGAAGGCAAGTTACGCAATCGATTAATTACCAGTATAACTTCTCTGTAAAGTTAACACAAATGAAATAATGTAATTACCATTTAGTTAATGTCATAATTCAGTTATTATCACTCCCACATTTATTTGAGCAGCGCCACCGCTAATGGAGAATATATTAATTTAATATTAAACCTCCAACATTGCATATTCAACATACATACAACAGAATTAATATCCCCTCTGCATCAATGTACTTAATGTTTAAAGCGCTTAGGCTTACAGTATATTGGTGCAAATGCTAGAGTTATTAAAGTATTATTTTGTAAGTATGAATAAGACTTTGTAGATGGTGGTTTTGTACGTCGAGGCTTCGATATCAGGACTGAAAATATGCTTTATTTGTCGTTCGCATCTTTTTAATAAGGTTAAGATTTTATTGTTTTAAATTATTATTAAATATATTTACTAAATAAAACACTGACATAAAAGCTAATTGTACAGTAATTGGGATATGAAGTATGAAGAATAAGTTACGAGTTAGAAAAAGTTTTTGACACGGCATTTTATTATCTTCTCCATACTACATCAGCATTGTTTACAATGTCTATCGTATACGTTAATGAAGGGGTTGATGTAACTCAATGAACAAATGGGCCGAGGGGAAGAGGCAAAGCAGTACCTGCTTCTGCTTTTGGTGTCTTATTTAAAAAATGTGTTTTCCTAATGAATGGTTAATAGTATAATAAGCAAATATATAATAGCTACAAATTGGAAATTTTGAGCATTTATAGTCTTAGTATTTAATTTATTTTATAAAACTGTAGTACACAACAAATTGCCCAATCACATTTTCTTTGTTTATGTCCATCCAAAGGTTGCCTGAAAGAGATCGCTCTTAGCAATTAGGCCGCCAAGTTTATTATAAATTCATAAGTTTCATTTTTCTTTATGTATTTATCTATGTATAATAAAGAGTACTATTATTATTATTATTTGGCAGTTGCATTAGTTACTAAGTGTTGGTATTCTCACCTAAAACAGCATACATAACTCAAATGCTATTGGCAGGAATGAGCAGTGAAAACACGCTCTGCGGTTGTCGAACGTAGCAATTAAAAATCCCCAAAATATTATCCTGAACCTATATCTGACAGTGATCGATCGACGGCTGATATGAAGAATATGAAGTTATTCACTGCTGTGTGTTGACTATATTTTTGTCGCCTCAACCGCTCGTATAAAAAGGCGTATAATGGCTACCCTTCTTGCTTTTGATTAGAAGTTCTTTTGTGCCCATAGACGACGTGAATCACTTCAAGCTATAGAGCTCCAAGACCGGCCTGTAATAATGGCAATAATAATGCCTTTGTCGCTGAATTCGATAAAGATTACACGGTATTGTTTTCATATAAATTAGTCATGCAAAATTAAATTCTCAAATTGAAATTTGTTTCTTTAAATTCATTACTTCTTACAATCTATTAGTGATTACGTAATTTACTGACGGTTTCTACAAGTAAATACTTTTGATAGCCTTTACTTAGATTTTACATTTTTGTATAGGATATGATATATAGCGCAAGTTGTAGGTATATATAGCGTAATTTTTATTCGTCATCATCGTCATATCAGCCTTTAGTAGACTTCTACTGCAGGACAAAGGCCTTTCTAAAAATGGACGATTTTTACCCATAATTGGTGGCAAACGCAGAACGTGGCTTCGCGATGGTAACTGTGATGTCCATTCCGTTGGATCTGGTATCCCTGTCACCTTTTACAAAATCTCGTACAGATGGAGATTCCCTACTCTGCCGCACCGGCACGGTAAGCTACATTCTATTAGTAGAAATACAAAAGTATTTTGATGGAATATTGCATATTTGTGTAGCTTGAACCATGAATTTATGTAGAGCGGGTGATACACAATATGGTTTGAAGTCCTTGACGAAAGCTCTATATTTTATAGTTTTATAGTAGATCTATAGTTTTACCAGAAACCATCTGAAAGCAATTCAAAATAACACTTATATTATTGTTATTAGAGATGTTATTGCTGTTCATGTAAAAAGTAGATTTTAGCTTGAGTTTGAACATCCACAGCTAGACTTATCAAGAAAGTTGGGAATTTACCCATAATTGTCACTTTGTCACGTCAGCTTTGCGACAGGAATTCTAATGCCCATCGTCACTTTTTTGCATTTTGCATGCAAATTGCACACGATATTTCAATATAATATTACCACCATTGCTTCTGATATCTTAGTCGCCTCTAACAGTACCTGGGACTTAGGGACGTACTATTCTACTCTACAAATAATTACATGGTCAATTAATTACTATCCGTATTCATCATTATCAGCATAACAGCCGTTAAACGTCCACTGTTTGACATAGGCCTTCCCAAAAAAGGGGGAAATTGCCCATAATCGCCGCGCTGGGCAAGCTTGGTGGCAATCACAAAGCGCAGCTTCATGTGTCAATGCTGTTGTCAATTCTCGTCCTGTCAGATTTGAGCTACACTGTTTCTGGTGGATATACCCAATACAATATTACCTGTCGGTTCAGGTACCTTAGTCGCCTCTTACGACACCTGATACAAAGGAAAGTACTTTACTACACCGCCGGTACCTCACGGCATACTAATATTATGATATTGGTCAGCAATATTTTTAAAGTACATTGTCGTTTCGATGTTTTCGTCTGCCAGTTTCAATAACAACATTATCAGGCAGAAATCAATAGTAGATCATTAAAGAAAACAGGCTTCATTACCACTTAACGAGAATACGCAAACTTTTCGCAATCACCGATCAAACTGATAGCAGAGAATCGTGCCCTTTTTCTGCAAATGTTAATAGGTGCCAGAGAAAATAAATTACTCAGATTGCGAGTATTATTTGACTTTATTAAGCTTTATTTACAATTAATAAATGAGATCTAAATATAAGTCTTCGAATTAATGCGATATTAAATAAAACCCATTCCTTGTTATATTGTATCTGTAAAATTTTATTGTTTAACAAAATAAAAAGTCTAAGATCTTAGTGTAAAAATATACTAGTAGTGACTCGCGGTTTTACGTTATTAGTAGTAATTTATTCGCTGTTTTTGGTACTAGCGTGATGTTACATAGCCTATAAGCTTTCTCGATAGGTGTGGGCTATTTAATACTGATTTTTTCTGACATTCTGCGTTGATATATCAGTCAGTCACTTAGCTTATCTTGAAATTACTTTAAAAATCAGAAACTTTTTATACTAATTATGCAACCCCTTTACTGAGAATTATTAAAAATAATCCTTTCTAAATGCTTCCCTATGTTACAAAACTAACCCCAGTGCAAATTTATAATCTTTGAGCCCTTTTAGACCCTGCGTTGATATGTCAGTCAGTCAGCTTCTCCTTTTATATATATAAATAGAACATTTTACTATCTTACGCTCAATATTTTACAAATAACCGTAACAAACATTTGTATGTATAGGTAACATTTAATTGTCTCTATGAAAGTCATAAAAAAATTTTTGTTATTAAACGGCTTACAAGGTGACTACTGGTTCATGCTGTAATTGCACGTAAAGCGACACTATTATAGTTTTGGGTCTATTTTTTCCTATCTAACAATTTCCGGTTAAATTTTTACATATTGCATTTGAATTTAAATCAGCCTTTGAGTAAAATTAGCCTTTAAGAGTTCAAATTTTATGATTTATTCTTTACCTGACTATCGACTTTTGACTGCGATAGAATTCGGAATAAAAAATAATATACCTACGATTTGTTCACAGAATGCCGTGGCGCGGAGTGAGTAGCGCGGGGTGAGGTGAAGGGGGGCGTGATGAGCGCTCCGGAGCCGCTGGTGCTGCAAGCGCTGCAAGGGTTCGTACATGGCAGCGAAAAGTGGCCTGGACCTAGGGCTGTCAAGATCTATGTGGCATCAGTTTACAATGGTGAGTAAATTTAAGAGTAAGTTATGAGAAAATTTTAAATTTACGAGTACAATGGTGCAGATGGTAGTGATCCTAACTTTTGCGCCCAGGATCGCTGGTTCGATGTCTGTGTTTGAGGGGGAAATTTTATATATAAATGTTAGTGGTATGATTCCTATATTGTGTGATATGCGTAATACAGGGACTTCAAACGATTTACCTCGGAGTCTCGAATTTTATTTTATTACAACATTCTGAACTAGAGCATTAGCTAAGAGTAAAACAAGTATTATAAACAGGGATATTGAAGCTGGAACTGACAGCTGACAGCAGTTATTACAGCTTCTAAGCTGTCGGTACTCTGGTTTCATTTACGGCAGTGCATGCCTAAAAGGCTTGCAAGATCTTTGTCAAAATATTAATACCAAGAGAATACAAATTACGTTTGAATAAAATATCCTGTAAGTGAACCCTACTGTACCCTGAAGTCTACAACCGCCTACAATAGTAATGATGTATGACCATCTATGTGACAAACTTTGAAGTTTTATATTATGTAGCCAAAATTTACCATTAGAGTCAATACTTAAACCATAAATACGTTGTACAATAGTTGAATAATATATTTGTTCATAGGAAATGGCTATATTGTTAGGTTATGAATAATAATACGTGAAGTAAAATGATGAACGTAAAATCTTACAAAGTTATGAATAAGAGACTAAAGCTATTTATTTTTTAAGAAAAACACTAGAAATATATATAATTTATAAATTTGCCATTACGCACAATACTGTTTGAAAGGCACATTCATCTACTTAAATGTCTGCTTAAAAGTAAACATTAATTTTCTGTTGAATGTCAAACAAATGACGAAAGAGTATTTATAAGGTGTGGTCGCATTTCAACCACCAGACGACCACTAATTACTAAAAAACACGCACAAATTCATATTTATATTGGTGCAAAACTAAAAACATATACGATGTATATTTTGTCTCACTAACTAGTAATTTAAAACATTACTGTATATATACATTTGTTAAATAAAGTTAAAGTTTTTTAACCTCCAAATTACACACATTAAGTTGCTAATAATCCATATTGTAATATGAGAATCACTGCGCAATACATAGGCTACGGACATTTGATTTGTGTATTGGTGAATGGTCAGACATGTTGTTTGTAAGACACTTTAGTACACATGTTGAATTACCTATCTCGGTAGAACAACGGAAGTGTAGTCTTTCAGATTGGTAAAGATGGCAGGTTCTACTCACCAAATGATATCAAAGACTAGTTGAAGATCTTCTAATAAATATGATCTTTAATATAAAATTCATAGTTAACAAAAAAATATATATTGGACCGTTTAATTGCTGTAAATAAAATATAAAAACCAAAACAGATTACTTAAACGTAACAAACAAAACTTACATCAGTTTTAGAAAATAATATTAAGTCTAGAAACAAAGAAGGATTTCAAATATATTTCCATTTGGACCTATTGTCGCTTACAAAGTGAAATCCAATAAACAAAATATAGGAATGCCAAGTTGCAGACTAACTCACAAAGAATATAAAACAAGTGGTTGTGAAAATGTGGTCGGAATTCCAAGTGAGTTCGTACTTGCGCGACGTTCGTGGAACTTAAGCTGAACTGTGACGTCACCCCGGAGTACTTCAGCCAAAACATTTCAAGTGTAAACTGACACGAGTAAAGAAGGTACGAGCAAGGAAGTCGTTGTCTAGACATATAAACAAAATAGACGTATCTGTTTGCAATACAGTACTAACATAAAAAATATCAATTTTAACAATATTATAAAGAGGAACAATTTGATTGTTTGTTTTACGGGAATAGGCTCCGAAACTACTTGATCGATTTGAAAAATTTTTTCACTATTAGAAAGCTACACTATCTCCGGTAAGCATAGGTTATATATATATATTTTAAGTTAGAGATCTGTTCTAAAACTCCAATAATGTGACAAAATTCCCAAAAAGAAATCTTACATTCCGTAAGCTGCAAAAATTATTGATTATAGAACAGAATAATGTAGTACAACTTTGCAGAACATATAATTATCTACAAAAAATGTCGCAACAGCATATGTTTAACTATTATAATTAAATCACAATAAGTGGTTTTTCATTTTTAAAATTATATATTTTAAGTTGTGTTAATAAAACGACGACATTTCGTCAAACGAGCGAATATTTTAATTTTGCTTTTTAATTTTTTGTTAATTTTCTGTAAAAATAATAAGAAGGTCCTGATATTTGTTTCCATTATTTCTTACATTTTTTAAAACTAACAGCACCGCGCGTTGTCACCCACTCTAATTTTGCACCCACTTTTTACCCCCTCAAGATCTATTTTCACTGTATAATATTTTAAAACATGTTAGATAACGTACTGAATTATGAAAATATTTTAAGTTGACTATACATTTAACCTTTATTTTGATACTAAGAACCACAAGTAATTTAGATAATCTAGGACAAAGGAATAGAATTGGGAGCCTTCAGCATCAAGGTCGTGTTAGTAGCCCTATGGCAGCGAACGACATTTGATAACATCAACATTATAAATTCCTTAATATTGTGGGCGTTCCTATTCTGTCATCAATTCACAAACTGGTGAGTCCCACGGCGTTAAATTTATTTTTTCATTTATGATATACAATAAAACGTATTCGTCATTATAAAACGGGTTTATTTGTTATTATTTTCATATGCCAATTTTGTATCTATATGTACTTCTTTACTAATATAAAAAAGTCGAAGAGTTTGCTTGTTTATCATCATACCAGCCATTAAAAGTCCACTATTGCACACAGGCATCCCCAAGAAAGAGGGTATGTTGCCTATAATTGCCGCGTTGAGCAAGCGTGTTGGCAATCGCAGAGCGCAGCTTTCGTGACGGCCTGTACATTTGATCAAACTTTTTTGCAAGAATATACCGCCATCTGTCGGCACATTAGTCGCCTCTTACGACATCCGGTACAGGGGGAGGAATTTGCTATTTAATTTGGTTAAAATAATTGGAAAATACTAGGCACTTTGGAAAAATACTTCAGTGGTATATAATTTAACATCTATCGAGAAAGGCTTATAACATACAACCAATAAAAGAGTGCCTTCAATGATACTAGGTCTATTCTCCAAATTAACGAAGATGAAACTCCGTGTTAATTTTAACAAAATTATATTATACACCAAGAAGGTATTTAGCAGACAAACAAAATCTTGTCAGTACAATGGTTGTATTCATTGCATTACGCTACATTACTCGAGCAACTAACTAACATTTATTAGAGGTAGACCTCATACAAATGGTCGTGTGCGTTGTTGCTTCACTCTCACCTATTTTACATTTGTAGAGAGACAGTGAAATTACTGGATAATGTGTGTTGGCAACACTGCAGATCATCACTCCTTTCGAGTCGTCTTTCGTCCTTTCGAGATTGAGCCATGGGAAAAAATTTGATACATCAATCGAGAGAATCTTATATTTTTACTATTTACTTTTGTTAAATTTCTGTCAAAATAACGAGACGGTTTTGATATTTGCTTTCATTAACTCTCATATATTTTAAAATAAAGATTATTCTTAACACATTTTATATTAAATGTATTCTGTATTCTGTTGAAATTAATAGTTTTATTCCACATTCATGTTATATTTAATCCATTACGTTGGCTTGTTATATTCTTGTGATCTATTTGCAGCGGTAAAGCTTCTTATCATGCTGACCGAATGCTCTTTTGTCGGCTTAGTCATTGAAAAAGGATTTTTTTCCTCCTTCTAAACCAAGGTTTTTGCTTCCAAACCAAGAACCTCTATTACATAAGATACAAAAATCATCCAGACCAGACTCAGCAATAATATTTTTATGTTGGACTTGCAATCGAATCATCAACCCTTGCGTCTCTCGCAACTGCTATGTACGAGACGTATATAATAACACACATATAATAAAATGTCGCAGTTTATTGTAATAGATTCTTGAGTGTCAGGCGACAATAGCCAGGTATACTCGACTAATCATAAAACTACTCTTTATGAGCTTTAAAATATGATTTATTTAACCTTATACATTTCTTTGTGTGACGTCACGAAATTGACTAAATATTTAGTGTATTTTATAGTGTGGTTGACAAAATTTGTTGCCTCTTAAAGCCGTTAATGGAGTAGTTTTATGACCAGTATCGTAGAACATAAGCGCCTGAATGTAAAAAATATTATACTCAACGGTTTTTAAATTTTGGCTTTTATAATTAAAAAAAAAGAATATATACCTCATCTATTTTAAATATTGTGATCTCGCTTTGAGACGAGTGTTGTGTTGCCTATCTCTACCCTGTTGTATTTTAGCCATACTGGTTCGGGTGGATATACCGATCAGTCTATGTATCGGCTCTGGTACCTCAGTTGCTTCTTACATCTGGTACAAGAGGAGGTACTATTCTACTCTACCGTTCCCATACAACCTAAAATTAATAGTTGCCATTAACCAAAATGCTAAAATTGTATTTTGTTTTATGTAGATTTCCGTGAGGAGAGACGGCAGATCCTTGAGATGGTTGGCCCAGAACTGCAATCCACGTACGATGACCGGTACATTGAGGTAAGCGAATTCATTGTCTCTGCTCCTTTATGAGACACTCTGTTTAAATATACCGGCCATAATATTATTAAGCTGCATCTTGGTCACAATATACAGGAACCGCACCCAATGGCGCACTTGGTAGAGTTCTTATCTTGCGTACCAATGGACGTGGGCTCGATTCCCCACCCAGAACAAACAAACATGAAATTATCGTTTGTATCAGTTGTGTTTAGGTGTTAATTATATTAACTTAAGAGTCATAACTTCGTTTGGATTCAGGTCGATAAAATGTCAAGTGAATTAAAGTTTTAAAAAATATATATATCTATTATTATTATCCAAAACTCTAGATCCACTTTGTATATATGTATATACATACAAAGTGGGAAAGTAGGCATTTTATATTAATGGTTGACTCTACAGTTGAGACATACTCTTTTCCTCAAGTACACATTCATACATATATTACATTTCATCACCATTATTTTTTATAAAAAATACTGCGACAGCAAAATCGATGCCGCATATTTTTTGAGAATGTAGTTCCATAAATGATACTATCACTAAAATTATACCTAAACAATTTGATAGTGTAAATCCTAACACATAACACAAACTAAACAACGGTGTTAAAAGCGGTACACTCGCTAACAAGTGGGCCGAAACTGGCTTCGTTAGCCGTTCAGAAGTTTCCTCTCAAAGTAACCTACCCTACTTATATTGGTTTTGGGAGTTCACTGTTCGATTGCGCATTAGTTCTTGAAACGTTTCGCTTTCCACGTCAATATTATATAGGATAGGTACAAGTGTTGTTTAATGTAAAAAATGCGTTCAGGGTATGATTAAACTACTTTTTAAATGGCTCGTTTTAAGTTGTAATACAAACCTAGTATCATTCATGTTTCGCTAAGTGGGCTTTATTGTACGGCTTTTTTTAACTTATAGTTGAGGCCCTGCGTTAATGTGTCAGTCAGTCAGTCAGTCAGCTTTTCCTTTTCTGTGTATACATAGGTAATATTTTATTGAAATAACTTGGAGAACTGTC
This sequence comes from Heortia vitessoides, assembly GCA_020976665.1. Taxonomy (NCBI): domain Eukaryota; kingdom Metazoa; phylum Arthropoda; class Insecta; order Lepidoptera; family Crambidae; genus Heortia; species Heortia vitessoides. The sequence continues at coordinate 6,108,893 of JACJUM010002819.1, read as the reverse complement.
AGACTAACTTTGCACCCCCTTTTTACTCTCATAAAGGATTATTTTTGAAAAAATAAATTTCTCAAGTTTCATTACTTTAAATATATAAACTTCATAAAAACATCAAAGTTTCGTACTAACTTTTACCCTTTATCCTCTCACGTGTTGAATTTTTAAAAATCGCGTACGATTATTTGCGTAAAATATAAAATATATAAAAAGCGTAAAATATAAAACAAATCGCGTATGTAAGTTTTTTAACATATTTTTATCATAAATAATGAATGTGTGAATTTTAGAAGATTCTATAATATATTTAGTTAGTGTAAACACTAATTAAATATATTATTAAATAATTAATACAAAATTTGGCGCGTTCTGTCCAAAGCCAGGATAAATATTTATGTGTACAATATTTGTGTTTGTACTGTCTGTATGTTATATTTTTGTACATGTATTTCCTCTTGTCTAATGTCATTTAAAATAATGCAATATACTTTTTGTGAATATGTTTGTTATCTTATGCAGTACAGGTAGAGAACATTGAAAAGAAATCTTTATGTACTGACTGATGAATGACCATGTATCTTAAATGGCTGCGGTAACATGGTATTTTAATAGCGCTGTGGGAAGTAATTAGATTCAAATGAGATCTTTCCACTCGCGTGCATTTGGTGGTTTCTCGTACATATAATGAGTGCGTGCTTATGATCTGACAATTGTCCCTTTTATTTATTGTCGAAACTGACTTGTTTCTGTATTTACTTGTTGGTGTGCTTTTTTAGATGTCAAATGTATATATATATATATATATAAATTATATTGCGTAGAGAAATTTTGTGTCTGTGTACAAAAAAAAATTGAAAAAATATAAATAACTATTTGGTTAAGAATCTATGCTAACTGGTACGTGTGGTCAATATTTTAGTCTACACTATTAATAAAAAAGTAAGCATATACTTAAAGTGAGCAGAGGTAAGCCTAGGTTGTACCCTACTACAAACCAATGTAATAAAGCTGAGGTCTTAACTGTGAAAAAACTATGTATATGTAAAGCTAGTTATATTCGTTAAAATATAATCATATAATCCGAACTTGGAAGTTACCAGATGAAACCATGAAGTGTAAGATTTAGAATAGCCTTTTCAAAAATGTTTTTTTGTTACCAAAGCCACTAGTGAATAATGAATTCAATAAGTTACTGAATATATACCCTGACTTTAAAAACCAATGCAAATCGAAAGTTGTCTCATTTTTTGTTGGATGTTTTTGAAAATTGAAAAAAATCAATAAAATTTATTGCCTCCCAAATGTTACTTTTTATGAAAGAAATGCAATAAATTATAAAACGAAATCATCTATCATCTCTTTCACTCATCCATACACACAAACACATTCACACACACATTAAGTTTTGAAGTTTACACTCCTTAATTTACCTGTAATTAGTTCACCGTGCTTTAGATAATTCTCTAGTTTGTAAGGTTAAATATTTGTTAAAATATATATTTAAATAAAACAAAATAGGATGAAAAAGAAGGCCTGGTGATTTGAAATACAAGCAGTTCTCTGCTTACCTAAGACTCTAGTCTTCCACAACAGCTATTATGTACAATGCTACTTGTATTAAGCTGTGGTAAGAAAAATTAAATGTAATACATTTTTAATCATTGTTTAAACATTTTAATATTGAAACCCGTCCGAGAATTCAATGCTTATGCAAATTAGCCTAAAAAAGCGATCTATATAATAAAACCAAAACATGAAAAAGAATTTTGAATATACTGAAAATCATTTTATCAATATTTTCTGTTTCTGTTTAGTTTCTGTGAACTTGTGTTCAATCTTTCTTGAACTCTACTTTGATGTCAACATTAGATTTTAAAATAGCACAAGTCATATTGTGAATAAAGCGAAACATTAAACAGAACAGATTAGTTGAACTTCGCTTTTTCATTATTCCGATTGTCTGTGAACTAAACTAAGCAAAACTTTGATAAAATAGCATAGTAACTTCAACTTTGCTTCAAATCTAGAAGCCATCGCTGTAACAATAGCAAAACAATTTTATTACTGACAAATAAACTTTAGAAAAAAGAATATAAACTTTATAAGTACAATATTCTCGCCCACTTGCGGGTTCGGCTGAACTCCACTTTAAAATTAAGTCCTTCGGGAGCTATCCTTAGACCTAAGTATCCTTATGTCCTCTCCAAGGGGTCAACCTATTTACATGCTAGATTTAATCCGCCAATCTTGTATAATATTATGTTAGTAACGGTGAAACCTACATTGAAACTGATACTTTAACAAACAAGATCTAAAAACCGTCATCAAATGTGCTTAGTTAGTGGAACACATATCACCTACTTACTCAAGTTTATTTACATTATACCACGCATTTGTTCTCCTTACATTTTCTGGCTTGAACACCATTTTACCGCTTCTAATTTTTTAATAACATGGTAAGCGGGGGATGTTGTTGCGATATTACTTACAAGGTAGAAATTTATCAAATTTATCAATATGTGCTAATGTATCTATACTTAAAACTCGGCCTCAATTTGCGATGCCACGTATAAATAAATAACAGTAAAAGTCAGTTCACTTTTGGGCGTAGACCGCTCCAAGGGGGAATTTCACTCATAATTCGCGAACAGGCAGGTCTGGTAGCAATTACTGAGATCATCAAAGTAACATCGCGATAAAAATGTAAAATGCTACCCATTCCACGCTGTTTTGGGTATAGGGCCCACGTAATGGATCCGGTACCTATACTTAGCACAGGGGGAGGTATTATTCTACTCTGCTAGTATCTTTGCGGGATGAAAAGATGTAATCTCACTTACTAAAATCTGCTATGATTGATATTATAAGAAGTTTTAATATTTATGTATAATATACCTATATAAGCCAAATATGTGGTATCAGCAGGATAGTAGTAATAGTAACTCCCCTACACTAAGTGTTGTAAGAAGCGACTGAGATACCGAAACCGACAGTTGGCGGTATATACACCTGAGGAAGGATAGCTCAAATGCAACAGGGCGGTAATTGGCAGTAGCATTCCCGTCGCGAAGCTAAGCCCTGTGATTGCCAGTACATATTTCAGGTAACATTTCTCCCATTCTTAGAGACGCTTATGTCCAGCAGTGGACTGGTGCGCCAAAGTTCACCTAAATTTTCAACTACGATAATTGGAACTCCGATGTAATGTAATGTCCTTCCTAACATTTTCAATCCTAACAATCACAATTCCTAGTACTCTGTCTCTAATATTCATAATTCCGAAGCATTTAACTTAATACTATCAGCAGTAATAAATATCTATTATACTTTTATTTGTTTTTCATATAATCTCAACATAACCATCTTTTACACTATTATTTACTCATATCTTTTTTGTTTAGGAGTTTAGATATATTTAACTAACTAAATAATTCAGCCATTTTCAATGCATAACACATATCAAACAAAAGATAGAAAATGTGCGTCATCATTACAGTAATTAGAAGTCCACATAGGCCTCCCCAAGAAAGGGGGAATTTTACCCATAACTTCCGCGCTGGGCAAGCGTGTAAGCAATCGCAGAATGCAGCTTTCGGGACGGGTATGCTGTTGCCCATTCCTACCTTGTACATTTGAGCTACACTGTGTCAGATAGATATACCGCCATCTGTCGGTTCTGGTACCTTAGTCGCCTTTTACGACACCTGGTACAGAAGGAGGTACTATTTTACTCTGCCGGTACCCCACAACCATATTTACATTAATGATATTATTAATTACAATCTTTGGAAACACGAGTGTTACAAACATCGCCGGTCGCATCTCAAATAATATCAATGAAGACTGAAGGACGAAAAATTTTTGGAAGACTGATTCGGTTGACAAATTATTAGGAAGAAAAAAATCGGGTAAAGTAAACATTTTATTATTGCTATGTAACAAGATCTAATTCCATCTATATGCAATCCATGTTTATCTTCACTTCTTACATTTGATGGTGGCGAGAGGCAATTAAATTACTGGGTAATGTGATAATAACATCTACCACGAGTGTCTAAAATATACTGTGACGCTTATGCTCCTAATAAAAGAACCTAATTTATCCATACGATGTACCATCATTATATTGATAACAAAACGTAATGCCATTTATCAATGATCGATTCAGTACTTGATTGCCCGTTCTTTATTGCCCGTACTTAATTGCCTGTACACCAATAGAAAGCCTAGCGAAGAGCACATAAGTTAGTAGCTGCACTCATAAGTTTTGCATTTTACAAGCAAAAACAAAAGAGTGCTACTCTCGCGCGTAAACAAAACTGAAGGAGATAGGGAGTGTTCGGAGTGTTACAAATGGAAAATAAATTGACAAAAAAACAACATTATTGATAATTTAACGGAAACGGGTAGTTCAAAAGTGGTCTAAATTCGACCGAAGTTCATTCACAATACATTGACATACATACATAAATCACACCTGTGTCCAGAGACTATTTCTACACTTGCTATGATCTTGGCATACCTCTCTTGATTCCCTTACTCATATTAGTTATTTCATACACGCTTGTTTATTCTTAATACTTCTGATCTGGCCCTTCTTTAATACCTCTTCTATCTGGTTAAGATATGCTCGCTTCGGTCGTCCTATACCAACTCTTCCATTCACTTCCGCTCTATATATCTGTACAGTCATTCTACTTTCATCGATCCTTTCTACATGTCCTAATCACCTTAACACTATTTTCTTTACTGTTGTAATAACACCATCTTTTACACCACATCATAATCTCTTATCACACTATTCTTTAATTATCTCTCAAACTCACACTATACTTCGAAGTGCTCTCATTTCAATTAATTTTGTATTTATTTTTAATTTTGGAGATACTCTTTTATCATTTCATTTAAGTATGACAATATACCGCTCAAACATGAGAGGGCATTGTTTATTTTAATGAAATTTATGTATTTTTAGTACATTCAAATATCTTTGTGCCTATAAACTTGCTTTCCAAGATAACTTTAATTGTGACTTATTTCACGTTTAACTATTCATGTATATTCCTTAATCGTTAATATGAAATCAGCTATGTTGGAAGTCCACTGCTGGACCTAGGACTCCCTAAAATACTGGGCAAGTTTGTTGGTAATTGCAGAGCGCAGCTTTCGCGATGGGTATGCTGCTGCCCATACCCGCCCTGTGCATCTAAGCTACGCTGTTTCGGATAGATATACCGTCAAATGTCAGTTTTGGTACTTCAGTTACCTTTTAAGACACCTGGTACAGGGGGAGGTACTATTCTACTCTGCCGGTACCTCACTGCCAAGTAGTTAAGTTTATCGCTTGTAAAAGAAAAACACTTAACAAATGGCTTCTAATGGTTTTTAAAATGGCCAATAACTCATTGAATAGGCACCCGAGTTAAAGTTTATTTTTATAAGTCAAAACACAGACCAATGAAGTGATTTATCACAAACGTACGGAAGCGACACAAACCGTATATTTTCATTAATGATACCAATTATTCAAGCCAAGACCGTCAGTAAGTGCTCATAAAAACTAGAATTGGATCACGTTTTACGATCCTTTCGGTTCTAAATTGGTATTATACATTCATAGGACTGCAGTCGTAACTTCGCTGATATGCAGGACCATATGACCTCTGCCATATTTCAGACGGCTAGCACCGGGACTGGATACATCTCATATTTTATGAGGCTGTGGCAATTTAGTGTCAACTGGTACCCCTCGAATAAATGTTTTGAAATGTATGTTGAAAAACTAACTTTGTACTATTTGTCATACGAGTTTGATTAAATTGATGTAATAAGTATTATAAATTTTTACAACTACTCAAATCTCTACCATCTGTCAAACGAGATTGATTTTTTAATACTACTCAAATGTTATTTTTTTATTTTGAATGTACGAGCATAGACAATTATTATATCTAATTACCAGTTTATAATGCATTTTTTATCAATAATAATTTGTCCTTTACAGAGATTTGCCCTATAGAATATACAGATTAGAGTAATTCGATCATCTTATTTAACACATCACAGTTTCATAACTAGGCGAGCCCGATGGCGCAAATAGTAGTGATCCCATCTCATGCGCCAAAGGTCATGGGTTCGATCTCCACAAGACAGGACAAACAAATATAAGTATGATGACATTTATGTTTGTTCTGTGTCTGGATGTTAAATATATGTATTTATATAGTATTATTTGTGATTTCTGTGTTATGACGTCCGTAATACAAGTGTTTTAAACGACTTACCAAGAAACAGGTCAATGTATGTGATGTTGTGGGAATTTAATTATTTTCTTTTCTCTTTGTTGCCAGCCTGATACGCTGCAGTCAATAAAACTCTATTGTACTTAATTACTTGGATAAATACCATTGATAATCTATTTATGTCCAAAAGAGTCGGTTCTATATTTGTAAAAAGACTTTTCAGGTTAATTAATGCATCAAATGTAATTAAGTGACTAATTACACTTTATTGCAAAAATAGTTCCTAAAGGTACTTACACATACTCGTAGTAATATTACGCACACTTGATAATTATTTTCAAAGTTCGTCTTTGTTCGCGGGGCATAAACTTTTTGAAAACTGTGTAAATATTCACACACAAAAATTTCGTGTCGTCCGGCATGAATTTCTAAATTACTGAACTCATTTTAATAAATTTTTGCTTATTGTGTACAGTTAGATCTTACTTGAGATATTATTTTTATCTCAACTTATAGGCGTAAAAATATTGGTGATATGAAACAAATACATCATTATAAAAAACATAATAATAATAATCTTTATTTTAACCAAACCATAAGCAACACATTCAAATAACATAGAAAAACATACGTACAGTACATTAGGCGGCCTTATCGCATAGAGCACAGAAAATCAATACAACAATAATAAGGCAGTTTAAAGTACATAATAAATAAACTAATGTATAAATATATACAATCAACATATATAAATGAAAACATCCATACATACTTGGTTAAGACAGGACAAAATCAGTCGGGATACCTAATAGCACTCATAAATTAAAAAAAAGGAACAGAACATACGTGAAAAAGCTAATAAAACACTAGAGTAATTAAATCAATGTTACCAGATACAGCTTATAACATAGATAAAATAAAAATAAATATGCCAATAGAAACTTCGCCTCAGTATTTCGTTTCAATACCGTTAGTAAATAAGGTCCAATTTAAACCATTCTAATCGAAATTTGAACTTTATTTACAACCTTTACCTATGGGATATTGAAATAACACTGACTATATGGTAAAGCAACTTAAAGGTATATTACTGCAATGCCGACATCTTGGTGAAAGCGGAGATAATGCACAGTCGTAAATATATCATATGTCTTAAGAGTTAGCAAACAAAAGTACCCATAGATGCTATGCAAAGTTGGCCCACAATTCATAAACTATGCCGTTCACACGTACTTCAGTAAACCATCTGCTTAGAGCGCTTGCACTGCGTTCAGGATCAGTAAGCACAACTGTGTTAGTGCCGACGCCGGCATTAGTTCTTTTCTGTAGGTTCGCGTAATGAACCTGATATACACTTAGTTACAAGAACCGCTCGGTGCCGGTAGAATAGTATTAAATTAGGACGATCAATGGCTTATTTGTTCTAAAACCTATCATAGTTCATAAGGTTGTTAGTGCCATTGGTCATTTGTCTAAAATTGTAATAAGCAAATCTATACTCATAGTTTTTGTTTTGACGAATCGTAAGTGCCTGTGATAAGCCTATTTAAATAAAAATATATTTGACTTTGACAAGTTTTGGCTCCGTCATTAAATGAGTGAACATACCTACATACTTTCCATTGGATTCAAATTACTTTAGAAAACTCATAAAGAAAAATAAATTTGCTTCGTGGTACCAGCAGAATATTTATTTATTTATTTATTATAGGTATACGTACAGATTACTGGTATTCTACATACATATATATAATAAATTATATAGACAGTGACCTAGGAGATTTGTATATGACAATTAAATGTTTTATTTTTTTTATCAAAAATGCGAAAATAATCATAAAGAATACAAGCAAGAAAAAAAATAATATTAGAATTATTTTTCTTCTCTTTAACCGATTATAATATTTTATGTAGAGGCTAAGGTTGTCTCTGCCGCCATTTTTTTTTAAAGTCTTCTAAAAGTAGGAAATCTATTATTAAAAACTATTAAGAGAATGCACTATTTTATTTCCTCTGTACCAGGTCTCGTGAAAATCAACTAAGGTACCGGAACCGATAAAGGTATACCCATTCGGTACTGCGCACCTCAATTAGAACAGGATAAGAATGAGCTGCTTTCCCGTCTCAAAGTTTCGCTCTACGATTGCCACCCAGCGCCGCAATAATGGGAAATAATCCCCCATTTCTTGATAAAACATCTTATAGAAATCAGAAACTTTAAAAGAATAAAAATCTTTAAGCTATTAAATGAATATGAATTAAATAATGACAATCACGACGCGATTTATCGAACATTTAGTACGTGTTAAACATTTAGTAATATGTAATCTTAATCTAAATTAAATTGAAATAAATTCCTTTTACTCTTCCTTCCGTAAGAGTCGACTAAGGTACCAGAACCGACAGATGGCAGTATATCCATCCGAAACAGTGTAGCTCAAATGCACAGGGCGGGGATAGGCAGCAGCTTTCCCGTCGCCATAGCTGCGCTCTGCGGTTGCTAACACGATTGCCCAGCGCGGCAATTATGGGCAATAAACCTCCTTTCTTGGAGAGGTTTATGTCCATCATCATCATACCAGACTTCCAATGGCTGGTATAATGATGATGACTCTTCCGTTAGTCTTTCATATCTATTACAAAATTGAACTTTCTAGGCCAATTAATTTATATATTTCTTTCTCAACTTAAGGAAGGGCTCAACAAACCTAAATGAGGTTAGTACAGAAACTATTAATAGTCTGAAGTAACACCGCGAGGTATCGGCAAAGCCGTGTGGTACCGACAGAGTAGAATAGTACCTCCTTCTGTACCAGATATCGTAAGTGGCAACTGAGGTACCAGAACCGACAGATGGCGGTATATCCATCCAGACAGTGTACATCAAATGCACAGGGCGGGGATGGGCAGCAGCTTTCCCGTCGCCACAGCTGCGCTCTGCGACTGCCAGGAGGCCTATTTCAAGCAGTGGATTTGTAGTAGCTATAATGATGATGATAAAATAACACATAGGCTACTTTTTCTCCGGAAAACCATGTTGCTGCTGTTGTAAAGACCAAGCTGTTTGATCTCTTTAAGGAATCAGCACGATTTTTTGCATAGTTCAAGCTATCAAAGGGTGACATAAACTTCCTCCCGGAGTTATAAGAATTACTCAGGGACTTGATATAAAATGAACATCTAGAGGGAAAAGTCTCAGGGAGAAAACTAATAGTTATAAAGAGTCATGTTAACTCTAGTGGTTTCACCAGTTGGTACTTTGGGATTTTCTATACGACTATTCGTTGCCATTCAACTCGCGAACAAAACCCGAGTGTAATGAGATGAAGAGCTAAACTGCATCCAAAGCGTACCGAAACTTTCCCGAGTTTCGCCACAGTTCGTATTAATTAAGGAACTCCTATTAGGGCCCGATTGTAAATCCGCTATTTGGGAATAGTTTCGATTTAATCGGGTTATGTGATTAAAGTGGCTATTTATTTTGTTACCCGAACGAGTACTTCATTTAACACATAATTTTATTATAGCCAAAACACTACTTATATTATAAAATATAACTCATTAGTAAAAGCACTTCAGCAAATGCGTATTAGCCTTTTAATTTGCACATAAGTGTAAATATGTATTTATTTACATATTTGTTAGTTTTCTGGAATACACTTTTTTGGTATATTTTGACTGTGGTTCAAAACAGGACCATCAACTCAGATTACCCTTAAAATAACTACTCTATAACTCTATTGAAATATTGCCTTGAAAGATTGCTTTGAGCAAAGATCCGTTAAGTAAATATAAAATTAAAAATAATACAATTATTCAGCGATTTTTATACGCACTTTATATCATGTCATATTAACGTTTTGATTACTTTAACGCAATCAATCAATAAGAAACACATATGTATAAGAAAATATTTAATATACATTTTTATCTGAAATTGATTATCTTTTTCATGCGTACAATAAAGAATATTAAATGAAACATTATTATTTATTATTTGTAAACCAATCACACCAAAATACGAAAATATAAAAGATAAAGTTTCACAATAGACACTAGCTAACTCGACAGACGTTGTCATGTTGTAACTATACATATATGTTTCTCTTGTAAAAAATACGACTATAAATTGAGATACAAACTATTATCAAGTTGGTGCAAACTGTACGCAGTAAGCAAAAATTGATTAAAAACAAAGAAGTAGTTTTTTAGTTCAATGCGAAAAAATATTATAAATAATTATAATTGCATAGAACAGTTATTTTTATCATTTTGACTACATAATCAAGTACACTAAGAGGAAGGATGAGACGCGATTCAAATAATATCAATATCAAACTTTTTCCAATAGTGAACCCTTTCTCTGTCTGGTATCTATAACATAATACACGAAAATTTGTACCCCTTGTAAGGAAATTGCGCGAGCGGAAGAATGTAAATTAGATACAGTTAAAGGTAATGCGAAGAAGAAGGGCACAAATATTTCTTTTGTACAAAATGTACAATATTTTTTTATTAAAAAACCATTCCTTAAAATACTGTTTGAATGAGACATCAACATCCTTGAATAAAGTTAACATTAATTGTCTATTGAATTACAAGCGAACGATGTAAAAGATTCTACGATATTTTGTGAATTATGGCCGAATTTCGACCACCAGGCGATCACTGGTTTACTTAATAACACATAATAATTTTAACCCCTATTGATATACTTTCGTCATTATTATCATATCAGTCACTGAAAGTCCACTGCTGGACATAGCCCACCAAAAAGAAGGATTTACAACACCTGGTACAGGTACTATTTTGATCTGCATCATCACCTAAATGTAAATAATAACTTCGAAATAAGTCACCTAAAGCATTTATGATATGAACATCAGACAAAAAACAAATATGTATATATTAATACCTAAATAATAAATAAATTCCCACTACATATCATACATTGACCTGATTCCGTGATAAGTCGCTAAAACACTTGTGCTGCAGACATCAGCCAACATCAAGGAAAGGAAACAGGAATCACAAACTACTTAAATATTAACTATTTAACACCTAGATAAAGAACAAACATAAATATCACCATAAAAATATTTGTCCTGGAATCGAACTCACGACCTTAGTGCAGAAGACAGGATCACTACCATCTGCGCCGTCGGGCCCGTCAAATAAATGTATATTTTAACACTTAACGTTGCTGCAACAATCTTGGAAAAGCTTAGCCGGTTTTCATTTGAATATAAAGCAACCCCACTGACCTATAAACATTTCATAAGGATAATTTGGTAACAACAAAACCGAACCGAACCAACAGACTTGCGATGGTTAGAAATGGCTGGTCATTCGTCAGATGACGAAGCGGTCTGGGGGTCGCGCGATTTGGTTCCATTATATGATTGACATAAGTGTGACAAAAAATTTCCATAGCATTAACATATTAAGAATATTAGAAAATATAGTTAATTCTTTTGAACGACTTTAGACTAGCAGCCCTCATATAGTTCTCCTTCTAGTAAAAATATATATCTCATATTATTCACTGATAGCGTGACTTCCGTTTACGGTTTTTTTTTAATCGGTCAGAAGTTTTTGAAGATTTATTAGTTAAATACTTACACAATTACAGACCTTGTTTACTTAATTCCGTTTAAGCTTACATAGTTTAAGGTTTAGATTTAATATAATCGGTGGAGTCTTTTTTAAGTAAAATCCTTACGAGCAAACTTATATTTCTATCTTCATATATAAAAATCTCGTGTTACAGTGTTTGTCCCGGATAAAGTTCTGTATAAGCCGATTTTAATCAACTATTGCGTGTTCAGTTTGATCCAACTTGAGAGATACGACAGTTTGTATCTCAATGTATAGTCGCAATATTATTTTCATGATAAACATATAAGTATAGTTAAGACAGGACAACGCTGTCGTGTCAACGGATACGTTACATAGTATTAATATTTTAATGCTTCTAAAATATGAAAGCTGTCAATCTTTTTATAGTACCGTACTTTATAAACTATATGACTTGTCCAATACCAATATTGAACGCAATTCTAAAACTCATACCCTAACGGATCAACCACAACCTTCTGCTAGTGTTCAATTAATATGCATCGAAATCAAAGGATATAACATTCGATGTTCCAAATATTTGATTTTATTCGGAATGCTCTGCAAAAACTGCACACCTCAACTATGTAATCCAAACAGGCCGACTACATACGGGTATGGATGTTATACATACGTAGTTCGATATCGGATTATAAGAATGAATAGGGAACGATGTTATTTTATTCTGTTTTTACTGTTACGCCACGCGAAACCTTTTAGTATTTTACTAGTCGGTTTGTTGAATTTATTACAATGCTTTTACATTTATGCTGCGGCTAAATTGCAAATTGACTCAGTGAAGTTAAAATTTACTTAACTGTATGCAGGATAAAAAGAAATATGTTGAAAGAATTCATTAATAATAATAATAGTAATAATCATTTTCAACTAGAAGAATAATAATAACATATCGACTGGTTTGGGAAAAAGGTTGCTTCAAAATTCCTATCCATCTATATATGTTTATCCAAAAGGCTGACTGACTAACTGACATATCAACGCATGGTAAATAAAGTATAAGGGTTGAAATTTTGCGTAGAGGAGCAAAAAATTAATTAAAAAAAATAACCCCTAAAAAATAAAACGAGTGTGATTTTTTTTATAAAACAGCTGTTTTTAAAGTTATTCAAATAAAGTTCAGTATAAAGGTTGAAAGCCATAAAACTCAAGTAAAAAAAATGTAGAAATCATCCCCTGAATGGGTAGAAGAGGGATGCACAGGTAGTATGGTTCTACAACTTAACGCAGATGAAGCCGCGGGTCGCTGCTAGTTATGTATAAAATAATAATAAGTGTTACAATGTTGGATAAGATGAAAACTATGTGTAATGCCTATGTTGTACCTACTCCAGTATTAGTACTCGCAAGTAGTAAGAACTCGCTTCTTGAAGTTGTTGACTCTTACGTATATCTAGGACAGATAGTCCAACTTCAAGAATGAGGCCAATAGCCGAATCCAACTCAGCTTTCAGTAAACTGCGGAACATCTTCTCGTCGTACATACCTCAGTGTCTAAAGTTGAAAGTCCTCGACCAATGTGTGTTACCAGCGATGACTTATAGCAGCGAAACTTATAAGCCAACTGAAAATAACCTAACAAGCTATGCAGAGGGCAATGCTCGGAGTCTCTTTGCGTGATCGAATCAGAAATAAGGAGATCCGTAAAAAAACTAATGTTACCGACATAGCCCGGCGGATTAGCAAGTAGCAGTGAGTATGGCACTTAGCACGCAGAACCGATAGAGTTGTAAGGTTCTGGAATGGAGACCGCGTGCCGGCAAGCGCAGAATAGGACGTCCACCCACAAGGTGGACTGATTAATCTGACTGAAACCACAGGATCGCACTGGACGCAGGCCCCACATGATAGATCCTATTGGAAATCACTTGCAGCTGATATGATGAAGGGTTACAATTCCTCAACTACTTCACAAAGTGCTGCTAATTGCGCCTCTTAACATTTCAAAACTATAAAACAAAACTCTTTCAAATCCTAACCTTTGGCTTACCTTCTACAAAAGAGTATTAGAACTTTGAGATTTTTCTATATATTTTTACTTTACACAGTGTTGTCTGGCCCATTTGGCGTAATATGAATAACAACTATGAGGCCGTAAATGGAACACATTTGCCCAGAAAGTGCCCATTCATTCTCGTTTTGAAGGAATGGAGGTGATAATAATACACTATGCGGTAGTAGCGGTTGAACGTGCTACAATATTCGAGGGCGTATACTAAGAAATACCGAACGGAATGAATGTATAAAATCTTGAGCACTTCGTTTTTCAAATTGTATTATACAATTATTTGGTTTTATGTAATGTTATTAAGATTATTCATGATACGTGCTTAATGTTCTTTGTTCATGTTTTTTATAGCCTACTAGTAGTTACTGACAATTCGTTTCTTATTTTGTAGTTTGAATTCGTGGACATGCACTATGGCACCGATGGCGGAGATGAGGCCAACCCATCATTATTGCGATATCATCTCGACGAGATACGATGCTGTAACCAAACTTCCAAGGCTGGATACTTTTTGGTATGTATGATTGTAACTGGTTGTTAACATAAAAACAGTTACAGTACAGCGTACTATAAAAAAGACTCATTTAGAATTAGAACTCCATATAAAACCATAGAAGCATTTTAAAGCCGTTAGAGATTTAAACTAGAAATAAGGTTTTACTAAGAAATAATAAATGATTTAGTTGGAACTTTTCGGTCCCGCTTTGTAATTCCCGCTAAATAGTTCTTTACATTTTTTAAAGAGTCGTAAGTAAAACTACTACATCGTTCTTAAAACGGATTGCCGTAAGGTAACCAGAACGTCGAATATAAAATGTACAATTAAAATAAACCGCGGTTTACAACCGTTAAACAGTTTTTATTCAAGTTGCGTTAATATGAAGGAAATTATGTTTTATAATTTAATTCTTGTTTTGTCTGGGGAAAAGTTTCATATGTGTTACTCTATTGTATAATTAATTCAATTAGTTTGTTTCTATTTGAATAAACAGATCAAGAAAGTTCTAAGGCACAAGAGAAACAAAACTAATTTTCTAAAGTTATTCAAATTGCCTCCATTGTTAAATTTCTTTTATCTTTACTTTTAATTTTCTGATGGTAAAAGCAGAGTCTTTTATTCTGACTACAATTTCATTCTTTAATTAAATGCATTAAAAATTCTATAAGAAAAGTTATCTTTGTGCGTAATACGATTTCTTAAAAGGGTTTCAAATTAATTTCTTCCATCATTCTAATAGAACCTTTTCATATTATAGGCATAATATTTATGTTATTATATTTATCAACTAGTATTAACCTGCGGCTTTGCTTGTAGCTTTTAAATTCCTAAAACAGTTCAAAATTTGGTAAAGGGAATCCTACATCCTTTTCTATATTGGCTAAGGTGTAAAAGAGCACCATTTATATAATGCTTTTTCACAACTTAAGCAATATGTCTTTTTATAAATCATAAATATTTATTTTTTTATCTCTATTGTCAAAGAATTTCAATAGAAATTCAAAAGATAATTTTATAATATTAAATAATATGACTTAAAACTTTAAGTATTTACCTGTATTCTAGCTATCTTTATTTATTTTCATAGCTACTGTATTTGTATGTAACAATATTATCTCCACGCATATTGATTTGTGCAAAAAAGTTATCTTTGCGAAGTAACAAACGAAAGTTTTATTTTAAGTACTTGAATATAAATGGATTGTATTCACTAACAGGCTTAAAGCTCCATGTTGTTATAATTAGATAACTTGTTCCACAAACAATAAAATAATTGAAAATGTTTCCACGTTTCCAACTGTGGCATAACAAAAATAAAGTCGATGTGCGTATAATTTTAAATAATTTTATAAAAAAGTAAAAATAAAATAAAAACCGATAGATACAGTGAAACAGTTTATGAAGGCTATATTAAAATGACGGGAATTAGGCTTAAAGTGTTAAAATGAGTGTCTTTTTTAATGAAAAAAAGGAATCATTTGAACTTCTGAAAATAGAAAAAGTATTGAAAGTATATTAATTTTCGAATAAAAACAGCAAGTTAAAAAACCTTTTTTTTACGTTTTCACACGGAGTATTTCTTTTTGGCATATAGTATCGTTTCTATAATTAATTACGCATGCTTTTGTATAGGTTCACCCAGAACAAATATTTACATAATGAATCTTTGTATTTGTTTTGTATTTGAGTTTAATTTAATTATTTTTTTAGTATTATTCTTGTGATTCCTTTTTTGTTTGATATCTGTAATTGACGAGCATTAAGGAGCTGATTGCAAAGTTAGATATTGGGTGAGTCATAATTTATTTTTAACAGTATTTTTTTATCAATAGTGTTTTATCGGCGGAGAAGCTTCCTCATACCAACCGGTTCTACCGAACACGATTCCTGAGGCAACGTTCGAGAAGCTGGTTAGTTCGGAGTCGGCACAGGTGGCACTAGTGCGGGCATGCTACCGGCTCAAAGACGACGGTCTATATCACCTGGAAGACGACAGTAAATGGTGAGAATGCTTTTCTACCGAATTATCATCACCATTACAGCCATTGGAAGTCCAATGCTGGACATAGGCTTCCCTGAGGGAGGAGGAAGTTTTCCCAAAATTGCCGCGCTGTGCAAGCGTGTTGTCTATCACAGTACAAAGCTTTCGCGCCGGGAATGCTACTGCCCATCTCCACCCTCTGAATTTTGGCTGCACTATCTCGAATGAATAAAACGCAATCGGTTCTGGTACCTAAGTCGCCTATTACGACACCTGGTACAGAGGGAGGTACTATTCTACTCAGCCGGTACCTTACATCAGTACGGAATGCTAAACTAGAAGTCATTAATTAATTATCTTATAAGTAATCATCCCTTAAAAGGTATCTCCATTGCATTAGCTATTAGTTTATATTACAAAAATATTTGTATGAGATTCGAAAAATAATTAGTTCTATTAATTTTAAAAGCTGTATTATCAACAGAATATGGACTTTTTAGTGATTTGCACAACAAGATAATTTAAATGAAATAAAACAATTCCTTTCAGATGGCGTGCAAGTGCTATGAAATAGTTAGAATAAAGATGATATATATACTTATCATATTATTTAGGGCGCTTCAGCGTATTAGTTAAAAATATCAGTTGTAACATTTCTACCTCAAAGAATTAAATACAACAAAGCAATTGTATTAAGAAGTGTTATTTCTGGTCACACATCAAATTAAACTTACAACATCAAGTAATGAAAATAGAACCTCCTCAAATGAATTTCAATAGGAGCGGTTGTGCGGCCCGCATTCAGTGCGATCCTGCGGTTTTCGTCTGTTCACTTTGTGAATGAAGAACCATTCCAAAACCTTACGGCTCGCATTATCGATTGTCTGTTCTAGGAGCTACTGGCCATGACCATTGCCACTTTAATTTACTAGGTTACGCAGCTGGGTTATGTAACTTAGGTTCTTTTACATATCTCTTCATACCTGATTCTATCGTGCAAAGAAATCTCTTATCAAGATATAATCAGGAACGTCATAGAGTCACTAGATCATAACTATGTACAAGCCAATACTTGGACTCCGAGTATATATAGTTTGGGCTATATTTAATTGGCTAATAACGCCCATAGTGAAAGACCATTTTCAAGTCTGGATACTGGTCACATAATCCAAAAGTGGGGTGGGGGGGTGTCTCGTTAACATGCTATTCGCGACTACTTAGATTCCGCGATCTCTGCGGGGGCTACCGCGGGGTACACTGGTACAAAAGACGATGAAATTAACGTCTGAGTAGTTCAGCAATAGGTTCTCAAAAAACAAATAGTTTCTAAACACAAAGTTTAGACTAACATGAGTTTGAAACCAAACAATTGTTCTATTGTCCGGCCCAAATTTTCTTGATTTTATCTTTTGACTACTAATAAAATATGTACAACACATTTACCCTCTCCAATAAGGGCAATCTTTGTAATTTTAATAACTACAACCACAAAAGGATATCAAACAAAGCTCTTCCTTTCATCCAGAGACAATTTATTTTCCTCTCGAATTCGAGCACCCTCGAACGATTTCAAGGGTTGCTGCCTTAAGATAAGTTTCCCTTTTATTGTTCTCCGAGCCCACCTGTACCCGATATTTCTTCAATACTTTGATCATCCTTATTTCTCTCATCTATTTAGGCAGTAACAATTTACGGTTATCTCGCCGCAAAGAGAAACGATTACTCAGTGGCGCCGTAAAATAAATAATTTATCGGATGGCTCCACGTATCTCCCACTTCACCTGTGCTGCGTAGAATCGGTTATATTTTATTGCTGAGATAGAAACCAAGCTAATACAGCTGCTGTTGCGGCTTCGGCCTTTGATATTTGTTTCGTATTGCTTATGGTAGTTATGTTTTTTAAGAAGATAAAAGCTACAATATTTTCTCCATTTAGAAGATGTTTTAATATGCACAATATTTGCACCAATCCTATGACAATTTTGTCTATGGTTACGAATTAATCATGTTCTAACTAATGAACCTAACGTGAACAGTTTATTACACGGGATACTTCTAGTATTCTAAATTTAAAATAAGAAATATTTATGCTATTATTTCTTTATTCATACGTGTACTAGCTTTTTAATTAACGAGAAAAAAAAACATGGAAAGTCAAATTCCCCGTTTTTAGTTTTTCTTGAAATAGTACTTTACTAACTAAATTGAGATTTTCGATTCAAAGCAATTTTTCGATCCCACAGACGTTGTTCTGTTTTAACTATGAATATTGATTTCAAATTGGTATATTCGTTATTTGACGAACAGCGCATAAGGTACCTTACTCCCACCTATTTCTACTGCCAAATAGAGGTGTTCGCATAGCTGTGTTCCGGTCTTAAGACTAATATGGTATGGTGCTTAAATCACAAGGTTGGTAACGTGCGAGTGATATCATTGTAATATTACGAGCGTCTATAGGCTGCAGTGACATTTACTATCTCGCGCACAGTATGTTTGTTTCCAGACCGGGTCTAAATAAAAACGCCATATTGTAATGCCAGATCGTTTGAGTGACTCACGTGATTTACACTATTCTTCTTGTAAATATATTTCTTCGGCCATAGGATATCCACTATTATACATAGATCTTTCCAAACGATTTCCAATAGGATCAGTTGAATGCGGCGTATATCCAGCGATAATTTGTGGTTCTAGTTAGATCGCCTCTCCAATTTTCGGGTAGAGGTCCTACACGGCAATTGCCTTATTGTCTCCATTCCAAAGCTTGACGCCCTCATAGCAGTCATTTCACATATTAAATAAATGTGTAATCGCTGGTAGAAAATATAATTAAATAAATACAGTCACATAATTAACTTGATAAATCCTATAAGCCTTCGTGCAGCTCTTCATTCTTTTATTCACTTATTTATTAATTTTTTATCTTATATATTAAATATCATATATCAATAATCTTGTGTTAAAATATTAGTAACCATACTTTGAAACGGTTTGACCGATTTTTATAAAATTGTATGCATATTCAGCAGGTATGAGAATCGGCTACTATCTATTTTCCAAATCCTTAAGTGATAAGGTTTGGCCACTGCTAACACTTTATTATTTTATAATGTGGTATTCAAATATATATTCCTAAATTTTCACCCTTTTATCACCAACCCCTATCATTAATAGCGATATTAGTAGTTAAATGAATTAATAATTTTTATATGGCAGAAAAACGTTTGTTGTTCTGCAGCTATCTAATAAATATTAAAGTAAAAGTTCCTATAATACAGCCTTTAGATACAAAAGAGTAATCAATATATGTTTACTTTAGGATCTCTTTTTAACGAATAATAATGGCAGCAATTAGTAAGTTCATATATTATGCGAACAAAGACGAAACTAATTTCTATTATCGCTAATGAATAAATAACAGCTCCTCGGACAAGGGACTAATTTGTCAATGTCCACGAGGATGTGGTTGGTTGACTTGTCGTTCAACCACAATCACCGCCTAATGTGGGAGGATAATCGTGTGATAATTTTCAACTGTGTTTATTGGGAAATAATGGTCAGTTGGAAATTATTAGAACTATCAAGCGGGAGTTATTCGGTAATGGGATAGAACTTATTCAAAACGTATTTTTATTCCCTTACGTGAGTGGTCGCTATGTTGCCGCCATCATTACGGTTAATTAAAATGGGATAGTCTTGTATTGTCGTCATGTTAACAAGTCATTTCTTTTATGTTTAGAAATACATGAGTTTTTTTAAACATTATCATTAACATCTTATCAGATATTCGAAGTCCACTGCTGGATATAGGCCTCCTGAAAAAAGAGGCAGTTTTGACTATAATTACCGCGCTGAGCAAGCATGTTAGCAATCGCAGAATGCAGCTTTTGCAACAGGGATACTGCCCATCTTCACCTTATAAATTTGAGATATACTGTTTGAGGTGGATATATACACCGCCATCTGTCTTTTCGAGTACCTTAGTCTCCTTTTACAACACTTGGTACAGAGAGAGGTACTATTCTACACAATGACGAGGCTATGCTCTGAAATTGCTACCAACGCATTGCTACTCAGTGTGGCCGCTTTAGGCAAAATTCCTATTTTCTTCAGGAGGCCTATGACCTGCAGTGGTCGTTCATTGACTGCTATGATGAATATATAGGTGTATACATATATAAATATAAATATAACCATAAGAAGTGTGTCTATCATTAAAGCAAACAGTAAGCTTTGTTCGTTTATGGCTCAGTGGGCAGGTGGTTGCTCTGAAAGCATTTGCCATTGAACTCTTCAGCTCCGTCAGTCACAGTGTCGCCATCGTGCAGTCTATCACTACTAAGCAGTTTATATACCTAAGTTTACCGTTCGCCATCTACCCACCGTTAACTTTACCATCGACTTGCTGCAGAGTTAGGATGTGCAAAGCAATCAAACTCAAGCAAACACTGAACAGTCTTCTGACTGACTTTAAGCTGCAAGTCGGTCGCCTACTCTAACTGCAATTATTGGCAAACATTTGTAAGTTAATGGCAAGTAATAGCGAATTCTCGGCTTACCGTTTCCAGTTTTCGTGTATGTAGCGCGAGTATTTTACCCTCGCCCAAAGCGATATAAAGTGTCCAACTCAATCAACTGCTCCCATTTTTAGACCTAGGATTATATATTAAACTAACTAACAGAGCCCCGCGGTTTCTGAACTTTTGTACTTACTTCGCAATCTTTTTTACCCTTAAAAGATGATTTTCGAAAATATATTACACGCATTTCATCACTTTTAATGAAGAAAGTTTTTACTCATATTTTTAAAAAAATTCATATATCGTGTTTATTATAAAACTTCCATCTATATATTTTAGGCCCTGCATTGTCAGTCAGCATCTCCTTTATTGTCGTGAGGTATCGGCAGAGTGGAATAGTACCTTCCTTTGTAGTTTACCAGGTGTCGTTAGAGGCGACTAAGTTACTAAACCCGACAGATGGAGGTATATCCATCCAAGACAGCGTAGCTCTAATGTATAGGGTGGGAATGAACAGCAGCATCTCCGTCGCAAAAACTGCGCTCTACGATTGCCAACACGCTTGCCCAGCATGGGAATTATAGTAGAACATTTGTGCGAGTCAGACTTGTTGAAGTACTCAGTAGAAAGAATGTTAGGTACAAAGCTGACCTCTTTGTTAACTATTACGAATTGAAGATATCATCAACGTTACAGCAGGCAAAAGACAGTCACTGAGGGACACAGGCCTACCCAAGGGATTTCCGATATGACCGGTTGTATGCGACCTTCACCTAGCGTGGTCTTTGTCGGCGGACGTAATAAGTTGCACTTGCTGATGCGTGGTATCCAATCCACAACTCCAAAAGGCTCCATTACCCATTGGTTATGTGCACTGCCCACTGCTTTTTCTGCTTTCTAATCTCTGTTACTTTTACTGATCTCCTTATTACTTATTCACAATCTGAAGATATCTGTAAACCTGCATTCGTCCACAGGTACAGTAATTTATTGGAGCGTGAAGAGCAGAGGCAAGATCTGGCAGAGCTGCAGAAAGCGTTTAATGAGCTAGCGCTTGAAGCGCTTGCAGAAGACTCCGAGGTCACTGAACTGTTTAAAAGCTCTGTCGAACTACAGTGCGAATTGGCTTTAGGTAAGAAACAAATTATTATTTTGTGAAACATTTAAGTTAAAAAAACAAATAGGTCGGACCAAAGTTGGGTGAGTAAATACAGCTGCTAGCCGTCAGTCAATAAGTTAAAAGCTAAATAAACGGTAAGTCAACAAGATCTTTTCTTGAAGATTATTAACTGTAGTCATTTGTCAAGAGACGGGTTTAATTATATGGATAATAATAATTAATCCATTTTAATGTTTGTTACGTTTCCATAATTAACAGCATAATATACCCCAATAAAATTTTCCTTGAACATTAGTAAAAGAAAAAAGTATTTTGACGGCCCCGATTGCACAGATGTTACTACTGATCCTATCGTTTGTTCTGTGTCTGCGCGTAAATATATGTATTTAAGTAGTATATTTGTAATTCCTCTGTTGTCCGTAACACAAGTGCTTTAAGCGACTTACCACGGAGTCAGGTCAATGTATGAGATGTTGTGTAAAATTTATTTTATTTCTGATTCTGAAAAACTCGGATACACTGGGTACACCGAATTTTGGTGATATTTTCACGCAAACGAAATCAGGGACGCATAGTTATCATTTCTATTATTTTTAAGATGGACCTGATGGCGTATTCGATTTGTCCCTAAATTGTGCGCCAGAATCGCCGCTTTGATATGTGGGGTTAGGGCAAACATTTATCGGATGAACTAGCAGCGCCCCGTACTTCGTTTTTTGGATCTTTTCTGAATGCTACAAAACGGACCCCTGAGTAAAAATTTCAAGTTTCTGAAACTTAGAGTTTAACCTCTGCGTAAATATGTCAGTCAGTCCGTCAGTATTTCTTTTTTTATATATATTTATAGATTTGCGTTGGTTTTATGTCTGGGTTTAGAATATGCGCTTAAATATTTATTAAGTGATTCCTCTTTTGTTTTACATCCGTAATACTAGCGCGACTTACCTCGAAGTTAGGTCAACGTATGAGTTATAAGGTCAATTTACAGGTGTTTTTGTAAAATAAATGTAAGCAAGGCAAATCGTTAATGTAGTTCACAATGAGTCGATACCCCACTTTCGCAAAGTTCGTGGCGCGTCAACATTTTCGTGCAAATGAACTATAAATTTCTATGTCTAAGTTCCATTAAACCACTTAGCGCAATTTCCAGCGTGACATAATATAGTTAGCTCATAAAAGCTCACGCTAAAAACTTGCAGTCGTAAAGATTAAAGTATATAATGGATCCTGACGTAATTACACGGTAACAACGCTCGACGGAATACAATTTTGGACCTTTTTGTAGTATAATTAAATGTTCTACCTACTCGCAACTTAGGCCACTTCCAACATGCATTGGTTGGCTGATTTTATTTGTGGAGTAAAGTGCTTTTAGTAATATTGTTTCGTGCCGGTATAGTATCCATACTAAAATACAGATATACATTTTATTTTATCAAAACTAAGCTTCGCTTTTATAACCAAATCTTACATGTAATCGTGGTTTTCACATAATCTTACAGAAACTTAATTTTTTTTCTGTATTAGTAGCTAAGAACTAATTGTTACTTATGTTGCTCCTAGCTTAGTTGCAAAAATCCTGTCTGTTACTTTGTGAAAAACCAGATCAACTTAATCTTCGAAATCCGTATATTATTTTCGATTAAAATCGAACTTAAATAATACAGTTACAACATTGCGGTTTCGTTAAGCCCCTCTGGTATGAAAAAGTAACGAACAGACATATTTATTTTTTTGTGTTGGCTTTAATTAGGGCGCTGGGCAGGCGTGTAATCGGAGAGTGTCGCTATGGAAATAATGCTACCCATTTCCGCCCTGTTGCATTTTATCTACACATTTCTCGCTCCATTCAATATCTGGTATACTAATGATACAAAATGAAATAATAGTTTTAACCAACTTCTAAACTCACCAGAACAAAGCGCAGTAAGCAAATTTGGTACAGTATAAAATATCTTTAGTGAAAACGATTATTCTGGGTTACTAAACAGAAAACGATATTGTCAAGATTAAATTACACTCAAACGTTGCCCCCAGTCGGGGCTTCACAGAGATAAGCCGACCTTTCCGAGAATAAATAAGTATTATTAAATTTCGGAATATCTTCGTTGGTAGGGCTTTTACCTCAACTGTAATATTACGATTTTGGTGAAATCAAATAAAGGCTGGGCATTAACTATTTGAATCAAATCACAATTAAAGAATCTTTTACTGTTTTTTTTATTAAGTCTTTAGTTTTATTTAATTATAAACTATTCAAATGTAATAAAAACTAAGCTGTTAATAACTATTATTATAAAAAAACATATTTTTCGACTGTGCCTGTGGGTGAGACGCAATAGCACAATACGCCGGGTGCTGAAAAAATTGGGAACTCCTTGTATACTACTTTTACTTAGTGGAAAACGGAATTTCAGTTAATTTTTTTTGCAGACCTACTCAAAACTGGTAACCATCCCAAAGGTGTCGTCGCTGTGTATCGTGATATGACAGAACCTGAATCCGACGACTCCAAGCTTACGCTGCTGGCTCATGAAAGGTTAAAAAAACTGAAACAGAAGATGGAAGACTTATTGCCGGAGAGTCACGTTATCAGGCTAGAGTAAGTTCATCAATCAACTTAGCTATTAACTTAGTAAGCGAAGACTTAAAAAATAGGTTTCTTATTATTGTGACCATGGAGGGTCGGATAGCGCAGATGGTGTGCAGTGATCCTATTTTGGGTTTGATCTCATCCCAGGACAAATATTTATATGATGATATTTATGTCTGTACTGCGTCTGGGTGTAAATATATGTATTTACACCCAGTAATAAAGTAAGTAATAAAGTAAAGTAGTAATTTTTCTGTTATCTGTTGTCGTTATTCAGGGCTATAAAAGATGCTTTATATTTTTTTATCCATTCTACTTAGCATATCATACATAGACATTTATCTATTTCTTTAACTGATTGATTATAATATATATTTGTTACTATTTGAGAATTTTTTTGTTAGGTTTTGCGAGCTATTTCTTTCCATATGGTATTATATATCATAAATGGAAGTATATTTTCGTATATGGCCCTTCCTGATCCCGCTTAGTTTTGCACCTGGGTTAATAAGACGGAACGAACGGAATTGTTATAACAAGAATATTATGAAAAGAATAATTAATTTTGAAAGCCAATATTTCTTGTTACGCGAACGTTAATTACTGAGACTCGAAGATAATTTATCAAAATGACATCCAACCAGAGAAGTTGTTGAGCCGTGAACTCTTCGAGAGAAAGGGGAAGTGAAATCGCTTCCACCGCAAAAATTAAAAGGAAATTGAATTCATAGCGGGTCTTATTTTCGCTGGATTTTCTAAGAAGATTATTATATCTGTTAATAACCACAATAAATAAAATATCAGATGTATAATCGGTTACTAAAAATAAAAGCTGATATCTGCGTTTATTTTCGTACTAAATAATTCCGTATTTAAATATAGATGACGTTAGTATTAGTAATATCATCATACCAGCCATTAAAAGTCCACTGTTGGGACAGGCCTCCCCAAGAAAGAGGGCATGTTGCCCATAATTGCTGCGCTGGGCAAGCGTGTTGACAATCGCAGAGCAGAGGTTTTGTGACGGGGAAGCTGCTGCCCATTCCCGCCCTGTACATTTGAGCTGCCGTTTTGCTTGGATATTTCGCCATCTATCGGTTCTGGTACCTTAGTTGCCTCTTACGACACCTGGTACAGGGGGAGGTACTATTCTACTCAGCCGGTACCTCACGGCTAAGTGTAGCTTAGTAGGATGCGGTAACAAAACTATTCAATAAAGGCTTTAAAACACGGTTTATTTCACTTTAACATTTTTTGTCCGACGTTTTCGCTACTTTGCGCGCTAATAGTTTTCAAGAGTTTATCATTATTAAGATTACATCTACAACAAACCGTCAGGAATAGTGTTATTTTGAGTAGTCAAATATTATTAATCATTCATCACCATCATGATCATTATATCAGCCGTTGAACGTCTGATATTATCGTGCTGATAACAAAATTAAGGACTTTTATATCCCATTATTGCCACGCTGAGCAAGCGTGGTGACAATCATAGAACGTAGCTTTGCAACGTGGAAACTGCTCTCCACCCCCACCCTGTGTATTTAAGCATATATAAATATCTATATTAAAAGATTAAATAAAATTTTCAAAATTAACACAATGCATTTATTTCTAATAGGACTCTTTCCGCGGATTCGTCTCGCACTGACGCTGTATCAGACAACGAGGAAAAACTATCACCTTTAAGGGAACAAGTGCAGGCTGTTATAAGTTCACTGGTGGACGAGAGTTTAAGTACGGAACCTGATCAAGGGAAAGGAAGGAAAAAGACTGTACAGGTATTTACCGTATAGTAACACAAATTGTATTTTTTTATATTTAAGTTTATATTAAAAACAAATAAATACATTTAAAACAAATTATTGTACACATTGTAATTGAAACAATTGATAATATGTGAGTGAGAATTTAAACTGGCACAAATCCTTACTAGTTTGATTCGAATGACAGATGTCAAGTGATGCTCGAGTTATTTATATTGGTATTATTTTGTTTGTCATCATAATTTGTTATTATCATTTACATTATAATAGTTTCACTTAGAAATCATATTAAGTAAACCAACTTAAAATTAGTACAAAAATTCATTAAAATATTTTACAAAACTACTTAGTTTCACAGATATCTATCAAGCTCTAAATCAAAGCAAGATATATTCAAGCACCAGGCACAAAAAAAATTAAAATAGTTAAAGATAGATAAAGACATATGGAACAAAAGTGTCCCAAATTGTTATGACTGGCAAGTATAAGTTGGGTACGGAAAACATAGTGGAATACCATTTCCCAGTCCTGTCAAGAAAACTTTCCGTGCTGAACTTTGCCAAGATAATAGAGGCTGCCATCTCAAATGCCAGCTATAAACTTCAAAACTACTTACTCATTTTGTTCGTAATGAAATACCGCCTATTACATTTCGAAACTTTGTTTAGTTCCCATAACTTTACACCAACTTCCACTCCTGGATCATTAATCAAAAGTTTTCATTTAACGTCCATCCTTTGCAGGAAGTATTTCTGGAACACATCACTCATCTTAGGATATGTATAGAACGTAATCGTATGTATAAAGTTACCGTTAAACAAATTGAAGAAACAGCTAAAATTATACTAGGTAATGTTAAAGAGAACTATGAAAGCCGGACGAAGCATCCCCCAGTCTTAATTTACGGTCCCGACGCGTCAGGAAAGAGCACATTACTGACTCACCTGTACTTTGAATGTGAGAAGATATTCCCAAAGCCCGTGCTAAGGGTGATAAGGTTTTCAGCGTCAACGCCAAGATCGGCCTACAATTTGGAACTTTTGAGAGTAATGTGCCAACAGATATCAATAATTTTGAACATTCCCGAAGGCTACCTGCCAAAAGACGCGAGTTTTGATCCATTGTATATAAATAATTGGTTCCAAAGTTTGCTCCGAAGATGTGAAGAAATGGAAAATGAGATTCTATTAATATTTATAGATAACGTTCATAGAGTTAATCCTTTAGAATGTGATATTGTGACTGGGCTGTCTTGGTTGCCGATGTCCTTGCCAAGAAATGTGTTTCTAGTGTGCACTAGTGCGGTAACTTTGGAGCAATTGCAATTAACGCCGGCGCAGAAAGAGAAGTTCAAAGTTCAGAACTGTTACTACCTGTTGGATGCGATTGAGGAAACTCCAGATAATAATAGCTACGGAGACTATATCGATGGTGCCTTTGATAATTTAGAATCGGTATTTGGTTCGAAAGCCTTTAGTAAATTAGCAAGTGAGTACTGCTTAAATACTGTATGGTTAATAATATTGTATTATTCAATTAGGAGAATAAATAATATATATTATAAATGCCAATAAAAACCGTATTTACAATTTTTTTTATAAAATATGTCGAACATGTCCGTTAAACCTACATACAACTATTTTTTATGTACACAATACTCTTTATCCCTGAATTGTGTTTTATTCCCGTGGGATTATCAATAAATAACAACAAAAAGTTACGGGTAAATGTGTATCATGCTGAATAGTCACAAAGGTATTCATTATCTTATTCCATAATTCAAGATTTTGGGAACTGAGTACTTTTGACAACAAGATACATTGCTCTACTCCAATTAAGATGACTGTATATTCCCACAGGATTATCAATCTCGTGTGCTCTGGTGGTCTTCTATAATAGTCCACATTAGCTAGAAAGCTGAAAGAACTGAGCAGATATCAACTTGAGAGTTACAAAGGATGTCGATTAAATTTGTATTAACTTAAAAAAAATTGTTTTCTTTCGATTCTCAATTCAAAATTAGTAATTTAACATAATTTATTTGCCTTGCTTCATATTTAACGTGTAACTAACTCGACTTTTAAATTGTAGGTTACATAACTTGTTCGGAGTTCGGCCTCACGGAATTGGAACTACTCGAGCTTCTCATGCCAACCAGCAACAGCGAAGCGGTCATAACACTCAAAGATGCCAACTACAATTTTTCCACTCTGTGTGTCGCTAAATATATGCTGAGTAAGTTTACTTGTTAAAGTAGATTTATATTCTTTTGGACATGTAATATTTCAGAATGTATTTTCTCGATAAAATAATGGCAGTGAAAAATAAACGAGCCTTTGGATATTATTTATATGATTGATATAAAAAATAAAAAGGTACCGGGGGTGTAGTGTCCAATTTCTGGAAGGTCACTGACTGGCACTGGTAGGCGATCTTGAAAATTGAATATGAAACTAATATTAGAAATAGAAAGGTCATCATAAAGTATAAACTAATAAATTGTTTGTGTAAGGTTTTGTTTCGATTACTGTCACAATTTTTTATATATTAATTTTATATAATTGCCGTGAGGTACCGGCAGAATAGAATAATACCTCCCTCTGTACCAGGTGTCGTAGAGGCGACTAAGGTAACAGAACCCACAGATGGCGGTATATCTATGCGAGAGAATGTAGCTCAAATGCACAGGGCGGGGATGGGCAGCAGCATCCCCGTCGCGAAAGCTGCGCTCTGCGTTTGCCAACACACTTGCCCAGCGCGGCAATTATGGGCAAAGTTCCTCCTCTCTTGGGAAAGCCTATGTCCAGCAGCGGACTTCCAATGATGCTGATGATGCTGCGGGCTGTAATGATGATAATGATGAATATAATTTAACAATATTTTGGATAAAGTTTTTGGAATAAGGCTTTGCATAAACACATAAAAGGCACACAATTATATCCATTAGAATCAACAATGGAGAATAAATCATATATGATGCACCAGACAAGGAAATGGTTAAATTAATAGTTAAATAATTAATTATTTCATATTTAAGTGTATATACGCTGCATTTCAAATATGTACAATGTACTCCATAAGTCTTTAGGGAGAATCGTGTAGTAGATTTTTTTGTTTTTCGGTGAAATTCAATTACTGTGTTAGAATATTTTGTCCAAAAACGACTCTTGCAGTACGCCAGCTGCTCCACAATAAAATGTTGCTTGCAGTAATTCTATGTTACAGCAGTGCTTAAGCCTTCATTCTGCCTTCTAGTTTAGGCATCATCGGTAGAGTAAATTTGGGTAACATCAAATTGAACCATTAAGGAAACTTTGAGTACCTTTTTTGTAAACTATTAAACCCAAGATTAAACAGTTTTCACGGTAAATCTGAAAATTTGTTTCTGATATTTTAAAGGTTAATGTATTTATTCAATAAATAGGACATATCAAAGTTACCCGAATGGTTCAATGTTACCCTTATGGACTGTACATAAACAATTTGTCTCTTATAATCATAGCTAAATCTATATCAAATATATACTTAGTGTGTGCGCGTATGTGTGCTAATATGCGTTTGTATTTGTAAATCTGTTATCTGATTAGGAAATTTATTAAATTGATTTAATCTTACATTAGACAGTAGTTTATTTTTGACTTTTATAATTATGCATAACCGTGATATATAAATGGGGCTGAAAAAATATAATGAACATTTTGACAGAATCCTTAATATCCGAGAGCGTGGTATCGGGTCGGTGTACGTGGCGGTGGGCAGCGGGCGGAGCTGGCACGCGCGCCCGCAGGCGCTACGTTCGCGTACAAGCAGCGCTGAGGGATGCACATTCAGATCTAGCAGCGCTGCACTTCGCGCATTTCCTTCATGATGCCGATGATACGGATACTTCGGATGCCCAGGAACCTGGTAAAACAATCTTCTTTTTTATTATTCTTTATTATTGGGAGCAAACGGGTCACCTTTTGGTAAGTAAGGTCGGCGTTTTTTAAAAATATATTACATGTATTGGATGAGATGTAAAAAGCTGTCCTAATTCCATTATATGTATTACATACATACATGGAGAAATTCTGAATTATATATTAAAATTTTAATACAAAAATTAAACTTGTATTATTCAACTAAAAGTAACTAATTCGCTGTAATATTTTGTATTAACTTTAATTAAAATTATTGTCATATCATAATATTTGTCGAACCGTCACTTCGTCTTCGTAAGCTTTTAATAAATAAATACATACGTTTAACCTGACTACAAGTTAATACTTATAAGCACTCATATTACAGGCATCATACAACAGACAAACTACAAATATAATATTAAATACATGAGTTAAACCCATACAATGGTTTCAGCATTGATTGTATCAAACTCTCATCTATTTTTATCGCCAAATAGCAGTTTCCAATTTAAGAAGTGATCGAGGTAATCAAATTACAGGGTAACATGACAAGATAACTTTGAGTCACAAGGTTGGAAACGCGCTAGTGATATCCTTGTCTAAAGGCAGCAATAACGCTTACTAACACTCGGACTCTATTCTTGTTTGACGACCTGGTCTAATTAAATAAAAATATACCAATATATGAACCAACACACCCGTAACACGAACGCTTATCTCTGAGTCAGGTCAGTGTACGAGATATTGTGTGAATTCAAAAAGAAAACGAATGAACTCACATATGATGTCGACCTTACAAAATTCACGATTGTAATATTTGTAGATTTTTTCTACTAGATCACTACTTCTTATACATTTAGGAGTACTTTTTTTTAAAACAGGTGTTGTTGAAGATGACGATGCCCTTCTGGACTCGACACCGTTCCATTCGGCGTCCCGGACAGCTGCTGCTTTCACCCAGCGTCACGTTGAGGAGTCCTGGCTCCATTTACTCTTAGCTGGAGACTTCTCCAAGCTTAAAGACCTTACCGTGTGCAACTTCGATTTTCTACTCGCTGCTGTAAGTATTAAAAATGTTAATCTTCTTTATTAGTTTAAGTTATGGTTTACCTAAACTTGATATTATAAAAACTAAGTTACATGTGCATTGGTGCAATACGTAATTCCAAAAGTTGGTGTTAAGTTAAGATACCATAGTATGAGTCTGCTTGTAATACTAAACAATTGTCTGTCACATATGAATTCGTCTGATCTGATAACGTGTTATTTTGTCGTGTTGTGACATCGTAAAGACATTAATGTCTTGACATGACGATTCGCACTGAGCACTTCATATGTGATATACTAGCAACACACTACGGATTTACCCGCGTAGTTCCCATTCCCTACTACATATCTAGTGACATTTCCTTTAAAATACGGGAAAAATAGCCAGACAGACATTAGATTGAAAAATTGATTTTTGTATGAAAGTATACGGTACTAAGCAAATAGATTTTCATGTCTATTTTGTTAACATTTATAAAAGCTGTTTGTTTGAAATTACAAACAGACACTTCAATTTCATTTATATATTTAGATGTTATTCGATTACCAATCACTTTATATTTACATAAAAAATGCACCGATGTAAATTTCCTATTAAAACTGCAGAAAGTAGCACAAGCAAAGTTCGTCCGCCAACTAGACCATCTCTTAGAAGTTTGTGGGCGAATTCTATCTGACTGTACTCGGGTGAGGCATTCGAAACTTGAGCTATAGTTATATTAAATTTCAATGTTCCGAAACTGAGTTTACTATAGGTGACAGTACGTGAGTGCTCAGATTGATTGCATTGGTATATTAATGCAAGAATATTAATAGACAAATCTAAAAAAAATATTTAAAAGGTTCTCAAAACTACTTTTAAGTGTCGATGTGCCCATCAAAAAAAAGAAAATTATATATAAAAATTACTTTAAAATAATTGCTCTCTAAAGTGGATTCAATCGATATGTAACGAAAAAAGTCCCATATTTTATAAAAATGGTACGTGGTACCTAACTATTATTTGATTAATTAATTAGAAACTAAGAACATAGATATCACTAATAACGTTATAATTGGATGGGACGTTGGAATCGTTAATTGGCAATCACAAGCTGAACATACACGTAATCGATTGTAGCTCCCAAAAAACGTGTCTACAATGGATGCCTTCAAGGTCCCTATTTCAGAATAAGTCCCTCGTAACGAGGGTCGTTGATTCAATTGTTGCTATATTGAAGAAATAATGACATTTTTGACACCTACGCTTATCTGAAAATGTTTTTTTTCCATTGGGATACTAGTTATTGTTCAAATATATATGACATTTCTAAACCCCAGCGTTTTTTTTGAACTTGTAATGTAAACAATACATTATAAGTCCGAATATGTTTCAGTAACGTCAGACGGAATATATTAATGCATAAGAGTCCACTTTACATGTATTTGCATAGAGCAAATGGAATTTTCGATGTTTATACTACACGAATTGTATCAGACGGTACCGTCGTGTTTGGGTTTTATACCGACAAAATGTATATGAATGTTACATTAGGCAGGAATAAAAAACATATCCTCTTATTAATTATGAATACTCAAACATACATTTTAATAATTATCTTTAAACGATACTTGCAGCCGAATTTGATGAAGCAATAAAAAATATATAAAAACAAGGGCATTCAAAAAACATTTGCTTGAAAATGAAAAATCTACACCAATCACCACAACAGAAACGAATGCAAACGTACAGTTCGTTATGAAGCTTTTGACCAATCCAGGCATTTAAACCGTTTCTATCCCTATTCGATTTTATTATTCAGGCAGCGTAGCTTACGCTTGTATAGGAATGCTAGAGGCATGATATAATACTAAGTAAATTTCCGTATGCAGGTGCAAACTGTGACAATATCTTACCTGCGCTGCATCTTGGAGCACGTTCGTTGTTACATCCTCGATAGAGACGTGGAGCTTGTTTACGGAGCAGTCAGGAAATCCAGTGACATTCTCACGAGGGACCCGATGCAGCTAGGAGCTCAGGTAAGACACATTTACTCTATAAACATATGTTTAATAATTGTATTATCCATTTTACTGGCTGCATTTCGCTATCTAACTATGTAAATAAAGCT
The DNA here is from genome assembly GCA_020976665.1 of Heortia vitessoides. Classification (NCBI taxonomy): domain Eukaryota; kingdom Metazoa; phylum Arthropoda; class Insecta; order Lepidoptera; family Crambidae; genus Heortia; species Heortia vitessoides. Next base: position 6,075,476 of record JACJUM010002819.1, on the reverse strand, counting down.
GATGTTCATTGTGTTTATATACAAATAATAGATACTAAAATTCTATGAGTGGGTAGGTGAAACTTGAGTAGATCACTGGGAAGTTTAACTACCGTATACAATCCAAGAAGTACAATCAACAAACGCGTTATGTTTGAATGTCTTATTTGAAATAAAATTTCTGACGTTGTTTAAGGTTTCTCTACAATATGTAAAGTAGTATATAAAATTATACATACTTTTATTTATTATAAAAAAATTGCAGCCTCCGATACACTAAAAGATTCATTGTGAGAAATACTTTTATTAAATAATATAAAATGTTGTGGTAGAGTAGTTTTTTTAGTACTTGCGTCATAACGTTATCAAAGTTAGGATAAGCTTCAGAAATCCCCAACGTGAAATTAATTTTAGGTGTTCATATTGATCTAGTTTCTGTTGTAGGAAAAAATTTCTTTTACTCCATCCATTTGCTATATCAAATTACGTAGAATTAATTCCATAAATATAGCAAGAAATTATTGATAACTCTAGATTTACATTATATGGAGATTGCAGATCAACTAAATATTGTGTTATAATATAAACCTAAACTTTACTGATACAATGTCGAACACCGACCCAATATCGATGGAGAATCTCCCAGCTCAAAATCAATTTCTCGTAAAATACCTACTTACGGCTTGACGTCAATCAATACCCAAAGCCCCGTGTCAGCAAAGGCCATAAAGTCCTTTAACGGGTTCGAACAGGCCTTTGTTCACCAGGAAACTTCGGAATTCGATGAAATAAGTTTATATCTTTGCGTTACAAGAGTCGTGTCTGTCGGCTTTACATGGCAGGCCAGCTTGTGAGGATAAATTGAAGGATTTCATTGTTTTTCTTACTTGTTAAAAAGTTTTTCAATTAAGGTTCTGAACGAGAGCTTACTTTTCGCGCACCCTTCGACTTACAACTTTGCCTTTTTCATGTAGAAATCTTATTGTAAATAATATTAAAGGTAAGCAAACCATTTCTACTCATAGCAATATCAGAATTCTTTGCAGCTCAGTTACCTCTAATGCTCATTAAATTAAAAGTAAAGAATAAACAAAAGACTTCACAGCAAAAGAGCAGTCCTAATTTTTTGTTTGTACAATTTTATCAGAGACTCTGAAAAAATTCCTGTTTAACACCTAGATAGACTAAGATTTCCCATGGGTAGAGCTTCTCTTAGCTCATCTCGAAATATTTGCATGCTTTTGTAGTCTTAACAAAGTACGATTTGCAAATTGAGCTCAAAATACCGAAAGTTATTGCTGTATTTTTCATTGTTAATTATAATTTAACCATATAAGTTATAACTATTTCATAAAACATATTGTTTTATTACATATACACACATAAACACATTATTTTGTCTTCCCAAATAAGCTTTATCAAACGTGCGTCATTATATATTTGTGAATATAAATAGTGTATTTATTATACGTGATCGCTTAAAACAGGTATAATTAATAAATAAAACATACTATACATTCCCTCAAATAGTGTCACAAAATTAAAAAAAGTGGAACATCACTTTTTTGTTCTGATGCAATAATAGTTCCTAAGAAAATTATCGCATTAACTTTGTTAATTTTGAATTAAGAAAGTTTTTTGATATCTAATCTTTTGCTGCAATTAGATAACACATATTTTAATATTTCCGAGTATTAAGCGCTTATGGTGATATTAAATAACTTTTATTATGGTGTTTGAAAGAGGTATCTCAATATAGAATCGGAGACTGAACATTTTAAATAAGTAAAAGTACTATTGTAAGACTATATTACCATAGAATAAAAGACGTTGTGTTACGCTGTGTTTTAGTTATGCTGCTTAGATTGACTGATATTATCACGGGTAAATTTAGCAGTAATATTATATAATTTTAGTAGCAACACTATTATTTATATCTGTAGATCTACCGACCATATACATAATAAGACCCTAGAGAGAATTATTCAACAAAAAAAAGAAATAAAATATAACCAAACAAAATTAAACCATTGCATATTACTTATACCTGTGGTTTTAACAGTAAGCAGTAATACTACGGGTAATGCATAGTAATAAATAAATAAATAATTAACTACCTCTAGAATAAAGCCATGGTACCTTTATATCTCCAGGGTTTCCTGGCTTTATGTGGACTTCGTAGACAGGTGCAGCCTTTCATTAAGGCAGTCGGGCCTCATCTTCCGTTTTAATTAACAAGTAACCTAGAATGGTTTCTGCTTGCTTATGAGGCATCTTGGTGTATGTATGCTTTACGAGTACTATGTTTGATTTCGATCGAAAATTTTCGTTTCAAATAATAAGTGTGTGACAATCTCCGGTGTAATGATAATGTTTATGCTTACAAAGTTACACTCAAACACTAACTTAATGTAGTCTTTTTTCAAGTAGGTTCGTGACAATGACTTCCGAACCCCTTAATAAGTCAAAGTCAAATATACCCTTATTTAAGTAGGCCTATTACAAGCACTTTCAAATCATCAAAAATATACGAAAATAGTACATTAAGAGTCCTACTTTAATTGTAGTCTACTGGCACCAGACGGGTCTTCTAACTTATTTTATAGTAGGCTCATTACGTAAGCCACCAGAAAAGAACCTGCAAGATAAACTGATGGTGATAAGGGTTCCGATAACACCTAATGGTAGGTATTATTGGAACCCATAACGAAGTCAGCGCTAACAAACCATTGTTTTGATAGCAGATGTTAGAGCTATTAAATTCAATCCCATGCAGTTTTAGTGTTTGAGTTCATCTTAAATATACTCTTTCAAGCAGTAATAAGCCTTAGCAAAAGTTTATTATAAGCCTAAGCAATATCTTTTTCTTGAACTTATTTAAAGGAATATTTGTGATTGTACTTAGGATTTTATCATAAATTACACAACTATTGCCCCTGAACGAATTACTTATTTTTTGGATCCTAGCAGTGGTCACTGCAAGCTTATACACAAGCTATAAATAATTTCTAATATTAATATTAGTCTATGTCACTATTTCTCAAAAAAAAAATAGTTCTATTTTTGTGACTATCAATCAGATTTTCATAAATATATTGACTGTGTACAGTCATTATTTTAATTTCTGTGAATATATGTTCTTGCCTAGTTATTTTATAAATCGCTGCAATAGTCTTTTTTTGCAGTATAAAAATAGCATTTATTTCAGCAGCATTAACCGCACAGCACAGTAGAATATATGACAGAACGCTGTGAAAGTAGCTGAAATAAACTAGTCAGGCAGTTTCTATCTCTGTTAATTAATGGATTTTGTATACTGAAAAAGCCGCAGAAATAAGTCTAGTTGAGAGATTCACTATATGAAGTCCCCATTCTAATTTACCTCCTAAAGTTATACCCAAGAATACAGTAGTTTTGACTAGTTCCAATCCCTTAGTTTTGATAATAATTTTAGTTATTATTTGTTGAGCATTGGGTGTGACAAATGTTATACATTTTCTCGTCTTTTCATTTAAAAGTAAATTATTTACGTTAACCTATATTACTACATCTGAGATAGTATTATTATTATTAAATAAATAAAACCAATAATATATTACAATATAATTAGAAGAAAATATTATATTATATTAATATTACTATAATTATAATATAAAGTGCTACATTATATGACACTACGGGACCATGAGAGTTATTTTACATATATCCAATGATACTTCAATACCGCGTATGTAGCCTTAGTAAATAAGGTTCATTTTCGATGTCTTCTAACTGAATTTTTAATTTTATTTGCAACTGCTGCTTGTGCGGTATTGCACTGTCATTGACGATATGTAAATTAGGCCTACTTACTAGTATGTGCGGCACCAGACAGGTCTTAAAACTAAGTTTACTACAGGATCATTACACGAGCCACCATAAAGAGACCTGCAAGACAAACTGGCGATGATAAAAGTTCTATTAACACCAAGCAATTAGTGTTAATAAAACCCCTTCCGGCATTGTTAAAAAAAAGTTTTATTAACTTTTCTCTATGTAAGTAAGATACTTGGCTGAGATATTTTTTTAATAATTCGTTTGTTGGTACAGATAATAGCGTGGCTGAGACCAGCTGTAGCTCGTCGAGGAGTTCTAGCTACGTTGGTGACCGCAGCCATGGCTTGGTGCGATGGATATGACAAGCCGCTACTGGTACCACTGAATGGCTGGTGAGTTTTAATTATATAAGCTACTAGCGACCCGAAATGAAATCGAAATTAAAGTAAGTATTTCTAAATATTTCTAGTACAAAATATAGTCTTTGTTACTCAAAAATAATTTACATTTCAATGGTGAAAGATTTATCAAAATACATTCAGTAGATTTTGAGTTTAATCATGCGAGTTACACAAAAATACAACGCTTCTTCTTTATAATATATAAAAGTGTCATAATCATCATTATACTACGCATAAAACGTCTACTGCTGGACATAGGTCTCCCCAAGTAATTTCCAATAGGACCAGTTGTATGCGGCCTGCGTCCAGCGCGATCCTGCTGTTTTAGTCAGATAGTCTGTCCATATTTTGGGTGGACGCCCTACACTGCGCTTGCCGGTACGTGGTCTCCATTTCAGAACCCTACGACCCCATCAGTTTCCGATTCTGCATACCAAATGCCCTGCCCACTGCCACTTCAACTTACTAGTCCTTCGGGCAATGTCGCCAACTTTGATTTGTCGTCTGTTACGAATCATCACATTCCTGATTCGATCGCACACTCTTTGTGCGATTCGAGCATTGTCCTCTCCATAGCTCGTTAAGCTATTTTGAGTTGGCTTCAAAGGCCAATTGTAAAAGACTACGTTTCGTTGTTTCATATTAGTGTAGATGTAGATATATTATGAAAATTATTTTAAAGACCCTGTATAATCTTTTATGAGTGTTATACAGATTAATTAAGGTTTAGTATGTATGTAAATACATGGCAATGCACCATCTGTTCCAAATAAGTAGTTATATAACAGTTCTTTTAATAATTTATTTGTACGAACCAAGAACAAAAAACAAAAAGATACTCTCTTTATCGCCCTAAACTATGCCAGGTGATCAATTAAGCTAAGGCTGCCGGGAATTCCTAACATGTTGTTGGGATCAATACTCCTTAATGCCGATTTGTTTCGTTGTTTCTTAATGCCGAGAACCACTCTAACAAACCCAAATAATACGAGGTAGACTCGAGGATATGGGTGAAATATTTACACTAAATCTTTTACAAGTTTTCTAATCTTCTATAGATTTTCTTACTTTTAATGTCAAAATATCTGCTTGAAAAATATTTTGTTTGAAAATTCATTAATTATTCCTATTTTTCTGAAACTACAAGATCAATTTTACGGATTAAAAAACATGTCGAATTCCATGCATTTTAGGAAATTCATGTGTATTTCTTGCAATAATAGTTGCATATTTTAAAAAAGTTTTTAAGAGAATGAAAAAAAAATTAACGTATATGGTATTTAATCACATTTGATGTGTAAGACCACATTTTACGTCTACACAAGGACACTTTAAATGTAAATTACTTTAAATATAATGTAATTTATTAATAATAACATATTATAAACATTTATTCCAACTTTATACACATACCTGCCTGATACCTGTTTCCAAATAATATTAGATTGATGTGCACCAAACTCCCAAAGAAGTAATTACTGATGTGCTTTAAAGCTGACCAGTCCCATGTAGTATTTGGCGAGCCCAAGACAAGCGGTAAATCCCAAATTTTAATTAGAACTTCTTATTTTCAGAGAATTAAATAAAATCGTTATAATCAAGGTAATCATGAGACTTCTTTTTAAATGTTTGTGGTAGAATAGAATAGGACCTCGTTCTGTACTAGATGCTATAAGAACCGATTAAGGTACTGGAAATGACAGATGGCGGTATATTCATGCTGTTAACATGGTTCGAATTCAAAGGGGCGGGAAAAGACATCCTCGACGCAATCCTGGATTCTACGATTGCCAACATTGTGCAAATGTTAAAACAAATTTGATCAGGCCCCAAGTCCCCAGCAGCTTTATTATTCCAGCCAGCTAGATGTGGTAAGGCAACGATGGAGTAGGAGGCTAATAATCTTCGGCAGACGCTTATCTGGGACCCCCTCCCAAAAGGTGGACAATCAACCTAGCTAAAACCGCAGGATTACACTGGACGCAGGATAGTCTTATTGGAAATTACTTAGGGAAACCTTATAGGCCTCCCCAAGTGATTTCGACAAGTGAGTGATCAAAGATCCAGCACTGGACGCCCTACGGCTGTTATGATGATAAAAATGAATAGTCGATATAGTTTGAACATCGAGGAAGAGCTTCACACCGACACCTGGTGCAGTGGGAGGTACTATTCTATTTTACCGGTACCTCATGGCGCCCTGTATAATAATAAATTCACAAAATATATTTTCTTATACATATCACAAAACATAAATCATATATGGACTTGATTTTCAGATAAGACACTTAAAATAATTGTTTTATGGACAGCAGACAACAGAGGAATCACAAATATAATACCCTAATGCATATTAAACACGGAACCAAATTGAACCCAAAACCTTTTGGCGCCCAAGATCGGATCACATATCTGCACCATTTGGCCCGTCCTGTATAATCTTTCTAAGTATTTTATTCATCGTACATTTCTTTAAACGTTTGCATTGCTAAGAGCAAATAGTCTGTGTGCACACCTGGGCTTACGCCACAAACGCGGTCCGAAATTACTCCCGCCCCAAGTAAAGCAAACTTTGCCAATAATACCGGAGACCTTTTCGTGCCGTCTCGAGGCATTCTATCCGATTGTTTGTTGCCAGTTTTAAATACTTTATGTTCAACCCAAATAGCTTGGTAAACTTTGATTAATTAACTCTGAAACTGTTTCATAGATTTTTAGTATATGCCGATAGATAAAATATTAGGGATCGTAAGGCGCAGATGGTAGTGATTATATATTGAGCACCAAGTTTCGTGGGTCCAATCCCCGTCCAGGACAAACTTTAATATGATCAATATTTTTATTTGTATTTGTATTAAATATGTTTTAAAGTACGGCATATCTCGGAGTCTGGTTAATATATGATAAGTTGTGTGAATTTATATACACATGCACGTAGACCTTATATACAGACTAAACTAAAAGCTGTGTTAGCATAATTGTGGTTTGAAAGACGAACGGCAGTGAAATTACTGGGACATTATTATTTTCAATTTACAAGGTTGGCAACGCAATGGTATCCTTGTATTTTATACCGTGTGCTCATCTGTCGACTTAAGTCATATAAAAAGTAGATATGATAAATATTGGTACAATTAATATTGCAGTTTGTTGAATAGCTTCCAACCGATGAAAAAGCTAGATTCTGTCCTATAATAATTTTTGAATTTTTTTTCAAGTAAAACAATTTATTCTGGAATTATTTCCGTCGAAAAAAACCTTTTACATACATAACTTTTTACCAATTTCAATTCGTTAAACGAGGATTATCTATTAAAATTTACTTGGGCTAGCTTTTTCTTTTAAGTCTTTTTCAGAGCCAGAAAAGATAACTGTGAAGAAATATTTTAACAAGTTATAATTAGGGCGTTTAATATACTGTAACTTGGTTTTCTTTTGTTTTAATTACAATTAAATGGACAAGAATTTTAACAAAGTTAGAATACGTTAGATAAATTTTGCTAGACAATTTTTTTATTGGTCATATCGCACCTAGATTAAGGTTGCAACTCAAAACTATGATTTTATGTAAACCTTTCAAAACTGATGTGAATAAAATCGCATACATTTTCTGAGCATGTTGTCTGATAAAATCTTTCAGAAGGATTTCAGCATATCGTTTTAATTTTCCAATAAATAGTGATGTTCCTAGAATTGTAGACAATATAATTATTTTAAAATGTCAAGGTTTTAATGTAGGTATGCGATACATACGGCTATATTTATATTACATTAATTCCCAAGATCTGCCTTCATGACGTTTACAATTTCCTTCTACGTATACAGTAACCGATCCATCAATCATTTTCAAAGCTAACCATATTTATCGTCGTACTCAGAATGCGGCCCCTTACCCACTTTATGTATAAGCTTATTACGAATTTCATTTTCTTAATAATTCCCACATCTCATACATTAAGTTGACTCCGCGGTGAGTCGCTAAAGCAAAAGATGCCAGACAACGGAGGAATCACAAATATACTACTTAAATACATATATTTAACACCTAGGCACAGAAGAAACACAAAAATCTGTTTATAAATATTTTCCCTAAGTGGGAATCGGACCCACGATCTTAAAATAGTATCCTTACCGTCAGCCATCGGGCCTGTCAAATAATAAAAATGTAAAATAAAATAACTACATAAAAACTTATTCAAATTACACTGAAAGTAAATTACATAATCGACACGAGACCTTCTGTAGTCAATAATAAATAGGTTTTATTTGTATGGTGCTAGTTTTTATTTGATCGATTTATTAAGACAAGTTCTTTATCTGTAATCACTAACTTACTCAATTTATGGAAAGCAATTTTATGAAAGAAAATTATATTATTATTTTAAACATTAAAATAAATTAATAAGGACATTTAACGATACAATACTTTAAACTTTGCCAAGGTTTGTACTCGTTACCAGCATACATTTACACATTAGTTAAAATATTATTATTAATTTCTCAATTTGTATAGTAATACTAACTGACCTGACAGACATTGCCGTCTTAACTATGAATATAGAATGGGAATTAATATAATAAATAAAAAAGGTACATGATTTTCTACCAATGGAATTGTTTTAAACAATAATTTCAACGAATTTTGTTAAATCAACTATCACAGTACTAAAAGTGATGTCTAACGCAATTATATTAAATTAGAAAATTAGATTATATTTAATTAGTCGTTATAGATATCTTAAAAAATTCTCATTATTTGCGTATGTTTCTCATTATTTTGTTTAAAAAACACTTTGTTTGGACCATAACCAATACAAAAAAAAATTATTAGCGAAATCGGTTGGGCGTTCACGTGATGCCACCATAGCAAATAGGCCTTTATTTTTGTAAGCGTAAGATTCTTTTGTTTTGAATTAATCCAATTATGTGATAATGAATATTTTGTTTTGTGTTTCAATATTGTATTGATTATATTAACTAAGATTAATTAACGTCAAAACTTACCAAAACTTTTTGGCACAGCATATTTTTTTGCTATGTATAAATAAAAAGCGGCGGCAGTATAAATATATTTTATATGTGTACTCTGTAACGAAACACCCTAATAGTAAAAGGTATGCCTCTATTACGTTATTGGTGTCTGCCTATTTTACACAAGTCACATCCCGTCGACTAGATAACGAGAAAGCATTGGGATCCGCAAAATCCTTCTTTTCTTTTAGATCCACTTGGATTTTGCGTTAATTAACCATCTAATCGTACTGTTTATCTCTCCTATTAACTCTCCATGATACCGTGATGAATGCCCCTCTCTAGATAGCCTGTATCAGGGGGGAAACAGGAAAAAGGCGTGCGATAGGATGTTTCATCCCGGGAAATTGGATTACTCCCGACATTTTTTACACGGCGGCTCAGAAAAATATACTCGTACGTAAGATAATATTATTGGCACTTCACTTTCTACGAGAATATTCTATATATTTTTGTGCATCAAAACTGACATAACTCGATTGAATATCAATTTGAGTTTGAAATTACTTTCTTATTTATTTAAAAGTGGAGTTCAAACTTTTATATATAATGTTCAGTCGATCGGCTGTTGAATAAAACAGTGTTTTCAATAAAAACTGCTAAGTTGAAATCCAGAGCCCCGAAATGTGGATTCTGGATCATAGAAGCTTGCGTCGAATGAATAATAAATCAGTTATTTGAAAAGATATGTATTGACTGTGAAATTATTTTATGGTTCTAAACCTGCTTTGAATATAAATTTTAAGCATCGAAGGAGGGTGTCCATTTACTCTAACTATATAGACAAAAAAGATTTAAGAATGCGCTATGAATTCACAAATAAATGGGAAACATTCTGCCTGATCTTCATTTAAGAATATCACTGGGGTTAAACAGAAAAAAATCAATATAGAAGGTGCAATTTAAGTCAAACTACACACTTTTTAATATATTATGACATCAGCCTATGATCCTCGTGCCATCAAAAGGATATCACTAGAATGTCGATAACCCTGTGAACTGAAGATACTATATCACATTTATCCAGTAATTTCACTGCCCTTATCACCCTTTAAACCGGAACATAGCAATGAGGCTGAGGTACCAATGCAGACGACCCTTGTAAGAGGTCTACCTCATGTAATATCATTATAACAGCTGCATTTATTTTACGTAATAATACTATTTACTTACCAGGACCTGAAATTTTATTTACTTGTAAATCTGGTTATACTCTCTAGTGCTCATATTTGTGTATCGCGTAAAACTGAGAACTCTAACTCCAGTATTTTGATAGCGTTTGATATTTGTGAGTGGGTGAGGATGACCAGACTCTGCCTACTGGATTCGATTTAAAATAAACACAATTTAAAATAAGTTAAGTTTTTTCCTAACATATGTTTTTAGACATTGGTTTCTGTTACCAAAAATATAAATATATTCATACAACACGCGTTGACGTGGAGATAAGTAGGCTGCAGCACTTGTGTTACGGATATCAGAGAAAAGAGTAATTGCATGTACTTCATCATCATCATACCAGCCATTGAAAGTCCACTGCTGAACGCATGCCTCCCCATTTGCCGCGCTGGGCAAGGTGTTGGCAATCACAGAGTGCAGCTTTAACGACGGGGATGCTGCTGCCCATCCCCACCCTGTGCATTTGCTGCATTGTTTCGGATGGATATACCACCATCGGTCGGTTCCGGGACCTTAGTCGCCTTTTACGACACCTGGTACAGGGGCAGGTACTATTCTACTCAGCCGGTACCTCACGGCAGTAATTACGTCCGTACGTAAATTAATTTTCACAATATTGAGACCAGAACAATCCCAAATGTTTATCATAAAACTATTTGTCTTTGGTGGAGACCCCACAACCTTTGGCGGATAAAATAGGAACATTATCCAAGTCCGCTTCGCAAATAAATTAATAAATAGCAATTTTCTTGAAATTTAAAAGAAATATAATTCAGCTGCGCGATTTGTCTATCGCGCAATGTCTATCAACTACAATTAATCAAGCAAAATCGAATATTAATAACCACTATTATTTGTCATACAGGTTACAACCCCCCATAGCATCGACAGTTCGCGTGGTATCAGTTGGAGGTTCGACTCCGGGCGCTGGAGCTAGGCTACTGCAGCTGGCCCCATCTGGCCAACATCTGGTGCTAGCTCCATCGGCTGGTGACCCTCAGCTCTGGCACGTTATGTCCAACTCAAGGGTCCATACATTCAAAGGTCAGTACAGTTTCTGCATCTAACAAACTGCGCTTCAGTTATATAATATTTTGTAGCATCCATTAGTCTTTGTGCGGTTTTAATACATATTCCGTTGTCAGGATTTTTTTTAATTAATTATATTAACTTCAAACATATATTGTGGTTTCTATTATTAAGTTATATATGATTGCATATTTATGGAACATAAATTGTTAGTTATAATATACATTACTTAAATTATTTATATAATGGATACAAGAACAAAAATATACACGTTCACGTCCACATTGTATTGTGACCTTCTAGAACTTTTTCACGATCATCAGGCAGAGCTCATATAAAGGTCGTCTGCATTGATACCACTATCGACTATTTCTACCGACAAACAGCACAGTTTGCAATACTGTGTTCTGGTAAGAAAGGAGAGCGAGACAGTAAAATTACACGGGAAACTGACTTGAAGAGGAGAATAGGCTGCGGTAATTGTATTGTATGCTTATTAATCGATCTGGTCTAATAAAAAATCAGAATTTAAGACTTTCCCTTTTCTCCTGCCTATCACAATTTGTTTTCAATTAAAAGTGTAAACTAAGAGTTTTTGTCTGAAACTTGATAATGATCAAGGACAAAAAAAATGTTATTCTGTGATCTTTGAGAACAGCATTCTGGAAGCAGATTCAAGTTTATGAGGTAAGTTGCTGAAATAGAAACTGACATAGACCGTTACTTTTGAAGCTTTTGTAAAATTGGAGGATGTTATACAAATCAAATCTATGCAAGCTCCATAGACCGACACGTGACTCCATTAGAAGTTCTATGTAGCTACAAAGAAACATTAAAAGTAAGTTTAAATTTTAAAATAAGCACACAAAAATACAAATACATATTTTGCATTTTAAATGTAAATACAAATAACCAATACCAGGATTGTTTGAATAAAATGTGATGTTACTATTTTTGGAATTCATTAAGATATATTTTTTTCTGTTTGTAAGTTGTTTAATACATCACAAAATATGCAAATAAAATCTTATAATATTTTTGTGCATTCATTAAAGCATAAAGTAGTAAATTCAGTAAAAATATATGAATTAAGAAAATAATGAATAAGACTTTTATTATACCTATTTTAGATAGTATTTTAAAATCCTTTAATGTTCCGTGATTTATTATGAATTTAATTATATGTAATTTGATCATAGTATACAGAGCTTTTTATTAACTTGTAGCCGCCCGAGGGTCTTTTGTCATTATTTCAAAATATACTATATACAAATAAAATATAAAACTTAAAATAACTAATAAATATATTATTTAAGTCTCACGTTAGAATAAAATTGATGGGAAAGTTATTTGAACAAATTTCACTACATCAATATCATGATCTATCTCTCAAAGGGGAAGATCTGTGAAAATAATCGTCAAAATGGCCTAAGATAATGAATAAGATGAAATCAATAACTGATACTTAAAAAAGGACAGTTAAACTGACGTAGTGGCAGCCAAAGAGCTTAGATTCGTGTCGGGGATATGGCTGTCTTGATGCGCTGTTTTATGTTGATATACTGCCATCTGTCGAGTTCTCTTTTGACACTTTGCACTATTATATAGGAGATACATTTCTGCTTTGCCATTATTTCACCACAGCCAATTATTATAAGACACTCTAAACAAACCAGCGTATCCCAGGCAGTTAGATGTTATTTTATACATGATACTTTGTCATGAACTAACGAAATCTGATATTTTATCACGGACACTTTGACAGACGACGCGGCCACGTAACGTATTAACACAATTTGAGTTGACGAGGGCACAGTTAATCCTTGTCCTGCTAATGTTTTGTTTACTCGGCTAACTAGTAACAAGGGTAAACTTCTGCCGTTACCGGAGCACACTGGGACATTTTGAAAGGTATATACATCTAGAATGTTCCTTCCATATTAAAATAAACTTCCCAATTACGGTTGGGCGGCGGTCGACGTGGGATTGTGCTGCTCTTTTGTATTTTAATCCTTAAAAGTTACGTTAGACTCAGTAAATTTTATTGTAACAGAAATATAATGACCACCATATTCAACATATATGATCAAAGATCAAAATTCTTGGAATTTATCTTTAAATAGTATAAAATGAAGTCGCTTCCGCAGTCTATTCGCTAAGGGTAACCTACAGGATTTATATCTTATACATATAAAAAATGCTTATTTCCCAAATCATTTTATACAAACTAATATTATGCTTTATCTAATTCAATAAATTACATTAAACATTTAATGTATATCAAAATAGTAATTAACAGCGTTCAAATTATCTTATATCTTTCTATGATATCTTTTTACGTTTTGTCCCAGTTAGCAGCCGTATCTTCTTTACACCCTTGCAAAGCCGGGGCGTGCTACTAGTTTTGTTATAAACCCTGAAACTTATCACTGGCCACCACCCGGATAAGTATAGGTGCTAAAACATAAATAGATTAGTCCGCCATCTTTAATGCTATATATTTAGTAAATTATTTAAGTGTTGTATTTTCATTGATTATTTATATAATGCGTATATAACATATTAAGAACTGAATAAACAAGCTTACGGTTTGACTTAATCGTATACGTTACCGAAGCCTATAGACGTTCGTATCATCACAAAGACAGCGTGCCTAGCGTGTCGCCAACCCTGTGGACTAAAGGAACTCTATGCTACTATACTCATATATCACATAATAAATAAATTCCCACAACATCTCATACATTGACCTGACTCCGTAGTAAGTCGCATAAAGCACTTGTGTTCCGGACGCCAGACAACAAAATAATCACTAATATACATATATTTAAAACACATACATATATTTAACCACACTCAGACATAGAACAAACACAAATATCATTATATAAATATTTTCCCATCATATAAACCATTGGCACACAAGATTGAATCACTACTATCTACGCCATCGTTCTCATTTGGTATATATTTGCCCAGTAATTTCACTGCCGTTCAAACCGGAACTTCTGTTACAACACTGCAATCATATATTGACATACAAAAAATTTATCATTTTCTTGAGGCTGTCTATTTGAATTGTCAGAAGAATGTTAATATGAATAAAATCACTGACCCGATTTTGAAAACATCTTCCTTCTATCTGACATTCAGAACCTTTTCTTTGAGTTCAATAAGATATAAATCCCATGAAAATATAAGATGACAGTGTGGCGGTAGAATCACACCTCTGGAACGCAGGACGTATTTTCGCGCGCAAACAGTATTGTTTCGCTAACTAGCTATTCCATACGAGCGAAGCCGCAGGCAGAAGCTGGTACAACTAAATACAAATATCTAGATACCATAATATAGTGTAGAACTCTGGCAAAAAAAGAAGGTCTGACAGACAGATGGACAGACATATAACAAAGAGACGATAAGGGTAAAATTTTGGTCGGCTCAGTGAAATTTCATTCATGGTCAAGTTGTTTATATCAAATTGTATTTGAGGAAACGACTTTGCATTAAATAAACGTAATATCTCAAAGGCTACATTGACACTGAACTACTTTGGATTATATCCAAAGATTTTATAAAATGAATTAACTGGTTTGAACCCCACGGCTTCTAAATCATAAGGAAAGAATCCGTGGGGTACCTGTGGAGTAGTAGTAATAGTACATCTCTCCGTACCAGGTGTCATAAGAGGCAATTGAGGTGCCGGAACCGACAGATGGCGGTATCCGAAACAGCGCACCTTACATGATACAAGGTGGGGATAGGCATTTTTGTAGCGAAGCTTTACTCTGCGATTGCCAACACGCCTGCTCAGAGCGATAACTGAGGACTTTCTATGGTTGATAGGATGATGATAAGTATATATTGAAGATATATATAGATATATTGAAGAAAGACTACACGAAGTTTTTCCGATTGTTTTAATTTTATTGATAACGTTTTCAGTATGAACGATCTGTGTCTTATGTGATTCCTTTCTTTCCCTGACTAATTATATTCGTAGTACTTGTATTACAAGAACTTTTAGCTAAAGATAATACTTACTAGAATAAAACCAACTTATCTCAGGCTTCTGCTTAAAGCTACTTATTTTGGAATCACCAATATATAAGATATTGTGAAAATGTATTTTCTGTTTTACATTCACTCAACATCTTATGCATTGACCTGACTTCGAGGTAAATCGCTTCAAACACTTGTGTTACGGATATCATACAACAAAAGAACCAGAAATATAATACATAAATACATATATTTAAGACCCAGTCAGAGATCAAATACAAATATAATCATATATAAATATTTGTCCTGGATGGGGATCAAACCCTTTTGCGCGCAAGACAAGACCTTTGGCGCTCGAGATATTAGGAACACTACCATTTTCATCAGATTAATCCGTGGTCTAAAATTACACTTTAAGGTCAAAGTTTCTACGCCTGTAATAAAAACAATTAACACTTTACCACTCAACCAAAAGAGTTCATTTTGAATAGGAATTTTTATATACATTATGTTTGATAAAAACGTTTATATAGTTATGTTGATTAACTAACAGTTAAAAATATCTCAATAAACACATTATTTTTCAATTCATTACACTTGAATCTTACTTTTTCTTGAGCAACATTTTCGTAAATGAAAATCAACTGAACCATTCTATTAAATATTCGTCTAAAAGTTTTGCTCTTTATATTCCCTTTGCGTGACACAACAGCAAAACGGAATGGGGTATAATAGTCAGGCGAATTATCAAGATTCTTATCTATTACCACCCTCATAATGTCGTTGTGTCAACCCAGTCTTATCTTACAAACCCTTTCATAATACACTAATAGTATTATGCAGACAAAATACAGAGAGAATGAAGCGTCAGTTTCCATTTTGTTTTTATATACCCAAAAATAAAACGTCTGCATGTAGTCTGCAGTAAAAAAGGTAAAAGGCGGCCGGTGCAAAATTGGTCTGTATCTACAGCTATCATCGAGAATTCAATTAAAAAATGGCAAACAAACAAAATATTTTCATGTCAGCACGATCGCTGACGGATAAAATAAACGATGCAACACAGCACTTACAATTATCGTGAGGGTTATATTATCGTAAACAATTAGCTACATCGAATTGCCGACCGTCCGTTTATTGGATTCTCTGTATATACCTTTTATGTTAGGATGTCGATAAGTATTGGTTTACAGGGTGAAGCTATCGCTATTTTATAGACCAAGTCAACAAACAAGCTTACGGTCCAAACGATAGAAGCGTCAAGATATTATGTCTCATTAACTAGTAATTTCACTGCCTCTCTTATTCTTCAAACAGGAAAACAGTAGTGCTTATTTGATACCTAGCCTTGTTGTAAAAAAGTTTTAATTTAAATACATTAAAATTAAGAACGATTTAGTTACGAGTATATTAATGTTTGTGACTCTTTTATGCTTGCAAAAATAACTCAACGGATTTTATTTAGGCAATACTACACAGTTTACAGTTTTTAGTTCTTTTATTATTTGATAACAATGTAACTTTTTACAAATAAAACATTTTTTTTTAATAAATTAAGTATCTTTTAGATTTATTTGTTACAAGCGCATAATAATATAAATCTTTCCTCGTTACATTATATTTTGGGTGTTTATAGTTTGATATCATTAAATATAAGATAATCTATATTACTTAGTGAAGATATATTATTCTAAAGGTGAAATAATTATTTAAACTTTATCATATCAGCCATTGGAAGTCCACTGCTGGACATAAGCCTCCCCGAGATATGGGAAATTTTGCCCATAACTGCCGTGCTGGGCAAGCGTGTTGGCAATTAAACTTACTTAGTAGATTTTGAATTAAATATTACCCAAGAATCAATCAAAAATGTTATCTTTATAATATTAAATGTAATAATATAATAGTATAGATGACACGAGCGTCTACCCTACCATGACGCTAAACATCACGCGATATGTAAGCTTATCTGCCAGCATAGCAATGTAAGAAATATAATTAAAAAGGCTGCAGTTATTTATAAGATTTAATCTTATTACACCGCCTTACATTGTAAAGGTACCTTAGGGTACGTCAAGAGACAAAAGGCATTATCGAGTTAGGCAGGCAGCACACGCACACGTAATTAATTTTATCACGTCGCTCGGAAAGCCTGTATCCGTTTTGTTATATTTATATTTGAACGGGATTTTGGCTTCCAGGTTATTTGTAATCACCGCCCCATCAATTTTTACTGTCGGATGCATAATGGAAGAGAATTAATTTTGGATGCAATCGATATGCCTGGCTAACATTCTGGATTTAAAAATAAAAAGGTTTTACACTTTGATTTATGTATATTTTATACCTATATCTAGAACAACTTCTGATGCGTTGGTTTTTCGGAATTGATCGCGCTTAAAAAACAAGCTAAACTCAATTAAAATAGTTGACAAATTCTGCAAAAGTTATAAACATGAAAGTATGTTAACTACTCAATGGGTTTCAATGAAACTTTAAAGTAATATAGCTATACATCAGAATAACACATTGGATATCATTTCTAAAGATTTGTCCTAAATATAAGTATTGCGCTCCTGCCTGCCAAGTTCTATCTACAAATTTGCTTAATACCGTGTGGTGTTTGAGTTGCAGACAATACTTTTTTTTCTGTCTTTTTTATATTTTTACTTACTGCTATTGTATTTGTATTTTATAAGTTTATTAGTATATTTTACTTTAAAATTTTTGTCTATCTATCTGGTATATCTTCAAATAACTTAGGCGACTCTTTTATTTATAATCAGCACGGGAACGGGAATTAAACGGGGCGATATATAAGATTTTTTTCTTATAATATAAACGGACATAAACGGATCCAAACGGTATTTATTTATAATCAGCACGGAAACGGACAAAACGGAATTGAAACGGATAGATACATAAACGAATGGCGCTATATATTCATCCGTAACAGTGTGGATCAAATGCAGAGGGTGAGGATGGGCAGCAGCATCCCCGTCGTGAAGCTACGCTCTTGATTGCCAGCCCAGCGCGGCATTTATGGGCAAATTCCTCTTTTTTTGGAAGGCCGATGTTCAGCTGTAAACTTCCAATGGCTAGGATAATAAACATAACCACTGTTCCTACACAATCTAAGTTTTGCTCTGCTACAAAAGAATTAAAAAAATGCCTTTTATTTTATTTATTTAACGTCATAGTAATTAAATATTTAGTTATTAGTTAAGTCTTTTTGTACGATTATATCGCTCCATCAATAAAGGAAGTTGAATTTTTGCTAAAAGTTTTGTACCAAATTGATAAATTCATTTTTATGTTTATAGCACAAACATTTAAAAATTAATATCTCAGCAAGGCTCACGGTAAAAATATATTTCAGGCTTAATAAAAATAAACCATAGCTGTTTAATAAATAAAGAGCAATATACGCCAAACATTCCGTATTATTTAATTATTACTGAAAAAATGGTTCCATTTTAGTAACTTGAATCGCTTCAAAATACGCGTTGATTCACAATTTTAATTAAACATTGTCACCGATATAGAATATAGTACTTAAAAATCTTTATAGTACTTTTAAATCTATCATTTCCGTCTACCAGGACTGGACAAAACTTATTTAGTTATTTATTATTTTTTTAATCATTTTTCGCCAATTTTGATAATTTTGTCTAGAAATTTATTTAGAAATATATAAAAAAATACATTTCAATACAATTTATGACTATCATTATTTTAATTCATTATCAAATATTTGGATTAAATTATTATTATTATTAACGTGTTAGATTTTGTATACTAGGTGTAATTAATCTGCATCGAATTATTTATTTTCTATTGGATTCAGCTAGTTGTGGTTTGTAGAACAAACCACAACTTCATAATAATAACTTTAATAATAACTTTATTCAACAACAAAAGGAAACTTAAACTAAAATACATTTTGATACTTAGGTACCTAAACTAGGTCTAGCCTGTTCTTATGGGCACCTATGCTCTGTAGTGTGCATGTAGTATTTTTATCAATTATCAATATTAAATTAGCCATAAGCAGTGAGTACCTCCTCCTGCACCAGGTGTCGTAAGGCGAGATTAAGGTGCCGGTAGCGACAGATAGCGGTATATCCATTCGAAACAATGTATGATATGCACAGGGCGGGGATGACGTGCAGCATCTCTATTACAAAAACTGTGCTCTACACGCTGGGCAAGCGTGTCGGCAATCGCAATGCGGGCCTTCGCGACGGAAATACTGCTTTCCATTCCCACCTTGTTAAATCTGAGTTAACCTCTTTTGGCTCAGATTCCACAGTCAGCTCTTACCTACGACACCTAGTACCGGAAGAAATACTATTCTACTCTGCCGGTACCACTTTAACCACATAATATACAATAAATATACTATCTAATATATATGCTTTTACTTTGAGTTTCAAGCTTCAATATTCCTTAACTGTTTCGAAATTAAAACCGCCTACCCTCCACCCTTGCTTTACTTGTACCTGTCTGTTATACGGATGAACTTCGTAATTATTTAGATGAACTTGCGTATATACAAAGGGGTAACTGAGGCAGCGAGGTGAAGTTTAATTCGGTTAATTATTACAAGGGATGAAATTATTAATATATTAAAATTAGTACATGTTTCCTGTAATGCATTATTGGATGAGAATTTTTAGATAGAATGTAGATTACCAATATCGGTGTTTTGCGGTGCCGGCAGAGATGTACCGGAGGTACTGGGGTACCGGAATAGACAGGTGCTATTACTACCGAACAGTGTCGCATAGATGTAACAGGGTGGAGATAGGCAGCAGCACTACCGTCGCGAAGCCACGCTTTACCCTGCGCGAAAATTATGTGCAGATATCCACATTTTTGTGGAGCCTATGCCTAGCAAAAGTCGCTTTACGTCTGCCATGAAAAGATGGGTAATTAAGAAGCATAAACCCTAAAATTAGCTTAGTATTAACAAGTTTATTTTTGACTACATATAGTTAACGGACTTAGGATTTAACGTGCTTTAGTAGGTCACCCATCTCAACACTAACCGTCAAAAGTTGCCTAACTTAGACGAACACAAAACGGGCAGATTAGCTATGGACTATTATTATCCCCTCCATATCTGGTCGGGGTACTTTGAATTGCTTCTAAATTCCGTAGTAAGTTTTAGTTCTACATGAGATAAACCTCATGCAAGTCTTTTGCAATTGTACCTCACTCTTAACGTAGTCTAATAAAAACTGAAACCTTCCCTTAATCAGATTAGGTCGATAAACAAGCATACGGAATAGTAAGCGTCACTGCAGCCTATAGACGCTCATAATATTCCGGATATCACTTACGCGGTACGAACCTTATGACTAAGATATTATGTCACAATACCCAGTAATTTCACAACCTCTTTCACCCTTCGAATTGGAACACAGCAATGCGGACACTGCTGTTTGGCGGTACAAATAAGTGAGAGTAAGGTACCAATGCAGATAACCTTTAGTCTCAGTGCAGCCATCGCAGGTTGAAGACTGTTGACTTGAAACAGAGAAGTACATACATTTTGGAAGATAATAAACATTTCAGTTTTCCGAACGCTAACTTACCGAGATGAATCCGACGATTGACCTCTTTCTTAAAATTGGACTAACCTAGTTGGACTATTTACCCTAGATATAATAATAAGTCAACTATTTTAGAAAGGGCGTTCTCAGCTGATTGTTGAAGGAATAATACGGGTGAGTGCCGTGAGGCAGAGTAGAACAGTACCTCCCCCCTGTACCACGTGTCTTAAGAGACGACCAAGGTACCAGAACCGATAGATGGTGATATATATGCATCCGCAATAGTGTAGCTAAAATGCACTGGGCAGAGATGGGCAGCATGCTTGCCCAGCGTGGCAATTATGGGCAAAATTATCCTTTTGTTAGGGAGGCCTATGTCCAACAGCGGACTTTCGATAGCTGATAAGATTGAATTTTAACTTAGTTTTAACATATTCATCAATTAAGAAACCAGATTCCGTTCTTTGCTCAAAGAATTGTGCTCAGATGTTCCACTCATGTTATATATAAAAAAAAACATTTAAAAGAAAGAAAATAATAAATGTTTTCATATACCACTAATTGATTAATATGCTATTACTGCGAAAACGTGGAATTAATTCCATTACGTAACCATAATGTTGTCTCCTTTCATTATATTTTGTCATATTAGGTCAGTGTTCACATACTTATTACATTAATCGACAAATAGTGTTTCAACATTTAATATTGCCTTAAAAGCCAATTGATTACATTATTAATCATTTGTTTCTATATTCGTTTAATGTCTTCTCATGTTCACCTGTTCACTTTGAATTATATGTCAAAATTAAAATGTCAATGTACGAGTATATATATAATAATTTAAACTTAACTTATAATCTCAATTTTTAATTCTCTCGTCCTGGCTTCGCATAGATGAACAATTGTTTTAACCATTTGGGTTAAACATTGGGTTGGGTTAAACAACACACAACAAACAGATTGGCTGAAACTGATAATAATATAAACAATACTCTGTATTTAACATCATCAACATGATACTTGCCATTGAAAGTCCACTACTGAACAGAGGCCTCTCCAAGTAAGGAGGTTTTTTGCACATAATTTCTCATAAGTTAGTGGCAATCGGCAATCGGAGAACGCAGCTTTCGTGACGGAAATGCCCTGCTGCCCATCCCCGCCCTATGCATTTGAGCTGCACTGTTTCGGATAGATATAACGCCATCTATCGGTTCCGGTATAATTATTATTCCTGCATTCGCTCATTAATGAAATACTGTTTGCCAAACACTAGCAATAATAAATCAGACCATTAGAAATTATACAGAAAATTTTCTATTTTTTGTATTTTTTTTAGATTAGGTCGATAAACAAGCGTACAGCACGCGTCATAGTAGCTGTGACTTTCACAGCAGTAACGCAAGGATATCTTGTATAAAAAATAACTTGAAGATATTATGTTACATTACTCAGGATTTTACTGTCTCTCTCACCCTTCAAACTAAAACACGCAATTACTATTTGGCGACAGAAATAGACAAGAGTGAAGTGACTAACGCAGACGACCATTTGTATGAGATATTATCTACTTCATGTAGTTATTGTCACATTATGCTTGTAAAAATATAAAATCAGTTTAACCAGGAAACTAAAAGACCTTATTGTTCCAGGGCATTCTGGCAGAATCCTGTGTATGTGTGTTACCAGGGAATCTCAGTACCTCCTTACAGGATCCGAAGATACCAGCGTGATAGTATGGGACCTTCACACCTTGGCCATCAAGACAAAAATTCTGTAAGCAATAAAATTACAATATATATATAAATATATATTCTAGTAGTATTTGGAAAAAAGTGCGGCTTGCTACGTCTACAAAGAATATGGCACAACAATATGTTATTTTTGTTTATCATTATTTTAACTATGTTATAAAAATATTTTTACTTTTTGTTTGAAGTATTATAAAAGCGTATTTTTTTAAACTACATTTAATTTTTTACGTTTCAGTTCGATTTATTGAAAAATAAAATTATCTAGATGAGCACTTAAGCTGTAGTTTAGGTAGACGTTACGCATGCGCAGGCAGAGTAGTCAATTTCGCATTTCAAAACTGTAATTTCTTTCTTCCTGAGGATACAGATCAGGTTAATGAGATAATCCTATCGGAATATCCTATTCGCACCGTATTTTGATATGTGTACTAAGTTTCAATTGAATCTGTCCGTCTAAAGTGGGTCGACTTCGAATGAGTCGGTCATATAAATACAAACATATATACATACAACAGAAGCTAATATAAAAGTGTAAAAATAAAAGTTACATTAACTGTATTTCAAAGTCCGCAAAAAGTAGTTTTATAATGAGACATAAAGTTTTTTAAAATCTACAACATTTTGTAACTGACATTCAATAGACACTCGCATGCTAGTGAGATTGTAAGGTAGGCTTCCCCTATTTATACTAATATTATAAAAAGGAAATATTTGTTCCTATGCTTGTTAAGATTTCACTAACAATCTACTTGACCAATTTAAATAGTCCTTTCATCATTAGAAACGCTACACCTTCATTGAGTAATTAAGGCATTATATCACATAGATAATATATATAATAAACACCTAAAATTTAATGTAATGAGGCTATATTTATATTACTGTGCGTTTGTAACAAATAAATTTTACAACTACCAAATTGATTTCAATATTGATGACTGATTTTTATACTAATGGATAGCAATATTTTTATCTAATAATATGTAGAACTTGATTTCTTTATTCTTTTGGTGTTCCCGTTACGTGGGTAAAATCACGAGATCCAGCTGGTAGATCATAAATTTGAAGACGCGATGATATTCTTCCGATTTTGCGAATTTCTTTAAGCTAGCATATAGGTTTGCCAACTTATCATACAGTTAAGGTTTTGATAATTATTAATGACTATGATATAAGATTTTGACTATGAATGTAAATGATTGTCTATTGAAATTACAACGGCCGCCGACTCACACGCACACATATATACAATTATGATGTTCAATAAAAATGGCTCAGGCACACATATATAACCTATATACTTGTTCAGCTTACTTAGAGAACTCGTATTGTTTTATTTACTTATATTTAAAAGTTATGTATATTTTAGGGAACACATAGCTCCGGTGCTGTGTGTGGCAGCTATAGTCAACAGGTCCCTTGTGATAAGCGGCGGTGAAGACTCCGCTGTCATCGTCACCTCCCTCGTTGATGGAGCCCTGGTGAGTTTTCACTTCATATACTACTAACATTCACACACAACACTATATACTTTGACGGACATCAGACAACAGACGAATCGCAAACATAATAGTACTTAAATACATTTTTTTACACCTAGACACAGAACATACATAAATATAATCAGATAAATGTATGTCATGGGGATCGAACTCAAGACCCTTGGCAGTTTAAGACAGAATCACGAGATCTGCGCCATCGGGCCCGTGTACTACGACTATACTATTATCTCCACAATAAATATACAACAGAAACACAAACTTAAAATTCTATTGTCATCTTTATAGTTCTGTTCTTCACTATAAATCCATTTTATGATATATATAAGTAATATACTTCAAGCTTTTGTATAGTAGCTCCGAGATAAGTTGCCATGAAAGCACCGCATTTCTATGGCATCGTGACTTTGGTAAGCTGTGTTAAGTGCTGTTTGAAACTACAAAATAAATAGCAGGAATTTTATTTAGAAGTTTACAAAATGCTTTAATACGTTTTATAAATATCATCATCATATCAGCCATTGAAAGTCAACTGCTGGAAATAAGCCTCTCCAAGACAGGAGGTTTTTTTTTCATAATTGCCGCACTGGGCAAGCAAGCGTGTTGGCATTCCAAGAGCGCAGCTATCGTGACAGGGATGCCGCTGCACATCCCCACCCTGTGCTTTTGAGCTGTACTGTTTCGGATATACCGCCATCGGTCGGTTCTGGTACCTTAGTCGCCTCTTACGATACCTGGTGCAGTGGAAGGTACTATTCTACTTAGTTCCTCACGGCTGTGCTGGTAAGTTTTGTGAAAACAAATAGTAAAATAATTGATGATATATAATCCCGAGGTCTAGCAGATATCGCTTCTGGTAATTACGTGCACAATATTATGTCCGTATCACTAGGTAAGAGTAAGTAAGAGGCGACTGAGGTTCCAAAACTGACAGATGGCGGTATATTCACCCGAAACAATGTAGCTTAAATGAAATAGGGCGGGGATGTGAAGCGTTCCGGTCACGAAGCTACTACACTCATTGGTTGAAACTACGACACCTACTCTACTACTATTATTTTTATCAACAAATTGCTATGTTACTGTTTACTGGGTAAATGTGACATTGTATATTAAGTTCAGAAGGTTAAAAACCTACAAGTGATATCTTTGTGATGACTTAAGTGTCACTTACTATCACGCGGACTGTATGCTTGTTTGTCGACATAATGTAATAAGAAATATATATTTATTTATCATCTAGGTGCGGAAATGTATGTTTTACAGCTAGTATAATGATGATTATGAACCTCATACACGATTGTCATTGGAAATTATCATCATTTAATTGTATACACACTAGGGTACCGTACTACCACAACGCGGGCCCAACGAGGGTTGGTGGATTTTACGGGCCGCAAATACAACAGAACAAATAGTAATATAACACATGCCATTTCCAAACATTTTGAGCATCTTAAAATCAACGAGCCTCATTTTATAAGCTCCTTATAAAATTAGATTGATAAAAATTATTTAAGTTTTTGGAGAAACAAACAAATAATGAATAAGGAAGAGTCATCAGAAAATTTTCAATTCTTAATATTTATCTGTTTAAAACATTGTAGAGTAATAGAATAAAACGTAAATTCGAATGTACACTACTTATATTTGACGGATCCCGCCTCACGTCTGGGTGTTAAATATACATTTAAATTATATTTATTGTTAAATATGTATTATATTTGTGATTTCTCTGTTGTCTAATTTTTGTAAAACAAGTGTTTTAGCAGCTTATCCCCCCATTAGGTCAATGATATGTTGTGTGCAATACTTTTTTTAAATATGTCCTAAAACAAGCATCTTCGTTCATATTTCCCCTTGAAAGCCAAATAGCTATTATCATCTATGAGGTCTGAACAACATTCTCGCGTTTTTCCTGTAATATATTAGTCTCCCCGAGGCAAGGGCTACTGTTACATGGCACTAGTCACGCAATAAATAAAAATAACGTTTGCACGGCGAAGCTGGCTCATGAATTATTTTTTTACGTAAATAAATTGTAGAGCTTTAATATACAGGGAGGGCTGCACGTACATAAGTTGTCAAAGCTGAATATCTCACGTTTTTTGGACTACAAAATGGAATTGTAAATATTTACATCAGGTAGACCACATACAAAAATTCGTCTGCATTAATACTACGATCTCACCTATATATACCGCCAAATGGTGGTGTTCGCATTGCTGTGTTTTGGTTTGAAAGGTGAGAGAGGCAGTGAAATTGCTGAGTAACATCCGAATCCTATTGGGCTGGGTAGCGTTAGGAAAACTGCAATACTACTAATGTGTGTCAATCATCTATAGACGATACTGGTACGATCGAATTCAGAATGAGGAGATCAGTAAAAAGGGTTTACTAACTTAGCCCAGCAGATTTATAAGTTGAAGTGGCAATTTGTACGAAACATAGCACGTAGAACCGATGGCAGTTTGAGCCGTAAGGTTCAGGAATACTGACCACGTACCGGCAAACGCAGCTTAATATGTGCATCTCCAAGGTGGACTAACGATCGTCACTAAGCCGTAGGACCTCGCTAGAAAATAGTAGCTTTATTCCGCATACCCTACAGCTTACTATTAAAGTCATTTAGAAATTGAACATGAATTCATCATACCAGCCATTAAAAGTCCTCTGTTGGTTATAGGCCTCCCCAAAAAAGGGGGTGTGTTGCCCATAACTGCCGCGCTGGGCAAGCAGATTGGCAATTGCAGAGCGCAGCTTTCATGACGGGGAAGCTGCTGCTCGTCCCCGCCCTGCACATTTGAGCTGACTTTTTTGCATGGATATACCGCCATCTGTCGTTTCTGGTACCTTAGTCGCCTCTAACGAAACCTGGTACAGGGGGAGGTACTATTCTACTCTGCTGGTACCTCACGGCTAATTGAAAAAAGGAGCATTAATTGCTTATTGTTAGAATAACTCTAGAATTTGTTGTACGTGGTCGTGTTCGTCGTATGGTTGTTATATAGGATAGATGAAACATGCTGAGCGGGCATCTATTTGATTATGCGGTTAATTAATCCTAATTTTGATAATGAGATTGTGGGCGTCGGGGGTATTAGCCATCTGTGCTCTGAATTGTATCAAACAGCCACTCGATGTATTTAGATACGACAGTGTAAATTGGGATTGTATAATACATTGCAATTGATATAGACCTATATGTCTAAAAATATTTATTTTACATATAAATGAATGTACAATAATCGAATAATTGCATGTTTTTAAACAAAATGAGCTGCCAAAAATCTTTCAATATCTGCTAACCGAATCTGAACGGAGACTTATATCTATAGAGTTTAAAATTATATAAAAGAAGAAATCCAGAAACATATACAGGTTGATCAGTGTAGCTTTGTGTGTTTTATTAAAAGCAAAGTCATAGCTTGACCAATGATATAAGACTCATCAAATGCAATTACATCTAATGAAACTATAGGTCAGTTAAATAGAATAATATTCTGCATCCTTCGTCACTAGTTAATAAAAGATTTCAGTCCAAGTATCAGTTCTGCTCGTTACCTAGAAGCGAACAAACTTTACTCGTAAAGAGATAAGACCTTGGTTGTCAAATACTGCGTCCTTTGACATAAAGTTCAATTAAATCCTTGTATAAACAAATAATTTGATTTTTCAAAATTATATTAAAATCTGTATAATTATTTATATCGCATCAATATATTTGGTTTACTATGACCCTAGCGCGTAACTTAGTCTCATCGGAAGAAACTACATCCATTTTTATGTTAGCATTCAGTTTGTACATAATATGTTAAGCGCTGACATGTTAGTAATTAATAATTCTTACAACAGCTCATACATTGACCTGAAAAGTCGCTTAAAGCACTTAAAGCGCTAAGATACACGAACGAAAAGACACGCAAATATACTACTTAAGTATTACATTATAAGAATACTTTATTAAAATATACACTCATTTGCAAAAAACACGGGCGGTTGTGATTTTAATTCTTCTTTAAAAAAATACGGTACCAAAATGATTTCAATCATTAGTACATGTTACTGGCCAGTTATGCCGGTAAAATGCCGTGGTGTTTAAAACAGTACGTTCTAAATTCAAACTTTTGTTTGATGCTAGTTTTTACAGAAAACCACTTTTTCTCCTA
This sequence comes from Heortia vitessoides, assembly GCA_020976665.1. Taxonomy (NCBI): domain Eukaryota; kingdom Metazoa; phylum Arthropoda; class Insecta; order Lepidoptera; family Crambidae; genus Heortia; species Heortia vitessoides. The sequence continues at coordinate 6,047,059 of JACJUM010002819.1, read as the reverse complement.
CATTTTTGGTGCGAAGTTACAAAACATAATATTATTTTTCATAACTATAGTCAATTTTTAAGAATTTATTTCATATTCTTAATTGTCAAAGCTTCATTTATTGCTGTTTAGCTGTCACAATAATGTAAGAGAAAGTGGTAAAAGCTACCAAAATTATTGCACTGATCGAAGAGGGTTGCAGCCAATGCTTTGTGGCTCAGAGGCTAAGTGTGAGTCGCTGGACGGACCTGGCAGCGGTATCAAGACACCGGTTCTGTCTAGAGAAGGCCTGGTTCTGGAAGAAAACCATGTACCAAATCACGGGATGATCGTTTTCTTGTGAGTCGCGCATTGAGAAATCGCAAGTCTTTGTATGTGGACCTTAAGAACAACCTCGAAGAAATGTGCATATTAGTCTATGGACGCTCTGGGTAGGAGGCTTCTCGCGGCCAATATACGCTGTCATCGCCCGGCCCGCGGCCCTAAGTTTCTCAGTGAGCACAGAGTTGCCAGGCTTAGGTTTGCTCGACATTATGAGTCATGGACTCAAGAAGACTGGAATAGGGTATTGTTCTCCGATGAAGCCAGGATATTTCTGTTCGGTGAAGATCGACGTCGGTGAGTGCTACGAAGACGAGGAGAACACTTTTCAGAGGCTTGTTTTAAAGAAATCGCACCTTATGGTGGGGGCTCTGTTATGTTTTGGGCATATATACATAACGGAAGTTCTAATTCCTCATGCACAACCAGCATTGGCCGCTTTAGGCGAAGACTCAATTTTTATGGACGACAACGCTCGCGCCCACCGGTCTGGCGATATGGAAGCGTATGCGCAAGAGGTCGCCATTCGTCGTTTGGATTGGACAGCTCAAAGTCCCGACCTCAATCCTATAGAGCATGTCTGGGACGTTCTGGAACGACGCGTGAGATCAGTACAACCGGCTCCGCAGTCCATCAGAGAGCTGAAGAATGTGATTACCGCGGAGTGGGAACGTATTCCGCAAGCAAGTATCCGGGATATCCTCGCTGGGTATTCTCCAGACGAATTTAAGCTGTGATTTCAGCTAGAGGGGGTCACACTCGATACTAAACATTTATCTGCTTTTACTTTATTAAAGAAAAAACAAACAAAAATATTTGTTAACTTTTACTTTACTTACGAGCATATGCACTACTAGCGAACATACACTACTAGTGAACTTTAGCTTTAAAACTCATAAATTTTATCAAAATTTTATTATAAAACTGACGAAAACGATTATTTGCTTATTAATTTACAAAATTGAGAAAGTAAACCTATCTATAATTATCAAACAAACCAATAGTAACATTTGAAATGGTTCATTGCTTAGTTGCCCGTTTTTTTTTTGCAAATGAGTGTATTTAACATCCAAACACAGAGCAAACACAAATATCAGCATAGATCTGCGCCATCGGACCCATCAACAATTTTCACTACTATTTAATAAACCTTTTTTGGTATTTAATAGAGAATAGTCGTCGAAGATGCCCATAAGGGCCTGGAACTTGCAACTATTTAGAACAGCGTGTCCTCATCATTATTATCATTTAATCAACAATACGACGATATAGAACTAAATAAAAATAGGAACAGCTCATATTTTCAATATTAAAAAAGTGGATTCTAATCCAAACTGCTTTGATTAAAGTTTCTGAATAATCAGTCTATTGTTGTCTTGATTAATCCTTTAGAAAAGTTTCTTGAAGAACCATCGTGCGAGACAAAACAACTTTTGCACGGCCGAAGTTCCGTTTGCTTAATTTAATAATCGAGTTATTCTCTTAAAGCGGTGAGATGAATCGCGTTTTCTTCATCAATTTGGTTTAATATCTGGTTATAAACAGCTACCTCTTAAGAAGTTGCCAGAGATTAAGGAGTATTAATTAAATTTATTCTTCGAGTACTGTGTTTGTACTTGCTCCTATTAAATGTCCACTTTAATTGCCAGCCAAATTAACTCCGTTGCCATCTTCATTATATAATCTATTTCTGTCTGATGGACCCGTAGGTGCTAGTGATGAAATGATAGTGATCCTTCTTTGTGCGCTAAAGGTTGTGTTTGACGCCCACTCAAAACAAATAATTATGTAAGAAAAATTTTCATTTGTTTTGTATCTGGGTGCTATTGATATTTTTTTTTTATTTTTTTTTGAGCTTTATTGCACAAAATATTACAAAATATACAAATGGCGGACTTGATTCCAGTTGGCATTATCTCCCTGTCAACCATTATACGAAACAGAAAAATATATATATAGTGGTGCAGACAATATATACACAAAAAGACGAACGTTACATATACATTTGTATATATAAACGCAACAAATACATATGATATGAAAAAGATATACAAAATAACGTACATCAGAAATAAGGTTATAAAGTTAAAGAAGCAGCATCAGTAAATAAAGTTAAATGTATCGAAATATTATATTTGTAATTCTTCTGTTATCTGATATCCGTAACACAAGAACTTTGGGCTACTTATCTCAAAGTTAGGTCAATGTATGAGATTTCGTGTGAATCTATTTAATTATTTATGTATTTATTATATTTGATATTTCCTCGATTATCAGTAAAAAAATATACAGCGCACGACTTATATCGGTCGTTTTAGAGTTCGCATTTGGACACTTCCATATGTCCAAGATTAAAATCTTTCTGATGTGCTTACATATCTATAAACAAATTATTATGACTTGAAAAGCCTGTAACAAAATAAAAAAATATATTAATGTTTATTTTTATTGATGTTACATGATCGTAGAACATTTATTTCGGGCTTGTTTGTAGTTTGCATTCAGCACGATCATGTGGGTGTAATCCGTCTTGCTGGTGTATCTGCCCTGCCCACTGTCAGTTTAAAATACTATTCCACTGTACTTTGTCTAGAATGTAGACTCTTCGACGGATTTTATTATTCTTTTTTGCCCTTCCCAAAGCTCATTGGGCTATATCGAGCATAATAAAAAGAAGGAATAGATTTAAAAACCACGTTTTTATCTTTGTCAAATCCAATAAATTAATAATAGGCGTTTAATCCGTACAGGTAACAAAGATTGATCACCACCGTGGACCAGTGACATCTGTCAAAGTAATCCAAGATGGTGAGATACTAGTGACTGGCTCGCAAGACGGGACGGTCTGCACATGGAATGTGGATAACTTCACGTTGCTCAGCACCGTGAATGCTGGAGTGCCGATACATGCTATGGACGTGACAGATGACAACGTGTTCCTTATCACGCTGCAGGGAGAGAACGAACTTCACCTGAGGACGTTTATCACGGGGACGTACTTGCATATGCTTAAGCGGCATAAAGCTAAGGTGAGTTTCATAAGACTTGTTTTTTGAAAATTTTTGTTCGACGGCCTAGAATTTGATGAAATCTTTATTTCAAATAATAAAAAAGTTTGATATGAAGACAAATTACAACCTAAATAATGACCTACACCCATTTGTTTATCAATTTATACATTAAATTTAACAATGATATACCGCTATATGCACATTTTACTTTTGATGTGCAGAAAGGTAAACCTTAAATGAGGTAGATCTCATACAAAAGGGTGTACGTTTTGGTACCTCACTCTCACCAGTATCTACCGCTAAATAGCAGCGTAAGATTTGCTATGTTCCGGTTTGAAGAGAGAGATGCATTAATATTACTGGGTCACATTGACAGAATATCTTCAAGTCACAATTTCAGCAAAGCGCTATTGATATTATGAGCGTCTATGGGCTTCGGTGACGTTTGTATGTATTTATATACTTGTCTGCTCACCTAGTCTTATATAAAAAGGTAAATAAATAAAATATGATGAGACATAAACCAATCGCAAAAGGGGTAATACCGAGTGAAGTTATGGTCAAGATTAAGATGAGCAGTACAAGTCTTTACGGACTTTACATCATATATACGTAATTAGACGCACCCTTGGCCAAAACTATACCATCAACATACTGCAATTGCGTAATGTTTACTAACAAAAACATTTAATTCAGATTTCAAACAAACAGATGTACTCATATGTCGGTCGTAGTTTAAATATAAGTCATAAAATAATCCTTAAAATACTTGAAAGAATCTCTAGTGTGAATTAAAAAATGTTAAAATACCTCTAAGTTTTCTCAAAAAATCTCAACATTACCCAATAACGTTTGCAATTACCACATGAAGGAAACTAATTTAAGAACCTAAAGGCCATTGAATGGATGTTACTTTTGACCCTTCGCCGGCGCAATTGGGGATCTCCAAATTGCTTTAGCTCCTACTTATCCGTTGCTAGTGGAAATAAATTACCACCGATTGCTAGTAAGTGCCCTTGGTATCGGCTTTCCTCATTTCATCGGTCCGAAACTTGTTGTTAACCGAGACCTCTTACAAAACCGTTGGTAATTAGATTCGGTTAACTTCTCTACACGTAATACGCCTATAAATGCTACTATGCTAAATGCTACTACCATACTTATATATTAACACATTTTGTTTTCCTTGTATACTTTTTCTAACTTCAATACCAAAAATCCAAACAATTAACAAATTGATGGGTCGAATACACAAAAGGATATCTTGTAAATGGACATTGTTACGAGTTGCATGTTCGGTTTTCATAACAGTAAAAGCCTTTGTTTTATAAGAGATGTATGTTTCCAATCGACTGAGTGTAAGAATTATTAGTCACATAGTCAATACAGATTTTTTTTTTTAATTATACCAGGTCGATAAACAATCATATAGTCCACGTGATAGTATGTAAGCGTAGTATCATAAGGGTATATACCCCATTAGGATATTATGCCCCATTACCTAGTAAATTCACTGCC
>JACJUM010002819.1:6012397-6037230 GCA_020976665.1 Heortia vitessoides | reverse complement strand
TTATAACCCTATTTCTGATGTACGTTATTTTATATATATTTTTGTATATCATTTGTAACGTTTGTCTTTTTGTGTATATATTGTCTGGACCACTATATGTATGTTTTTCTGTTTCGTATAATGGTTGACTGGGAGATAATGCCAACTGGCATTAAGTCAGTAAGTAAGTGAGTATTTCTAGATTAGCCTAGTTTTATGAGTGCATGAGTACATCCAACATTATAGGTACTATGCTCCACAAATAAAACAATGTTATATATCTCTTCTCTCTTGCAGGGCCACACTGCAGCACTGCAATCGCTCCTGATGATGTCAGACGGACGTCGAGCGATGTCAGGCGACAGAGCGCGCAACCTTCACGTGTGGCTTGTAGACTCAGGGATTATCTTGCTCTCAACAAACGGTCCCACCGCCAGTTTAGATGTCACATTGAACATGAAGTTTGCTGTGAGTTTATTTATTTATTGTATTGGTAAACACAACAGACTGTGACATAAAAACATCACTTATACACTACACATACAAAGAACATAACTATTATCTAAATCGTTGGCGTAAAATTTCCGAGAGTGGTGAAAACGGTTGCCGCTTCAAATTTATCTCATCTTAGAAATCAGAAACTTTTAAGAAAATTAAATACAGAACAAACCTTATTACCTCATACTAACTTATGTAAAGTGAGTAAAAGATAAGATTATGACCGGACCGCCGGCGCAGATGGTAGTGATCCTATCTTGTACACCAAGCGTCGTTTGTTCGATTTCCAACCACGACTAATACTTATATAGAAAACATTTGGGTTTGTTCTGTGTCTGTGTGTTAAATATGTATTTTAGTATCATATTTGTGATTCTTCTGTTGTCCAATGTCTGTCACACAAGTGCTTTAAGTGACTTATCTTGGAGTCAGGTTAAAGGTTATACATTGGTATGAGACGTTGTATGAATTTTTTTGAAAAATCTATTATAGTTGGTTGGTATGTTAAAATATTCAATTTTTATGGCCATAAATACTATAACAATGGTATATACTTAATTTGAAACGAGACATGTATTTAATCCATCAAAATTTCGGAATGTGTTTATATTGATTTATATAAATCATAAAACCCAGATAAAAAAGCACATCTAAACCTTCTCAACCAGGTACTGTCCGACGGTGACAACGCAGTTCGTATCTGGACACTGGCAGGTGGAGACAGCCACGAGGACCGACGGTCGGTCTCGCACGCGGAGCGCATCACATGCTTCGCTCTTACCGCCGACTCCCAACACGTTGTTACTGGCTCTATGGACATGTCTCTCAAAGTGTGGAAACTCGATGGAGGGAAGTTATCGCAGGTAATGTTATCTGTAACAGACTTAGCACCAGTGATTCGAAACTCGATATAGGATAACAAAACTGTTCTTTATCTGGATGTTATTAGATATTATTCACTAGCATCTTCCATTTACACAAATGGATAGATAATACGTTGAATTTTTCTTAGCGTTCTTTTTGTGCTGAGAAGTCAGTGTCATCTTTTCAAACCTATATACACTCGAATGTCATACTTTTACAAGGTTGATGAAATCGATCAGTCGAAGATCTTACTTATTTGTTTTCCAACATCCAATAGATAAAGATATAATCATGTCCTTAAATACTAATAATAACAAAATATAATTATTTGTTGTTATGTTACCACAAATATTAAATGTTGGTTTTACTCCTATTCTAAGATTTTCAGTGACGTTAATATGGACTTACCAGTCAGATTATTCCTTAGTATATTTATTTTAATCAACTAAACAGAAAAACAATAAATGAAATCTCGTACAAACGAACAATATCCTTCCTACCATACCTTTGGCTTTCACATGAAAAAACAGCCGTTCGGATTTCGAGCAAACATTGCCTTTGTTCTCGGTGAAAACTGTCAACACGTGCATTTTGATTACACGGTACACATTTTTTCTGTATACTAAGCGAGATAAAATAAAATGTTTTATCATGTTTTGGCATATTTGATCAATTAACCAATTTGTTTGAAGACTTTTTTTAAAGCGGCATTCAAGAAATCGTACCGTCGAATTGCTTATTTATTTAACCACATGAAACAAACACAATATGTTAGACTACTATGCGAATTAGAAAACGAAATAAATATTTTATTATTATTATTTAATTGATTACAATTCAAATAATACTATTTTTATAAAAAAAAAATATTTAATATATATTTACTGGTTAAGCAGTTTTACCTTAATTCGTCAAATATTTTTAAGTCTTACTTCTAACACTCTTTACTCATAGATTTTGTATGAGTAAAGAGAACACTCTTTACGGCTGGGAGCTAACAAGCTCACAGCCGCCTGCATTGTGAGCTCACTTTACCAATTCTATTCTACCGTCAAACAGCACTAAGAGAAGCTACAAAATTACTGGCTATAGTGTAGATATTAAGAATCTTAAAAATAAAATTAAACCTAAAAAATCTTAATCGCATTCTCATTTTACGGTATAGTTATAAAAATTCCTCAGGTTCTAGTTGGGCATTCGGACATTGTGACATGTGTTGCTGTATCAATCACTAACAAGACACAAGTTGTCTCCGGTTCTTGGGACTGCAACCTTATTGTGTGGGACATCAACACCGGCTCCGACCTCCACCTGCTGTCGGGGCATCTTGGAAAGGTCACATGTGTCAAGGTCACAGGCGACGGAACTATCGCAGTCTCAGGTAACGCATTTGATTATGATTAATTTGTCTTGGATTATCTTTACATGTAACTGTTGATCGAATGTTAAAATAATTTAACTAAAAGTACAGAGAAACTTATCTATTTAGACATTGCTTTATTTCGTTCTGAAGAATGACGAAAAATTTTACTAGTCATGCATAACACCAATTTCGAGAGTTTGTTTCCAGTCAGTATTTATAAATCGATTCAACAATTGTACTGAATCTGTATGTATAAAAGAAGCTAATAGACTGACTGACATATCAACGCAGGGCCTAAACTATTAAGGTGATATACTTGAAACTTTGCACAGGGGTTTTATTTATAAAGTATGTGCGCATTAATAAGAGATTTTTGAAAATTTACCCCTTAAAGGGCTAAAACGGGGATGCAAAGTTAGTATGAAATTTTGCTGTTTCTCAAGTTATTTGAGTGAAATTTAGTAGAAGGTTCTTCATTGAAAGGCATGAAACATGTGTAAAATATTTATTTTTAAAACTCCCCTTAAGGGGTGAAAGGGAAGTGCAAAGTTGGTATGAAACATTTACACTTTAACGTGGGTGGAATCGAGAGTTGCTGCTAGTCTTAATTATAGAAATGATTTACTAACACTAGTGACATGATCATCAGAAAAGCCGCAGGAAGTCCAGTGCTCGAATAGGTGCTCCATCCCATTTAATTTATAATTGACGTGCATGCAGTTCTTGTCGAATCATCTGTTAACCTTGTAAGTGGACGTCTTACGTCGCGTACTATATGATCACAAACGTTGTAAATAACTGCTGAGCTTTCTTACTCCTTCCCATAATAAATAGCAGTAAATATAATAAATATAATAAATATAATAGTAAGGAGGTGAACGTCAAGTTTTGTTATTGTGGATTCTGAAAAAGGCCAAGACTTAGGTTCCAAATATCCAGGCAATTAAAAAAGCAAATCGATTGATATCAGCATACTAATTCAAATAGCTGCGAGGGATCGTAACCGTTCCTACTTATGTAATTAGCTTTAGCTATTGTCTATTGCACATTGATAGTTTTTAAAATTAAATTTCTTTGCGTCATTCGCTAGCTTTGATAAATTATTCTAACTAAACTGCCTTAGAACTAACTTTACCAATTAACGTTGATTTCCAAGATCATTATTTAATATCAAACACTCAAAGCACTTTCCAAATTCATGACTAAAACAATAATTGATCTTAAAGTTAAATAATTGTCATTAATAAATATCTTTGTGAAATAACAAATTTTGAAGATAGGATTTATATTAAAAGATTCTGTAAAAGATTAATCCTTTTATAATTCAATTAGTTCTTTTCAGATTAAATTAAATTAAAATAATTTTTGGCAAAAACTTAAACCTATAAAGTCTTTTCAAACTTATAAAGTCATGTAATCTAATTAATGAGACTTATAATTATGTTTAATTTTAATACCACTTAAAATGTCTTAAGCTTTTAATGTAAATAAAATACGAAAATGTCTAAATTTGAAAGAATAATTTCTTCTAATTTTCATTTTTATAGTTATTTATTACACAAGTTGGTTTTCTTTACAAAATTAAAGGCAGGGACGCAATTATTTATTTATTAAGCACGCAGGATAGAATTACTACAAATACTTAATAACTAAGAAGGGCTTTACAGAGTAGTTTGCAATTTAATTATAATAGAATACAATACAATTGTTTAAATTATTTACAGTAAATTACTCATGATCATGAGGTTCTCCAATATCCATGTGTAGAATCGTAGATGTCACGCACACCGGTAAACTTTTTAAGTAGGATATTGTAATTGCTAAACGTTCTCATTGGGTAGTGATAAGAAACTTAATGCTTAAAGAAATACTGAAAGGTCGCTCAGTTCATAAACCTATAAATATTTTTTAAAAAATCTTAGATAAAACTGTCGTAGGTATACCATTTAATATCTTAAAAAAATAGGTAATGTCATTTAAGTATGTTAATTAATTTCACGACTGAAACTTAGTAATTCGTATTAATCATATTTCATATAAAGAGGTCATGCTTTTAAAAAAGTCTACCTCCTTCGTCTTATTATAAAAAAATATTTTAAAAACTAACTTATTTACATGATAGAATATCAACAATGGCAGGACATATAACCTTTCTTTTACTCGATAAACTCGTTTTACAAGACTTTCCGGTTGACAGTTTTTTTATTAGCTTTGTATTCTAAACGTTCAATGTGTTTACTGTTAATAAAGGTGCCGAAGACAAGACCCTAATAATCTGGGAGACGAAGCGAGGACTCGCGCTAACGTCACTGTCCTTACATGTCCCACTGCTGGGCTTCCAAATTACTAGTGATTGCTCGCGAATCGTCGTCCATTTGCTCGATAGAGGTGAGTATTCTTAATTAATTAATTGCTAAGTTGTTTCGATTTCTGTTAAGACGTTTATCATTTTGCTTTGGTTTGACAAAATTCAATGTAAGTCAGCATTAAAATATATAAATAATATAACTAAAGCAACAAACCTACATGTATATAAATCAAGAAGACATATACATTGAAGCTAATACAATAGAGAATAAAAAGTGTTTCTTCATCTTATTTCACTAAAATACATAAGTTAGCAATCGTCTGCATTGATACCTCACTCTCATTTATTTCTACCGCTAAATAACAATGTTCGCATTGATGTGTTCCGGTTTGAGGAGAAATAGAGGCAGTCAAATTACTGAGTATAGTGACATATTATTAGAGTTACTAGGTTGCGAAGCGCTAGTGATTTTCTTGTGATATTGCGAGCGTCTATGCATGTTACTAACACGGGAACTGTTTGCTTGTTTGTCGACGAGGTCTAATAAAAAAATATATATTCACACACACAACATCTCATACGTAACCTGACTTCAAGTTTAGTCACTAAAACCACGGACATCAGACAACATAGGGATCAGACACAAATATAAACTTAAATACATAGTTTTAACACCCAAATTGAGAACACATAAATATCACACACACATAGAGATCACAAATACCACAAATATTTGTCCGATTAAGGTTCGAACACAAAATCCTTGGTGCATGAGATAGGGTTGTCACCATCTGCGCCATTAACTACTATTTGTTGACCATTTCTTTATATATATATATATATATACATACTCTCTTGCCTCCTCCAGTTGAACTAAAGAGTGCAACTTGAGAATAGCATCACTTTTTCTGCAGACGATTTCCTCATATTATAATTTGATTTGCAAATATCCTTAAAGTCTATCAGTCACTTTAACCTTTGTTTTTAAATCACTAGCTTAGTCACGTAGTCTTTTGTTTATATCTCATCCCTAAGGAACTTTAGTTTTGTTGTTCCAGGAAATAGACTATGTCGCTTGTGACAGCCTAACAGTGCAAAATATCGTAAAATAAAATAAAATTCCAGATATATCCGACGGAAGTGTTTTCAAATTATTTATAAATCTCTGTGCCATATGTCATCTATATCTGTTCAACCCTCCGGCATGACAGAGTAACAATCATCTAATTTATGGATTAAAAGTCTTACAAATCCTTGCGTTTATAGCATTACTTTTGATGCAGTTCAATTTGAACGTTCTTATTTAAATCTTACTGAATTATCACTAGACATACATTATCTTCTAAACTAAAACCTTACCATGGTGTTGCCAAACCTAACATTATTTCACTTCGCAAACTGAATGACATGTTTGAGGTTTATAAACCTCTCCAGTAAAATACTTTGGTCATAGTAGGTACTGGTTACTGTTGCCGATAGAATAAATCAGATTTATTTGATTTTAAATCAAAACACAAAAGTAGTTATCATAACATCTATTTATTGATAAAATATATATTGGGATGTATGATACAAGACAGGATATAAATACAAGACAATATGATACCTCTTTTGTTATCCGGCAAAAATAATGAGAAACCACATTTTGCGTTTAAAAATAATAATGATTGTTACATTTATTCAAAATCACTCAACGATGGAACTGTTAACGAAAACTAGACCATAAAGCCATTGTTTTCTACTAAAATCTGATCCTAATCTAAATGTAATGTTAACGATCTACACGAAATAAAATGGGTACCACATAAAACTCAGCCACGGAAACGAGGCAATAGATTTGTACTAAATGGATTTTATCAACAGGTTGCTTGCCAATCATTTGTTTGCACAACACGCCGGCTACCTACGTCAAGATACCCACTTACGCTGCCCCAACCAAAGATGTCGATGGTGAGAGAATCAAACTGTTTGATTGGTGTTTATTGAATATTGAAAAATGCATTTATTTTTCTTAAAAACAAGAAATACATAGTTCATATAGATATAAAACCATTTCATTAAATGCGTATCAAAATTTATACATATGTACATGATTAAAAAACAAGTTATTTGCACAAATTAAAGTTTAATATTGCTTCCAAACTTTGACTTGATAGGAAATAATGATACATTAATAATGTCGCAATAGTACCAGATAATGCTTTTATGTTATCACTTTTTATTTAGTGTCGTCACAAGCTTAAACGTTAACATCACTTCAGATAACTTTTTTTTATTAAAAAAGGAAAAACAAATATTATATTTCCATTAAGAAATGTACTTTAAATGATCTTTTGTTGTTTTAATTTTGAGTATCGAGATATACTCAGAATTCAGGCTTGTTCATTGTTCTATCAACTCTTACAATATAACCATATGATATGAATTACTATGCTGTTGTCACACCCATTTATTATGTAGTTGCAAAAAGCAATTTAAATCTTGTTTATTTAGAACTACGCCCACTGGCTCCTAAGCGGCCTATGAGGAGATTGTTGAAGAAAGAAGTTTCTCTAGACACTTACACGTGGCAGAAGAAATACGGTCACTTGACCTCTGCCGCTATGATGGCCCAAGTTGATGAGAGGTTGAAACGAAGGTAAACATTTATTTTTCTTTAAAACCTTGTGATAAAATAAAATTTCTTTTTATATTTATTTAATGTGTATTTTCATAGATTCTCAGTGTCCGCTTCGATGGAGGAGATTTCTAAAATACAAGAAGCTAAGAACAAGGATTTGGGCTCTCAGGTAAGATTTTGGAATTTTGCCTATAATTGTCGCGCTGGATGTTGACAATCGCAGAGCGTTTCCCATCTCCAACCTGTTTTATTTAAACGATGCTGTTGTGGATAGATCGCCATCTGTCAGTTTCGATACCTACTTTACTAAAAATTTGTTTGTAAATGAAGTTAAAACTTATTTTTCGTACCCAAAAAAAAAAATTATTCTTCTTTTGTATGCATTAATTATTATCTGTCATGTCACTGTCGAATATCAGGCAAGCGTCAATTTTTACTACGTTTCACGGATTTTTTGTATTCTCTATAGCACTGCCTCTGTTCACGTTAAATTCATAGGAAACGAAATTTTCACGATTAATTGTTTGGCGACGACACTTTTACCATTTACAGCATACCATTTACTAACAGACCTTTTTTTCAAATATTTCGAGATTGTGCTGTCATTTCTTCGAAGATTTTAAGGTGCAAATTGAACTTTTATTTATATATTAAGTTGTTGAGTACAATTTCGCAAATGTTTGGTTTGTGAAACTCTGTATACATTATTGTTATTAAAATGTTTAATAATATTATAATTGTCGTAATCAGGTGAGCTTAGGACCCGAAGAAGCAGCCATAGCTCAGTCGCAACACTTCGACCAGCTAGAAGCACTGTGGAATAAGATTTCACCACCCAGACGTCGGTCTAATAAGGTACGAGTATGCAATAAAAACATACCTTTACAACACCTTTCTCCGTTTCATTAGTGTTTTTAAACGCTAAATCAACTAAGTATAAAGTGACGCCGTGTTTGGTGCCGATTTTAATTCGTACAGTAAAATAATATGTTTCTGTTTTAGTAACAATAAATCGAAAATGTTATCTAAAACTCTACAATTGAGATATATCTGACAATGAATGTTGTTTTGTAATAGTAAATAAATAGTAATAAAGTATAATAAAAAGTAATAAAGTTGCAATAGTACTGACGCTTGTTATATTTAAAGTGAAAATTCTATTCATCTTTATTTGTGAAAATCATAGACTGGTTTCTAATTATTATTACTATAAACGGATGTATTAGAATTAAACATTTAAGTACTTACTTTTGGATTTTAAATGTTTGAAGGATAAATAAAAACCGCTGTTTGTTTTTACTAAAATGAAATTATCTGATAACTTTTTAACTCTTTTAAGCACTCAAAATATGGTTCGAATTACATCATGATAGATAGTTATTTCTTTTTCAGTCTCTTTCAAAACAGAGTTCTTTGATTGAGAGGTTTGACTCTTCGGACGAGGAACACACTCCCGTAGAAGAACAAGGTAAGAGATGTCTTCACCTTACATCAGATTTCTTCATCCCCTTACTGAAGAAAGACTTAATATAATTCATGTACACCCTCCTGTTTGCTATTTTGATTAAATGTTTTTCCAAAAGATTTTATTTTTTATTTATTTTTATTCCATTTAAGTTATTTCTAAAAATATTAACCAGATTTTTATGTTAATTTATTTTGTTTGTTTTGAAGCAATGGAGAATTGACGAATTTGAAATATATGACGATAATTAAATCAGTGAATTAATCACGTTGATACTACGTTTTATTTGTCTTTTATATGAGAGCTAAATGAGTCATACAAATATGATTGGCCAAAAATACCAAAATTGTATAGTTCTTTTGATAGTTACATATATATTGTCATGAAATTTAGGGCAATAAAAATGTAAGTATTATTTTTGAAATTATGTTTAACTTCTATACTAACACGATATTAATATACATATTTGGTTTGGTGGTGATCAAGATTAAAAGAAAACGAAGAAGTACATATCTTTCAACTAGGACTACGCGTATTCCTTTATATTAATGTTAATAATGTTTGTGTAGTTTTGTTTTTTAATTTTCAGTTGTTTTTCAATGAGTCGTTTATCTAAACCGTTTTAACGATATTTAAGGGTTATAAGTAGAAAGTGTAGAAATGGTAAGTAAATATATACATTTATTTCCACAGAGCACATGGTGGAATGAAGAAATCATCGAGTAATATTAATTAATTTATTATGATTTATAATTTTGTTAAAAGCAGAATTGTATTGACCTCATTAGTTTAAGTTGAGTATGTATTTTATGGAGCAGTTCTCGATTATTTTCACTGAGTTTTAATGATGCATTAGAGCAATTACTTTGGGAAAATGATATTTTGAGTGTCGATTTCACATCACTGTTATTTACTGAAAACTTTTTTTTATTTAAATATACATTTAAGAAATTAATCTAGAACAATCTAGTCTTGATCTTTTTGTAACTGTCTTATTATATTCGTGATGAAGTAAATTTCACGGTAGATTTTAGCGAGTAAATGAGGACTTTGTAAAAATATTTAAATGTAACTTATTCTTAGAACTCCTGCCTCTATGCATTGTGATCTTCTAGTCGTAGCTTGTATCGAATAGGGCCGGTACTTCTCATTTAGGCTTAATCGATAATTTTGCATTAATGTTCGCATACACATTTTCTATGACACTTTTTACTGAAAATTTATAATCTGTCTATTTCTCGTACACGGTTTCGGAAAATTTCGAAGAAGACATTTAATTTTTATTTGAAGTTTATAAGAAAATGTAATCTAATCTTATGATTGACGTGACAATAGAATAAAAAATCGACTCAATAACTTTTATCGAAATTATATTTTATGTTAATGGAAATTAAAATCTTGAAATATCTTCATATTTTATGTTTTTATAAAAAAAAGCAATATAATTAAAGCATGCTATAGAATTATTTAATAACTGTTATTTATAGAAGTTATTTAACATCTGACAAAAATATTGTATGACGGACCTATTGAAATATACGTATATGATAAAGAAAAATATATTCCTTTTTCTTTATCTTATACATAATGTATTAGCAATAATCTATCTTAAGTGAGTGGAGAATGCAACATATGTTTCTTTGATTTGCATTCATTCATACTTATAAAAGATAGATACTGATATCAATGTAACTTTCACTTACCTCTCCTCTCCAATTGATGACACAGATAGCAAAAAATCAATCTCGTTTTAACATTAAGTCAACGAAATCTGCGTAAACATTTGGAAACTAAAGTTGAACGTTGTTAGGATTGCGAAATATTTTGTGCAGTTTTGTAATTTCTTGATATTTTTTAAAGCTAGTCTAATTTTACACATTTTTGTAAGTATGCGTGGTGAGTTTCTATCATTTCTCACTCTACAAATCGAGTTGTTACACTTACTTTGTTACGCATGTACCTTCAAAATAGGATTAAATTAGTAAATCATGCAAATTCTCAATTTTGTTACAAACTTCTCTAATTTTATACTAAACTTCCAAGAGAGAATGAAACAGATGTGTCAGTCGTAATTTATGGGTTTGATTGACGTTGTCTTACATTTAAGACCTTATTTCCACTTTGTAGGCTTAGTTATGATTGGTGACTAGACGTATGTTGGATCCCAGTACGCTGGGTGTTGACAAAACTTGTCGGACCGACAAAAAAATGGCTAGATGTATATAAAAACTAATTGAAATCTTCTTGTTCCATTTAAAAATTATACATTTTATATTATCCGACAAATAAAAATGTATTCTATATTTATTAGATTCTTTTTATTCACTTTAAGGATCAAGTTGATTGTCAAAATCTTTTTCTTTTCTTTCTTTTAAGAGACAAAAGAAAATTAAAGCATGTGATACTTCATTTAGTTCCAATTGCTATTCTGAGATTCTCCTGTAGAAAAGTCTTAATTATATTGAAGAGAGATGTATCTATCGGAGCCCTATAGTCTATAGGTATTATTTAAATTTAAATAAAATTTTAGTAGGTGTGGACGAAATTAAGACAAAAAAGAGAAACAAAGGACGCTGAGAATACGTCTTACGACTACAGAATCGTAATGTTACAAATAAATATTAATGGATTATGAGTATGACAAAATTTAACTTTTCGACATATGTAATAACTCTGAATTTTGTTTAACATTGTAGTTTTAATTTCAGCAATGGTTATTACGACAAATAAATGTATAATTAGTGTTTTCCAAACTGTGATCCCTTATAAAGACTTCTATGTAAGTACTCACAATAACCAATAGATCCTTATTATTATAAGATTAAGGGCCTGTCTCGACATTTGCTGATAAATCGATAGTTTAGATTCAGAAGTTAATAGTTGACTTTTATTATCATCTTATATATTTAGTCATCATTATTATCAGATCAGCTGTTAAAAGTAGCTTCCCAAGAAATAGGGAATTTGCCAATAATTGTCGCGCTGGGCAAGCGTGGTGGCAATCGCAGAGCGCTGCTTTCACAACAAATATGCTATGCATTTGAGCTACACTTTTTCGGATGGGTATACCGCCATCTATCGGTTCTGGTACCTTAGTCGCCTCTTACGACACATGGTACTAGGGGCGGTACTTTTCTGCGCTGCTGGTCACGGCAAATATAATTCAGTAGCTAAGTATTATTATTGTTTTTTATAAATTTACACAACCTCTCATTCGTTTACTCTGAGATCAGTCGCTTAGAGCACAGATAACAGATAAATGCGAAATTACAAATAGAATACTTAAATACATAATAAGCACACATACATAGGACAAAGACAATTATATACATTATAAATATTTGTCTTGGGATCAAACTCACGACCTAAAGGTCGTGAGTTTGATCGCACTAAAGTGCACAAGATAGGATCACTAGCATCTCCGCACTCGGGCTCGTAGTTGCAACTACGTAATATATATACGTGTTCGTGACCTATGAAAGCGTTTTATCATCATTGGCTCTTATAAAAAACCGAAAACAAAGGAATTAATATTAATGAAACAAATAAATTTATTATTTATACCGTGTTTCTTTTTCTTTTTCACGTCAGTATATGAGTAGTCTAATGTTCAATTTGATAACTACGTGTATCTTATTGATAATGTATAATTTTTTGTTTCATAATCGTAAATGGTTCATCAGATAAGTTAAAAATTTTCATCTATCAGATATAATAATTCACTATCGATTACGTATCAGCAAATGCTAGAACAGGTCCTCATTATTCGTAGTTATCTAATGTAAGTTTCATCTCGAACGAAAATTTTATAATGGCTCTTTTACAAGTGCCGTAGAATGTTTGTCTAAAGTGACTTATAGAAAAATAGATTTGCACCCATTTTACCCCCGGTGAGAAGTATTCCTTATAATCCTTGAGTTTAGTGTCAATAGTCTGTTAACCAACAATTATTTTCCATAATGAAAATGAGTAAGCATCCGCGATCAATGATATCGTACAGAATTCTAAATTTTGATGTCGTCTCGTGAATTATCTGATAAAATCGTCATAGTCGTATGTTAGATATAATGTTTTTTGGCCTTTATTACAACTGCAATATTTAACGTAGAGAATTAAAAGTACTAACACTAGTGAACTTAGTGAAGTAAAAAAAAAATAATAATCTTTATATTATTAAATCCGACGCAAATCCCCGATACGCTTACCACCCATCAATTGTTTTACGCGTAGTGTTAAATAAATGTTGGTATTAGATGTTATATTAGGTATCGCAATAATATTTCATAAGTAGTTTGCACACGTAGTCTATTAGAGAGCTGAATTCTCTTTGCGTATTTTCAAATTATACCACACTCCACAGTAATAGATATCGCCTATCACGAATATGAAACTAAGTTAACACAGCAACGTTGCAAGGGAATTCGGTATATGGGATGAGGGCAAAATTTTGACACCTACATTTATTAAATATAATTTTGTGCTGGATTATTTTCTTGAGACGAAATGAACAGAGACGTGTGAAGTTTTGTCCTCTCTTAGTAGAGTAGGCTACAAATAAGTTCATTGTAATCGTTAGATACTGTCACCTTGTTAACTATTTGTATAGAGTTTTATAATATTTATCGTTTCTTATTCCTCACTTGAGTGAGTTTTATTTTTGACCTGTGGTATTATATCTGAAAATATATTCTCTGTGTTTCTTATGACGTGTTTTATTGTTTCCTAACCTACTAGTTGTTGTATTCGCGCGGTATGGTTGTGATTTATCAACATTATGGAGTTGAAAACTTCACTATATACATAAATAAAAAGAAGAAGCTATTGTGAGTTATCCATCTAAAGAGGTTACATTTTTATTTTGTGCCTGCGACTTCGTCCGCGTGCCGTAGTTTCTTTGGACTTTGCAGTAGTTACTTTGAATGTTATATTTATTTACATATATAAATCAATAGACTAAATAATAAGTTTTAAGCTTATAGCTCTTACAAGAGCGATACTTCAATAAAACTTTTTATTCCCTTTCGACACCTTACAACTCTTATGTCGAATGAAAAAGTAGCCTATGTCCTTTCTAAGGCTTTAGACTATCTGTGTACCAAATTTCATTTAATTTGGTTCAGACAGACAGACAGAGTTACTTACGGATTTATAATATTTTAGGCTTCTAAAAAGTATTAGCCTAAAGTAAACCTGCATTATCTACATATACTTTGATTATGGGCAGGGCACCACGTGGACAGACAATCTGTCAAAAACTGCAAGATCACGCTTCATACAACCAGTCCTGTTGGAGATCATTGGGGGGGGGACTTCTATAGGTAAACGGTGGACGATCCTACGGCTGATATGATGATGAAGACATGGGTCATATGTTCAATAAAGGTGTTGTAGTCGCAGTGATTTCCTCGTCTAACAACCGTTGCGACCCAGTTCTTCCGAACAGAACAATTTTGTTATCATTTAAAAGCATTTAAAATAATAATCATATTTATTTCATATTTAGTAAACAAAGTAAAATGATCATTATACCAGCTATTAAAAGTTCACTGTTGGATATGGGCCTCTCCAAGAAAAGGGGTATGTTGCCCATAATTGCCGCGCTGGACAAACCTGATGTCAATCGCAAAGCGCAGCTTTCGCGACGGGGTATCTGCTGACCATGTCCGCTCTGTATTTTTGAGCTGACTTTTTTGCATAAATATACCGCAATCTGTTTGTTCTGTTACCTTAGTCGCCTCTTACTAAAAGTGGTACAGGGGAAGGTACTATTCCACTCTGCCGCTACCTCACGGCTAAAATAATTAAACAATCTATAGCGAGGCACTTTTTTTAAACCCGTGGTACTACAGTGGCACCGCGACACTCTTTTTCACCAAATTATCAGCTTCTACACAAATTTTCACAGATCTTAATGTAACTAAAGAAGTTTATATTTTATTTATCGTAAACCCTATAATTTTTGAACTGGTATGCATACCTTGAAATTGAATAATTTGCATTAGGTAAATTGTTGTGTTTTTTATAATCCGACGCACCTGTTCCCAGATAAAGTACACCTTCACAACTTAATGATAGAATAAACAAATAAATACATATTTTTGTTCTGTTCTGTTTTTGTTATGTTTGTTCTGACTCCGGGATAAGTCGTATAAAGCACTTGTGCTACGGACGTCAGACAACATACGAATCACAAATATAATACTTAAAGACTTTATTTTATTAAACTTTATTTAACACCCAGATACTCAATTGCATAAAGGCACAAAGCCTGTTTCAGATGGCTCTGATTTTCAGTCACCTTTCATATGGTTGATATGCCGAATTTACGTAAAGCCATAATTTTTAGGGTTCCGTACCTCAAGAGGATGAAACGGAACCCTAATAATCCTATAAACAACAAAGTGATTTCAATAACAAAGTAGTGGATCACTTTCTTGTCCGTCTGTCTGTCATGACCCTTTTTCACAGAAACGCTTGGAGATATCAAGCTGAAATTCATATTTAATACTCAAGTCTATTGTCCCTTGAAGCTGTGAAGATAAAAAACTTATAATGATTAACTGTAATAAGTTTACCTTTTCCTCGTGAACGGGTAGAGATTTCAAGTCATATAGATGAAATTTAATTTTTAATATGGTATTATTTATACCTTTTTCTGTATCTTGTATACCCACAGGTTTGCACGGAAACTTCGATGCGCAAGTCCGACTCTCACTTGACCCCTCTCAGTCATTTGACTCGGTAGACTCGGGTCTTTTCTTTAGGTGGCTAAATCGACAAATAGGAATATTACCACAAACATATCTAGCGGACAAAGATATTATGCATATTACCCAGTAATTTAATTGCCTCTCCCACCTTTTAAGCCGGAATTCAGCAATGAATCTATAAGTAACTATGTAGTAATCTTAATTCAGAGAAGTATTTGTAAGGAAATAAAATGGATGGACAAAAAATATTAAGGTACTTTTAGAGTGTAATACGGATAGACGAAAATAGAATTACGAAATTAATTAGGCGTAAGTTAATGGAGCGAGTGACTGAGGTACGCCACTTACTAAATTGAAGAAATTCTTAGAATACGTTTGATCGATACTCTTTCCAAGATAGATTTATATGGAGGAGGCAAGTAAAATATATAAAGATCGTTTCAAGTTATTATTATTATTTGTCATCGTAACAGCCGCAAAAAGTCCACTGCTGGACATAGGCCTCTAAAGGGGGAGTTAAACCCATAATTGTCGTACTAGGTACGTAGTAATTATGATAATATAATCGCAGTGCTAAGGTTTAGAATAGAAAGCTGCCCATCCAAGCCCTGCTGCATTTAAGCTACGTTTTCTTCGAGAGGACATACTGCCATTGTACCATGGTGAGGTACCGACGAAGTAGAATAGTACCTCTCTCTGTACCAGGTGTCGTAAGAGGCGACTAAGGTACTAAAACTGACAGAGAGCAAAATATCCATCCGCAATAGTTTAGCTCAAATGCACAGGGCAAGGGTAGGCAGCAACATTCCCGTCGCGAAAGCTGCGCTCTGCGTTTGCCACCACGCTTGCCCAGCGCGGCAATTATAGCCAAAATTCCCCCTTTCTTGGGGAGGCCTAAGCCCAGTAGTGGACTTCCAATGGCTGATATGATGATATGATAGTACTGCTGTCGGTTTCGGTACTTCAGTATCAAGTACGCTTAATGCTGTACGCGTAAGATAACTTTTAAAAATGAGTTCTTTACTATATCGACATATTATGAACATTATAGACATTTCATGCTGAGTTTTATTTTTTAATATTTTTGTAATTAGTCACCATTTTGTTTATGTGAAATTTTTGGATCATAATTTAAGTGAAAAAGCACATCAAATTGATACACAGAAAACACATTTGACAGTATTTGGCTAACGATAACCAAACTATTGTATTATTTTAAGAACAGCTATGGATACTAAAAACACGACATAAAAACTGTTTGATGGTGGTAATCCGTTGTGATAATCGAGGTGCAGTCATCACTGTCAATATTATGGTCACAAGTCAGTGTTCAGTGAATTACTATTTTAATATACAACAACATAACTGTTATCTGCCATGTTATTGATATTATAATACTAATCGCGATATTAAAACGACAATCTAATCATCCCAAGATAAATATAGCTGGAGGCATTTAGTGTACATAAGAACATGTAGACTGTAAGTCGGTTTATACAATACACTATCTCTATGTATATATCTAACAAAATACGTAGCCAAAAATACTCTATTACAGCCTTCTTTTGGAAGGTTTATTCAAAGTTTATGTGAATAGTGTAAAAAGAATGTGAAAAAAGTCAGTTAAAACGAATATACAATGTAACTTTGCCGTGTTATAATTATGAGGCTTAACGTAGAAATAGGTGAATTAGTTTACATCTCCGTAAATGATACAGCATATTACAAAGCGTATACTTTGATCAGCAGCACTGTGGGATTAACCTTGTGTCTATTTTCGTTTGGACTCCTGATTTTCACAGCTGGACTATTCTCAGAATGGCGCAAGAACCACAAAAACCAGTTGCTTATACAATTCATGATGGCGAGGATCCTATATACGCTCACAAGATACATTTACGACGTCAAGAACATCTTCAAAGTGAACAACACGAAAACAATAATTTATCTCGACGCAATTGGGATTACGTACACTGAATGCGCTCTTGTCTGCTGGATGTTTGTCTTCAGTAAACACTTGAACGAGAGTTTGGTCAAAGTTTTCAATACTAGTCAGACGTCTATTTGGAAAATTTCGTTGTATACATGGGCAATACCGGCATTGATGACAGCATGCCTATGCACGTCTTTCAAGATACAAAACGATAAGGAGATCGTGTTTTTCTTTATATATTTATTCCTCGTGAAATGGCCGGTTCTATGCGCTAATGCAGTGTTACTCATAACTGCGCTTAAAGCTGTGTTGAAAAATAACAAAAGCAGGACGGAATACAATCGCCGTATAGTGGCTGTAATGATTATCCTTATTTTCGGATTTAGCTTCCAACAAATTCTTATTGACGCTTACAAAATCGTGCACCTATTATTACGGGACAAATATATGACGTACTTTTTAAATATTATCAGTATATTAACGATATATTATTGCGCATTCTCCATTATGTTTTGGCTGTTCGGGAACGAGCATACCAGAAAACTGTGGACATTCAAAGACACGAAAACGTCATTGCGAACTCAATCTAGTGTAAGTTCAATTGAAATAGGACAGATTGCAAATATATAAATGGTTTTGACATATTGTTCTTTTATTTTGTGTTCTATTTTTCTAACGAAAATAAATTACATACCGATATTTACATTTTTGTGATGATACAATTGCTAGTTCTTGTTTAACCAATTTTAACGAGGTCCTATAACTATCTTTGTTCCAACACTAAATTTATAAACACCACTTATACTTCAAACAAACCATCCCGAAGCTCCACTCAGTAATTTGCATCAACATTCGACACAAGTTCAACGTACCCTGTTAATTTCGACTAGGTTTATGTAAATAAAGGTACATAGGGCAGGTATTTTCGCATAGGTCGAGACGAGTGGGGGGAGCTCCTCAAAGTTTCCGAGCGAGCGGTCGGTTAGTGCACATCATTGATCAAAGAGCCCTCGTCTGAGACTGGGTTATGTTTATATACACGTGCCTTTTTGATTTTCACCTTCTCGATTCTGGATATTTTAAGGCTGCGACGATATAGACTAATTGCCTCTAGTGTTACAAAAATAAGTTAAATACTTTGATTAATAGATTAAATTATGTTTTGCTCATATTTACGCGTTAAAAATCCGGTGTTTTTTATAACTAAAGCTCCGGTTTTTTAGTTTGAGATTTAACTGCTTGCAACGCTGGGCAATCGTGTTGACAATCGAAGAGCGCAGCTCTCGTGACGGGGATGCTGTTGCACATCCCCACTTTGTGCATTTGAACTGCAATATTTTGGATCAATCAATATTGTGGTATCTTATTCACCTCTTAGGATACCTGGTACAGAGGAAGGTACTATTCTACTCTACCGGTTTTTCACGGCCTTCTGCCGGTATTTCACGGCCCTATGTTTTCGATTTTTGAAGCCTTTAATATTATTAATGTGATTTTGTTGTTTTGACCATTTACATAGCCAACAAATATGTTGTATCTGGTTTAAACCAAACAGAATATTTGATAAATGAAATAGAAGAATATTATTATTAGAAATAAAGTTATAAATAAACTTACAGCCATTTCTTTTCAGATCCCATCAAATCTGATTCACAAAATTATTGGCCTATGATTTTGGATGAACGCTTTTAAGATGTTTGAAGTAATGGCTATTATTATAGTTACGTTTATTTGTTAAACAAATCAAAGTATGCAACATAAATGTTAGTCCAAAATGTTTATTGCAGATCGACTGACCTTGCAATAAGATGTTGCTTTAATGCATGAATTCAGTCTTGAATAGGGAACTGTTACTACATTAAGATATATCTAATACATTAAGATAAATCATGTTTGGAGTGCAATAAAAGCATCAAAAGGTGATGAAATGATCATCGAGTAGATCATCTAATAATTAATTTCATCAAAGCAGTAATAGAAGCAATAATGGGAAAATAATTTAATGTCTGAAAAAAAGACTATATCATATTAGTTTCTAGCGGTGGCATTGTGCGAAATGTAGTGCGAAAATTAAACTGTAAAATAATATTTAAAAAATAGTATTTTTCATTGTTTTTTCTCAATTTTAATGCCAATCCGAAAACATATATTGTGAGAGATTGAGTGGCACATAGTTGGGAAGAGGAAATATAATTTTACTGATTTCTTAAAATACATACGCTCGTGTAAATCAGTAGGGAATCCACAAAAATCCCTTCAATTACTGTGTACTAGGTAATTGGAATAGATAAAAAAACTATTAAAAAAATAACATATAATCATTTTATATAATAAAGTTTTTTATAAAATAAATACTAACGATAAATACTCATTGTAAAATACATATAACACAATAAAGCACCACACGAAAAATATGGGGTTCAATCTGGTGGATTGATGAGGTTTATAGCTATTCTGTTGGACTTTCCTAATGAAACGACGAAGAAAGATTATGGCGACATAAAAATAATGATGGCCCATAAAATCTCAGGTCGATCGGGGCGTGAGTGTTTTTACTATCGGAAAATTATGTTACTTAAGTAAGAACAGATACCAGTGAAGGCCGCTTCTATGGTTTTTGTTAATTAATTCAGTTAGAATACGTGCCGTGTGTTACCGGCAATGTGGAATAGTACACTCCTGTACTAGAAGTTGTAAAAGGCGACTAAGGTAAAAGAACCGGCATATGGCGGTATATCCATCCGAAACAGTATAGCTTGAAAATACAGGACGGAGATGGGCATGCTGCTGCCCGTCGCAAAAGCTACGCTATGTGATTGCCAACACGCTGGCAATTATGGGCAAAGTTCCCCCTTTCTTTGGGAGGCTGGGAGGGGAGGGAGGGATGATGATGATAATTATATAGGTAAAGGCTTCGATACAAAGTAATCAAAAACGTAAGTAATACTTCCAGATGAACTTGATCCTGTTGTTTAGTCTATAAATCGATTATTAGTACATATTCTTGATATATCTATAATCTATAAATAGTATACTGTCTAGGCTTGTTAATTAAAGACTCGATGGCGCAGATGATAGGGTTCCTCTCTGTCCTACCAATAACAAACAAATGCAAATATTTTTATATGATCTGTGCCTGAGTATGTATTTATAAGTACATATTTAAGTATTATATTTGTAATTCCTCAGTTCTCTGATATCCGTAACACAAATGATTTAAGCTCAACGTATGAGACGTCGAATGTATTTCACATATATATTTTTATTATTATTATCAAACTCGACTACTTCGAAGTTCGAAATACTGCCTCCCCCTTCCATACCTTTTCCGCCCATCTGTAATCCATCTACATAATAAAATTGTGCTCGTTCACCCTATTTCCGTTTTATTTCAATCACATTTTAAGATATCTTACATCCAAAGTATAATATATATACAATTTGCCAACTTCATTGATCATGTACAAATCTAGTCCTGACAATAGCAAAATCAATAAAAAATAATCATTAATTTATGTACAGTTATTCTAGACTATTTGCAGTAGCCTAAATAATTTTGTCGTAATAATAGACGAATTTCAGATACAATCCGATGACTATCTAACCTCATGTTCTAGTAGAACCGATTAACGGCGTCTATCGACCTGACCGGTGACAGCTGTTCTCAACGTAAGGACGTCAACCCAAATGGACGCCTGCCACTTACAAGCAGACATGTTTGTTAATTGCATATACCAACATAAATAGAATATAGACAGGCATCAATATTGGGATTAGAGCTGGTTATTTCCAAATGATTATAGATAGTTATATTCGTCAGTACAGACTTTAGTTTGTGAAGTATTCTGTGAGTTTTAAAAGTAGGTCTTCCGTAGTTCATTCAAATCGGTTTACTGGGTAAGAGGTGAAATCCTTATAAAAAAAGCCTTATATCACTTTCACCTATTTCTAACGACTAATACCAGTGTTCTCTTCCGGTTCGAAAAATAAGAGAGGTAGTGAAATTACTGGGTCAAGTGACATTATCTTCGTCACAAGGTTGGCAACGCGCTAGTGATATCCTTTTGATATCACGAGTATCTTTAAGCGATTTTAACGTTTTCTATCAAGCGGAAATTTTGTTTATCGATACCGGACTAATAAAAAAACATTATCATATTTTTCAAATTTCAATTCTGAATTAAACAACCTTTTTTATCGTTTTAACGCTTTAGAGGGGTGGATACAGCCGAAATAGCTATAGTATTAGAGAGCACATCTTCACGCTGCGGCAAGTTATTAAGAAGATAGCAGAGTTTAGCAGGCTGTTGCTTGGCGTTCAAACAGAACAGTACAGGATTGATGTATAACTGTCTAACACCCCTTTTTTGGAAAGATACTTTAATATACTAGAATGGTCAGAATTTGGCTACAATATTAATGGCAAATACATTATATACCTTTTATTTATCGACAATATTGTATTGATTGCTAAATAGATAAAAGATCTCAAAAATATAGTCGAAGCGCTCAATCGAGTTTCAAAAATTCTTGCGTATCAGAATGGATGAATAAAATATAAATAATGTGAATTTCCATGTTATACCTAGGTATCAGTTGAGAACACACTTCTTGAAGTTGTTAACTTCTATTGCTCTAACGGTCAAAAACTAAACATTTTCTCATGCTTCAGAGTCATAAGTGGAAAGTCTTTGACCAATATGTCTTAACAGCGATGACTTATGCCTCTGAAACCTGGTCCCTCACTATGGGCTTTAGTATCCAACTCAAATCGGTACTACAAGATCCGTAAACGAACCCAAAAAACTGATTTAGGCCTGCAGATTAGCAAATTAAAATGACTATGAGCAGAGCTAAATGGCACAGCTGGTTGAAGCCCCAATGTTTTGGAATTGAGACCATGCGAAATCACAATTATTAACTAAATGTTCCTTAGAAAATTTTCCATATGTCTAGTAGTGGAAGTTCTGACGATGAGAAAACGAAAACGTTCTGACAAAGATACTATGATGATAATGAGATGTTTGACATAAATTGTTTTATACCTGACGCTCACCTAATTCTACCGTCAAGCAACAATATTCGCTTTACTGCGTTCGAGTTGCTAGTGCAGTGAAAACTACTAGACATTGTGACATTATATCTGCAAGTCTCTATTGGCTACAGAAACAAAGACCGTATACCTACTTAGTAAATATAAATAAATAACTAAGCTGTGGAAAACTCTTAACATATTATGCTATACTGCTTAAATAGCCGGAAGCGTCCTTTGGATATAAACGTATATTAAATCTAAATTTGATAATGAAACATCAATACTGGTTTAATTCAAATTTAATTACAGCACTCAGCCCTCCATGATTAATGTAAAGCTGCTCTTAAGCCTACGCGAACATGGAGATGCTTTGATAGGAAAATATAATAGCTTTGCATAACTAACACGGCTAGACCGGACCAGACTTAATATGATCGTAATATAAGCGGCCTGATTTATGAAGGTTATTGTTTGACCCCGTTAGCTCTGGCTATGGTTTTTTTAATCCAAAGTATTTAACACACATCTTCTGTATCTTTATATGCTATAGGATATATAAAACTGGTTGCCAGTAACAAATAATCCTTCTTGATATAATATAATAATAGTTCAGAACAGAAGACCGCGGAGTAACTCCTTACGCACTAGATTGCGTGAATGAGGTACCTACCAGAACCGACAGATGGCGGTATATCCATCCGAAATAGCGAAGGTCAAATTTAACAAGACAATATTGAGCAAACAGGACCCGGTTACAAAGCCCAATGCTCATCGGGGCAATTATACAATTGTCTCCAATCTTGGGGAGGCCTTCATCCAGCAATACACTTTTTTTATTTAATTATAATTTAATCCTATTTTGAAGGCATAAAAATAAAATTCGTAAATGTCACGTTTTTATAGACGCAGAATTTGCAGGAGGAATATAATATGTATGTGCAATTTTTATAAAAAATTACTCATACAACCTTTTGTAAAGTATTTCAGTGCATGCAATTTAAAATGTTACCAACTGTATAGCATTTATCGATACGTAAACGTGTGGTCGGCAATCAAGAGTCGACATTACACTTGACTGTTAATTGGATCTGTCCTCGTGATATTCACCAAGCCTTAATCAAATTTCAGACCTAAAGGCAAGGCAACAGAAGACCTTTTTCTACATCATTGTCTAAATATCCCTACTAAAATTTTAATTACAAATATGGTTCGCAAAATATAAGCTTTCACTCAAATAAAATCTTAAAACATCTGTTCATAGGTAAGATCGTCTACTGATTTTCCTATACAATGAAATCAATTGAGGAACTAGGCTAGGATATGACCATCAGTCCAGAGTAACGCAAAATAGGCGTACAAAGGTGTTTTGATTGCCCAACTGAAAAAGGTCGGTTCGATTGCCGGAAATCCCCCAGAGTTACATCTAATTTAATAAAAACAATTTAACCACCTTTATCAAAACGTTTTATTCGTGACACGTCATGTCATTAGTCCTCTAAAATAATCCACATTACCAGTTTAAAAGATTATGCAGGAGGTTTTAAAAGAACTTACACCAAAATAATTTTTCAGCAAAGGAGTTATATAAGTTATATCTTACTAGTAAACCGAGTGTCGCAATTCCGAGTGTTGATAATCCTCAAGTGTATGTTGAGATACACTTACATCCAGAAAACTGACTGTTTGAAAAGCACACCATGCTTTATGGGCTGATGGAATAATTGGTCTGTAGTTCTTTAAAAACGAAGCTGGTAAGACTGTTACTGTCAATGGTGACCGCTGAAGGGTGATAATTACTGGCTTTTTCGTTCATCTATTAAATAACCATGATTTGCAGAAGTTGTGGTTTCAACAAAAGGCCTAACTTGTCACACAAATCGCGCCAAAATTTATTTATTGAAGAAAACGTTTGGTAACCGCATATTTTCATGTTTCGGAATTGGTCTCCAAGATTATGAGATTTAACGCTGCTTGACTATTTTTTGTGGCGATATGTGAACTTGCTAGTCTACGCTGATAAGTCCGTCATGATTTACCACAGTGGGAAAATAACATCCA
>JACJUM010002819.1:6000939-6011567 GCA_020976665.1 Heortia vitessoides | reverse complement strand
GTGCCGTAAGGCATGCATTTCATAAATATCCCGCTACCCGAATGCGTGCCGTAAGGCATGCGTTTCAGAAATATTCGGCTACCCGAATGCGTGCCGTAAGGAATGCGTTTCAGAAATACCCCCTATCCGAATGCGTGCCGTCAGGCATGCTTTTAAGAAATATCCCGCTACCCGAATGCGTGCCATCAAGCATGCGTTTCAGAACTATCCCGCCACCCGAATGCGTGCCGTCAAGCATACGTTTTAGAAATATCCCGCTACTAGAATACGACCAAACAAAATGAGCCATAAAGGCTAGAGCGTGATCGAAAAATCATCTCTACAAACACGCACAATACTACCGCTTTTAGTATGGACATAAACATTAACCGCACCTGACACCGAGCACACACCACACGACGAGGTCCAATTACAAACGTTTTCGCAAATGTCGGGCACAGAAAATCTAATTCCCACACAGATTAGCGAATGCACGCTTGTTCTATACCAGTGGATGGTTTTATAGATAGACAGTTTTACCCATTAATGCATGTGAATTGTTTTGGACAGAATTTAGAACATCCGATAAAAATTACAATGGAAAATTGAGGAAATGTTAGTTTTTAGTACAAATACTAAAATAATTTTTCGTTCGAATAATATCCGAAAGACTACAATGCTTAGTACAGTATACATTTAGAGTAACAAAAAATATATATAATTTTCTTTTTCTGCACTGATCATATTTGTAACTGTATGTTAGCATGACCAATATATACATAATGGTGTTAAATTTTCTTAGTTCCGAATTTTGTGTGGAGAATATTTTTATGTAATTTCCTTGTTGACGATAAACAAATGTTGTTATTTAATCAATATGTCTTTCTAGGTAGGGGAAGAATTATTATACTGTTGCTATAGAAATATAACTCAAATACGGTTTATAAATAACTAGCGACTCGCCCAATCTTTGCACGAGTGTAATGAGAACAAAAATTGGTTATTGTGAATTATCCCTAAGAGATGGATGAAACATACCAGCATGGATTTTTCTGTAGATTGTACTTCTGTGTACTGTACTTTATTATTTGAATCTATCTTGTTAGGTCCAGCCAGGATTGCATTGTTATCGTAACAAATATGTACGACATCACATTATAAACTTCTGAAATTAAATATTTCTTTACTATATTATGCATGTATTATACATATGAATTTTGTTGTTCAATTATTTTATCTATTAATTAAAACCGCATTGAAATCCGTTACGTATTTTTTAAGATGTAAGCATATATAGGGAAACCGGCGAAAAGCGAAGTCGCTTAAACGAGGTTGTTTCATATTATGTAGTGATATTAATAAATATAAATCATACACATTTTGTTGTTACCCTCTATGGAAGCAAATGTAAAGAAATGTTCACAGGTTTAGATATATATCCATGAACAGATGTAAAAGCGTATTACACAGCTAAGTACTAAAAACCACTAACAACAACTATCATTATTTTAATGCACAGCTTTGCCATCTACGCGAAGTCAAGATGGCCGCTTAAACTTCTTAATGGGTTTCGTATAAGCACTGAAACGACTAACTCGTGTAAGTTGGTTTTACTTAAACTCCCTTAATGCATATACCGCTTGAAAACTCCGAGAACACATTAACTTGTAGAAATATGTTCCTTTTGTACGTACTAATGCATTTATAATACAAAATTACAACCACCGGGTTATAATAGAGTATTCTGCATATTTTAAGGGGAAGACCGACAGTGCTTCTTTGGGAGTTGAAAGTAAAAATTCTTCTGTTCATTATTAATGTTCGTGATATCTCAAAGACCGTTATGTAGATATTCTTGTTCACGTTTGTTACGCGGTTCTTTGGTATAACATAGAAAGGTTTGGTATAAAAAATCGTGCTTTCTAAGGTCTTGGCAGTACAATGGTAGTACAGTTACTCGGCAGAGCAGAAGCAGGTTCAAGTCAAGTCCGCAAGTCCTAAAGCTTAAGCCAAGTGAAATAGAAACTAAACTAAACAGGCTACTTTTAACTTAAAAGTTAGAATTAGCCTGTTATTTCAATTAATTAAAACAATTGATTCATTACCGAACCCGGCTATACTAACTATAAAGAAAACTCTCCCGGGCGCCGCGAACTATCCTCCAGAGATGCATGTAATGTAGCTGCAATTTATAGCTGTTCAAGGGTAGCATCGGTATTGGGAAGCAAGTCAATACACGGGAATAGATCTGCAGAAATAAAATATTAATGAATTGTCTAATGGATATTAATGAGCCTGGGATGAGATACATATACATACCTATAATAGATGGCCAAGCCGTGAGGTACCGGCAGAGTAGAATAGTACCTTCCACTGCACCAGGTGTCGAGGCGAATAAGGTGCCAAAACCAACAATGGTGGCATGTCTATCCGAATCAGTATAGCTCAAATGCACAGGGCGGGGATAGGCAGCAGCATCCTCATCGCGGAAGCTAGCTATAATTGCAATCACGCATGCCCAGCACGATAATTATGGGAAAATTCGGCCCATCTTGTGGAAGCCTATATACAGCAGGGAACTTCCAAATGGCTACTTACTTACTTACTCACTCTGACCTTAATAAAAACCTAATCGTGTCTAAAGATTAGCTATTTGTAGACTGACTCAAATGACAAAAATGCTATATATAATAATAATATGGCCGTGTGATACTGGCAGAGTAAAAAAGTACCTCCCCTCATACCAAGTGTTGTTAGAGGCGACTAATTCACCAAAACCAACAGATGGCAGTGTATCACCAGAAATAGTGTAGATAAAATGCAACAATGCGGGTATGGGCAGTAGCCGCAAAACGTTCACAGCTCGACATAAACCTCCCCAAGAAAGGGGAATTTGCCCATAATCGCCGCGATAGACAAGCGTAGGAGTAAACATATAGCGTAGCTTGGCGACGGAGCGGCTACTGCTTATCCCCGCCCTATGTATATAAGCTACACTGTTTACAAATATGACTCCGGCACGTACCTGCCTAATTAAATTGCGTGAGTAATTACTGCAAAACATCCAACTAGAGAATAATATAAACTCTAAAGGCTTTTAAAAGCGTTTTCGAAAACAGCCAAATATACTAGTATGTAACAAGATCCTTAATATAGCATTATCATCATAACCATTAGACAACCATTGCTCGACATAAGTTTATCCAAAAGTATAATATAATTAATGCTTAGTTTCTCCGTATATCTCAAAACTAATTATATTTTTATTAAGAAAAAGTACCGCAGATCCCATTTAATGCCACAGATATTTTCTTATATAATACTTGAATCTGGGATTACACGCTGCATGTACATAAAGGTTCCAACTACTATACAAGCAAGATATCGCAATTTTTTTTTAAATATATTACAAGTATGAACTCGGCCCTAAATAGATATAAATATTCGCGTAGCTTTTCAAACTGTCCTATAAATAGAAATAAAATTAGAGCCTTTAAATTTGTAGGACTTCAAAAACTTATCCAATAACTCAGCAGTTTAGTTTGCATGAAAGACTGGACTTTGAATATTAATGAATGGACTTTGGTTCACAGTTTTTTAAAGAGGGTTTAACTTTGCTAATTACTCGTTTAAATGCCCGCTTAGCAGAGCACGAAACTGTTTAAAAGTACGCTTTGTTATTTGAAACAAAATTTTCCTTATGACCCCAACTTCTAAAATCCTTTTTGCACTATTTCATAACAATAAAATACATGCCCATAAAGGTTTTCTTTAAAAAGTTGCACAACCTTGTTTTTTTTATAAATAGAACAATAGCCAGTTATTGAGATAACAAGATTAATATTTGAAATGAAAAAAAACGTCTGATAATTTTTTTTTATCCATAATTTTTACAACTTCGCGTCTTAAATAACTTTTATGGAGTTCCCAGCGCCAAGGATGACAAGTTTACGAGAAATTAACCAAAACTTTCGCGTACCTCCTTCTATACAAGGTGTCGTAAGTGGCGGCTGAGGTACCGGAACTAACATATGGCGGTATTTGCATCCTTACTGGGGTAATTGAAGTATAATTCACGTCGCAAAGCTACGCTCTGCGAATGTCACCACGATTACGCCTTTACATATGTATATATAACTTGAACGACTAATGTTTAAGAGATGAATAAAGAAATGTCAGTTAGACTATTTTAACAGAAGGTGTGTTCAGGAAAGTCTGTCAAAAATTTAATTATTCGACATAACAAGCGCGAGTATATTAAATCTGTCAATTTGTGATAATCTACAAAACTACTTCGAAATTAAAAGTTTAGTTTCGCGCACTACTCGATGTCTCCGATAACCAAAAGCGGCACGTGAAAAGGTGTCACGCGATTCGATAAATATTCTTACCCTCGTATTCACGGTATACGATTATTCAAACTCATTTAGATGAACTAACAATTTTTAGAATTTATAGTATAATCAAGAATCAATTTCTAAACACCATGGTTGTTATAATACAAAACCATGCGAGACTTCGTGAAAGTGAGGTCAAATCATGTTAAAATAATTGTAAATATACTGTTTTTCTATAACAACCAAATATGTGTCTATTATTTTACGAGATGAAAACGTCGTATATTCGCACGTACTTATTTTTTATTATTAAAAGTTTCCACGAACAACAATAATTGCAGTTCCTATATTATCGTACATAACATGTATACTCAACATTTATACTATATCAACTTAATTTCCGATGTGACATGGAAGATGTCGATGATTTGGGGTCGAAGGAAATCGAGGAAATGTCCCGTAGACGCTTGCGGGTACGTACGGTTCCAGTGACTTGACGTAAGCGTGAAATGTTTATTTTATATATACGGACGCCAACTTATCATACATATTACTCTCCCTTAATTATATTAGTATTATCCAGTTTAAAAGGTAAGAGATAATATGCTCAGTAATATTTTCTAACTCTTACGCCTCCGTTCCTAATGAAAATCACCTCATGGGGAGGGAAAATCCTTTGACTTTTTACAGAAGAAAACCTTTTTGTACACACCCTAAATTATAACTAAACTATCTTGAACTACTAATACTAATCTTGTATTTAAAAAACAAGTTCCGTAAGGTAACCGAAACGCCTAAACCGAGAGATGTAGCTTAGACTGGTTTCAACAACTTAGCACAGTTTTTGCGTTCTTTCCCCGAAGATCTAGTGTAGGTATCAACAACATATGATGCTGTTTCTGTAAAATATATGTACGAGCTGGTTTCCTGGTTTGCGAAGGTTAGTCCGACATGTTGACAAAAACAATATATGTATATGTATTAGTACACGGACAAGCTAGAATAGATTGATAATAAATAATAAATGAATAGCCCTAAATCGGTGTTCAGTCTTGAAAATAGTTGTTACAAAAGAGTTTATATTTAAATGAATGACAAATTTTAGACTGGTCGTATTGCACTCACCGAAAAGCAAATCAATTTTATTTCACACGAGGCTCAAAATATTTAGGGACTTTTCATACCCATTTTGCCTGCTCAACTGACTCTGCCGATATTCTGGGCGTCAATTAAGGGCATTCATGAATTTAGATTATATGTTGTGTAAAGTACCAAAATCTCTTTCACATTGATCCGACTCCAAGCTAAGTCGCTTAAAACACTTGTGTTACGGACGTCAGAAGACTTACAAATATAATACTTAAATAGATATATTTAACACCTAAAAACAGAACAAACATAAATATCAAGATATAAATATTTGTCCTAGATGGGGATCGAACCGACTACATTTGGCGCACAAGACTACTCTCACTACCATCAGCGCCATCGGGCCTGTCGATTATGTATTTACTTTGTCAGAGCTTCTTTTAAGCTAAGTGTCTGGAAAGAAGGAAATTGCTAAGCAGGAATCAATCACACCAGATAACACAAAAACTATATCACTAAAACAAAAGAGGTTGAATATTTATACAGAAAAGAGGCAAGGGATTCGCTAGTAATTCCCGATGCTGACCGTTCTTAATACAATGAGTTATTCTGATCAAACTTTTAATAGATTAATCCGCCATCAAGCTGATGAGAGAAGCTCCCCAGGGATAGCTGATCTACCTGAGTTTGATTAACGTGATTACCCTGTTTACCCACCAGGCCGAAAGTAATTAGGTCAAGCCTATAAAACACCAGTAAATTGCAGAACACTTCCGAACTACATCTTTGTGGGCACCTTCACTGGCATTTGAGTTGGTAATAACGTTTTAGCGTAAGGTAATTTTTTTTATAGAGTACAGACTGTGCTATTTAAATCGACCTTTAAGGTGTTCACACTTTCAATGGTACCCAAGAAAACTATTCCACGCGAAGGAAGTCGCGGGTACAGCTAGTAAATATATAAATGTAATTAAATGACATTTAATTATTTTAAATTTAAAAGTCTTTAAATGGGAGTCGATAGAGGGTGCATCGAAGAGCATCACGTGGTTTAATTCTGGATTGACGTTTAGAATGATTTCTGCATTTGAATACTATAAAAAATATAATAAAGAATAGATTTGAGGAGGCGATATAAGTGAACTGTGATAAGAGAAACAATTTGAGAGCTATTTTGAATATCCAAGATAAAATTCCTTATGTGTAAACTTCTAAAATTATATGTCTGAGTTTAGAAAAATAGAGAGAAACTAAATGTCCCGAATTAAAATTCACAAATCCAAAAATGTCGTTTGTTCACACTTTCATCCCTGAACAAGAACTTTTTCCAAGGAAAATTCACGCATGCCAATACCAAGAAAGGTATGAAGTCTTATAATTGATGATTCCTTGGAACTTCTGAATCTTATAGGAGTATACAGCATTTTAAACCATTGACTAACTTCCAAAGTGTGGTTTCAACTTACAGTGCTGAAGGCGTGCCTCGTAGGTCGTCGTGTGCCTTGTTCCTTTTTGTAACCTTGGCCACATTTTGATTCATCTGTAAACTGTTTGGGAATATATCTGTAAACTGTTTGGAAATACCCACAACCCGAGTACGCCTCCATTGTATGGTAATTTTTTTTATTTTTTTCAGACCAGGTCGATAAACAAGCATACCGCTTGATAAAATAAGTGATAGATGCTCATAATATCACAAGGACTAGCGTATTTTTACATTACCTATTAATTTCACTGCCTCTTTCACCTTTCAAACTAGAACACAGCAATGCGAATGCTACAATTTAGAGGTAGAAATAGGTGAGAGCGAGGTACCAATGCAGACAACCTGATTAGATCTACCTCATGAGATTCCAACTTGACAATGGCAGAGCCAAGCTCGAAATAAGTGCATCTAGGTCGATTGAATCAATACAATATACTTAGTACTATTAGGACCAAACCAGGAAGGCGTAATCGAGATGTGGATATTCCCGAACAGCTCAATTGCGTAGTGGAAGTGAGTGTGTGACGTCGAAAGTTTGGATTCAATTACTATTCAAAGCAAGTTACTAAGAAAATATCCCAACAATTTTATCGTTTAACATTCATTTGGTAAAGTGAGCCACATTAACATCAACACAAGTCAACATGATTTTTGAGTCTGAGTTCTGTAGTACTGATCTGGATTAATTATGTCTAACTAAACAAGGAAAAAATAATTTTATCAAATAAAGTTTGTTTTTGTAATAACCAGATCGAAAGATGAAATTTTAAGAAAACCTTTAATTTACCTTTCAGCAGAATACAATACCTTGAAAAACAAATTTAATTTATATGTTAATCACTTTTATTTACAAATAAGAATAAAGATACATCTTTAAATATATAAATAAGGAATGTGAAAAAGTGAAAAATGCATACTTTTTATTTTTCTTTTGTATGGGTACGCACTTTCTCTTATTAGACTCCAAATGTAGTCACCCATCATGTTTTCATTATACTGTCCTTGATAACGCTGTTCAAAGTTCATCATATCTTGATGAAAGCGTTCTTCTTGCTCTTCTGAGTATGCACACCCAAGTTATCTTTAAATGGTCTAAGTGAGCATCTAGCATATGTAAAAATGTCCCTTAAAGATATTCTGTAACCCATAAGTTTGAAGCTATCAAGCAAATTAAAACTGAGATCTTCATTTTTTCCAGTTATATTATTCCCAAGAAAGCCAATAATCTCTGCTTTAAGACTGACCCACGCTTGTTTCTCGTGGCCATACAGCAACATGGGAAGTTCTTCGCTGCTCATTATTTTCTTAATTTGTGGACAGACAAAAATACCAGCTTTAACTTTAGCCTCTGACAATTTAGGGAAAAAACTTTTTAAGTAAGTATTCAAAAGCTGGCGAGTCTTGACCAAGAGCCTGCACAAATTACTTCGTTAGGCCCAATTTTATATGCAACGGAGGCATCAAAATATGTTCGGCCTTCACAATCGGTTCATTCTTAACATTGTTTTTCTATCTGAAATTTGACCCGTTTAGGCCATGACTACTGGTTGTGATCAGCTCTACTATCCCATAAGTAAAGATAGCATGGATATTTATATCCATATATCTCACAAAGCTTTATATTTGACAACAAACTGAACTTTTTAGCTTTTACATTGACAAATTCGCCACAAATATAGGAAAAGGAATTAACATCATTTTTAGACTTTTTGGAAGACATTTTGGACTTCGCGCAACAAAAATGTCGTGTTTTAGCGATTTGCGCGCAAATACTACTGAGACTAGTGGCCGCTTACCGCTAAACACCCGTAACCCCCTCCACCCCCTCAATCCCGTGTCTTGTGTCATAAACCCTTCGCTCTTCCAAACTATATGTCAAAATCGTAAATTCATTGTAATATGTACAGAAGCAAACTTTATTTACAATAAATGGAGCCTCTGGGTAATTTTAGATGTAAACAATCATAAAATATTAATTAAACAACATCTCTATTATTTTTTTTATTGACTTATGTAATGAATGAGCCAAGTGATCGTTAGCGATCGAGCCAAGCGATTGATCCGAGCGTGGCGCGTCTTTTTATTCGTGGACTTCTTTCTATCCTGCGGGAACTTGATTAGTAGTATATGGTAACCCAGATTTTCCCTTTAAGTTATTCATATTAACTATAAACTAGATGTACCTGTCTCATTTTACAAGTGGAACTCCAACCTGTATCTAAATCTTTCCGGAGAATTGCACTACTGTTGTTCCACCGAGACCTTAGTAACTACATCGAATTTTTGCTAGTCTACTTTTAGTTCATAGAATTCAGCGCCATCTCTTGAACGTTAACATTATCATTATATGAATCATGCTTTACCACTAATAATTGAAGTCCCCAAATATTTAGTGTATAAGGAGGCTTTAACTATAAGAAAGACGTCAGTCGCGACACGTACTCGACGATCCACTCAATAGCATAATCAGAATAAGCGCCTCCCTCAGTCGTCCTCTCACAGGCACTCCACAATCACAAATACTTCACATGAATTTTACTCATGCACCAGTACACCACGTTCGAACGCGAAGACTTGCAGTCCCGTCCCCAAGTAATAAACAACCACACTAGTGTAGCTGGGCCAAGACTTAGTCCTCCTCTCTTGCAAACAACCAAGTCCCACGACGTTTCCCCAAGCCACCCGAGTTGCTCACTCAAGCTTAAATCAGATCCCACTAACTCTGCTAGAAGGGACCGCGTTCGTAAGCCATCCTAACGACAAATCCTAAAGAACAAAGTACTACTAATTAATCAAGCACAATACAATCATTTGGGATCGACAATAAATCCTGTAGAAATAAGCCTTCGAATTAATTTAAAAAACATGAAAACAGTTTATTGCTTCTCTTGAGTCCCCAAATCTATACATATAGATAATTAAAGAAGCTAACTGACTGGCTGACTGACTGAGTTAGCTGACTGGATATCAAAGCAAGGCCTAAACTATAAGTTTAAGAAACTTAACATTTACCGCAGGGGTTCCTTTTATAAAACAGAGGATTACTAAGAAAACGGGAGAATAAAGTTAGTGTAAAACTTTACTATATTTGAATTTATTCTAATGAAAAAGAAAAAAGAAAAACCTTTTAACTGTATAGTTTAAAGGTTTTTCTTTGAAAGTTATGAAACCCAAGTAAACTTTTTTTTGAAAATCATGCCTTTACAAGATGGGTCCAAAGTTTGTTTGTACAATTTAATGCGGGCAAAACCGTGGGGCACCGCCAGTCTTCAAGATAAAATGCTTTCAGCGCTAGTTTTACAATAATGACCTTATAGCGCCAAAACCGATTAGAGAGTAATTGACGCCAATTTCTACATATATGATAATTAAACTTTTATCAGCAGCCGATTCTCTACCTTTTTTCTCCTTTCAGGTGGCTCGCTGCATTAAACTTAATTTTAAGACTAATTTTGAGTAAATGACTTATATGTTAGTAGACTCTTATAATCCTTTGGGTTATCGTGGTCGACTGTATATAAAATATGGCCTTGATTTATTCCATTTTGAAAATTATATAATTTTATTTTTATATTAATGCTCTTGATTGAAAAATGCTTATAACGGTCGTCCTTGAATAATTTATATAATATTTGTGTTTAATTGTACCCATTTTAAATACACAAATCATCTCTACAATAGTATAGTTTCTTATAATATATATATATATATATATATATATATATATATATATATAT
>JACJUM010002819.1:5822535-6000839 GCA_020976665.1 Heortia vitessoides | reverse complement strand
ATTTTACCCATTTTAAATACACGAATCATCACTGCAATAGTATAGTTTATTATATATATATATATATATATATATATATATATATATATATATATTTAGTTACAGATAGGTAATAAATGTATATATTGTTGAATATTAGGATTCCCAATGCCCCTATACCTAAACGTAACTTACTTCTCATCAATAGATAAGCGTGGTAAATCAATGAATGTTCGTGAAGTTTCCCCCGGTTCTAGCGCCATTCAATTGATCCCCTCCACCACGGATAGAATTTAATCTTTACCCTAGATCTTTACAGAGAAACTTTGTCTGGAATATAGATACACCTACACAGTAATTTTGGTCAACATTTGGAATTTAGTTAAAAACATTTTCTTATTTGTGACAGATGTAATTGCAGAAGCCTCATACGTAAGGTACGAGTATTATAAGAAAATATTTAATTTTGTGAGAGAAATTTACTCTCCTGAGAAAAAATATATATACATTTTTAAGATTACCGTCATTTTCTTCATAACTAACAATTAAAAAAAAACTTCTTATATTTGTAGTGTTGTGTAGAGAGTAGAAGACATTTATATTTTTCCTATATAGGATTCTTAAGTGTTAAGTACACGTGCAGCAACTGGTACTTCCTACGCAAAATAATTAATTTTATATTTTAACATAGATAGCTTATAATATATAATAGATAGAACATATAAGTTGGAATAACTTACACAAAATAACTTGCACTTGATACAAAAAGTAAAAAGCAAATATTGCTCGTTCGACAAATAAAATAACGCAATGATAAACTAACGAAATAATTCGCATTGAAATTAATAAATTCAGAATTAAAATAGGTATAAAAATAACAAAAATAACTAAACAATTGAATAAACAGCACATGATAGCTGAATTTTTTACTTACTACGTATTTTATCACGGACAGTAAGCAAAGCAAAGAACACGCCATAGCCTTGGACACACAAATACCAGCTGTCACATGCAATTAAACGGAAAGACGTTAATTAACCGTAATTCGTGGTTACAATAGAATAGCTGCTAAGCTTAGTATCGTAAAGTCATTAGTGGGATACAGTTACAGCGACCGTATATATCGGTTAGATCAGTGGCCATATTAACGAGCTGAGCTTCTTAATTTAGAGGCATAATAGCCGTAGAGCGGATCCAACCGTAAATTTCCAGGAAATAAGCGCTGGATTGTAATTGTATTTGAATACATAGTTCTAAATCATGATCTGAGTCGGTTATATTCTACTAATTCTTAATGCTTTTTTTAAATGACGTCTGGATAAAATGTAGTACACATTAGATATTAATTAAGTAAGTAAGCCTCTCGGCTAAGTAAAATAGTACCTGTACCAGGTGTTTAAAGAGACGACTAAGATACCAGAACCGATAGATGGCGGTATATCTATCCGGCGGTAATCCACTTTTGGATTCAAGAATCCCGGCGCATCGAATTTGCAATGGCTTAGAGTATTTTAACCATGCTATGGCAAACAAGGGACTTTGGCTCCGTATGCGATCCAAATATGAATTAAGCGTTCCAAAAATCCAAATTACCGATATCGATATAGTCCAGTTTTGTTTTAATCTAGTTTATATCTTCATCACCACAGCTCTTGAAAGTTCAATCAACCTATGCCTCTCTATGAAAGGAAGAATTTTGCCTAAAATTGCCACGCTGGGCCGGCGTAGCGGATGCAACGTACGACAAGAATGCTTGCCCATCCCTTTGCTTTTGAGCTACACAGTTTCAAATTGATATACCGCCATCAGTCGGTGAACCTCTATCATCTCTTATGATACCTGTAATAAAGGAGGTGCTCTATGCTAATTTTCTATTTCTGGGTTATTCTAATCCGATGGTACCCCTCGGATTGACATCTAATTATGCTCACGAACTAGATACTCAGAGAAAAAATGATACAATATATTTTTAATTTCTTGGTTGATCATCTACATATGTGCTAGTTATGCTGGCCAGTATTTTTACTATTGTTATATTTAAATTACGAGAAACTTTTTTCATCGCTTTCACTGAAAAAGAAAAATTAATTAATCTCGATTTCGTTCGGGATTCGTGTCTAAATAGTACTACAGTTAATTTAAAAAAAGAAAGTACCAAATTCTAGTTCGTTAAAATCCAATGAATTCCACGCTTCATATAATCCAGCAACGATCGCAGTTTATTTCAGAGCTAATTCATTCTAAATGCCCAGTAGTATAGTATTAAATTAGTATTTTATATTCGTCACGCCTCATGAATAATTGATACAAAAAAGCTGTTCAGAATTAAAAATTTAATCCGGCCGACCCTGTAATTCCTAAATTCGTTTAGCCTTACAAGGTTAGAGGCGTGGAACGCTGTAATTTGACTAAATTACGTCCACTGTCACTTGAAAATCTGAAATAAACACCTTGCCGTGTCTACTGAGTTTGGTAATAATATTTGATAAAATAGGGTTAGAACGCTTGAAAATAAGGTAATTTGATGTGAAAAATGATGTCGCCATAATATCTCACATAATTCAGGAGTCAGGTCAATGTAGGAGATCTTGGGTCTTTAGTTACAGAGCAAGCTGAAAATATTTGACAAAAAATATAAAAGTATTCTAAGGTAAATATACAAATTGTGAAGCTCATTGTTCATTAAAAGATTTTGTGAAGTCACACGACCTTGTATACATTTACCTAACTCCGAGATAAAGCACTTGTGTAACAGATATCAGACAACAGAGGAATTACAAACAGTACCGTTACAGACAGTACAGTTAAATTGTAGGAAAGGGTGTGAATTAAGAACAGTATTCCCTTGCCAAAGTTACACTCTGCCCACTGCCTGCAAATATCTCCCTCTTCTTAGAAAGGCTATTTCGAATTATATACTACAACTAAATTATATACTGCACAAATATATATAGCGAAAATAAATGAAAGAATCAATGAAAATACCTTTACCAGGTAAAAGAAGTGGAGAGAGGAGTAGAAGAGCTAGCTCTTCTCTAATACCTCTGACGAAGTGGTTTATAAAAGGACTAAAAATTGCAAAGGAAGTAAGAGAGGTATGCCAAGATCGTAGCTAGTGGAGATCGATAGTCTCTGCCTAACCAGTGGGACATAGGCATAATGTATGTATTTAGGTATGTAGATCTTCCACATCTGATGTAATGACAAAGGTTGATCTTTATGCGTATTATAGTTCTGCTGCCTAGATGGGAACATTGAATATTATAATATAAAATTATAATATATTAATATATGAATATATAATATAGTGATATATTAATATAAAATTTAAACATCTAAATTACATATTCCTGGGTAAAAAATAGAACGGCAGAGCTTAAAAAAAATCTTAACGTCTTTATTCCTACTGATATCAGTTGCCGTTCAAGTTTTTATTAAATAAAACAAACTATTTTTTACCAACTAAAATCAAATAAAAGTTATATTTGATTCGAAATGCTCGATTTATTTTTTCTCAAAGTCGTGATTAAATTTGCATCGTAAATCTTTTTTATTTCACCAATTAAATGGAGGTAAACGGCTCCCTGCTAATTATCCATTTCTTGCTTGGTCCCGATTCCATTCGGCCCCATAGTAGAAATACGATAAAAGTATAAAATACTATGACAAAATTTTAAAAGCGTCCACGTCAAAAATTATATG
The DNA here is from genome assembly GCA_020976665.1 of Heortia vitessoides. NCBI lineage: Eukaryota > Metazoa > Arthropoda > Insecta > Lepidoptera > Crambidae > Heortia > Heortia vitessoides. The sequence continues at coordinate 5,997,158 of JACJUM010002819.1, read as the reverse complement.
TATTACTAAATATTGACTGTCCTTTTGCTAAAATGAAAACTATTATTATCTAATTCTATTTAATGTATTGCAATTAATCTAGTTTAAACTGCTATTTATGTAAAGCAATCTGAGGATGGCATGTGGTTGCAAGTGCAGCTCCCGAAAGAACTGTTGACAAGTCCCGAATGTCACTCATACGTTAACAGATTCATCATCAGAATTGACGGGCCCGATGGCGTAGATGGTAATAATCTTGCCTCATGCAATAGTGGTCATGGATTCAATCCCCACCCAGGACAAATACTTATTTAAAGATATTTGTCGGGGTATCGTGATAGGTAACGTCATCACAGCCTATAGACGTTTGTTCTATCACAAGTATATTTATTCATTTATTATATACTTACGTTTTCTTTCATACTTATTTCCATAATTAAATATAATGTAACTAGACGGTAACCTAGGGCATGTGTATACAACATGTTTTATTTACATATTTTATTTAATTTTATAAATTATTTATTTCTATCAAACAAGATAAAACTAGCGCATTGCGCACTAAACAAATATAGTATAAAAAACTCTGGCGATATCCATTATTTCATTGTTCAGGATATAATTATCCTACTGACCCATTTTAGCTGTGATATCGGCATTCCACATTTCCACCTAAATTGTTATCTCAAATCGGTGCAATTGTAACAAGAACGGTCGAATAAATTCAACCACACTCGCAAACCTCGCCTTTGCCGATCTAGTCTACAATTAGATTCGACTTTAAATTTCGAACTTTATGGCTTAATATGGGCAAAGATATTCGTCCATAAACAATTGTTTTTACTGTATTAGATTCTTTTATTATAACATTAGTTTCTATAAATAACTAGAATGAACTATTTAGTTTTACATGCTGAGATTTAAACATGTCGTTGTAAACAAATACCATTTTATTAATAATAAAACTTTTTAATACTTTTAAACTCTTTATATTTTATAGTAATATTTTAGATCACCGTTTGAATTATCTTACGGCAATCATTTTCAAGTGTGGAAGATGTAAGGTCAGGTATGAATGTGTGTGTATTTCTGCTAGTGAAATTTTTTTTTCACAGGGTGGGAATGGGCAGCAGCGTCCCCGCTGCCACCAACACGCTTGTCCAGCGCGGCAATTATAGGCAAAAACCATCAGTGGACTTTCAATGGCTGGTATGATGAAAAAGAACTACATTCCAAAAATTTGCAACGCACTCTCCAAGTTTCCTCGAGGGAATACCGACCTCACTAGTGTCCGTCACGACGGCCCCTCTTGCTGCGGTACGGTCTTAAAGGCAATCTTGAGTGAACGCCGTCCGTTCTACCGAACCGATTCCGATTTTGCTATAATTGCGGAAGCCTTCCGCGAGGAGACGTGAAAAAAGGGTCATTCATTAATGAAGGATGTGGCCTCATCGCCCGGTGGCGCTGGCATCGACGTCTGAGAGATTCGTTTGGCAAAGTATGAAATATGAAAAATGTCTTACATACTTCACGCTTATGTCCCATTAGGGTAGGCAGAGACTATAACTCTCCACTATATACTATCTCCATTCGATTTTCGCATACCTCTCTTGCTTCCTCTTTTTAGTCCTTTCCAAGCTCGTTTATTCTTGATGCTTCTGACCTGTTCCTTCTTTACTACCTTTCCTACTTGGTTAAAGTATATACAAACTTTGCCATTTAATTCCGCTCTGTATATTAGTGCAGTCATTCTACTTTCATCTATCCAATTTATTTCAACATGTCCAAACCACTTCAACATTTTTTCTTTATTGTTATCACAACATCATCTTTTATACCACATTGATCTTTTATCACACTATTCTTTAATATATTTCTCAAAGTCACACCATACGTACACACGTCGAAGTGAAATGGTATACTTAAGTATTATTGCCGTGTGCCGTATGTTTTCTCATACGGTCGTAATAACAGATTCGTCCGTAATTCTATAGATGCCCTGGATACGCATTTTACAAGCAGCTTCCATAGTTACTCTGGACTATCAGGTTCCAGATTAACTATATTTCTAAATGTACAACCCTAAATTTAATTATACCTTCTACTTTAGTAAAACAAGAATAAATATTAACATTCGAAAAGGCTGCACAACTTTGTTATTTATAGTTCATATTATTTATTTTTTAATAAAACTCAGCCAGTTTTATCCGACATATTTTGTCTCAAATTGAGATATAAACTATGCTCTCTCTCAAGTTGGTTCAAACCGTATTAAAATCGATTTAAATGTTCATCCCAAATAAACACCGTGACACGTAATTTTTATATTTAAGTGTTATTTTAAAGAACTTACATAATATTGTAGCCGAGAATTATGAAAATTCTAATAAAATATGATATACGATTTTAAATATTACATACTTTATTTATATGATTTTTTTTTATAATTCTTTTAAATTTATTCTGCTTGTTAAACCTTTATATATTAGGATTTGTAGGTAATTAACATACCTACAACATTAAACAAATGGCAATGGATCTTAGCATTGACATGCCTTATGCGCTAAAGGTCGTTTGTTCGATCCACACCGGACACAGGACTAATAATTATATGGTGATAATTATGGAAGTTCTGTGTCTTGGTGTCAAATATCTGATTTGAGTAGTATATATTTGATTCCTCTGTTGTCTGATGTCCGTAACACAAGTGTTTCACTACACGACTTGTCACGGAATCAGGTCAATGTACGAGATATTGTGAGAATTGATTATTATTTAGCATGAAAAAAGTACTAAAGAAACTTTCACGTGTTGCTAAGTCCTCAGAAGCGTAATTGGTAGAGTAAATACTTTCGAGTAAAGCGAACACGGGTTCGATTTTGGATGAGTATTGACTTGTCCATTAATCTCTGGACAATAAACCTTTTCAAGTGGAGAAATATTCTATTCTAATAACAGTACTAGTTGTACTGTTATCAGAATATAATATTTTGTATAACAGTACAAGTATTAACATTTGAAATGTATGTTGACAGACAGCGACGATTGCGAAATGTTCGCAGAGATGAGTAGTTTATTCACATATCTATGAAAACTTCTCTATAGGCATTAATGGTAAAGCTCGAGCCATTACGTTTTAAATTTATTGTGATATTTCGACGGATTTGTGTATGATTTTTATATACTAGAAGATAAAACTTTTTCCGTTAGTGATTTGGAAAATTCGATTATATTCGATATTCGTAGCTCGTTTAGCTAGGAGTATCAATCCCAATTGAACCAAATTACAAATACAGATTTTTTTGGGTCCTCATTTACCGAAACATGGAAATTTCTTATTTGAAATGACTTAATACATAACTTCTTGTCTTATCTACATCTTTAATAGGTAAATTAAGAAACAAAGTGCATATTAAAACAAGATTTTTAAATTTGTCTATTTAATCGTTCTTCGAGTACAATTTACGCACAGTATATAATAAAAAAATATATAACATATATATATATATATATATATATATATTTAATTGTAAACTATGTATCCATACTTTTATTTTATGAAAAATTGGTTTATTAAGTCAGCTAGTAATTTTTTTAAAAACAAACAACGTTAATTAAAAGTTAAATATATATTTTTTCGTGAAATGAAAAATACGAAGCTGGGACAGGGTATCAATCTTTGGTTATGAAGGGCAGGCGGCTGGCCCTTGTCAAAATAAGTGATTGGGTATAAAATGTGGGACAACAAAGGGTTCTTTGTCGTTTATCATCGAGACAAATGTCGACATTGTGTCATGTTTCATAAGTTTCATCTACAAAATTTGGTCGGGTAAACTTTTACATTAGATCATTTCACAAGCTTATTTTTTACATTAGCGTGGCGATTTAGTCGTTAATGTAGTTATTTTTCAATATGATTATAACGCTACAATTCTTAAGACTTGTCCCATTTTTATATATAAAAATCATGACGTTTGTCCGAGATGAACTTCTAAATTACTGAACCCATTTTAATTAATTTTTGCTTACTGTGTCCGATTTATCCAACTTGAGAGGAAAGATAGCTTATGTCTCAATTTATAGTTGAAACTTTTTTTTAAGGTAACACGACTGTTAGGTTTGCTAGTATACATATAAGATAATTAATAATTGTAAATTAATCTTAGAAGTAAAATAAAACTCCAATTTGTTTCTCTGTAAATAAAGAAGCGACAATAAAATTTTATAATTATCACCTCTCGATTTAAACAACTTAATATTAATTAATTAAACTTAAAAAAAACTATAATAACATTTTATAAACAGAACATTCTTTCTTGTCTTTGACAATGACAGCTCGATTGACCCGACACGCTAACGGTGCACGCGCATATACAAATTAAAGAAATATATTTCTTTACATTTGATTCTGACCTAATACCGAGACAAGTTGCTTGAAACACTCGTTACGGACTTCAGGCAATGAAGAATCACAAACTTTAATACACATATTAAATACCCAGACACAGAACAAACATAAATATTCATCGTATATGTTGGGAAGGGCTTAAACTTCAAAGTTTTACATATCCTAGCCTTGATCCCGGGATTACAACAATACACAGGTATAAAGCTGTTGTATAAATTCTTGAATAGTTCTACTACACTATCAATATAGACTATCAATTTCTCAAGCTGGGTTGTTCTGATAGATTGCACAATCTAAGATCTCTCTAGAGGCAGCAATTATTTCTAATAAGGACTCTAGCCTTTTTGCATATTACTTGTAGCACTACCTTGTTGCAGGGACAATGGATAGGGGTCTGAGGACATTAAAGAAACTAAAGTCAATACGTCTATTACAAAATTGTAATTTCAGCTTGTAATGATTAAATGAATGTTAATAATCAATATTAGGAATTGACTTGTATATAAAAACATCATTTTGGCATCCTCAACTATTCGTTCAGTTTACAACACATCTAGGAGGACTATGGCGAAGTGATTTCCAGTCTTTTTCAGATCTTATCCCTAAAGATTTACTACATGACTCGCTCGGCAATCAGGAAGTGTCATGGTTTTCTGTCCCAATGTTTTCTTTCGAGTTCTTTTTGGGCGTTCAAGAAACCTATAATAAATATAAACTCGAAATCCTTCAGTAATAGATGAGTTTTCAGGTAGACTGACTGAGTGACTGATGTTCATCAATGTTGTTAATCATCATGATTATCTGCCATAGAACGTTCACTTCAAGACAGGCCTCAGGATATATCAACTACGTATAATTGTATTAAAATTGGTTTGTTAAGTCAGCTAGTAATGATTCTTCACCTGTTCACTGTGGGACAAAGGCCTCTGCGAGAAAGGGGGAATTATAAATGCCGCACGGGGCAGGCGAGGTGGCGATCTCATTGCCACCCTGTTTCCGGTTTGGTACTATTGTACTCTGCCAGTACCCTCCGGCTAGAATTAATGTTGTCCACACCCCCCAAGAAACGGGAGATGTTTGCCCATAATTGCGAAGGCGTGATGGTACAGAGCTAAGATGCTCTTCGCTCAATTTTGCATTAGAGCCATAAAATTAAATAATGATACACCGCCTTTTATCTGTCTGTTTTAATAGTTGAACCAGTGCGATTCCCTGTAAAGATGGAGGTTCTATTGTATCATGTCCAACTCAATCAACGAGAGGTATGTATCATACTTAAATTTGACTAAATAATTTCTTTTTGATTATTATTGTTGTATAATTTTTCATATACACAATATTAATGTTTAGAGAGACAATGCAAATAGTCTCTAATATACCATATTTAAATCATGAGTACCTGATGCAAAGGTTCATTGACCTAACTCTCTCGTATATCTACAGAAAAATAGCAGTGTTCGCATTGCTGTGTCATAAAGGGTGAGAGAGGAAGTTAAATTATGAGATATGACATCTTCTAGTCACAAGATTGGTAACGCATAATCGGTAAAATTGGTAGTGATATCCTTGTGATATGATGGTACTATAGACTCCTGAACAAGTCATTAACACCATGTGAAAATCGAAAAAAAAGCAATGAGAGATAATCAACATTACAGCCGGTGGAAGTCTGCTGGACATAGGGCTCCCTAAGAAAGGGGGTATTTGGACCATAATTACTGCGCTAGGCAAGTGTGTCGACAATCGGAGAGCGCAACTTCCGCGACGGGGATACTGCCTTCAATCCCCGCGCTGTGTATTTGAACTGCACTGTTTCGGATGGATATATAGTCAGCTTATCGGTTTTGGTAACTTTGTTGCCTCTTACGACACTTAGTGCAGTGGGAGGTACTATCTACTTTACCGGTACCTCAGGGCACAAATAAGTACATATATATAAGTATACTACAAGTAATTGTTTATAGATTAAACATAGCCGGAATTTGAATTGCTATGTATAAACAACTCGCCGAATACAGGAAAACACCTATAATAAATAACCCTTGACTGCCAGCGACTTCTCGGAAATATATTGGAAAATTCGCCGAAATACAAACACCTTTGAACTCTCTCTCATAAACCTTAAGCCTTCTTTTAAAGTCACTAAAGACACAAAATCAAGAAATGTGGAAATTATCTTGTACGACGTCTGGCTCAAACTTAGAAAGATACGGACTTTTCTTGCGCATTTTTATTGCAAGATAAATTAATTATAATTAATATTTTATAATTTCATCATCGTGCTAGCATATCCAATAAGTTCCGAAAAATGTGGTCGCATATTCATTTTAATAAGAAAAAAAATTTGCCATGGGGTACCGTCAGAGCAGAATAATACCTCCCTTTGTGCCAGGTACCGTAAGAGGCGACTAAAGTACCGAAGCTCACAGATGGCGGTATTTCCATCCGACGCAGTGTAGCTTAAATGCATAAAGTGGGGATGGCCAGCAGCATCCCCATCGCAAAAGCTTTGCTCTGCGATTGCAAACACGCTGGCTCAGCGCGGCAATTATAGGCAAAGTTGCGGCAGGCCTATGTCCAGCTTTGGCAATGGCTGAAATTATAAAAGATTGTGAGCAGCAAAGGTAGAATATAACTAGAAGATGACAAATTAAAAGAGAATGACAAAAATAAAATAATCTATATTAAAATTTCCTTATCCGAGCGCTTATCCGATAATGTCGTTTTGTATAATAAATTTAATGTACTGAGATTTCAAAAAATTCTTGGAGCCAATGATAAATATTAAAGTAACTAGAGTCAACCCCACTTTAGATTAGTTTGAATATATATTTTATAATTTTTATTAATTATTATATTTTTAGAAGACTTCGGTGCCTAATTAAATCACAAAGTATGAAAATACCTAAAGGTAAAATAGTCCTTAATACTAAAAAAGTATAGTTTAAATTTATTTAAAGTAAAAGATTACTGCATTCGCAATGTTTAGAATAGCAACATTTTTTTATTTAGTGGAGAATATATAAAATTTCAACGAACATTAAATTGGACAAAGAAAAATTAGCAGTGCATAATTTCGACCCTTTTCAACGTAATTAGTGTAATCAATTACTCGCTTTTTCTATTTTGGGACAATCTTTTAACTTTTGGTTGACATTCCTTTTGTGTTCATTTTAATAATTCGTATTTTAAATTAGGGGGTGACACAAATTTTACATGTCGAAAGACCCCACTTTCACTGTGCTCACAAAGGCTTGTGCGGGGAAGGCCATAACTTTTTTCTTTAAATAAATTTTTGGAAAGGTCAAAAAGACCATCATAAGGGAAGTTAATTACTAATTTGGAGAGAAACTTTTTTAAATGTGTTACGAGGGTGTGCAAATAAACCAACCCAAAATGCAAATTTTCTCAACGATGTTTGTTCTTTTCTCATAAAAAATCATAAATATTTATGTACTACAAGTATAATCTACTGTCTTGATACAAGTTTTATTTTAAATAATTAGATTTTTTCGTTACGGCACAAATATTAAAGTCATAAATAAAAAAAAATAATACATACAGTAAATCTGGGCTACGTCGGACCTGAATGAAGTCAGAAATCTGAAATGAATGGAATTAAATGCAACTGCACTCACATATGCTCAAGAAATAATACATCTAATTTGTATTAAGTGTACTCGTTCAATACTTTGCAGATGTTAGAAAGTTACTCGTTAGAGGTAAAGTTTCTTGCATATACGACAAGTATAGGGTTAAAGTGTTGAGAATTTAAGCAATTTGTTGAAAGTCAAGTGACTGCTAGTTTTAATCATTTACCACATATCGTATACGTTTAATTTAGTGGCTCTAGTTTCAAGTTAATAAGTAAATCAATGAAGCTGCAAATATTTTATAACACAATGCATTGTAATATATTTGTGGATTCTACTAACATCCTAACCGCACTGTGAGTTCAGCTGAGAATCATCACCACATCAGCCGCTGGACGTCCATTGCTGGACATAGGCCTCTCCAAGTGATATCCAATAAGACCGATTGTGTGCGGCCTGCGTCCAACGCGATTCTGCGATCTTAATCAGATTGTCTATCCACCTTGTGGATGGACGTCCTACGCTAAGCTAGTCGGTACGTGATCTCCATCGTTGTACTTTACGCCTCAATTGTAAATCGGTTCTCCGTGCAGGACACTGCCCCGCCCCCTACCACTTCAACTTGCTTATAATGCCAGGCTATGTCGGTAACTTCAGTTCGTCTACGGATCTCCTCATTCGATCGCATAAAGAGATTCCGAGCATCACTGTCTCGATCTTATTCAATTAAATGATAGTGTAAATTTCCGAAAATATTATTTTTAATCAATCAAGTAGTTTTTGAGTTTGTTCGTTACAAAAGCACTTATATATAAATCTTGCCATATTACATTCCTCTTTAAGCGTTAATCATTAGATTTTATTGAATATAATTTAGGCTATGTAACTTGGTAAAGATGTAGTTTTCTAGTGGTGTAAAAATTATCGAAATTGGTAAAGTAGATTTTGAGTTCAATCGTACCAAACAAACAAACATAAATATCCTCTTAATCTGTATATTAGTGAAGATAAGTGGTAGGAATTGATTCTTGCGTGTCTAGAATCGGGGCTGGTATTAAATCGAATAACACCGACACAGAAGACAGTATCCAACAGACGTCGGATGCATCTAAGAGCTTAATATAAATGTAGAACGCCCGTCAGTTCGCCTGATCTAAGAAATTCTAACCGGTCTTAGTAGAACTTTTATACTAGAATAAAAAAGTTCGCGTCTAAGGAACAATCGCAACGGATGTACGAAGAATAAGTGATCCAATTTGCACTTGCTACGGAATGAACACCTTTTCTGACTCGATTTTATTATAATAGTGAAATAGTGAAAGATATTCTCAATTTCAAGCATTTTATTCTTAAGGTATCTGATTGGGACTGCTTTTTCAAAAAGTTGTGTTTTCTGCATAGCTAAGGAAGTGTGGAATACGACGTTGTACAGGATCAATATAATCAATTTATTTATATATTTTGGACAAGCTATGAAGGCAATAGGTTCGATGATGCAATTTTGTAGAAACAAATGTTAAGTAAAGATGTCAATATACAACAAAGGGACTCTATCTACTCGTATATGCTAGTTACAATACATCCGTTAAATATTAAGCTCTTAAATACAACCATTAGCTTCAATACAATAGTTTAAACAGTTTCATGGGTTAACTTTAACTTTGCCTGCCTATATGATTAGTAAAAAGGCATCATTAAATACTTAACGATTGTGAAATCATTCTTAAGACAAATTTTATGACCGGGACCAATATCAGACAGACTGAGCTCGCTTTAGAAGGTTTGGTTCGATTATCAGCCAAGACATTAACTATAACGACAGTTGCCCGCTACTTCACATGACTGAACAGGTAATCCTACGATAATGTTTCACGCAAAAACGGCTAAACAGATTTAATTTAATTTTGGCACTCAGAATATTAATGGTTTAGAACAACATATTCAACTTTTTTAACTGAAAAATTTTCATGAGTTTATTCAAACTTAGCTTTAATTTTGGCGCATGATTTTGACACAGTTAAGCTATCAGAGAGCAATATAGACTTTTTCTCGAAATGCAAGAGATCCTCAGATATAATACATAAAGTTTCGTGACCTCGCAGGCTAAGCCACCGTTAGATAGTTAGTATACTCGCATAATGGTTCCTGAGATACGAGTACCAAAAACGTGAAGATAGCAATTGAAGTTTTCAGTTTCGTGCACTTTTGTATATGATTGTGTGTACTTAATCTAATTCATACTTTAACTTACATTTCATATGGTCCCAGTCATTTGTTTATAGTCAGGTCCCAGGCAATTGGTTCAAAGGAATAGATAGGTTTTAAATGCATTTTATATATCGCTGTGTACTAAAAGGGCGGTTAACATAGCATATATAATAATAATACCACAGTGTGGCACTACGGTATCAATTTTTAGTGATCATCTGTTGAAGATGCAAGGATCAGGAGCAATATACATAACTTACACAGACAGAAATGAACGGTGGCAAAAAATTTATACATACATCCAAAACAATAAATAATCACTTATAGAAAGTTAATCAAATCGGGTATACAAAAACAAATAATAAGAAACGGACCAAAATAGCATTATATTTATCGTACTATATTTTATCCGTTTTGTAATCAACTCTATTATTTCCAACATTTAAAAGAGGGTTTGGGAGAATTTGGTGATATTATATCCATTTCAAATAAGCAATATTTGTATCTGGCTTTATTTAATACTTGTTTAAATAAATGGATTAAAAAATAGTATGCATACAAAAGTGAGTTTAAACATGATCTAATAACTTTGTACACTGACATTTAATTTCAATACAACAAAGCTTCAATTTATTGTACTTAACAACATTTTATATACTTTTTAAAAACAACAAAGGATTATTTTTGTAAATATGAACTAACAAAGTTTAAAAAGCTTTGATCGTTTATTTATTTTTATGTTTACTTAGAACACTAACAAAGAGTCGTATTACACATTTTTAAAGGAATTTGTAAATTAAAGATGACTTTATGATTTTTGAACAACAGAAATTTGATAAGCCCAAAAATATAGTTTCTCTAAAGCACCACAGATGTGGTCACATTACTGTAAGATTTTAATTTTTTTTTTTATTAATAGCACAGACAGAATTTTTTGTTGCGAAAAATCAGGTTACAACATTTACCTAAGAAGAGAATAATATTTGACATGCCTATCTTCAGAGCGGCCAACTTTCATGAGAAATGTATACCAATCCTCCCCCAAGAAATTCAAAACAATCTTAAGTAAATTGCCCAAGTCCCTAAACTTACGTGACGGCACCTCCAAGATACAAGGCAAAATTATCAGACAAACAACCATTTATCGCGACGAGGGCCAAAATGGAGGCACCCATGAGCCTCAAACTAAATTATTTTAAGTGCCCGCTTAGCCCAATCGTAACAGCATTATACACAGACAAAGGGTAGGTATACGTAAGTTAGTGATGTCAACGATATATACCGTACACTTTCTTTATCATGCTATTTCCTGGTACTAACTAAAAGTCAGTGTAAGAGGCCGGTCAAGTGAACTTTGTTATTTTTTTTAGATTATGTCGTGAAACAAGCATATAGTCCGCATGGTATTAACACACGCACCACAGCAGCGCTCGTTGTATCACCAGCGCGTTAGCAACCTTGAAACTTGAAGATATTATATCACATTACCCAGTAAAATAACCCTTTAAATAATTCCAATTTGAGGGGTAAGAGAGGCAGCAATGCTGAATTCCGCTATTTAGCGGTAGAAATAGTAAAGAGTGAGGTAACAATGCAGTCGACCTTTATATGAAATCTACCTCTTGTAAATTATTAACATAAAATAGCATAAAGTTATGTAAATCTATAAATAATACTAAATAAAGTTTATTCGTTGCGTTCATGTTAATAATATATATTGCCATATCCGAAACAATTATTTTTTACTGTACACTGGCAACACTAGAGAAACAAAGTGCTCTTCGTGCGATATGTGGAACGCCATTATTAGTGTAATGTCGTAAGGCACGCAACACGAGCGTCGCCCTCGCCCGGTGATCTTACGAGTACAACTAATTACATGGGACAAATTAACTTCGAGATGTACACTAACAAGCATAAATACATAAGTTTAACTAATTTTGTCTTTGTCGAAAGATTTGATTGTACATCAATAATCGTCATCAATGTCAAAATTTGACGCAAAAATAATTGGCGTAATTGGCTAAAATAAAAAAAAGATGAAATTTGGCACTCAAATATATATAGACCTGTGTGTATAGGGTCACAAATCGATGGCTATGATAGTGTATGTGTTCTTTGAGCTAATTTAAGGGTCAAAAAATAGGAGGTTGTGGCTACTATTTATCCGGAAAAATCGCTGATATCACATCCTTCAGAGTGACACTTCACCATCTATACAAAAAATTTGGAGTTGTTAAACTTTGTTATAAAATACAATAAACTGAATATTTTTCAAATATTGTAAAATCAAATATTTAAATAAATAATATCACAATTTTTATTTTCTCTATTTTTTTATTAACAGACATCTTTCCGAATTATTAGGAAAATGAAAAGTTGCCGAGCTGAAGTTTATTTATTACTCAAGGAGTTATCACGAAAGCTTGGTCGTATAATTACCTATAAAGAACTAGCTGCCCCTAACAGTTGTCCTGTCTTAATAATGAGGTCGTTAAGTTTTCTACAATTTTCAAGATTTTTGCGCAAGAAAAAATAAGCGTGATATCTCCAGATGTTCACGCATGAAGTGAACAAAGGAAATAGGGCTTCATATAAATATATATATATATATATATCGGGATCGTGTTTTGTGCATGGTATTAAACCACAACCTGGAATACAACACCTAAAAAGTTCCTCTTACCTCTCCCTCCTCCCCGGTTACCTAATTATAAAGTATTCTGTCCTTTCAGATGTATAAAAATAGACGCAGATAGACACCAGTGCAGTTGATATAATATTTATTTATCATTACAGCCATTGGAAGTCTACTGCTAGACATAAGCTTCCGCGCTGGTCAAGAGTGTTGGCAATCGTAGAGCGCAACATGCGTGACAGGAATGCTGCTGCCCATCCCCACACTGTACATTTGAGCTACTCTGTATTGAATGGATATACCGCCATCTATCGGTTCTGGTATCTTAGGCCTCTTACTACACCTGGTACAGATGAAGGTACTATTCTACTCAGCCGGTACCTCACGACAATTATATACTTGCTTAGGCAGTTCACATACTAATATTTATTATTTGAACATAAATACGCTAATTAAGTGGCATGCTAAAGAGGTAGACTCCATTACTATTTTTGCACATATGCATACATGTTTGCAGGTGTAGGCTGTACCGGTAATTACTAGGGCGGAGTGCCATCACAGTAACCCTATTAGACAAGCAATACCTCCACCTGCCGCTCACTCACTTACCAGCCAATTTGACTTGCTCTCAAATGACTCTACCAGTATCAAAGGTTTTACTATACGAGTACGAGCTGTAAGTTTTTGACTATTATTGGTTTGTAGTCTTTTGTTAGCCGTTTTTATATAAATAGTTAAAAACTATAATAAATATAAATTCCACGACATTTAATACACTGACCTGATTGTATTGATTGAAGACGCTTACATGTCGACTTATACATTATTTTAAGTCGCTTAAAGTAATCGTGTGTGATATCAGACACCAGAGGAATCACGAAAAATACTACTTAAATACATATATTTAACACCCAGACACATTACAAATATCATATAAATATTTGCTCTGGATGGTAATCCAACTCACACTTAAATTAATACATAGAATCGATATTATTTTATCTATGTAAATTTGTATTAAACACTATATTATACATATGATTCTTATAAGTTATCATAATTAAAAAATAAAAATAATAATATTTTAATTAACTTTTTATAGGATTTTATAGGATGATAATATAGCCTATATACTTTATAAAAGGATGTATATGTTGAATAATATCTACTGTAAATCTTATAAGCGAAATAAAATCTTAATATCAATACGAGAAGCGATACATTTGTACCACTTTTCAAGGAAATTGTGCGGCGGAACATTAAATCAATTATTTTTTAACATGTACTATAAATGTAATGAATTTATCAAAACAAACATTACACACCCACCGTATAAATGAACTACAACATATTTAAATTGAAGTAAAATTAATTGGCTATAGTGATTTATTTTTTTTTTTTTATATTCTCTTTGGTCTTCAATATGTTAAATTTGCTTATGAATAATGACAATAACTAGAAATGAAATGAAGTTTGAACTTTAATTAATTATAATAGAATTTCGGCCGGGCGACTACTAATGAAAGTCACTAAATCAAAAAACACAACAAACGTACCGCAGTAGCAAAGGTTGAATCGCTAGGATCTCACAAACATATATAGTATGTTCTGAATGTCAAAGTCTAATGTTACTTTATTTCAGTACATATATGTTCACATACTGCAGCACTTTTAAATCACCCTAAAAAAAAACAACAATCTATGAATATAGATTTGCTAGCTATGGTATGGTATGGTAGTTTCCAGCTTATTTAGGACTTAAAAATCATACCTATGTGATGTTGTGTTAATAATTAGATATTTACACATTCCTAGATAATAAAAAATACATAATATTTTCAAAAGACAATACGAAAACTTTAACTATCTATCGAGAGGGAAATGGTGATCAAGTAACCAACGGCTTGAATCCATATTAGAACTGAAATTGTTCATATACCCAAGCTTTTTATTAATTAGCAGTAGGCAAAGCGCATACGTCTAATTATCATTATGTTCTCGAATGGTGACCACGCACAAGCAAGGACAATAGGACATTCACTCACAAGATGGTGGATTTCGCTGTACGTGGGTCCTGCGACCGATCGTACGGGAAATCTATTTGAGAGGACTATGTCAAGCAGTGGCCGTCCCACTTCTAATTTGATCATCCAAAGCTCGACATTTTGCAGAGTTTAATAGTAACTTGAGGTTCGGACCATTTCAATCGTACATTTGCCAGTTCTGAATCTGACTCCAAGTACTAACTCATATCAGTAACTATTGATGTCATAACGCATAGATAGATCCATTGAAATTAGAAAACATAAAATTCGTTAAAATATATTATTATAAATAGAAAAAATTTTTGATGAATGAGTAATTAAATTGATAATTGATTCTATATGGAACATTATTTACAAAACTGTTACATTACCAACAAATATGGAATTACCTTCTTACATATTTAATATTTATTATTTCATGAATTAAGTATTGCAAAAAAAAAACCTAATTCTCATTCAATTCCTCACTTATCACATCCACTCAAAGTGTTTTAAAATAAATTTATAAATTTACCACTATCTGAAAAAGTTAAAAGTTAGGTTAACATTAAATTCAATTAAAGAATATTCACAAAAAATTAAGTAAGGCACAAAATATGTCTAATCAAAAGTTTTTTAAAGCCCATATAAATGTTACGGTATCTAAAAACTATAACAATCAGAAAGCTTTCGTTTCCTTATCCAATTGTAACATTTTATTGAGCAATGAATGTTTATGTCTCTAGAGGTATTTGATATATCTGCAATGGAGTTTAAATTAAAGCAACCCATTAGCTTTAATGAAAACGACAACGCTGACACGTCTTGCAATTGTGACGTGGCGTCTGTTACGATATTAATATTTAACAGAACGCCACAATTAATAGCCGCTACGCTTGTATTTCAGAGCTTCTCGGCAGATCAAATAATTCAGATGTCGGTTTATTATTTCCTTTTATTTATGCAAGGATATCGATTTTCTTGTTTCATTCGGTAGGGAGTTTATTAATGCTGAATGGGGGTAGGTATCCAGCGAATATTTTCATCAGTTTTACTGTCATTTTTGTTTAATTGGTCACTGTCCGTGTGGAATCGTACTGTACATTACGTCCTGATGGAATATAGCCGAGTAAACAATCTTCCCTAGAATCCTTTCTTAGACATTAAGCTATAATCATACCCAATCTCTATCCATAGCTTTTTTCAAAAAAAGTTTAATTCAATGAGCTAATTAAGTGAAAGTATATGTTAGCATTTACAATTATTATTAAATATTATTATAAAGTGAGCAGATTTTTATGTACTATTATTGTATAACGAATAAATTTAAAAACGAAAAGATTGAGTTCTTCTTTTTTCTTTGATTTTTTCACCATAAGAAGGCTACAGATCTTCACTAAGTCATAATAGCTATATATTAATTTACAAAAAAAAATAGAAACGCTAATGGTTTACGTAAAACAAGATCTGTATTTTTGCAACAAATTAACACAGAACACCTGGACCCGTTTTCAAAAATTATTTCATTAATAAAAAGCTACTATCCTATATTCTCATTATTCGGAGATTCAAGCGGATAAAACCGCAGAGTACTGATAGTTTAATTATAATTTTGTAAAGGTGACATTTGTCCTCTACAAAATTAGTTCGGCGGAAAATCTTCCCTTTTCACATACTTGTGAAAAGGGAAGATTTTCCGTCGAGCCATGTGGTCGACTCCAGATCAACTGCCCCGACAGTTGTGTTTGGTTATTGTATATACTTTAAGCGTCATGATATCTAGTAAGCTCGATACAGTTTTTGCGACGAATGAAGTTTTTGATTAACGTGTTCTTTTAATGCCTGACCAGTGTGACGATTGTTGTAAAATTTTCCCTTTTTCTTGGGTATGAGATGTAGTATACATTTATTCATTATCTCTATTCAAAAATATATATTGTTCTTTACAAGAGTAATGATGGACGAGGCACCAATTAAAGTTTCAAGTAGCGTAGCCCCTTCGTACTAAACAACATATTTTACAACATATACATTTGTAACAATATGTCTCCAGTTTTAGACATGTAGACGTTCTGCGGCTGGTATTAATGATGATGTGATACATTTTGAAACCAAAAAATTATGTTTTAGTTGTTTAATTCAGTCAGACAAAGTTATTTAAAATATGCAAAATTAAATAAACCCATGACCAATCTTATGGTATGACTACATACGATAACATTCAGATTCTCACCTATATAGAAACAAATCATAAAATAAAGTGAAACAAGGCAACAGCTATGAATTGCGTGGGGGATATGCTGCGTAATTTACTATAAACTATACTCACTTATTTGCGATATAGGTATACAAGATTTTAAATTGGTAAGCCGGTGGAGTAAATTAGTACCTTGCCTTGGTACCAGGTTTCGTAAGAGCCAACTGAAGTACAAAAACCGACAGAAGACGGTATCTCCATCCGCAACAGAGCGAGGCTCAAATGCACAGGGCAGGGAGAGCATCCCCGTCGCAAAAGATGCACTCTGCGATTGCCAACACGCTTGCCCAGTGCGGTAATTTTGGGCGAAATTCACCCTTTCTTAAGTCCAGTCCAGTGACTGATATGATAATAATAATTATGATTCTGATTACATAATGTTTAGTGATTAATTTAGAAAAATTAACATAAAGGATATTCAATTATTAATTATTGCATGCCAGGTCCATCATTCTTGGACAGTATGTCCAAGATTGATAGACCTGGCAAAGACAAAGAGTTATAAATAGTCATCATAAAGTAAATATAACATAAAACAGATATAATTTTGGTAGGAAATAGGGGGGAGTGAGCAAGGTATAGCTCTTAAATTATGACGATAAGATCAACACATTAAACGAAAAACATGTTGTCCAATTCACCCGTTCCTGTAGTCGTAAGTTGCCACAAGCAGAAAAGAATATTTGGCGCTGTAAAATTTCACTGTAAAAAAATTTATATAAAAATATGAATAATTACTTAGACAATAAATTATTTCTCATTAATAACTACTACTACCTCAGTAGGTATCCTAAAAGACAAATAGCATCTTCGCTATCTTTTCGTATTATACAAATGACAAAGAACTTGGTCAGTTAAATTGCTTCTATTGAGCAACATAAAAATTACAATTGTTAATAGTGAAAAATAAATATTATGTAGCACTGGTTAAAATTTCATAAATTCATATTTAATTTTAATAAGTGATTATTGGTTTGTAGTTTGTTTAGGATTAAGGTAAGTAGTTTGTTTAGGAGAGTTAATTCAATACACGGTGGCTCATTAATTTAAAGACACACAAATTTAAAGATCGTATATTGTGAACCTCTCTGTGGAAAGAACAATGGAAGTGGTTGTTATAGGGTTGTATCAGTTCATTGTTGTATGCATCTACAGATCGCCCTTGAGCAATTATGATAATTTTGTATTACAAATGGAACAGATCTTATTTAAATTATCAAATAGTAGAAAGTAGATTGTTCAGTGTGGAGACTTAATATTCCAAAAATTTGGTCTACATCTTCGAAATTAATTAGTCTTTATCAGCCGTGGCGTATTGGTAAAGTTGAATAATAATGAAAAAAACAGCGAATATCAAATACTACAGGGTGGAGATGGGCAGCAACATCACCGCTGCAAAAGTTGCGCTCTGCGATTGCCACCACGTTTGCTCTGCGCGGCAATTATGGGCAGAATTCCCGCTATCTTGGGGAGGCCTACAGTGGACTTTATATGGCTGATGCGATGAAGTGTCTATCAATTTTTTAATTTAAGTTGTTCATTTGAGGAGCCAACTCGAATCACCGCTGCTAGTGCTACCTGTAAGGATAATATTTTTTTTGACATTGTTCTAATTCGTAAAGAAAATATAAGTAATTTGGAATCAGATCATTTAGGACAACTAATACAATTTAAAGCAATCAGTAAAAATATATCAAGAAAGAAGATTGCTTTTGTATCTGTAACTGAAAATCGCTTAGAGAGATTGAGGTATAATTTATCTCAATAACTACCCCTTTTGACAGCTAATTTAGACCCTAATGGAATGTATGACTCTTTTTATCTTATATAATAATAACATAATATTCAAACAAAAAATCAGTCAACGTTATGAATAAATGTATCTATATATTCAGCGCATGGGCCACTGCAGACTTATATAAAAAAAGGAAAACTATGTATGAGTTGCATAAGATTAAAATTGGTGATAAATTAATAGAATCCAGTTTATAATCTGCTACCGAATTTGAAAATGTTTTTACCGATACACCAATGTCTACAACCAGTTTTTAGAATTCCTAACCTCTGTCAACCATCGCTTTGCTCGAAGATAACGTGTCTAAATGTAGTATTGAATTAAAAATCAGCATATTACATCTATTGGTATATTTGCGGTATTTTAATCAATAAATGTTAAGAAAGCCCTTGTTCTATGGGGCGTTCCTGTTGTTCTTGTGCCAGTTCTAGTACCCGACCTAGCATCAATATTTAATAACAAAGTAAAATAACTCTCCTTTTAAATTTGGTGGTACTTTAGGCCGTTTAAGATTATGTCAATATCTAAACTGCTTGGGATTGAACTGCTTTAATCACTAGCTTTAAAAAAATCTTAGGGGTTTATCAGCGCCAACTATTACATAGATGGTGTTGGTAAAACCTTTATTACCACCAGTTTTTCTTACAGGTTTCTTTCCAGTGGGTTTCGTAATAAACCTGCAGTATACTTAGTTTTAAGACTCGTCTGGTGCCGGTAAAAAGTAACTCTGTCTCTCTGTCTGTTACGCAATTACACCTAAACTACTGAACTGATTTGAATGAAATTTAGTACAGTGATATATAAATTATAAGTGCATATATATCTAAATATATAAATAAATATTTGGTTATTTTGGTATTAAATATTATTTGACTACGCTATATAAAAAAATAATATTTGAAGCCGCCATGTGTCTATAGTATTTTAAACGAAAATGCTTACATATTTAAAGCCTAGATAATAAACACAAATATTCATCATATTTAATAGTAGGCCTGCATAGGGATCGAACTAACAACCTTTAGCGCAAATGACAAGAACTACCGAATGCGCAATCAGGTCCGTCTGATATTAAATTAAATGTTAGCGTAGCGTACTCACCTCCCTGCTTATTGCTATTAACTAAACTCACTTGTACGCTATATGTACAATTGAATATTCCTAGATTCCCCCACGCCGAGTTCGCCCGCGCGGGATTCTCAGTTGGCTCAACTCGCCCTTTCACTTCGCACACAGAGAACTCTCTACAGGATTATTAACAGGTCGCGACAACGTTTCCAGTAGCTTCATTCGTGAAATCCATTTGCCTGAAACTTTAAGTTGGCTTATACTTGCTTGGTGTATGACATTTAATGGAATGCATTCTATTGTTTTATTCGGGTATTTATATTTTTTCTATTGACTAAATTAAAAAAATAATAATAAAAAATTAAAACCATATAAGATCGTAACTTCACAATATCTATATGAGATGTTTGGTGTACATTATGTATGAGACATTGACCTACCTCCGAGTTTAGTCACTTAAAGCGCTTGTAACACGAGGACTTCAGCCAGCAGAGGGATCACAAACATTATACTTGAATACATACTATTAACGCCCAAACACAGATCAAATATTATAATATAAATATTTGACCTGGGTGGAAAACGAATCCACGACTCGTGGCGCACAACATAGGATCACTAGCCTAATCGTATATAGAACTCGATTCTTTGACGAATATACGAACAAAATAATATTGCTATAACGTTAGGTTTGCCTGGAAGAGGCCAAACTGCAGTAGAATAGTGCCTCCCACTGCACCAAGAGTCGTAAGAGAAGACCAAAGTACCAGATTGAGAGAGAGTACCAGATAGCGGTATATCCATCCGAAACAGTGCAGCTCAAATGCACAGCAGCATCCCCGTCGCAAAAACTACGCTCTGCGATTGCCATCACGCCTAACGCGGCAATCATGGCGAAAAAACCTCCTTTCTTGGAAAGACCAATGTCCAGCAGTGGATTCCCAATAGCTGGTATAATGACGATGTAATGAATCTGATTTTTAATACTGTAACCTAATTGTTATAGACGTCGATGTAAAATTATTTGTTGAAAGATAACATATAACCTGTTGAAAGTACCACAAGCATCGCCAGCGTAGTAGGTATGTACGTCAGTTACATTAGCTAAATAACAAACAATTGCGCAATATAAACACAAAAAATAAGTAACGCGAAACCAACAAACATGGGAGTTCTTCCAACCTCGTTATTGTCAATGTCTACTTACAACGCGAGAGGGAATCGATGATGAAACAGAACAATCTACTGATAAGCAACTCTTGTAGGAGCACACAATGGGTCAAATATGTTGCGTACGTGAGCGTGTCCCAAATACACGTGGGGCGTATTAGGGTATCCATTGACTATATAGGACACTTATCCAGTGATTTCTCTGACGATAATTAGCCTCTTCATTAGCGAATCTATACCTGACTACTAGATTGCTCTGCAATATATTCGCAAGAAGCGTGAAAGCATTGGCAAGCAAGTGATCCAAAAAATTACATCGTCGATTACACAAGAGAGCCTTTAAGGATTGCTGCTTCTCAAAGGTGCTAAGACGGTTAAATATTATACTTTGGGTCATATTTATTCTAACAGTTCTAAGTTTAAACAATACTATTACTGTCACTGACTGTATCAAACAAAAGAGAGATACTTTTTTATTGGAAGAAAATAATAACTGGATCGCATTTTACCAGATGACATTTATTCCGGCATTTAATCATTTTCAAAAAGGAAATTGGGACATTATTTCTAGGTATTGTACGCGTTTGTCGGCAAATGCAGTTTTGAAATGGGACAACCAATAAACCCTTTATTGGTAGTCCAGAATAACAAATATAATATTTTTTTAGAAATTATCAGAAACGGATCTGGCTTTTTATTTGACTCAAGGGAATCGATCGGCACATTTTTTTGCACATTTTGTTTGTCAGAGAGTGATATAGACTTCTTCCCTAAAGTTGACAGGGATGAAATTAAAAGAATCTTGCGTTTAAAAGAAGGGTAAAGTGAGCAGAAAACTGGTTATTTCTTAAGTAATAAAAAATATATAATCACAAGTTACCAAATTCTTAAGAGAGGTTATTCTTAGCGGATGACACGATAAGGGGTTCTGACTGACCAATGTGTAGACAGAAGATGAAATAAAAAGGAACGTGAAATTTTTCAAGGTTCCTTTTACAGTAAAGACAAACACTAAAGTGGGATTTTCACGAATAGCAAGCTTGATATAACATACATTGCAAATAGATAACAGTTTAAACTTAGCCAAGTCGACGGTTAAAAAAACAAAATGGTACCTACGGTGCCCGCCCGCATTTCCCGCTATACGAGTATTCAAGTGGGAAGCCGCCCTAAGCGCTCTCGTCCTTGTTAGATAAGATTCGCCGATGGGACGGACGTGGCTGTCAGTTCCTGAACTCGTCGCATTGAAAGGGGAGCTTTGATTTTAACAACCTTGCCTGAAGCCTGTAGGTTAATGAGAGATTTTAAAATAAATAAAAAAATACACTTAACGAAAAAAATATTACAGCGGAATCAATGCTCGCATTCTGATTTACTTTCAATTCTTTGCTGCAGTGTAGAACTTTCATTTTCCAAAAAATATACAGAAAGTTACTTTAATCCTGACCCGAATTTAATCTATACATCAAAAATACGAGATAAATCGTATTATGGAATCATTCGGAAATATTAAACACGTAGATTGAATTAAGGGGCGGGGGGAGGGGGAATATGTCCGGCAGCGGACGTCCAACAATTGATATAATTATACTATGATGATAATAATCATAAATGTTGATGCTAGTTTGATAAACAGCAGATTAACTTAATAATAAGTAACTTTATTTTATCTTAGGACCATAAACAAAAATATACATTTGGTAGCTTCTTATAATGAAACTATAGATAACTATAGGTAGATTTCTTGTAAAGGTCATCTGTATTGGTACATCCCGCCTATTTCTACCGCCAAACAGAAGTTCATATCGTTGAAAGGATGAGAGAGGCAGCCAAACAACTTGGTAATGTGGCATAAAATCTATATCAAGTCACAAAGTGGACAACACGCTAGTGATATCCGTATGATAAAGCAACTACAAACAGCACGCTTACTATCACGCGGACCGAATGCTTATTTGTCAACTTAATCATGTAAGAAAAGCGAAGAAGCAGAATAGAAGTTGGAACACTTTTTATGCTTTTAGGTAAGGTAAGGTAAAACCAGAAAGCCACAAAATCTACTGAATAAATAAATTCCCACAACATCTCATACATTGACCTGATTCTGTGATAAGTCGCTCAAAGCACTTGTGTTGTGAACATCAGACAACAGAGGAATCTCTAATATACTACTTAAATGCATATATTTAACACCCAGAACCAACATGAATATCATCATATAAATATTTGTCCTTGGTGGGAATTGAACCCACACCCTTTGGCGCAAAAGACAGAATCACTAACCATCTGCGTCATCAGGCCCGTCAACCAAAAAAATAATCTTCCATCTATATAAATCCCATTAGCCTAAACTCTGACTTTAAGAAACCATCAAATATTATATTTTGATATACAAAATCTCCATTGTTATCGGGATATCAGCACGCATTGTTCACACGTAACCTTGTTCTGGTGGTAACGTTTCCATCTCAGCAGTGACTTAGTTATATTCCACATTGCTGCATAATCACAGAGCGGTGTATACTCACTGCTTTTTAAATTACAAAGAGACAAAATAATATAAAAGGTCCCTTCACATTTTACAATTTCGGCCTCAGATTAACGTCGCTTCACGCAGACTATTTTTTTACCAGTGAGTTTCGGAATCCCTTAGGAATATATAGGTTAATAGGTAATGTTAGCTGGAGATACTCAATTACGTTGGTTATTTGTAGAAAATAACGAGCTTAAAAGTAGCTTCGTATACAAAGATCGCGTAATTTAAGTAATGAATTCCAATTCAAATATTTAAGGGTTAAAGTGCTTTGAAATTAGCAAGAAAAAAATAATAACATCAGTATTTCTAAGAAGGAAGTAAATAAATTCATATTTATAGTAACGACCCTGATGACCATCGGAATCATAAGTCATTTTGTCAACCGCCAAACAGTAGTTTACAAAATGCAATGTTATGGTTTGAAGACTGAAATATGCAGCGAAATTACTGGGTGTAGCGACATAATATCTTCATGTCACAAAGTTGGTAACGCGCTTGTGGTATTCTTGTGATAACACGGGCGTCTATTGGCTGCGTTGACATTTACTATCATACAAACCGTATGCTTATATAATAACAGCATGACTAAAACACACATCTTGCAGTAGGTCCTTGCATGGGTACCAGGGCAGCAGTTCTGTGTTCTCACCACAGGAAGATATAAATTTTGAACGTATCATTGTAACATTGTCATCAGACATATCGTGACGACACGTATCATCAACAGTAATTCCGAGCAATGAATTTCTGACGCTATTGGTAACAATAAATGTCATATTAACTCCATAAAAAATACAAGCTTGCATCGCGCTTGCCATTTTTCAATAACTCAGGCCAGTGACCCTAGAGTCAACCTTTAGATCTTCCCTTTTTGTAAATCTTACATTTTATATTTGATAAAACTTTGAATATCGTTAGTTTATAATCTACCTAGCCGGATTAAAAACTCCCGGCAAATTATGAGTTTTCTGCAATATAACATACTCAATTATAAAATTTTACAAGTATAAATCTATTCATGCCTTTGAAACATATAAGTTACTAATATCCCCATGATGAATAAAACACCTTAGACCTTATAAACCTCGGCAAAAGACAAGCTCTGCTGAAAATAAGAACGAAACTTTTCGGGGAGAAAAACCTCATCTTATTCTTTATACACATCTAAGAGATTTAGTCTGTGTTCCCCAAGGTGTAGTGATATACTTTATTAAATGTCTCGTTTTATACAGAGTTGATAAATTGAACAAATGAACTAGTTCATTTGTAGCTGCAAACCTGCAATTTGATATTAGAAGACGTTTGTTTTATGAGATAAGTAAATAAAGAATAAATAACTTGCGATGACACGTTTTCTACTCAACTATTTCATGTATGTTCCATAAAAAACATAACAGGTTAAGGAATAGAAGAACAAGATTCTTAGCACATGTGCTGTAAGGGTTATTAAAAACGTTATTAAAAATAATTACAGGTACATTTTGAAAGCTGGCCTTAATTGCCATTTACTGGCCAAGATAATAACTTGTGTCTTGGATGAGTTTACAGACACACCAAACGTTTGCGACCAATTTGTGATATATGCCAAATCAGCATTGATCTAGGCGATAGCATCATCCAGATTGCTATTCTCTGCCTGAGCGTACTGAGCAGGTCATCAGTGAAAAGCTGGTAAGCGCAGCCCATCGATTTTTTGACAAAGTTTATGAAAAGAAAAAATAATAAAGGTAAGAGCATGCCACTATGCGGTACGCCAGCCTCAATATTTGACTACTGGAAGAAGTCATCCTCTGGCTTTCTACTTGCTGGCGTTTGCAAAGGTTAGATGATAACCATCCCTGAACTGAATCAAAGACATGGATGTAAGAAAGAATAAAGAAGAGAATATCATGATTAACAGAGTTGAATGCATTAGAGAAATTATTAGTATTAGTACTGTAATGCGTATTCCATTCCAACTCTGACATCATCCAGGATATTAAGAAGAGCTGTTGCATTGGTATGTCCTGGAAAATCGGATTGAAAGGAGCTTAATAGGACGTTTTGTGTAACATGGTTTGAGAGCTGTTTTTGTATAATCGATATCGAAAATAGAAATAGGATCGGGGAAAGTTGGGTAGTTGTTTTAAGAACCGGGAAAACATAAGGTTTGCTCCATATATTGGGAAAAATAGATATATGAGTCAATGGTAGCATAATAAAATCAAGTAAGAGAAAGACCATTCAACGACTCACATCATTACAGCCAACAACATTTGATTAGAGAGCTAAATTAGTTTTACTAGTCTCATCTACGTCTCACTATTGAAGAAAAACTAAACATATTATTATATCCACATATACCACAGGGCATATAAATAAATTTACCATAAAATATTACACACTTACTGTTTAATTGTAATTCTTAAAGAAATATTTGGTTAACTAAACTCCTTTAGATTTTGCTTGATTAAAATAACAGATGTCAATATAGTAGAGTCGCTCGTATTTACATAAAAATTTGTTATATTGTTTACTTATAACAAATTATTAATATAATCTAGATAAAGAAAGAATAAACATAAATAGATAAAGGGATATAAGAGTAAATTGACTTGACATTCCGGTTTATTGTTTTGACTGTCATCATCATAATATGTTATCATCATAAGTGTTGTAGGAATAATCATTGACATTTAATTTGTATTTCTTTTGGTAGCATTCCCGAGTATGCCGCCCCATAAGCTTGAAGGTGTACAACGAAGGGCTTCCATGTGTAGTGTTATAGATGATGATGACCGTTTGCGAGGAATTGTAGTAATTCACTTTTGGTATCGATATTGAATGGAAAACTTTAATTTGGACAAATTTTATAGCATGACATGTACTTAAAACTGTAATGAGTTTCTTTTCTATTTAAAATCAATGAAAAATCTAATTTGTCATTTCGTTTATACACAGACCGTATAAAATTGCCTTACACCAGATGCATACCATTCATAATTAATGCATGAGGTACAATTACTCGTACATCATGAAATTGATTACATGCATTCAAATTGCATTGCTGATATCAAGTTATTTAGTATCAACACTTAACTTTTCATTATAAGACTAATAGCGCTTGTTTAATTTTGTAAGATTTTACATGAACGTAACCTGCGATTTCTAAATGAATATAATGAATATCTTATACAATAATTTAAAGAAAGAATCAATGAAAATCTTTATCGGACCTGAGAAATAGTGCACGAAAAATAAATAGAATGAAATTTTAGCGGAACGTGCTCGTATCTTAACTCCAAATAAAAAGAACACTTCCTCCAACCAACTTCTTACGTAAAACTTGAATCACATTTACAATTTTTTACAATACTTCGAATATATGAAACAATCAGACATAATTGTCGGGGCAACTCCTTTTAAAGAATAGCCATTCAAGCTGAGGTATATGCCTCAGAAGGGCCCTTGATCTTGTTCAGATCATGGAACCACCACCCTAGCTGGGGAGGACGAGAAGTGTTTGGGATTGCTTGGCCTCTTTGCCCCGGTAACGCAGGAACAAACACAAATGTTTGTTCTAGATGAAGATTGACCCCACCAATCTTACACCCACTAAATAAGGACTACTAAATACGCCTTTTGTCAACGAACTAACGTTTTAATAACGTAATTACACAAGAGGTCAATGACCTTTTGTGCAGCTTGAACTGATGATGGCGAGAGTTAAGGGTGTGTGCCACTGCGTTCCTACCAGAGGACATCAAAGTAGTTGAGACCCTTTTTCTTCTATCTGATCCAATGCAAACGCGAAGAATGAAACGCAGAATTAATTCGGGAGGAAATCATAACAAAGGCATATTGAACATTATTAAAATATTTAAAACACTAGATTTTCTGTACATAACAGAAAATTCAAATAATCGTTGGTTCAATGATGGTCAAAGTATCGTGTAAATAGCATATTGATGAATTACTTTCAAAAGGACAAACACAAGACAGTATTTGCAGTCAAATATTTAGTTTTTCAAAGGAGTATGCTTGGACAATTTTATCCCTGACAGCTGTTTAATGAGAATGCCGCATAAAATTTTGACTGAGGAAGTACAAATAAAATGAGGCAGAAATAATTTATTTATAAAGTTGAGGATGCGCCTGCCCCAACAGCAATAATAATTAAATACACAATAACAATATAGTTTTGGTATCCATAACTCTTGGACCTTAGACGATTTTCAATCTCTCAATTTCGTCCCATCTCTATTTTGCCATATCTCTCTAAAGTTATCGAGGCAGCTGTACACAAACAGCTCTCTAGCCATGTCTTACAAAACGGCTTTTAAGTCCCTTTCAATCCGGTTTTCGTACAGGACATAGCACTACAACAGCTCTACTAAATATCCTGGATGATGTAAGAGTTGGAATGGAATACTCATGCCTTACAGTCTTAATTCTGATTGATTTCTCCAACGCCTTCAACTCTATCAATCACGAAGTTCTCCTCTCTATTCTCTCTTACGTCGGGGTCTCTAATTCGGTTCGGAAATGGTTCGCATCCTACCTTCGAGAACGCCAGCAAGCGGTGCGCCTGGGTGATGATTTGTCCCAGTGGGTGACAATTGATGCTGGTGTGCCGCAAGGTGGCATTCTCTCTCCGTTATTATTTTCCCTTTTCATAAACCTTGTCACCAAATCTATTGGCTGCTCTTACCATCTATACGCTGATAACCTGCAACTATACACCCAGGCAGAGTACAATGACCTGGATAATGTTTTAAGACTCGCCTGGTGTTGGCAAACCAATTTGGGGTTGGTCTAGTTCTAATATGTTTCGTATGATCTCGTGGGATATCTATACAACTCTTATATTCTATATAACTCCAATTTTAGAAATAAAATATTTATTTTGCTGATTGGGTGGTGCTCCCTGGCTTACATGAATAAAATGTAGTTTGAGTTTGAAATGCATCAATACCTCAAACGTTATTCGGTGTAGTTACACGAAAACATGTCTCAGGTTTTTAGTATAAGACTACTGAGTTATGGAGGATCTGCCTGATTTTGGGGGTCTCAAAAAAGAGCCGAGGGCATTTTCAATAAGAAACAATGTGCTATCTTGAAGGTCTTCACGCTGTAAAGTGATGTTTATTTTTTTTGCGAATAATCTTTTACGTGTAACTTGTTTGCTGTACGTAGAGGACTACCAATGGCTTGTTAGTGCAGGACACTAACGAATTTAGTGTATTAATAGGACTGCCACGGTACTGCAATGCAACATTCTCGCAGAAACTTGTACTGCACGCTTTTATGCTATTAATATGACGGGAGGAGTTAAGCCGATTTCGAGGAAGCTACAATCATGTGCTTGACGTGGTTGCAAAATAATGTATTTCTTGATAAATGAGGAGCTCGCCCGCTTTTATCTTTTTCATGTTGGTTAACTTTTTCATAAATTGGGTGGCGGTGGAAGGCAGGATGATCTTTACTCTTAGGATTTGTTAAAAAAATTTATTTCGGTTTGGATTAATTCATGTGTAAAAGTTTTGCACTTAGTAAATCAGCTAAACACTAACACAGTTGCCATTACCAATTTACTAGTCATAGATTTGTATATAGGAGCAAACAAAATTCCAAAAAACTTTGAGGTATTAAACACCAGTGGAGGATAATTTAAATATTGGAAGTTTGTACTCACACGCTTCATCAGCTTAAGGACATTTGCTGCTAGACCATAGACCACTTAAATGATTTTTAATAGAACCGGTTGTATGCGGCCCGCGTTAAGCCCGACCCTGCGATTTCAGGCTGTCCGTCTTGTTAGTGGGCTTCCTTGGTTACGCTTGCTGAAAAGTTCTAGAACAGTGACAACACTATTCTAGAACTTTGCAGTTCCATCGGCCAACTGTTGTACATATTAAGTGCCTAGCCTAATGCTTTTTTGAACCCGTCATTATTATCCAGATGTTACTTATTTATTTTTGCCAAAAATCACAAAGAGTATTTGCATTTTTCATTTTAGTGTTAGTGTCGTCGATAACGACATTGATATAACGTCCATTTATTTTATTTTGCATTAACGTTACCTTCCTTCAAGCTTTTAAACTGATAACATTAGGTAAACCTCAGACAGAGGTTGTTCATAAAGGTCGTCTATTTCAACCAAAAATTTAGATATAAAATATCTTATTTCTCGAGTTGAACCAAACTGTACAGAATAACCAACAGAATAACAATTATTAAAATTGGTTCAGTAGTTGAAACATTAGTCGCGGAAAAACATCGTGACTTGTAAATTTGGTATGAAAAATTATATTCTTAATTGTCTCAGTAGAAGTAGACTCAATTGACTCAGTACATGAGGAAGATCTCATAAAAAGGTTGTCTGCTTTGGTACCTCACTTACACCGCCTATTTTACCGCCAATACCGTTCGCGTTGCTGTGTTCCAGTTTGAAGGGTGAAAGAGGTAGTGAAGTTACTGATTAATGTGAAATTATATCTTCTAGTCAAGGTTGGCAATGCGTTAGTGATACCTTTCTACCTCTGTGATAAATTAAACAAGGAATCCGAAAGATATTTGAGATTATAATAAGTCTTGAAGACTTACAAAAATTAACATTGACCAGTATTGCACACAGAAGAGATCACAGAGAGTATAGAACAACGTAATTACAGGTACCATACCTCAATCTCTGGTACACATAAAATGCGCCAAATTTAAAATATGTAATACCCTGTGATATTACGAGCATCTATTGTTTAGGACGAGACAGTCATTTTTATTACATAACAGTCAAGTGATGTAACAATTGATGAGCAACACTCTTGGAAAAAACATGCATGACATTCGTACACTTGTAATGTGTCGATGATAATTTTATTTAGTGTGAGACGATAGTTCAATTAGCATTATATAAAAAAAATATGTTGATATTAAATATGACTCAAATCCTCTGGATCAATTGCCAAACGAAACAAATTAATATAATACTTTGGACCGGTAGTAGGCGACCAATTCAGATGCTGAAGTGTTATTGTTGTTATTCAGATCGCCTGTGGGTGGGTTCACCTTATGGGTAGACATTTCACATATTTACTTAACTCCGATGTAAGCATTTAAAGCACTTGTATTACGGATATCAGATAACAAAGAAATCGGAGATATAGCACTTAAATACATATATAATAGGATCATTACCATCTGCGTCATCGGACCTATCGGTAATTATTTTCTTTCCATCTCTATCAGTCCACCAGTCAATTTACGACTCCATCAGAATCAGACGACTAGAGCCTACAGATGCCGGTACATTCATCTGAAAAAGTGTAGCTCAGGGCGGGGAGGAGCAGCAGCATCCCCGTCGCGAAAGCTGCGCTTGCGATCGCCAATACGCTTGCAGCGCAGCAACAATGCTTTCTTAAGGACGTCCAGGTCCAGCAGTGAACTTCCAATGATATAATGATCTATATTGAAATAATATATAAATTATTCAAACGATACTTATCTAGTAAAACGTTTCATTGATACTTCTCTTCATAATCAATACAAGGACGTGATATGAATAAATAGATAAAAACAAGAAAATATTCAATGTTTTATTTTATTTGTGTTGAAAGTCGTTTCTCAAGTATCCTTATAACGTATTTAACGTAAGTGGCCTGTTCCATGTTATTATCCCCAAGGTCTCCATATTGGCAGTCTAAATTAAGGTTTCGGTTTTGGTTTCGGTTTTGCTCCGATGATTCCGTAGGTTTAGTTTTTCTTAATCGTCTTTATCCAATTGCAGAAGCTCCGAATATCCCTCATTATAATCATCAGCATTCCAATTATTATTATGTTTAAGCATGTAACATCCCCTAATACGCCGCCCCATCACCGCGATGGAGTACCGCGCAGTGCTTACTTTTGCTGTAAGAAAGCTGATTACGACTGTTTGTGAGGGTTTGTAATAATCAACATTTGGTTTTGACGTTGACTTTGTAATTTCAACTGATACATAGGTTATAGCATGGCATTTCGGTACCTGAAACCAGTTAACATAAATTACATAATACATTTATGTAAACTGTAGAATAGTAGATAATAATAACGATAATAAATTCCCACATCTCATTCATGACAATATACTAGCAGTGCCCCACGGCTCAACCCGCGTTAAGATGTAGAACCTTCATACTAACTTTGCCCCCCCCCCCCTCTTAACCCTCTTAAGGAATGATTATTATCGAAAGATACTTCACATGTGTTTCGCGACTTTCAATGAAGAATCTTCTGAATTAAATTGAATTTCATTTGATTAACGTCCAAAATGGCAAAGATTCATATTAACTTTTCGCACCCCCGTTCTAACCCTAACATTTTTAAAAATATATTTTTAGTGCTCGTCTACGTTATAAAAAAAACTCCTGTGCAAAATTCTAAGATTCTAACCTTTATAGTTTAGGCCCTGCGTTGATATGTCAGTCAGTCAGTTAGCTTCTTCTTTTATATATATAGATAACTAGCCAACACGACAGAGTTGTCCTAGCATAACTATATATTAATATTCTTCGTGAAAAAAATATTTTTACTAGATTTACTATATTTAGATAAAAACTATTAGGTTATTAAACAATAGGTTAGTAAACAATTATTAAAATAGGTTCAGTAGTTTTAACATTTGTCCCAAAAAAAGGTGTTTTTTCGGGACGAATGTTAAACTCTCTCGATCTCGTAATTTTTATATATAAAGATAATATACATTTAATCATCTTTGTAGAGTTCGACAGCTATACAAAAGGAAGACTTAGTGATATCCTTGTGATACGATGAGCGTCTATAGGCTGAAGTGTTGCTTACTATCACGCGGACTGTAGGCTTGTTTATCGGTGGTGGCCTGGTAGATTATAAAATAATGTAATGTAACGTAACGTAACGTTACGTAATATAATAAAAAAAAACATTAGTAAATGTTAGGTGGAGATCATGTGCTTATAAAATCTGTAACTAAATTGTGTTTCTCAATTAACGTAAAACAGTTATAAAGACTTCGTCTGGTCAAAATCCTTACTAATATTATATATGTGAAAGTAACTCTGTCTGTCTGTATGTCTAGAACGCTTTCCCGCTTAAACCTCTCAACCGATTTTGATGAAATTTGGCACAGACAATTTTTAGACCCTGAGAAACACAAATCCTAAATTTTTAATTCGAAATAAGGGTTGTAAGGGGTCAAAAAGGGGATGAAAAGTTGTATGGACGTATCGCTATTTTTAAAGCTAGAAACTTGAAACTTACTTTTTATGCCATTCATTCGACATTAATAAACATGACATTCAAAGTTTATATAAGTTAAGGTATGGTACCCAAAAAAACTATTCCACGCGGACGAAGTCTCGGGCACAGCTAGTTTTATATAAATATGTAGTCATGAAATTGTAACAGAAATCATGGATGGTTGTAAGAAAACACTTAAGTTTTACGGTGTTCTGTTTTTGCGTGGCCGAATTACATAATTTGATTAAACTAGGTCTAAATGGGCCGTGGAGTACCGGCGGAGAAGAACAGAAACTCTCTCTGTACTCTGTATCGTAAGATGCGACTACCAGATGTCGTAAGATGCGAGGTACCAGAACCGACAGATCGTTGTATTTCCATCCAAACAGCGCAAATAATACTACTGAGTGTGAATAGGCAGCAACATTCTCGTCGCAAAGTTGCACTCATTCTCATCGCGGCAGATATGGAAAAAAATCTTTATCTTGGGGAGGCCTACATCCTTACAGTGGAATCTCTATGGCTAATATGATGACCATGATGATAGGTCTTAATGGAACCATTATAACCATCAAATTCTCTTACAGGTCCTTTTTTGTGGCTCTTATAATAAAATTGCAGAAAAGTATGTTTAAAATCCGCCTGATGCAAATATACCAGTATAAAAGAGGCCACCCAACGATCTATTTGTTCAAATGTCTTTTTCAGGTATTATCTATTGCTGTATCTATGTGAATAAAAAGAAATATAACTTATGTTTATGCATTTGAATATTTGAAATTATTAAATTATTTAGAAGTGCCTGTGTTTTGGTAATTGGGACATTAGATATTATATTTAAATTTATATATTTTTGAGTTTGAGTTTAGATATATAAAAGACTCACGGTTAGGGGGACGTGTTTAACCTTCTGCATCATTCCAATCTTACCCTTATAGACATTTAGCGTACTGATATCTGACGTATAGTTTCCAAATTTCCAAATCATAAGAGCGGAACCGAAATCATTTTTCAGAAAAAATAAAAGATATATCAACACGACCTTCATTTTGGATCGATCGATCCAAAGAATATAAATTTAACCACAAAGTTGCGCTATTGATAGTTGAAATGAGCAAGAAATATTTTCAATTAATCCATTAGATCCGTCGCTGCAAGAAAATTAATTTAAGGTGTGTAATTGAAAACTATGCGTTTCTAATGTTAAGTACCAGATTCAGATCTTACTTTATTTTCATCATTTTAGCAGAAGTTGCACAGACTTCCAATAGCACCGGTTAATAGTGATCTGCATTCAGGACGTCCAACGCTGTGCTTGCCAGTACGTGGTCTCGATTCCAGAATTTAAGGACCCCAACGGCTTTACATTCTGTGAGCTATTTACCTGCCCAAAGCCACTTCAACTCAAACTATTCATCCGTTGGGCTATGGGAAGACTTGATTACTAAGCCAGCCTCTCAAAGAGGCGATTAAAAAAGAATACTCTTCTTTTCAGTTGAAGATACACGCCGCGGTGTCAGTGCATTATAGATCTCGGTTCTTTTTACCAGGTGGCAAGGTTGGGTCACACATGTCGCAGTACGCAACTGCGATATGGTCTTAAACAATCATTTTAATGAATGCCGGTTTGATGACTTCCAACTTTTCGAACAAGTCGGTTTCCGAAAAGGCTACGCTTGTTGGCGTTTGTGTACTATGAAAAAGCCTTCGATACGGTTAAGAGTGGACTGTGTTTGAATCTTTTCAGCGACGCCATGCCAATGACTATCAGCACATTGAAACGTTGAAGTGTTTGTGTGACAATGCTACTATGTCGGTCCGAGTACAGGAGCAGAGTTCGAAGGTTATTTGTATCAAAAGGGGTTGTAAGGCAGAGAGACGTCATATTTTCAAAAATGTTAAATGCTAGTTTGGAAATCTCCTTCAAACTCTTAAAGTTAATTCGTATGTATAGCTAAGACAAATAGTACAGTTAGGTAAATCCAACTTCAAGAAAGAGGTTAATCGCCGTATCCTACTCGACTGGGCAGCGTTCGGAAAACTTCGAAACATCTTCTCGACCGACCGACATACCTCAGTGTCTCACGTCGAAAGTTTTCTATTAATGTGTGTAACCAGCTATGACCCATTGCGGTGAAACTTAGTCTCTTACCATTTGCCTTCTGAACCAACTCAAAATAGCTCAACGAGCTATGGAGAAGGCACTGCTCGGAGTCTCTATGCGCGATCGAATCAGGAATGTAGAGATTCATAACAGACCCAAAGTTACCGACATAGCCCGACGGATTAGTTGGTTGAACTAGCAGTGGGCAGGGCACCTGATACGCAGAATCGATGGCCGATGGAATCGTAAGGTTTCAAAATGGAGACCACGTGCCGGCAAGCACAGCGTAGGGCATCCACCCAGAAGAAGGACAGATGATTTAACTTAAACTGCAGGATTGTGCTGGGCCGCATATACCTGGCCTATTGGAGATTACTTGGAGGCCTATGTCTAGCAGTAGACGTCTCATGATGATGATGGATTTATAAAAAAAATTAAAAAATCTCCTCATTCTTGATTAAAGGACTCCGAGCATTAACTTGTATAGCTCGTAACAATAATGTTGTCCATAGTTACCGCGCTGGGCAGGCGTGGTGGTAATCGTAGTGCGTAGATTTATGACGGGAATGCTGCTGTCCTTTTCCGTCATGTTGCATTTGAGCTAAGGTGTTTAGGATGGATAATCCGCTATCTGTCGTTAGCCTTTTACGACCTCGTGAAGTACATCTTACTTCACTGGTACTCCACGGCGTAGGTATACCTTAATACTTCATAAAAATGTAAGAATTAACTAATTAAATACAGTATATACCTGTATTACTCGTTCACGGGTTATCTTTTCGACGAACCGACGAACGACGAAGTAGTGGAAGTCGTCGAGTGTATGCTTGCTACAAACATGCTAATGGCTACATTCATATTGTATCTGAGCTTCTCTGTTTCGGAAATACCTTAAATACGTTCCCCGTTGTCAGATCCGTAATCATATAGCACCATACCATTTATAAACATTCATGTGTTTAAAAAAATACGACATCTTTTTATCCTTGCAAGAAACAAAAATGAGTTCAGGGAGCCACAGAAGTCCAGTATGAAAAGAAGTCATTCAGGCGACCACAGCACAATACGTCTCGTTCCCTACCTGTTGCTACATTTGTTTGTGTAGAGACGGGTGCAAAAAGCGCTATTATATTTTTAAGTAGCTCCACGACAGTTACAAATGACGAGATGAAATGAAACGAGAAGATCTTTAGACAAAGTGGTCTTGAGAAAGGCCAAAGCAGGTATTGTTCGCTTTATTTTCACATTACTACAGATCGGTTAAAGGTGTCTATTTCATCTTTTTAAAATAACCATATTTTTTTAAACTTAATAAACTGTACAACAATTACGGCTCTAGAATGAACTTTAAACTGTACAAGCGTCCACTCCTACAAAGTTTTCCTGCATTGGTACCTCACTCTTACAGATTTCTACCGTCTGTATGAGTATTGCTGTGTTCCGATTAAAAGGCAGTGAAATTACAAGCAATATCACCATGACGTGGACTGGATGCTTGTTGCCGACCTGATCTAAAAAAACTACCAGTGAAGTATCTCCATAATCCTCATACTGGGCATCGAAGTAGGACCCACCACTTCATGAATCGGACAACCGCTCCCGCATAAGATAGCCCAAACTACGAGCGATGGATTTAAAGACGCCCCAAGGGACGAACAGTCGAAAGATGTACTAGTTTTACTTTGTTTGTCACGCAAGTTCTGCAGCTATCTGACTGCATTTTATTAATTCCTTAATGAAACTGGGTTATTTGTAATCGACCTTAAAATGGCGAACAAAAGAAAGGAGTTTGTAACACGGTAGCGGTATTTACTTACACGGTATTTAATTAAGCGGCATTTGATACCGCGATGATCTGCGTATTTTACTAGAAAGATAATCACCAAACGTTTGGCATCTTGTTCTTACAAAACGATGCCAATATTGTAGTTTTTTTTATTCGATTAAATCGATAAATAAGCATTCGTTCGCGTAATCATAAGCATCATCGCAGCCTATAGTCGTTCATATTATCACGATGATATCACCAACACGTTGCCAACCTTATGACTTGAAAATATTATATCACATTACCTTTCGAAATAGTTCACAGCAATGTAAACGCTGATGCTTAGTGGTATAAATAGGTACCAATGCAGACGACCACAAAGGTCGTGAGGTCTATCTCTAGACAGCCTTAGGTTTGTTGGCCCGAAAGCAAATCAGGACTTGATTTCTTTTTATTAGACCAGGTCCACAGACAAGCTTGTGTCTTAAGTATATTATATCACATTACCCAGTAAATTTACTGCCTCTCTCACCCTTCAAACCGGAACACCATAATTCAAATACTGCTATTTGGCGGTAGGAATAGGTGAAAGTGAGATACTGTGTGAGTGAGTGAGTGAGGTCATATACATATTACACATAATCTGGCAAGATTCCGCGATAGGTCAGACTTTGTACCACAAGGCTATATCTACGAATGCCATGTATAGCTTCAAATATACTATGTATATGTTACTCATATAAAAAGAACGAGGCAAACGGAGATCGATTACCGCGATTGTGCGGTGTCTACACGAAAGTGCACTTTACTATTTCTTGCTTCTTTCCCTCGCATACAACAATAATTCCCTCTCAGTTAGATTTCAGGGAAAATAATAGCAATGTCAGAGAAAAGTAATAAGGACGTTAAGTGCTAAAAATATACTTTGAATTAGCGATTTCGA
This sequence comes from Heortia vitessoides, assembly GCA_020976665.1. NCBI lineage: Eukaryota > Metazoa > Arthropoda > Insecta > Lepidoptera > Crambidae > Heortia > Heortia vitessoides. Next base: position 5,959,433 of record JACJUM010002819.1, on the reverse strand, counting down.
TACTTCCCCTAATAATAATAATATAAATGGAAGAAAAATTGTTAAATAATTTCTACATATATATATATATATATATATATATATATGTATATAGATATATGTGTGTGTGTGTGTGTGTGTGTTCCAGTTATAAATAGTAGAGTAGTGTTTTCGGCTACGTTCGTAGCACAGACGTGAAATTACGTGAAGTGCTACGAGAAAATAAATAATGCAACTGATCAAAATATTGATATCTGGAACAAACCTGAGCTACTCATACCCTACAAATGTAGATCTTTTGGCTTAGTTATCACCTTCAACCTTGAGTAACTTTATTTAAATTTAAATGTTACGACGATTATGTTTTGTTACCTTTTAAATATTCAACTCTAGGCTGTATACATTTCAGATTGTATCCAGGATATTTTTGTAGACTGAATTGCATCGTGAAAAGTATAAAGGTTAATTTAATCCTGCTTCTACGGCTGGTTTACCCAGGTCCTGTGTTAGAGAACAATGGGAAAACTATTAGACAAGTTTTCAGTTTGCCTCAAATACCTACCTTAAAACGTCTACTAGGTATCTTACTATCACATCGACTTTCTATCGTATGCTTTCTATCGTAATCCATTAACCTCTCAAGACTATGACTTAGACAGAACGCTCTATATAACATTAACTCGAGCACAAGCAGAGGCTTCATAACAAAACAAGGTAGCTATTTATACCAAATTCATTGTCAAAGGTCGCTAATTAGTTCCTTTACATCACTTGTCTATCGTGAGCCGAGCCGACGCTGTTATCTCTAGCACACGAGTCCTTCTTTGCTTGGTTCGGTTAATTAAATTAATTAAACTCCCCGAGGCGACACTCGCATCTCGCGCGTGAGTTTGCCAAGGGACCGACCGCGCTTACTTTGGGTCGAAAAATTATAAAGGGATTTGTCTAATGCGTGCATTTACCTCGATTAGCCAAAGGGCGAAATGTAAGGTTGAATATTAAATGGTTTTCCATGAAAGAAACAATTTAGCATCACAAGGAATAAATAAGGATTATGTAAATAATTTGTAACCCGAAGATTAAAGGAGCAAATGGGTGTGTGCTGACCAATTTGAAGACAGAAAGAGGCAGACTTCATATAAAGGCCGAGTGCATTGTTACCTCATTCTCACCTATTTCTACCGACAAACAGCAGCGTTTGCATTGCTGTATTCTGGTTTTAAGAGTGAGATAAACAGTGAAATTCCCGGGTAAAGTAAATAAGCATAAGCATAATATCTTCAAGTCACAATACGCTAGTAATTTCCTTGTGATATTACGATCTTTTACTTTTACGTCGACTTACTAGTATATAAAAGGCGAATTGTCATATCAATCTTTTTTTCAGGTAATGTAGTATAATAATGAAGTTATTCTTATATTTCTAATTATTCTCTCTATAAATTATGATTTATTATAGATGACTAATATTATGAAACTGAAGAAATGGTTAGTTTATTGATTGTTTTATTTTTGTGTGAACGCGCTAATTTCGGGAGTCACTTGTTGGAATTAAAAAAATATTTTATACGGGAATTGAAAAAAATAAATATATTTATCGCAATTTTACAAGAAATACAGTACGGAGTAATCTTAATACAGCTCGAGGAAATACACAATAATACTTTTTATCCTACCGCGATAACTGACATTCACGCGAACGAAGTCACTGGCAACTGACATTTAGTTTTAGATAAAAATATAGTATACTCGTACATATCTACGTGTTAAATGTTGTAATATAGGACGATGTAAGCCATTAGAGGTGATGTGGGTCAAGACAAATGGCTTCGCATCACCCTATACATAATGTGCAGGGTGTTCCAGGGTACTCTCAATTGAAATTCGCTATCTGGACCAGTGAATATTCTACGAACATTATTCAAACATCAGAGGGTATAATGCTTTAGAAAAAATATCTTTTCGATTACATTTACTTTGTTGCACGTAGTCGAGTTGAAAATACATATGATTTTAATTTGTCTATAGAATATGACGCTCAATGTATTTTTATTTAAATAAAGAAAAGCACCTTAAAGTACAATATTTTTATATATATAAAATTACTTCCAAACTACTGAACCGATTTTATTAATTTTTTTGCTTACTGTGTACAGTGTGTTCGGATCTATAGATATTATTTAAACTACTTTACCGATTTTAAGTTTAGATAGTAGTAGCTTGTATCTCAATTTTTAGTCACAATATTTTTTTATGATAAATTTGTGTACACCTCAATCTTTCAACAAAAATTCCGCAATAGAATATCTCTTAGGGATAACCTACAATAACCATCTTTTATCTTGATTGCACCCGAGCTAGGACGGGTTGGATCGCTAGTATGTACTAAATTTTAAATTATTTTAGCTGGTCTATATATATATATATACTTTTATATACGGCACGAGATTGATATCATCTCGTCAGTGTTCCGTAGTTCCGAAAAAAAAATAATTTTATATATTACTTACGAAAAAGTATTTTTATTATTATAGTCATGTTGATAAATTGTAGGGTCAACATATAACATGCCAAAAGCTGCCCAAAGTTTTCCTTAAAATTTACCACATTCACACAACATCCCATGCAATAACCTGACTCAGATAAGTACATATTTCACACCCATACACAAAACAAGCCTAAATATCCGTCAGATAAATGTTTATCTCGGATGGGAATCGAGACCACGGCCCTTGGCGTGAAAGATACGGACACAATCTTCAGGTGGTAGTGATCCTGTTCGATCCCCACCCACGACAAATATTTATATGGTGATATTTATGTTTGTTCTGTGTCTGAGTAGTAAATATATGTATTAAGGTATTTGTGATTCTTCTGTTGTCTAATGTCCGTAACATAAGTGCTTTGAGTGACTTATCACGGAAGATGTTGTGGGAATAAAAAAAACAAAAACAATCGCATGCATTTGTCCCGTCAATATATTTAACAAACGCAGCGACCCGCGGTTTCACACGTATTAAATTTCAAGAATATTCACTGCTGTTTTACACATATAGGGGGTAAACTTAAAAAATCCTTTCTTAAAAGAATTTATGTTTTTGAAAAACTGTGCAGTTGCCATGTATTCCGGTTACATCAAGCCAATTAGTTAAATGTAAAAGTCTTTTTCTTCTTGCTAATCTTTGATTTGGATGAAACCTTTATAGCTATGATTGCCTTTATTAATAACCCTGAAAGAAGTAAAGTAAACTTAATTGTTTAATAGAAAAAAATTGTTGTGCAAAAACATGCACATTTATACATTTTTTGTTGTTTAACTTTACGTGGTTAGCTAATTTTTTATAAAATTGTTGTCATATTTCAGACAGTTTCCTATTTAACATCCATGTATGATTTAATAATTATTAAAATAATTGATTATAAACCTCAAATATATCAGACATTGAGTTGATCGCGTTTACCGAGAGTTAAACATTGTGGAGAACTTTGTTCTTTGTGATAAGTAAATATAATCTCTCGTTCAACAAAATAAGAATATAAACCTCACAAAATTTTCTAAACCTTGATAAATACTTCTATACTTTTAAATGTATATATACTATACATGTAAAACTTCCAATACTGGACATAGACCTCTCTAAGAAAGGAGGAATTTTTAGGAATTTGTGGTTTCAAATTTGCAGAGCGTAGCTCCGCGCCAGGTATGCGCTGCTCATCTCCGCCCCATTAATCGTTTACGTTTTAAATCAATAAATACTTATTACAAACTTTTTAAATACTTACTATTTCAACTAAAAAAAACCATACATTGCAATGTATAAATAGATAATATTGCGAGATTTAAACTTACAACAGTATTATTCCGTGCAGCGTAACAAGTTCAGATGAGCGCGCTCAAATCCACGTATCAAGGAACTAATGCCGCTCTCATGGATCCGTCCCCGCGGGCGTCCTAACACACGGGCGCTTTACGATGCAGCATTTTAATTTCTGCTTTATATTTAATACTGAAACACACATTCATACTGCGTCATTATAACCGTCAACGTAGTCTATACCGACGTTGGTTTCCGTGATCACTTGGAAAACAAGACAAAAGTAGTACTTCACTGCAAAACAAATACTGAAGCAGTTTAAGTCGCAAGTCCAACCTCACATGAAGCACTGCTGCCATCTCTGGGCAGAAGCAATTAAGTACCATCTTGAACTCTTTGACTCAGTCCAGAAACGCGCTCTGAAAATTGTTGAGCTCATGTCTAAGGAGAGTCTTTGTCTCCTTATGTATGTTCTACCGCTTGGACAATAAGCTTCACTCCGAAGAATCGTGTGTCATGATGAGAGCAGCTATTTTTTTTCACTGCATCGCTCAGCATTGCCAGGATTTTCCATCACACACTTTCAAACAAAAATTGGCGAACGTTAAAGTTATGGAATGAGCTCCCTGCGGAGGTTTTTATAGAGCACTACAGTATAGAGTTCTTAAAAAGGAGTAAAGAGGTTGGTAACGAGTCCGTAACGGGTGAAGGATGCCTCGGTGTTGTAAACTTCCACAAGCTGCAATTGCCGCTTTCCATCATGCCGGCCTCACTCTCTCTATAGATACATAGAAGTTTATACAGCAAATCATGCACTAATTTCCTTGTCACACTGTAGCGCGTTCACAATCAAACCACTGTTATATCGCATAGAGCAGACACTGCTTAACGCACTCCTTGTATCATCCGAATTGTGACGTACTTTTTGATGACGTCAAATGATTATTAACTAACTTCGACGTAGAATAATTTTATTTTTTGTTACAAGTCCATAACTATGTAATTGGGGTAACGAGTTCTTGTTATTAACATAATTGATACGAAAAATTAAACAAAATTTAGAAATTTCTATGGAAAATGTCGCTCGTCTAACACCATTAAATAGGGGCGTGACGTGCAAATACTAAGCCCCTTGTATAATATATTAAGTCATTTCTAGGAGACCTAACAAATATGCTCGTTGGGTCAAAGCGACCGCTACTCATGGAATCCGAATTCTTTCATGACTAAAATGGAATGTCGGACTTCGTGATTTAGAAAACATTATATTAATAGGTGTTATTACGTATTTCTACTTTCAAAGTGTAGAATAGTCTGTGAACCTATGCTTACACAAAGCATTCATACTTATATTGGCAATGTGGAACTTGTGGAACAACTACGGAGATGGCAATGCTTGGAATCACTTTGCGCGATCGAATCAGGAATATTGAGATCCGTAACAGAACATATAGCCCGGCGGATTCGTAAGTTGAAGCAGCAGTAGGCAAAGCACTTAGCACGCAGAACCGATGGACGGTGATGGAGTCGTGACGAAGGTTCTAGAATAGATCCACAAGGTGGACAGACTATCTGACTAAAACCACAGGATCACGCTGGACACAGGCCGCATACAACTGGTTCGAGGATATGAAGATGATGATGATATTTTTAGTTTGTGTTATATTAAATCGTTAAATAATAGTTACAAACGTGTTATTTTAATTTAATATGCGCCACACAATATTTTCTTAACTAAGACATGAATAATGATTGCAAAAATAAACTATTTAAAAATTTATCTTTTTTAATTTCCCTCCCGTTTAATAGCTCAATATAGAATTAATCTAAATGCAAAACACTAAACTCAAGCTTCTACTATGAACTAATAAAATGCAAATGTGCCTATCGTAAATCTTTTTTAAAACCGTCCTTCGAAGCCAATATTTCAGGAATGTTTTAAATTTTAAATTGGTAGCTTAACTATTTTCTATTATCTTTTGATCTGGACTTCGTTCACATAGAAACTTACCATTATCGTCACCATCATCACACCAGCCATTGGTAGTGTCATAGGTCCTCAAGAAAGAGACAATTTCGCCCTTAATTGCCGCGCTGGACAAGCGTATTAGCAATCGCAGAGCACAGCTTTTGTGACGGGGGGTGCTGCTGGCCATCTGTACTGTTTGATGGATATACCTCTATCTGTCAGTTCGACTACCTCAGCCGTCTCTTACAATAGCCGGTACCTAAATAAGTCAATTTTTTTTTAATATATTGCTTAATATAAATAATACGATATATAGAGTTAATAGTTAAATACATTACCATACTTTTTGAGAGAGAATAAAGTGCATATAAACAATACATACGTACTCACACATTTAAATATATCCTAATAATTTTATTAAATATGCTAATTATCACAGGTACCAGAAACCAGAAGTTACTTAATCATACGCATAAAAAGGAGTTAAAATACACAAAAGATTTATTATTATTTAAAATGACTTTGTTTTATTATTAAACTTACGAGTACAGTAACTAAATTTCGAGTTTATAATATTGATAAATAAATTCACACAACACCTAATACGAACTGACCCAAAAATAAGTAGCAGCATAAGGCACATGTGTTACGGATATAGGACAACAAAAATAATACTTCAATAAATATATTTATCTCGTGTTATTATTATAGTTAATAATCAACATAGAAAAAAATCAAACTTATTTGTACCAAGCACGTTTTCTTTGTGTTTTTACTCAGGCGTATGGTGATAATGTCACGAGTACATTTTGTAACTTCTCTGCAATGCAGGCTTCCCAGTTCACCTGCATTCCGCGGCAGAGAAGCCTCTCTCGACATTTCAACCCATTTATTTACATCTGACCACACCACCTTGTTTAAAGCATTTCAAATGTTTGCTATTTCACATTTAAACGGAACGAAATATACTCAAAATGTAGTGTGCAGTGTCTACATTATTTTATCTATTAAATAAAAAAAAGTATCTCTTTAATAAAACTACATATTAACGCGCTTTATTAATTTGTTTACAAATATGTTAAGTTTTTTTATATGATTATATTTATTAGAAACATAAAATGTAGTTTGTTTTCATCTGGTAATTATACTAAAATTGCTATGGCCGATTCTGACTTCACTTTTTTTAACATTTGCATACATACATATACCTAAATAGGGTAGGGAGATAGAAAAGTCATATACTGTAACTAATGCCCAAAAATAGAGGAGTAATGCAACCTCTCGTTATGCAATTGCAGTATCTACCGAGCGCTCCCGATATTGAATTGGGAAACTTCTTGTTTTGTCAAGCTCACGTCTATCCTCATATATTAGGGACAAGGATGTTCAGAAATGAAGCTTATCGGTTTGTACTCTGGAAACCGTAGATTTTGACATGCACTCAGACAAAGTAGAATAGTACCTCCCGCAGTACCAGGTGTCATAAAAAGCGACTGTAAATCAGTCGTCTCATATTCCTGGTGCCATAGGTGACCAATGGTGGTTTACAGTTGGCAGTCATTGTCACCATGCATGCTCAGCGCATCTAAATTCCCCCCATCTTGGTGAAGGTTCAACAATAGAGGATCACGGTCATACATGAAGTAGACCACATATATACATAGTTCGTCTGCATTGGTATCTCACTTACCCCTATTTCTACCACCAAATAGCACTGTTCACATTGATGTGTTTTAGTTTCAAGGGGTATTACTGGGTAATGTGACATAATATTTTTATGTCACAAGATTTGCAACGCGCTAATGATGTTTTTTTGATATTGCGAGCGTATATAGGATGCGGTGACGCCTACTTTCATGCGGGATGCTCCTAGTCCTAGTTAAAAAACAACATATCATTATATAATGATAATCAGATATGTTGAACCTAAAGTCTTAAGGAATCAACATCATACTAGTAAAACCAAGTAATTCAACAAATATAGCTTGTATGCATCATCCGCATATCTGACGTGATCTCAATTCGAAAATTTCTTGCCGTTACTCTAGTTTTCAACACCCCTGGACTAATTCGCTTACTATTGTTTGTTTAAACGCACTAATCTCAAGCACCGCTGCTCCTATTCGAAAAATAAATTCAGAGTTGGATAGTATATTTATCGAGAAAGGCTATAAGTTATATAACATCACGCTAAGACCAATAACAGTGTAGCATATATAAAATTTCCACAACTTCTCATACATTGACCTGACTGCCATGGTCATGGACCTAACTGCCACTGCACTGACAACAGAGGAATCTCAAAAATATAATATTGAAATACATATATTTAATGCCCAGGCACAGAATTAACATAAATATTATCATATAAATGATAGCTCTATGTGGGAATCGAACTCACGACCCGTAGTGCTTAAGAAAGGATCACTACCGTTTGCGCCATCAAGATCGTCTATTTTTGTACCGTTATATACCTATTTTTCGAATTTATCAAATCATAATGGCGGATAAAAAAAATGTTACTAAAATGAATAAAAATTTTTACCACAACTTATGAAATTACTGTCCAGACTTATTAGCGATTTTTTAAAACGCAGAATTAACTAATCTTGCTTGAATTTGAGTCATTTTATTCATTCCTATGAAAGCATTCAATATTTCTATCAAAAAATATTCAAATACCATAGACATACTTAAATACATATTTAATTACAAACGATAACCTACTTTAAAAAAGATATTAATCTTTGAAAACATAGTACTCACATCGGAAAGGTAAAAACCATTTCTGAAGTAGAACAAGACTACTAAAAAAATACAAGACAACTTCTACGAACAGTCGTGTGAATTATAAGAGGTACTCGGCAACTATCGGAAAGTTAGACTCCGGTCGGATAACACCGATATTGGATTAAGGCCACTCTCGTTTTGTGGAGCACGTCGATCCTCATATAAAGAGCACTGGAGCTGTAGCGGAACAAAAATATACTGGAAACCCTGACTGGTGTAAGTTACAAGGCGGGCTAATACTAACTCTTCGGGTACGTTAGATTTCCGGGTAAGTGACGGACCCGCATTCGGTGGTATTCCTATCTTATGTGTCAGAGGCCGTGAGGTCGATCCCAACTCGTAATCACTCTTGCCCAGTCAACACGCTTACCCAGCGTGGCAATTACGAGTAAATCTCCCCCCTTTTTTGGGTAAGACAATATCTAACAGTGGACTTCCAATGGCTGATATAATGATAATTATTTAAGAATCTAAGTAATATTCGATATGCAATACACCGATTTTTCTAAAAATGCTCATACACAGCTTTAGGGCCATTGAACGAGGAATCGAGCAGAAAGTTAGTAATAATTTAACCTGTACTTAATTCGATATTAAAATATCGATATTAAAATCTTTTGTCATTATTACATAATTAATGTAAGTTTGTTCATCAGTTTCTTTTTTCTTCAGATTCATTAGAACAGCGCTACTAGCCATAAAGCAGAATACAATAAATATAAACGACAAACTATACAAAATACATATGCTATCATCTCCAATATTAATAAATACAACATTTTTGTATCAAGAAACAACTGAAACCTATAGTAACTATGGTATGTATTAAATTTCATATGCTGATATACGAAATAACATTGCAGTCACACGTTTCGTTGGATAAAAATTACGAATTCCAATGAATTTTATCGGAGTAAAGTATTTTGTGTAGGTATTGTCAATAAAATTCGACCTAAGCTTATTATTGTATTGTTTAATATACACCATGTTTAATTAATTTTGGAACACAATGTGGCAACATCAGATTGGATTGCGATTACTGATTAAATATTGTACAGTAGCCGCGGGTTAAATGTCTGCGCTAAAATATATTTATTGTTATGAAAACTAAACTATTTTGAGGTGTTTACTGCAGGAGTCATTCTGAACTGCATTTAATGCTAAATTTACTGAAGGCCGAAAAATGGACACTAAGAAATATTATTTTTTTATATCTCATTAATAAATTATTGGCACGTCATAATTCAACCACACGCCATAATAAATACTTACATATCTACTCACGGCTTATTTATCATCAGGGTAAACTGGATTGCCATTTGTCTCGATCCGGACATGACGCAAGCATGCTTCCTCATCATTCAATATATTCATGCACGACGGTCAACTAATGTAAACTGCTATTCTAAAAATGTCTAGTCTATTTGATTTGTGTGTTCTACCTTTACCAGACTTAGCCTAATAAATGTCCAAAAACTAGAATAAGATTTCTCTTTCAGCCATAGTGATATGTAATATCATGTTTCACGTCACATCATGCTATAATCGTGCTATTCCTTCCCCTGTTTTGCTTCACAAATACTAAATAATATCTATCTTAATCCAAACACATTCATTTCACCTTCATATATTTCTTAAAAATATATATAATATAAACAATGAAAATATTACAATATCTTCTCCCATCGACACCTGCAAAAACGAGTGATTTGACAGTTCGTCCGAAGTACTGTATCACAAATTCCTACCCAGCTTCGTAACAGAAAGTAATTGAAAAACTGCAGAAAACCTTTGGTCACGCCGTGATTGGCTCCCCCCTGTCCCGCCCCCTTCGGCCGCCACCCCTCACGTTCCGCCGTATGCCTCTGAAATAGGATTTAGAGCTTTTATACTCGGATGTGATCTAACGATACACTACTGGCCTAGAAACTGGAACGATTGCATTAGGAGGAAGTACTGATTGCATTAAATTGTAAGCTAATATTAATATCTTCAGATATCAGATGATAATGAAATAGAAAAAGAGAAGACGGAATATTTTGTACGATTATAATTTATATAGAACATAAATTCATTTTTGAAATGCTTTTCTATTATTAGATTAGGTCGACGACCAACCATACATTCCGCGTGATAGTGAGCGTCACTATTATAAAGACACTCGTATTATCACCAGGATATCAATAGCGCGTTGCCAAATTTGTGACTTGAATTACCCAGGATTTTCGTAACATTTGTAGTTTGAAAATGAGTGAGTTTTTATTCGCCTAAGGCCAGCTATCATCATATCAATAGTCATCATAGCCGTAAGACGTCTACTACTAGGATAAGATGGATGACAATATTTGACCAGGTCAGTACCAGTAAAGATGATAATGATCCTTAAAATAATAATGAGAAATCAATATTCATTCTTTTAATACAGTATTTGGCCGAGGTTTAGGATACTGACGTTTTTGGTTGATCTTGGAAAACCCTTATTTTCGTCATCATCGTCACATCAGCCATTGGAAGTCCACCGCTGGGCATAGGCCTCCTAAAAGTGGGAATTTTGCCCAGAATTGCCGCAATGGGCAATCATGTTAGCGATGGGGATGCTCCTATCCATCCTCGCCTCATATCCTTGGTTCTGGCACCACAGTTGCCTCATTCAACAACTGGTATAGGGAGAGATATTATTGTGCGAGTACCTCACGGCAAATCTCTTTATTATAATTGTTAGCAATATCTGTGTCTTTATAGTTTGTAATTCTTTCTTTTGTCGTTTAATTAGTCGTTTTTTTTTCTTCCTTTGTGCATTTGTAATATTTGGCAAATTCTCTTCATATGTGTACCCGCCTCTAGTTTTAACACTCGTTTCTATACTCATGTCTTCGTTATACTTTATTTATAGGCATGAAATGATATGTTTTTAGACTTAGTAAGCAAGTTAAAATAGGTGTATTTTATAATAAATAAATAAAGATATTTATTTATTTATTTGACCCGTAAAAATTTTGGCTTATGATGTAATGGATTAGTAAACAAATATAATTAAAAATATATCGTTAAATAGCGTTTTTGTATTTTAGAACGGTTATTTTAAAAACTTTTCATTAAAAGCTGTTAGTGAATACACTTAAAAGAATACAAATCACAAACAAAATATTTTAGACGTTACAGATTATGACTAAAAATATCCTAATAATATTATTAAGGTGAAAGTTTAGAAGAATGTTTGGATATATGTATGTTATTCTTTCATACAAATATTACTGAATGGATATAACGATAAGGACTGTTTGGGCTCCAAACGCCTTACAAGAATCATCTGCAAATCTGCTTATCATCGGAAAGATTTTTTTTTCTCTTTCTACATGTAAACAAAGACATGAAGTATAAACGGTACTTATTAAATAAGCTTTTTAAATTTTGTCTCTCGATTTGAGGTACACTCCAAAATGGCTGGATTAAACGGAATGCCAATTATTATAAATAATTATAAATAATCGTGCCAATTGTTATTGGCACGGAAACATGCACTACACAATTGCACCCGCGGGGTGGTGCTAGTGTTTCATAATGAAGCATTTAAAAAAATAACAGCCACTTAATATCCACCGTTACTGTTTGCACGTGCTAAAATATAAAAACATTCCCCAAGATAAGTACAACATCAGTCACGCGAGATGAGAGTGCGCTCATAAAATATTAGCTTCAGCGAGCTAATCTCGCTAATGGTCCTTCGTGCGCAGTTAATTATTGCGCAGCCATTTCTTAATCCTCTATTTTATTATTACCGCGTAAATAAAATATGAACATGTGTGTGGTTGCTCTCACATGTCATACTGCGACAGGAGTAATATTTCTGTAATTAACGCAGGTAGAATTAAAATTACGGATTATTTTGACCTCGTGGTGTAACTTTGATCCATATTAAACGATATATATAAGACTGATAAGAGATCGATGTGGTGTAAAGTATGAAGTTATGATAACAATAGAGAAAGGATAGTTGAGATGGTTTGGACATGTAGAAAAAAAGGATGAAAGTAGAATGACTGCACAAATATATAGAGCGGAAGTGAATGGAAGCTTTGGTATAGAACGATCTACAACGAACATATCTTAACCAGGAAGAAGAGGTATTAAAGAAGGGCCAGGTCGGAAGTACCATGAATAAACGAGCGTGTTTGAAGGAGGAGGACGAGAGATCCATAGTCGCTGCTTGCTCCGATGGGACACAGGCGTAATTAAGTGTACGTTCATGTTACATTTGTATTTATGAATGCACGTTTTGTATGTATGTATGTACATGTTACATTTGTTCCCTATTCCTAGACGTTCGAGAACTTGGTAGACTTATCCAAATCTGTTAGGGCAAAGTTTACAGCCTAACATTGGCTATACTAACGCTGAGTTCTTGAATTTAAATAAACACACTTGCCAGCCACTACTTAATGCAAATTCTTTGAATTATATTGTAAAGAGGGTTTTTTATGCTACTTATTACGAAAAAGATCTTGGCAAAGTATCTTAATGTCACCAACACATAATTTTAGTGCATTAATTAATTCGTATTTGGACGTTAACATTAATATAAAGGCTCGTAGTTCAAAATAACACATTAATTTATACAACATCTCATACAAAGACCAGACAGACAGAGTTAAATCGCAAAAGCACTTGTGTTACGATAATGAAACAACAGTGGAATATTTTTCCTGGGTAGGGGGAACATTTACACTTTAACGTATAAAATATGAACTTTTCGAATGCGCTATAGGGCATGTCACAAAGCATTATCGTCATCATCATCATCAGCCATTGGAAGACCACTGGTGGACGTAGACCTACCCAAGAAAGGGAGAATTTTGCCCATAATTGCCGCGAGCGTGTTGGCAATCGCAGAGCGCAGCTTTCGCGACGGAGATGCTGCTGCCCATTCCCGCCTTAAGCATTTAAGCTACACTTTTCCGGATGGAGTACGACACCTGATACATGAGGAGGTACATTGCTACTCTGCCAGTACCTCACGGCCACAAAGCCTCATCATAGTTCAAATATATTGATGGCGGCACGCGTGAATCCCTGAAAAACGGTATTACACCTACGAGTGCCACCACGTGGAAGACGTCGCAGCTCGGCAATCATGGGCAAAAATTTGTTGAGAGACTTATTTCAATCAAGCGGGGTTAAATCGCACGATCTTGGGAGGGTAATTAACGGGTCAGCAACATTGCCAAAGCGGTTACCAAACGTTTCTTTCTATAATTCAATTGTGGCGTGAGCTGTGTGACATGTTGCAACGTTTTGTTGTAGCTACAACTACTGCACATCATGATTGTTCAATTGATGAAGAGAATTGATAAAAAAAGATAAGTAACCATCGCTCTACAGCGGTCACCATTGACTGTAACGTTATGGCCAGCATCGTTTTTAAAGAATAACAGAACAATTACTAAATCAGCCCATAAACCACACAGAAAAATTTCTGGATGTGCACTGAAGGATATTATCAATCCAAATAGTTTTGCAAAGCAGTTTTGCTTTTTAACGTATCCATATAAGTGAACGTCATCGCAAAATAAATGTCCCATTCGCCGAATCTACGCTTCGCTAGGGGACCGTAAGGCTTCATTCTTACACGAGTTGGATTTTGTAATCATCAAGATCTTTTTGCAATATCTTCCATAAAGTTGTTTCACAATTCAATTCCTGTGCACGATGGCGGATAGATTGATTCGGTTCTTCCTCTACGGTACGCTCTGCAGCAGCAATGACTTCTGTACGTCGTCTCTGTGGATGCGTGTTATCATTCACAGTAAACGTGTTGCGAAAACGTTCTATAGTAATCGAATTAATTGTTCTGATGGACGACTATGTTAACTGTAAATTGAATGTAGTGCGCAATTCGTATTTCGACAGAACCATGATTTACGAAATCAATTTCCACAATTTGGAAGCGTTGCTCAGGCATCAGTTTATTCATATTGAAATGCCAAACCAAACTTAACATACATCACTTTTGACAGCTGACAAAATTGCCGCCAGTTAAAAAAGTGTTGCCAACTTAAAGTTTTTTACAGTTAAAAAAATACCCTTTACATGAATAATCAATAAACTGAGGTGAACCAAACAAAAGAACGCCCGTTTGCTTCCAAGTCTGTATGTGCAATTGTTACACAACAAATAATCGAAGGTTTCAAAGCATATGGAATCGTTGAGTATCTATAAAATCGGTTTAGTGATCACATGCTGTGGACAGCGGTAGATATTATATTTAAAAAATATAACCGGTTTAAAATTTTAGAATAATAAAATAATTTAAAACATAAGAACCACATAAGATTATAACAATGATCTACGTATATTGATAATAATGATTTTACGCGACTATTTTGAAGTAGATATTTTAGAAAGATTTTTTGCTTAGTTCGAAACGGATTGTACAGTACAGTGTTAGTAAGCAGTGCCTTAGTTCTAAGGCATTAAAATTACCAGCTAAAATAAATAAAGTAATATCTTTCAGTCATAAGCTAGAAGACGTCTATTATCTATATGACTGGAATATAAGCTAGGACGACGGCTTACCATCACACAAAATATATACGTTTAATCAAAAAATATGAATGGAGGCAATTACAAGATGATTACACTGAAAGATTCATGAAACATAACTGTTTTATACAATTTACAAGTGTATTACGCGTTAAACTAGAGGATATAGACTTCATACAAAGGTCGTCTGCATTGGTACCTCTCCCCCCACATCCCACATTTCCACCGCCAAACAGATGTTTACTGATGAGAAATGTAAGAGTGGTAGTGAAATTACTGGGTAATGTGACATAATATCATCGAGTCCCAAGGTTGGCAACGTGCTTGATATCCTCGAGCGTCTATAGGCTGCAGCGAACTACGATGACTACGATGTTTATTATAAATATATATATTTTTGGTATTTTTTTAAGTTCACACTACATCTCATACATTGATCGAGTCCGAGATAAATCTCTTAAAGCACTAACACTCAGACATAAAACAAATACAAATATTCCTCATAGTGGGAAACGAACCCACGACCCTTGGCGCAAAGATATTTGCATTTGGCTTGTCTTGTTATTTATCTTGATATTTGACAGCTGTCAAAAAATATTTAATCCAAAGTTCGCGAAAATCGCCGAGAGACTCTACCTGTTACACCGAAGTATATTTTTAATTCGTTCCGAAGTCAATTTTGCTTTAATCCCGTAGGGATTACGATGTCTTGTTTCATGTACAAAAATTAACTCTGTCAATTGCTTTTTAAAGGTGGGAAGATTTCCTTTGGGAACTTGTTATAAGAAAGAAGTGAGGTCTCTATTTTATTAAAATTATAACTTTGGATATAAGAAAAGACTGATATTGTACAGACTCAATAGAGTTTTTACTCATAATTAAGTTTAAATATTTCTAGGTCGCATTTAATATTTCTGAAATCTTTTTATCTCAAAAAATATTGTCCCTTTTGTCAGAAACGTAAAAGTAAATAAACCTATAGTAAGTAGGACTAGAAAACTCCTCCACCTTCACCTTTTGTACGTAAAACAAAACTTTGAAGTAATATTGACAGTGTATTTGTTTGCAAAAACTGAAGTTTATTTAATTCCAAATACACATACCGTTCTGATTTCCCATCGCCGAATTGTATGCGCGAGTTCTTCAATCGAGATACAATCATAAAACTTCCCTTTGCAGGGATCAGTGTACCACTCACGCCTCAAGGCGCAATCTTCAAGGCATTTGTTTGTTTGTTCCAATATCACATCTCTTCCAAAATACCTGAGAAAAAATCCAGAAAGAATCATCAGTCTTTACGTAAATATGCTTTTGACGTATTGGTTAATGTAAAAGATTATTTTCCTATAAATAAATTGGTAGCTAGAGATATCGCGACATATAAAAGAAATGTAGAAACCAACTGTTACTCATTTTAAAACCATATGAAATCAATATTTATATGACGGTTTATATTCCTTTCAGAAAGAACATTTTACAATTGCTCGGGCTTCAGAGACTCGGAATACGTATTAAATATGTATGTATACAATATTTTAACAAAAATACGGGAATTAATAACCTTCCTTTGCATACTATGGAGCCGTATATTAAATCACTTCCATGTCATCAATCAATCATCAATTTTAATAGTGTATTAAATATACACATTTTGTTAATCCGAATAGATTAGTTGCCTTGGGTTTTTCATTACTTTTCTTTATTTTACGAATACATTTCAATATATTTATTTAATTATGTTTATTATAATGTATTAATAAATATTATATTTGCCATAAACTTATTTAATATCATATCAACGATTTAATAATCTATGCCACTATTTAGTATATTTAATTCTTTCCCGCAACGGACAGTTCCCGCTTTCCCGTGTGCGAACATAATGTGACCATTTTATTGACATCTCCACCATATTGTAGAGTATCTGCATTCGTGTTGGTATTTAACACACCAAAGGCATAAATGAATTTCGATTGTTTTATTTTAGTATTTGCGATATGAGTTTTCCAGTTTAAATGTAAATAAATCACTGACACAATTTAGATACAATTTATATTTTGAAACGTTTAACTTCATTTAGATTCACCGAAATGTAACGTCCACATTCTATGTTAATATATCAAAGAGCTTTAACTTCGTAGAACCTCAATGGGACTTTTAAGATCTCAATTATTTTAACGTTTTATGAGAGAAAAATGGAATGGCCCCCATTTACCGCTGATTGTATATATGTATATATTATCATTTCTTTCTATTAATGTAATGTTTTATATTCTGTATCTTTATTTATAAAAATGTTTTGTCCTTCCACTTATTTTTATTTAAAAAAAATCTAGCTGCTCCTGTTAGTAGCCGGGCCAGAGAGCAGTGTGACAAGATAATCTTGTATTCATCATAAATTATAAATTCACACAATATTTCATATATTGATCTGACTCCGAGATAAGTCGCTTAAATCACTTGTGTTACGGATATCAGGCGGCACAGGAATCACGAATATAATACTTAAATACATATATTCAACACCCAGACACAGAAAAAATACAAATATGATCAAATAAATATGTGTGATATAAATTTTTAATTATATAGCGCAAATGTTTTATAATACAAGTTGGTAAATTATGACCTGTCTTTAACTCGACTAATTACAACCCCACTTGATTACGAGGTGGCGATCAAATTTATTAGTCGACTATACAGACGAAAGAAATGCTCGCCGTCTGCGAGTTGCTATTTTTAACGCTCAAGTTTCACTTGAAAAATGGCGCGCTTAAACAAAGACCCTCACAACGTATAAACAATAATTAATATCGTAACAAGCCGTCACCAAACAAACGCCAGGTGATCTTCTTCACGGTGACTACAAATATAGATAAAGAGAAGGATAATTCGGCCTTCATTTTGCTAAAGATGGCGGACTTGAAAGTGTATTTGGTCGTGTCCCTATCTCGTGACGAATATTTTGTATTATTACCATATGTCTGATTGTTGATTATGTATCTTGTGCGCCAAAGGGCGTAGGTTCGAACCCCACCCAGAACTTATATCTATATAATCAATAGTTGTATTTGTTATGTGCCTAAGTGTTATTTATATGTATTATACGTTGACGGCACTCCGAGATATGTAGCCTAAAGTACTTGTGTTACGGATATCAGACAAGAGAGGAATTATAAATATAATACTTAAATCATCATGATTACTGCCATTGGAAGTCGACTGTTAGACATAGGCCTCCCCAAGTAACAATCGTAGAGCGCAGCTTTCGGGACGAGCATGCTGCTGGGATGGACACCCTATGCCTTTGAGCTACGCTGGCTCGGATGGATATACCGCTATATGTCAGTCTGTTACCTTAATCGCCTCTCACGACAACTGTGCCTATAGAAAGAGAAAATAGATAATACAGATTGTACTATCTATTTTCTCTTTCTTGTGTAATATTTGTTTACATTTTTGTTTTATCTATATAGCTATAACAAAAAATAATTTGTTGTTTGTACCTATATTGTGCTAGTATATTTTTCTTTAACTTGTATTTACTCTTATAAGGTCAATATATTTTTTCTTTCTCTCTTTTATCCCACTTAAAACGTCGAGTGTGGCGGCTATACTAACGAAGGAGCGAATCCACGAGCTCTGCAGCGCGATGCAACATAAATCACCAGATGAGTGCGCGTCTACTCGCAGCCACCCGCTGAATTTTAAGTGGTTACCATAAAATATTTCTCTGTTTACACCTGGCGAAAACGTTTGCTATTTCTATACTTAATCACAAAGTAGCGAAGCTTTTATACAACGCGGCGTTTAAAATAATAATTTACCTATCGTATTAACAGGGCGTTAGTACCATTTTAAGATATAAGAGAATAGCGCACATACTGTGTTAAGTCAAATGTTGTTTTAGAATGCTGTTGTTATATGATATGGTTTTTGGAGCGGATTTATTTTGCGTAATCGAATCAGGTATGAGAAGATTAATCACTCGGCATAGTCGTAAGGTACCGGCAGAGTAGAATAGTACCTCTCTCGGTACCAGGTTTCGTACCATGCGATTAAGGTACCGAACCGACAAATGGCACACACGACACAGAGCGGGGATGGCCAGCAGCGGCAATTATGCGAAAAATTTACCCTTTCTTGGGGGGGAATATGTCCAGCAGTGGGCTTCTAATGGCTGTAATGATGTAAATGACGATGAATCATCACTGAAAATAAGGTTATGTATGATCGAGCCACCCTCCCTACGGCACTTCGCGACGCTTTCAGTAAGCAATACCGGTGAACCAAAATGCATCACCAAGTCACTACTAGTACCACAAGAACCGAACTCTTTTGTCCAGAGAAGTGAAATACTATATCAACATTAAACAGTACACATAAGTCAATGTAAGCGAATAAAAAAAAGTTATAGAAAAACAGTTAAATATGCTAGTACGAAGCAAAACGCTAATAGAATACTTAGAAAGAAAAATCGAATATACCTTGTGTATCTGTTTCCATTAATTTTCGCACAAATATAAAATTGTTCTAGAAAGAGAAAAAATTCACGTGGTCAATGTTGAAGATGAAACAGAATCAAACAGTTGAAGATGAAAGTGCGTATAAACATAAATATATGTTACATAATAAGTATGGTAATTGATTTAAATTGGACGTTGTTTCGAAATTTTATTCGAAAAAATCGCAAAATAGGCAGAGTTATCCGACATATTCAAAGGTATAAGCGATGAAGAATGTCATGTCGCGTATTTATATAAAAGAAATTTGTGCGATCCCTATTTTTGTATCTTATTAATCTACACTAATATAATAATATGGAATGATTTGTATTTTTATGCGCATGTTTGTAATGAATAAACACAAAAACTACTGTGCCAATTACAAATAGTTTTTCACCATTGGAAAGCTACATTTATCTTGAATAACATTAGTTATATGTATTGCAAGAAAATGTTTTTCATTGAGTCGTGAAACACGTTTAAAATCTTCTCTGTTTAAGTAAAAGTAAAATTAAGGTGCAAAATTAATATGAAAGTTTTTCAACTTAACGCGGGTAAAACCGCAGGGTATTGCTATTATAAATATAAATAGAATAGAGAGATGCAGATTTAAATAATTATTTTGTTGTGAACGACACAAACAAACTACACAAACATTTTTGCATAGTTTCAGCATTTCAGAGGAACTATAAATTGCTCTGATACTTGTATTGAGTGTCATCTTCCCGTTTCAAGTTATTTCATTAAAAAATATATTGTAAGCAGTACTCCCGGAGATCTCTCAAGGATACTCAACACTCACTCGGCATCGCGAGACCCCGCTGTGAAATACTGTCCAGGACTCGAGACGCCTCAGTTATTATAAAAAAAGACCGTCTTTGTAAAGAACTTTTGTATTTAAGACGTCGACGAAAGGAATTTCAATGGGAAGTACCACACTTGTGATCTGACCTTTGTCATCTAGTACCGGATTAATACTGCTTGGTGGGTATTTCTCATTGTCCTAATATATATTGACATACCTAAGCAATATTGGAATGAATACTACGTTTGTAATGTGAAAATTAGTTTTATTTATTATTTGGCTTACAAAACTGATTATATGCTATACTGTTTAAACAGAGATCTTTCAACACAGCACAGCATGACGTGACGTGCCCGCAGAGTAGAATAGTACCTCCCGCTACACCAGGTGTCGTAAGAGGCGACTAAGGGACCAGGTCAGTTCAGTCGGATATACATCCAAAACAGTGCAGCTCAATTGCAAAGGGCGGGGATCGGCAGCAGCATCCCCATTGCGAAAGCTGCCCTCAGCGCGGCAATTAGCGCTAAATCCATATTTTGCTGCTGATGATAAATAGAAATCACTTACAATGGTGAATAACATTTTGTTTAGCTGTTTTTTATTTACCGTTAGCATAACTGTATAAGTCACATGCGTTATTGTAAATTACATATTACTTAATATAAATATAATGAAATATCATTTCATAAACAAAAACCATGTCATTTTTCTAAAACGGGACCTTTACTGATCAATTACTTATGAATATAATACGCTCCAAACAATTAAAACGCTATGTAATGTAATATATTGGGCACGGGTATAATTGACTTAACCCAAGGGTTTTCTGAATCATATTGTTGTAAGCAATACGGCCACACCAAACACTTAGTTAAGTTAGTATTCGAATGTAAAACCAATGTTAATATTAAAGTAAAATGGATAAACGTTTGGTGTGAAAAGTAAGGCAGAATATATCAATATTTTTCGATTCTGCGAAAAACACCGTTTGATGGCATACGATGATTAGACAACAAGAACTTGGTCTACTTTCAAGATGTATTTTAACAACAGGTTTTGTGACAAGTGTTTTGGTTTTCAAATGGTAAAAACTATAGTGTTATTCGGAAGTAGATAAATGTCTGGTAGGTACCGGATGCAGACGACATTTACATGTTGTCTACCTCAAGTAAAGTAAGGTCCAATTTAAGGACATTTATTGTACTAGATGGTAGACTTCGTACAAAGGCATGGATACCTCACTTACCTATTTCATCAGCCAAATATTATCTTCAAGTCACAAGATTGCAAAGTGATATCCTTGTGATAATATTTTATGTCTATAGGCTGTGATGCTTACCTACACACATACAGTATGCATGTTCGTCAACTCAGTCTAAACAAGAACTTAGTCTTGCTATAAGTGTAATATGCTGCTACCCCTACAAAGTATGTACTTAGGTACGAAACCAACAAAGGCGGAGAAAACTTATGAGTTAAACAACCATAGGGATTTTGCCACTTTGGGGACATCTCAAGAAAACGATTCTTGAAATTTGTGTAGACACATCATTTAGCTACCACTATTACGCTTCGAATTGTTTTTCTTGAGTTTTCGCTTTTTGTTTGCTTATTTTTCAGTATTCTAATATTTTAGAAATAGAACCCAACACTTTCAGTCATAGCAAGAAGTTAGGTTGTTGATTGACACGTTAAAGATTATACAATTTAGTTTCCGTCCACTAATAGACGTGGTAGATACCCAATTTTTTTTTGCTAATTGTCCCACCCTTTCTTGCATATTTTTAATGAGAAGACAAACCACATACTTATAGGATGACTTATATTAATTTTATCGAATTTCAATTTTTTTCTATGAAACGTTATAATATTGCAAAATATTATTTGTTCAATTTAATCGGTATCAATGTTAGTGGTTCAGAGACGGCATCATGTCTGGTTAGGTTATACACAAATATAATAATACTCGTATTATGTGTAAGTGCTCGTGGATTCCAGGAAACCAGCCTAGAATAAAGGAATTACTTCAATTAAACCATTTTCATAGTTTACTCATAAAATTAAGGAAAATATCTATTCATTTGGAATGCAATAAAAAATGTAAGAAATTTGTTCACTTTTGTAAAAAATAAAAGCAGTTTAACTTTCAAAATAATAAAAAGGCACTCAAACTTTTTCTTTTGAAGACGGATACATTTTTTTTCAAGGGTACTTTTCAAATTTGACGATATAATTAGAACTTTGTTTCACTATATATTTTCTCTTGCTGTGAATTTGAAACTGGGTGATGAGATTTTTGTTAGGTATATTTTATTATAAGGAATGTAGAGATCATCATCATCATCATGACAGCTATTGGAAGTTCACTGCTGGACATAGGCCTCCCCAGGGAGGAGATTTGCCCATAATCGCAGTGAGTGCAGCTTTCGCGACGGGGATGCTGCTGCCCATACAGGGTGGCTGTAAATTTAAGCTACGTTGTTCCGGATGGGTATACCGTCATCTGTCGGTTTCGGTACCTTAGGAGTGGGAGGTACATTTCTACTCCGCCGGTACCTCACGACTCTGCCGGTACCTCAAGGCTCGGCTAGAAATATAAACTATCTATTAATATAATTAAATCATAACAGCCGATCAATCGAATATCAGGCAAAAGAAATCATGCAGGTTTTACGGTGTCTTATAAAGATCTGACCACAAATATATACACAATTTTACAGCAAGGACCAGTAAAATAGTTAATTGTAAAAGTGTGACTGTATATTCGATAAACCTTCGCCGCTCACCCAGTAAATATATTTTTATAAAAATTGGTATGTAACTAACTTGATATTCTAGGATAGGTTTTGTTTGTTTAAATCAAAAACTACTTCGGCGATTTACTAAATTCTTTTACCATTGGCATATTTACTGAATAACCTAAGCTGTATAACAGTTTCAAATAATAATTAGAGGTATTGTCATCATCAATACAGCCATTGGAAGTGCACTGCTGAACATAGGCCTCCCCAAAAAAGGAGAAAATTGCCGTTAATTGCTGGCTGGCTGGGCAAGCGTGTTGGCAATCGCAGAGCGCAACTTTCGCGATAGGGATGCTGCTGCCAATCCCCACCCTGTGCATATGAGCTATACTGTTCTAAATGGATATACCGCTATTTGTCGATTCTGGTACCTAAGACGTCTCTAACGACCCCTGGTGCAGTGGGAGGTACTATTCTACTCTGCCGGTACCTCACGGCAATTAAATTACATTATGATCACGAACTTATGTTACAATTTATTCCTATATTTTCACAAGAAGGGAAACTAGGCGGGTGAAACCGCGTGTCGTAATCTAATATGTTAAAAATACATTGACGGTAAAATATCGACAACACATTATTAAGATTATTGGGAAATAATCCCATATGTACTTGGGAAATCCACATTAATCATGATGAATGATAGACTGCAGCCAGCTCGTCCGGGCGTCCGTCGATAATTCAATTATTATTATGATTAATTATGTACGTGTTGTACATTAATTATGTATTATGTACGCGTGTATGGGACACACAGTGGCGCTGCAAACCAGTTACATCTTTTATATATCTTATTTAATATACACAGTCATGTTGCTGCATGACTTTTCTAAAATACTGGACATTATAGATAAATTCAAGCAAACTCTCATATCTATTTTTGATAGTCCAAGTTTTTGAAATGACCTATGTATAGATATATATTTAACTTATAAATACTGAATGTATTTAAGTGGAAGACGCAAGGAGCTGTAACACAGATTATACTAGTAACTACGGTTGCCGTATTGTCGTTTTCTTTTGTTTTTATTCGTGTAATTAGGTTAAGAGTATTTGTAATTTTTGCATTAGACTAATAAACTATTATTATTATTCTATTATATATCTCTCATACATTCATATCAGGCGTGCTAAACTTTGTTAATTACATACTACGTGGTGACGAAGCCTCCACTAAATGTTGCAGAGGATTAGTTAATTGTTACGTAAAAATACCTAACATAAAATAACTTACAAGTCGAATGAGGCGAATGTGCGTCATAATATATACCTCCGCTAGAGGTAATCTCGCTAATGGAGGCTTTGTGCGGACGTAATTATTTTTATTTCTACCACTGCCAAGTTGCGGTTGACACTGATCAGAGAACCGTACGCTTAATATTTGTTACTAATAGTTATTGGAACTTTTATTATCTATCTCCGATGTTATTATTGGTACATTACACAAATTTTTGGTTTTACGTACATTATTAATGACTGAAATGTCGTACCTACTTAAAAAGGTAAAAGTAAAATTAAGATCGTTATAAAGCCGTTAAAAGGTTATGTTTGTTTGAATGGGATTAAAGTGAATCCATTAGTTAGTCCAGCCAAGAAGAAAGTTTTGAATTGTTCTTTCTGGTTCCAAAAGTTGTTTTTTGGATGTACCTATATAATGTATACATTCTAAATTGTTTTTTTTTATATTAGGATCTTGTATATTAGTAAATACAAGAATCCCACCGACGAAAGTAAATTTAAATTCTTCAAATTTATTGCTTTTATACGCTGAACTGATATCACGAGCCAGTGAACTTTAACCATTGTGAATTAATTATAGACTTGTTTTCTGGTCTCGTTTACCTTATATCGAGTCATGCTCTAATCTAATATCAGTTATAAAATAATATATGTAGGGTCACCTGCCACCCTTTACCAGGTATCATAAGAAGTACCGACTAAGGTACCAAAACCGACAGATGGCGTAATATGCATCCAAAGCAAAGTGGCTCAAATGCACTAGGCGGGATGGTAAGTAGCAGCATTCCCGTCGGAAAAACTGCGCTCTGCAGTTGCCAACACGCTTGTCTAGCGTGGCAATCATGGGCAAAATTCCTCTTTTCTTTGGGAGGCATATGTCCAGCAGTGGACTGATTGGCTGATATGATAAGGGTCAATTGAAACGAAATGGGAGTTAGGTTAGGTTAGAACTGTGACCACAGCGCACAAGCCAAGCGAGGGCCAGAACCGAAAAATAACATATTAACAATAGAAATATTACAAAAACTCGGTGAAAACTATATTATATTATTAGTAAATTTTAGTTTTGACTGGGTATTTTTAGTTTTAACAAAAATAAGTAAAAACTAGTTATAACCAGGGAAAGAGTTCAAACAAAAAATTCGATTTAACTGCAACATATATTTATATAAATTGATAGAAGATTCATGCATTAATCACAAGAATCACTAGCAGTGCTTATACTTTTTGCTCTCACTTTTGAATTAAAGTTTTATGTACATACGAAAAGTGAGTTCTACCTCATCTGTATTATTATATCCAGCATAGTATCGTCCCAGTGCACATTAATCAAGTTACGACGAAAGCACAGTACATCCATCACTTCCCATTGGATGTAATCTAATTTCGGGATAATTCGCTTGCAACGTGGACGTTATTTATGATATTTTCTAAAATATATGCGTTCACTTCTCATAATAAAACTAACAAGTCTTTTAACAGCTTTACAATGGAGTACAAAAAGGTTTTAAAGGTTGCTAAACCTTGTAGCTATAGAATAGCAGTCCATGCGAATCGAAACAGAGCAACATGTGTCGATTAGCATTGTAAAAAAAAAACAATAAACAGTAACTATTATTTTCTGTAATTCGTAGTCGTTTACATAACACTTAAAAATTTACTTTATGCTCTTCTTATAAATAAATTAGTAGCACACATCTAACTGCCTTCTAACTTAATATCTTCTTATAAATCGGTCCAAAGGTTGCCTGGAAGAGATCTCCCTGAGCGATAAGGTCGCCTATTGTATTGATACTTATCACGTTTTATTCTTTCAAACTATGTATTTTTTATACAATAAACAGTATTATTAATAAACTCAAGTTTCTAATGGTGTGAGTGAATTTCAATTCTGACAAGTATTTATCAAGTTATAAGCAGGAACATTAAAAAAATTTCGTTTAACCGTTTTGGACCCTGACCTACGACCACTCGTGGACCGCTTGCTGCTGTGAGTCTTCGCGCCTGCCGCTGCTGACCTTCAAGGAAAGCATCTTTTGCGGTTTGCCGCAAAGTGGTGAGTGAAGACGGCCCACTTATGAAGTACGCCAGATGTATGCAAATTTATGATATTTTTGTCCAATAAAAATGCAAGTATGTTCGATACGCTTGGGAAGATCAAAGATCTTGGGTTTGCATGGAATGTCGCAGCAAGCTAACCAAATTTGACAACTCGCAGACTCCTAAGCGCCAGCATTGTGATGCTGGCGCTTAGGAGGCATTCACAAAGGCATTCACGTAACTAATGAATGTCTTGATAATACTTTGAACATTTCTATGACTGGGGCCAGAATACCGCATAGTCAAATTTCTTTTTTTTAAGGACATCATGGGTTCGTTTTATATTTAATAAACAATCATTGTTTATTTAATTCAGATATATCAATTTGTCATTCAAAATTAAAAAATAATTTAATCACTGGGTCCATAACCAAATGAAAAGACGTTGATTGACGACTACCCTTTTTTATTTTTCATAATCACATGTAGGTTCAAAGAATGCGCACATAGTTCACGCAATAGGCCCATAGATGGCCTTAATTACATTAAATTAATAATATATTTTGATAAAATTCCAACAATTTACTTACCCAGTCGCTGGTTTGTATCTGAAATTAACTTTGGTGAGTGGACAGTGGTTGTGCGGTACCGGCAGAGTAGAATAGTACCTATTCCCGTACAAGGTGTCGTAAGATGCGTCTGAGGGACCTGAACCGACAGATGGCGGCATATCCATTCGAATCAGTGTAGCTCAAATGCATAGTGTGGTGATGGGCTGCAGCATCCTCGTCAAGAAAGATATGCTTTGCGATTGTCAACACGCTTGCCTATCAGGGCAATTATGGGCAAAAATGCCCCCTTTCTTTGGAAGGCCTATGTCGTGCAGTGGACTCCAAATTACTGATATGAAAAGACATAAGGTCACAAGCTCTTTGGAACATCAGTTCTTGAACAGTTGCGGTTGTAACAATTTCCATACCATACCACTCTAACATCCGATAATAAAGAGTAAAACAGTTGCAGTAGATGTTTTGACTTTTACAGCTCAGATGGCGCGAGCATCGCTTGATCGGGCACACTACACGAGAAGACCGGGACACATATGGCACTCTGTGAGAAGCCGGAAAAAGTACTATATTACCGTCAATCATAAATAGTTTGCTTCAGGGCTGGACTCCAACGCGATGGAACTGTGCCAATGCGAGTGAAGAAAGCTTTAACACCTAATAAAGGTTTCAAAGATTAACTTGAACGGCCAGACATATTTTCTTCAGCCACATAGGTACATATATTTTACAATCAATAAATCCAATCTACAAATAGATGGCGCTAGTAACTCTACTAACAGTCCGTCGAGATAGTAGACTGGAATCAGGATTGACCACATTACCCGTAGCATAGATTTATTTCACGTAATTAGCAATATTCGAACACTAAAGTGGTTATCAGTGATTAGTGAAACGACACACATTTCAATAAATCCAATCTGCGGTCGTCAAATAGTATATTCCAACTACTCAAACACAAACACTCAATGAACTTCTCTGGTCATTCTGCTAGCAAGATGTACACAATTGTCATACCATCCTATATATAGTATATTTTGCACATCTTGTAATTATAATCATTTATCTAAGCGACATGTTATAGAGAGGCGTCAGTCTGTCGGGCCAATATATGTACGCGTCATCTGAGATAGCACAGAATTATTTTTATTAAGCCCTTAGACTCGTTATATACGCCAAATTAAGATCCATTTTCACAGGCTAAGAAGTGTCAAGGACGATTACCTTCATCTGGTATGTCTTACTGTATATATTAAGGTTAAGAGATATAATAGACTTAATATATATATCTCATTTAGAAATTCTATTGGCCCTTGGGAAACCTCCTATAAAATAGTTCAACGGACTATGGCGAGGGAATGTTCGGATGTTTCTTTGCGTGATCAAATAAAGAATAAGGAG
This sequence comes from Heortia vitessoides, assembly GCA_020976665.1. Classification (NCBI taxonomy): domain Eukaryota; kingdom Metazoa; phylum Arthropoda; class Insecta; order Lepidoptera; family Crambidae; genus Heortia; species Heortia vitessoides. The sequence goes on along the minus strand of JACJUM010002819.1, from coordinate 5,930,983 downwards.
ATTCATAACAGAACTAGAGTTAACGATATTGCCCGGCGAATTAGTAAGTTGGCCGATTAATGACGACCTGACTAAAGCGGAATACCGCGCTAGACACAGGCCTGTATGCGGCCTGTTGAAGATTACTTGGGGAGGCCTATGTCCAGCAGTGGACATCGTGTGGCTGATATGATGATCGGCCCTACGTACACATACCACATACTAAATATTTTATAAAGAAAATTAAACAAAATGTCAATATAAAAAAAATAATTTATTGATTAAGGTAGGTATAAAAAAAATATTTAGGTACTTTACATTAAATGTGGCAACTTAGAAAATCTACGTACATACCATATTCATCGTATCATGCGCAATTAAAATCTGTTAAAGTTCACTAAGATATCGATAAAATTAGACAACTCTATGGATATGTTTCACAAGATATATTATAAATTTTACAAATAAAAATATAACATTCCCTGACCTTTACAAGATATTACATCTATCACATTTGGAGCCTTTTGAGAGCTCTAACAATCTCCGAATCACGTGCAATACTTTCCCCGTTTATCACAATCAAGATTAATAATAGAAATAAAATAAATCACAGATCCTCGCCCGCGCCCGTCATAAAGTTCTTTTAATAGTACTATTTAATATATTATTACCTTTAAAAAAAAGAAACTGCCTATTGTAAAGTGTAATAAACGTCACCCCCAATTGAGTACAAAAAGTAGTACAATTGACTACAAAATAGTCGGTATAGAAATTGTACTACAATCGTAGCACAAAATTGTAGCGAACACGTTGCTATCTGCGAGAATATATGCATACAATATGTATTAAGTTTTCATTTATGTTATTTTTAAATATTTAAAACAACGAATTTTAAGATTTTACAGCTGCCATTGTGAAACCAAATTATACATAGTATAACTACTTTTTAACGGCGAAAAAGCGGTTTATATATCGAATTTTGAAAACGTCGTTTCTAGTGACAAATAAGTCGAATATCGAAATAAAACGCATTCTAGAGCCGTTAAAAAGCATTTATGTGAACACTTACTACATTTGTAGTGAAGACTCTTAGTATATGCAGACAGGAACATTTCAGACCTTAATGCGAGTTATTCCTATTACATTTATATGATCGCATAACAACAACGTATACGCCATTGACACATCATTCTTAAAAATTGTGATATAAAATTGATGCGTGTTGTATACAATAAATAGTATCCACATATACAAATAGTATTTAATTTAAAACGCACAAAACTATATTGTGATGTAACAGTAGAAGACGCCCGTTGACTTACAAGCTTAACGAGTTTAGTTATATTTCCCCTTAATAAATAACATCTAGTTGGCGGCAAAAGATCTAAAGACGTACTACGATTTAATCCTAACTAAAATATTTGAAATGTAGGTAATATTTTTTATTTCTAAATACGTATTTGTGGGTAAACAAGAATATGAAAGTCTCCAATCTAAGAGATAACAAAAACAATATTTGCGTACACGATTTTAGAAGAAATTAAGGCAATTAACTTTATTAGTATTGGCAAAAAAAACGTACACAACAGGCAAAACTACACAAATCTGACAATATATCAAACAGAGTCATCAAGTTAAAAGTTTAACATACTTGTATACGTATCTAGCCTTATCTTAACTCATGTTGTAATTTATTAATGTCAGTTTTCCCCTGCTAAATGACTATTTAAATAAATGATATGTATGCAGTATATTACTTATTATTTTTTGTGACATATTTCCTTATTTGTACTTTCAGACGGCAAATGGTAAATTGGGTATAAAGTAGCCATAATATTTATAAATATATTTCATTTAAGGTAAATAAATACATTAAAGCCGCCAATAAATGTGTATGTTCTCCTAGTCAATATATATATACAGATTATCTCATTGTAACATACCTTTGGAATCAATTATGTATTTTTTTATACTTTAATTGCTAAAAATCATTATTATATGAAGACAATTCTCCCCAAATTGATATAAATATGATCTACTGTGTTCAACGAATGTTTAGGCTAATTTTACTGATTTATTACCCAAAGAACGATTTGGGAATTGTCTTTGTACATTCTTAACAAATCGGTCCAATCGAGAAGAGATGACGAGCATAATTGCGCTCAAAAGCAAAATTACCATACATATATATGGCTATATTTCGACTGCGCTACGTGTAACTAACACCATAACGAGTGGCAACTTGCGGTGTGTGGGTGGTCGCCACCGCGAGCAGGAGTGGGACGTCGTTCACGTCTATGTTCAGTGACTTGGTCAAAGTGGCGATATCGCACAAGTCTTTCGACATCAGCATGTCTGCCAACGTTTTTGACAGGACGCAGAACTCCCGAAGCTTGCCCTCCAAGAACGATAGACACTGAAACAGAAACTTCTTTTTAACACCGTCAAGCGTAGTTATATCAGGTCAAATGATTTTCTACCGCGTAGTACCGTGCGGTTATACGAGCTTAGCCTAAGCCATGAAAATTCGGCGCCGATAGAGCAGTTTGGTCCGTTTCATATGTGTCACTCCAGAGCCACTGGAGGCTTAAGCAAAGTCGCTCATTAATAAACGACCTCAGCCTGCTAATGTTCAGCAGATAAATATTTGACCTTGGTTGGAATCGAACCAACGACCCCTAGCGTTTAAGATAGGATCACTACCATCTGCGCCATCGGGCCTATCAATCATCGCAAAAAAACTTAACTTTCGCCCGTATTCGACAAATTCAAAAACTTAAACTGGGCTAAGCTCGTTCAATGACTGATAAGCGCGCGCAATATAAACGTGCGTTCGTCATCATCGTAAGCAACCGTCTTTTTCGGCTCGTCATCAGAATATTTGGGACCGGTGCATAAAAAAGAAAGAAAAGCATTATTTGGTCTGGTTGCTATGAGTATATACATCTTTTATAATTTCTAATTACCTCCCCCCCCCCCCCTAAAAAACAGCATAGTATTTATTCGAGTCACTAATGATGATAACAATAATATATATATATATATAGTAGGTACCTGATGCGCGGGAACGCGCGCGCGCCTCATTGCGGGCAGTGCGTCCAACATGGCGCCCACCAGCGAAGACATGCCGTTTGCGCCCCCCGCGCGCCCCGCCACGCGCACCTCCCTGCCGGCAAACATATAAGCTTAGTACTTATGAACTTAATACGGTCTCTCATTAGAAAATAATACCGGAGGAAATTAACAAAATTTTATCATAAATAATGCTGATGTATTAAACTAATTCGATAAATTTCATAAGAAAATATTAACGCTGCTTTTTAACTAAAATTTTTTTGTTCGACGTTTCGGACACCTGCAACAACCGTTCTCAAGATTGACAAAGATCTGTCAAGACAACTTGCAGACTGTCTGCAATTAATGTCTGCCAGTATCCAAAAATTCGAAAAAAAAAATAAGTTAAAGAAACCGCCTTAAAGAGCTATCAAAAGAGTAGTTATTTTATGAATAGTGATGACGTTGATGAAAAATATTTTAATTGCTTTTAATGTAGTAGTTCTATGCAATATACGTATATATGCAATTTAATACAAATGATATAAATGCAATTTTATATAAGTGACAAACACGAATTCTAAGTGGTATATAGAACAGTACGGCGTGACGTCACAGTGCACGAAGCGCTTTAAGGAAATATCAAAAATGTCATATCTAAGGAAACCATACTGTGAAAAATACAATTACGCATACCAATTGCTTGTGTCCCCGATAATGGCGACAGCCTGTATCGGTGAGTCCAGCGTCTTGCTCAGGTTCGACGTCAATTCTAGGTCACGCTTTACTTCTACCTCCCACGCCTTCGAATTTGATAAAGTTCCTGACATGGAAGAAGTGAAAACTTATTAATATTTCTCAACCACATTACACCGAACACTTAAAAAACAAGCCATTTTATCATGATACATTTTTTAACCTTTGCTAACGACATTGGACACTAACATTTTTTATTCTCTGTATTTCACACTGCAATGTCAATTCACCTGATCGCCTATTACGCCCGCATATATGGAGCAGGTATGTCAGAATCAAGCATTGTAAGATAATTATGTACACACTGTAAGGTAATTTACAATGGTAAATACAATTACAATTATATTTCCAAAAGTTACGTTTAAAGAGTTCGTTGATAATTCAGCCTCATTACAAGCACCTCTCCTTTTAGGAGAGGCCTATGTGCAGCAGTGGACTTTCAATGGCTGGTATGATGATAATGAAACTACACAAATATTTGATATAGACAATAACATAAAGTCAAATTACCTTGTAATATTAAATCAGGTACATAATGGTCTGTGACACCACCGAGAAGGGAAGCATCGAACCCCGAAGGAGGCAGGTCCAATTCCTCACGTGGACACAACCGCGGCGTCGGAAACTCCACCACCCTCCGCACTTGCGTCACCTGCTCACTTACTCGCCCACACTTCACCTCTCTCCCCTTCACGGACGACCCAGCCTTCCCGTCACACTTCGTCCCAACATTCACTACCAGCGTATTCTTTTTCCGCTTCCGAATGAACGTTTTCGGAGATGCCTCCGTCTCTTCTACGACCGTCTCTTTAGCATGTTGTGGTACCACCAGTTGGGGCATATCGCTCATGTACTCCATCTCGGAAGCATTCGTCGGCGTCTGCAGCATCGACTCCATCAGCTGACACTTGTAGCATGTCTCACATCGCTCCTCCTGTATCGGAGGGACCACAGTCGGATCGAACTGGTAGTTGTCCAACTTCAAATTTCCCGGTTTACCGATATAATGCCTATCTAGTATCTCTAAGTTTTTGCTCTTCATATAATTAGTGACTATCTGAGGATACTTATCGAACTCAAACTTAAAACCGGAATGTTTTATAGGTTTGGAATGTTGAAGTGTTTGTGCGCAGCATTTGGACGGGCTTTCAGTGTTTCTGTCGAATTCACAGCTCTCTTTGGCAACTTTCTCAGTCTTCTCTATCGTGTTAGCTGCCTTGGTTACAGGCTCGTTTTGCAGTTTAGAAGACTTCTTAACGTACTTCCCGCCATTCGACTTGTTCTTCAACCCGACCAACTTCTCGTCATCACCCAATACGAACAATACTTTCTGTTCCAGTTCTGACTCTTCAGATACTGACGAATATAGACTAGAGTCAGAAGAAGATTTCAGAGACAACATCATAGTAAGGTTCCTTCTTAGCTGGCTGGTCATTGGCTTTTCGTTCTTTGAATTACTGTCAGTCTCTTGTGCTACCACTTTCGCTAGACACTCTGAACTGCTAGAGAGCTTTTGACTTAGATTTGCAAGCGTTGACGACCGTTTGATGCTAGCTTCGCTTGCCACTAACGTACTGACACTACTATCACTATTTTGAGTATTGACTGTATTCACATTCAAACTGTTTCCTGAATAAACGTCCTCGAGCTTGCTCGTATGAGTTGTGGTCCTTTTCATGCCGGTGGTTTTTACATTTAACGTTTCTAGTTTCACATCAACAATTTTAGTTTCTTTGATCGCACACTCTTGGAACTGGAACTCCGTCCTGTGTATGTCACCGCATCGCAAAAAATATGTTAACACAAGAAGTAGCCTGTTTATGAACTGCCCGTTGGTGTTCCCACTTATGATAGTCTTCGAAGACCGAGGTGGGAAGCCGATGCAACCGCAAAGGTCGCTCAGCTGAGCCCAGAGTGCGTTGTAGGGCTTCGAAGACGCGATGTTTGTTTCTGCGTGTTTCTGCGAATCCACAGTATCGTATGGACTGACGGTGGTCACCCATCCAAGGTGGTAAGTGAGCACGTGAGTTAGTAGGGTGCTGATAAAACTGAAATAGGATAAAAATTTGTTTATTATTTTACAAATAAGAAAGTACACAAATAATTGTAATTATAGTATCAGAAAACTAACATGACATAATTATAATTTGTAAGCATGCCATGTCACGTGATTCTAAGGTCTAATTGGTGGCAGTGATAAAAAAAGTGTTTTAAAAGATAACAAATTAAAGACGCATTTGTTACGCCTACGACAGAAGTTATACAACGTTTAGAAGTAATTTGTAAACGTCATTCAGTTCATTCAAATATAGCGGAATCACGTGAAACTACGTAAACATAGTGCATAAAAATAACCAATAATAAATATAGAATTGACCACGCGACCATGAACAGATAAATTTAAAAATATTATAGATAGTGGTGGGGCGCTGATGTTTTCTGGAGACGAAGTGAGATCGTCCATTCACACGTATTTAGCAATTAGGAGAAAACTTTGCTAAATGAGCCGACATAAAACAGTTATTTTTCACAGTCGATGTCATAAATCGCGCGATCTCTTTGGGCGAGTTCCAGCAAACAAAGATCAGTGCTGTTGCGCGCGCAGAGAAATAGATTGCGAAGCGGCTTAATAAACGATAGTTTTCTTCAGGGCAAGTTTCAATGGAATTAGATAGTAAAATTAAGAGACTAGTTTTTTATTTTAACAAATAAAGTTACATATAATTTACGTTACTTTAATGCCAAAATTTATTTGTAATTTATTAATAATTTTATGTTTATATTTAACAAAGTTATAAACATTTAAATATAACTTTAATATAATATAAATTTTTGGTAATATTTTTAAACATTTGCTATCATGTTCATGTAAAAAAATAATAATTTATAGCAGTCTATATGTAGTTTTACTATGAAGTTTCTGTAGTTACATTTTCAATATTATATTAATTCAGTGTCCATGCAAATGGCCGATATTATTCGAAATAATCACGTAGGCGAAATCGCTCATATACGATCAAGAAGCCGAGTTAAAAAAAATATCCACGTAAAACAGCAACAACAACAATACCAACAACATCCAACCTAAAAGTTTCCGCGTTTATATTAGGACGGTAATATATTCTAACTAGCTTTCCCTTAAAACCACATGACTTAAGACTGTTATCTAACCATCTATAAATCGAGACGTAAATATACGCGTGATGGACTACAGCAGTCATCCGAGCAATTCGAATCTTTATGCCTTGTAATATAAGGTCGATAAAAATTCTGTTCACGGTTCTCAAAACCGCTCGTTTCGTGTTTACGATTTTATCGCTCCATTACGTGAATATCGTGAGAATTCTTTGGTTTTGAAAATAGAAAAATTACTGAGACGTATTTATAGAAAAATGCTGGACTATGAAACCTCAAACAAAGTGTTTCGAATTTTATTTATTTATAGAAGTCAAGATAAAAGAATCACGCACGCTATTGTTTAAATTGAATACCCACGAATGACGTCACGTATTATTTCGTTTGAACTGAAGAATACAAAACTTGCATGCTTTCTTTTCATTTAATAGGAATTCCTATGATTTCTTAGAGTAAACAATTTTGACTACTCATAAGCATTTAACTATGACTAGTCTCTTAAGATTTCCTTTGAATTTTTCCTAGATTAGTCCACGATAGGATCCACCATAAACCTCAATAATGTTACACACATGACAAGCTCTAACAGGTCAGGTTGATACTTACAAGTTGGTGTTTTTTGTATCGCCCACTGAGAGCACTGAACATATATCTGCTAACAAGCTTTCGGCCATGCTGGTGGCCATCCGAGGCTCGCTCGTTACGATGTTCAGCCATACGGGAGGCATCCTGGGCCCGTACATGAGATCTGACAACCTGCAACAACGTAAGCGATATTTTTTACTTAATAATATTGGTCATACCCCATATTGACTATGACTTCCATTTTTGAAATGATACGCTGTAAGCTAACAAACCATTTTTTTAAATTAATTGGTTAATTTTTTTAATTCGATTCTAATCCCCGATTCCTAGACTGTGTAGACTTCACAATAAGTATAATAATAAAATTGAAATATTTTTCTCGCCTTACTTAACGAATTAAGTGCCAACTTTTAAGAATTAAGAGCCAAATCCATCAATTCAATTTAAATTAGAATAAAGAAGAAAGAAAATGTTTTAATTTCGCCCGTGTGAACCTAATTATTGTACCTACACTTAGTTTTAGGTTCTGGCTTTTGTAACGGGGTAGTAATTATTGGTTTACCAATAAATAAATCAACAACTTAAACTGATAAAATTTCAAATTACAACCTGTTCGGCAAATCTTCGTTAGGCATGATGCCTTAACGAAGATGTGCCGAATTAGTTTTAAGTACCTACTTTCGAGCCATATTATGAAAGATAGCATAAGGTATTATTAATCGTCGAAGAGCATAGTTACCATGCCTGGCGGTTAAATAGTTTTAAAATGAGATTTATCTAACATTAACCTATTATATTGGTTAACTAGACGACTAGAAACTTAACTTTCAATTATTTGTTAATCGCATATCAAGTCGGATCGATCGATAACTGTAATCTGCCGATCCTGATGCCCATAACCCTTCAAGCACCAACAAACAAACTCCTCAGTCGCAATCTGCATATTATAAAAATAGACATGCTTTCAAACGTAATGACGTCATATATATTTTTTTATAAAAGCACCATAAATATTGGCTTCTGCAGCTGCTACAGGTGATATAATTTAGACAATGAAATAATAAATAATATATGATGACAATTATTCATAGATAATTATAATGTTATTAAATATTCTACTAATATCACAAAACCTAAATGTTTGTATAAATGGATGTATATAAATCATGGATGCATCCAACACACTTTCGTATTTATAATAATAAAAATAATATATTTATTCGAAATCAACATTACAATTTTCCTTTTATTTCCAAAATCATACGTTAGAGATAAAAATGTTCAACTAAAAAGAGGTATATGATGACAGCTGCGGTAGTATTAACTGTATAATACAGCTGTCAGTTAAATTCATAATATAGGAACATCCATACGGACGTTTGGCAAATTGGCACCGAGATTCTAGATAGATTAAAATAACACATAGGCCTGTGTGGTACCGGTAGAATAGAATAGTACTGTCCCTGTACCAGGTGTCGTAGAAGGCGACTTGGGTGCCGAAGCCGATCAATAGCAGTGTATCCATACAAGATAGCGTAGCTCAAATTTACAGGGTGGGGATGGGCAGCAGCATCTCCGTCACGTAAGCTGCACTCTGCGAGTGGCCAACACAAGCCCAGCGCGGTAAATTTGGGCAAAATTTTTCCTATCTTGGGGAGGCCTATGTCCAGCAGTGGCCTTCCAATAGCTGGAATGATGATAATGATGATGATATCGTAATGGCTTTTGACATAACTGTCAGTCGTTTGACAGATGCCGCGATCGATAAAACACATACATCAATCATAATCTTCACTTAATTTATTTCTAACGACCCTCCAGGTCTTTGCACGGGTACAACAATGATAAATAATTGTTATTTTGGGTTAATCCTAATATATAGACATAGACATATGCAATAGCGAAATTGTTTTGTACACCTTTTTAAGGTTTACAATAATAAGGTGTACATAATTTTGATCTATCTCGTCGGGTTCAGCCAGCGTTAGCAATTAAAACGAAAAAATGTATTTATTTACGACATCATATTAGAAACCTCTAAAATCATACTAACAACATAACTGTAACACTATCAGTGTTTTTCTACTAAATTATGCATGTATCTACATATAAACCTTCCTCTTGAATCTATTTAAAGATCTAAGCATAGACAGCGGGAAGTGATTTTCAAATTCATAGTTTATGACAGGCCAACGTCTGTTGATTTAACTAGTGAACAATAAGAAATAGTCTCTATTGAACACTAGCTGTCATACATCATAGCTGATATAGATTGTCATCCGGTGTAATTAGCCTGCCTATAAATTACGTAAACAATGCGAGCGTAGACAGCCGTACGTGGGCAGGTGTTCTATCATGGCCGGCTATGAGTCACTTTCGATGCGGTACCACAACAATATTACATTCTCGCGATACGAAAGTGCATTCACAAGTGTGAACCTGAGATCATGTTTTGTTCGTAAAAAGGTCGAATGTGTGTCTCGACAGTTTTCAAATATTAAAACCTTCAATTAATTCATTTGAAAATTAAATTATAAACAAGATGTATTGTGTTCATTACATTATAGTTATGTTTTTCATGTTTATTTTTAAAACAAATCTTATATATTGAACTGACACCGTTTTCTGTTTCGTGTAGTGGTTGACTTGAAGATAACGCCGACTGGCATTATGTCCACCATTTGTACATTTTGTAATATTTTATGCAAATAAATAAATAAATTAAGCCACTTACAGTTCATTAATATCAGACAACAGAGGAATGACAAATATATTACTTAATTACATATTTTTAACACTAAGACACAGAAGAAACACAAATATCATTAAATAAATGTTTACTTTGTTGTTTTAGTATCTGTAAAAGCTTTTGGCCCGGCTTCGGCTTCGTCTTATTATCCAGAAGTGCTGGTCGCAAATCGAATATCACTATCACTTTTTAAATTAAATTAAATTAAATGTAAGTTTTATTTAGTTTCGTTTCATTTAAAAACACTTGGAGACTCATAATAAGCCAATATTGCCAATAAAAAATATATTAAATAAATAAATAATAAAGTCCCATAGCATCTCATACATTGACCTGATTCCGTGGTAAGTCGCTTAAAGCACTTGTGTTACAGATATTAGACAACAGAGGAATCAATCACAAATATACTACTTAAATATATATATCACATCTAGACATAGAACAATTAAAAATATCATCATATAAATATTTTTCCTGAGTGGAGATCTCTACCATCTGCGTCATATATATATATATATAGCTCTTAATCGTACCGTACAACTCCAGTCCCTCCTTACGACACCTAGTAAAGAGGAATGTGCTATTCAATCTGTTTAGTCCTAAAACCTATACACTTATAATAAATCCTTTTTTATATTAAAAAAGACAACCGGACCATATCACCGAGGTGGTCTATATACATTCGTGTCAGCAAGGACATCGTATACGAGTCACCAATCTTATTTTGTCGGGTAAACTCACTGCCTCTTTCACCCGTTTTAACAACACACCATTGTAGGCAAACATCTATTCTTGACGCCTTTTTCAGGTAGTCACACACAACTCTCTTAGTCGTGTGAGACTACCTGTATGAAAAACGCAGTAAAATTCTGTATACAGTACTACATACGACCATCAGTGTTTCACAATAACACAACATCTCATCCTAAGTCCAAGATAAATCGAATCACTAATATAAAATATATTTTACAGAGAATAAACATAAAAGTTTTATATATATATGTCCTAGATAGGGATCGAATCCACAATACTTAAACGCATAAAATAAGAACACTACTGAATATGCCATCAGGCCCAACTAACGGATATCTAATTGAATTACAAAAACAGAGATGTGTTATAATTTTTAAATTCCTTACAATATCAGAGATCCCTTTAAAAGTCATAAAGTTGTTGCGACGTCGAAAGAAAATCTACGACATTTCTCAGTGCAATTCAAACATTATTTCTCCTTAATACAAAACAAAGGAATACATTTGCTTTCTACTAAACGGCAGATCGTGAGTTGGTAAAATATATACGTCAAAGTCAACGTCACAAATCCCAATTGACCCTAGATTACGTCAGAACCGCAAATCCCTGGGCCAACCTTTGGTCAATTCAATGGCAGCGTTACGATTATGATGCTATAAACATGACGTACGCCAAAAGATAAATATGTTTAGTCATTATCATATTTATATATAACAACAACAAAAACATGGGTCACGCTTAATAGTTAACATACATAAGTAAATAAGATACTTTTATTTTTTACTTGTGTTAATATTTTGTGTATGTATGGTGCTAGTTTGAGAGATAGATTAATATTAAAGTATAGTGCGATAAGATAATAGATCGATGTGGTGTAAAAGATGTTTATGTGACAGCAATAGAGAGAGGAATATTGAGATGGTTTGGAAATGAAGAAAGAATGGATGAAAGTCTATATACAGAGCAAAAGTTAATAAAACGACGACTTAAGCGAACATATTTTAACCAGGTCGAAGTAGTATTAAAGAAGGGCCAGGTCAGAAGTACCAAGAATAAACGAGAGTGTTTGAAAGGACTAATGCGAGTAAGGCAAGCGAGAGAGGAAGGTATACCAAGATCGAAACAAGTAGAGATCCATAGTCTTAGCCTACCCCGATGGGACACAGGCGTGTTGTGTATATGTATCTTAATCTTTTAAAACCATATTAAAGTGAATACATATATTTTTTAGTAAAAGTGAGCTGCCGATAGCTGAAGAGGCTTGGCATCTATCTACCTCTTTTTTGGCTATATAGGTCCATCGCTAAGTAAATATAAGGTATATCTTAACTTATGTACAAAAAATATACATAACTAACGCACATAATTTATATTCCATGGAATGCACGTTGTCCTGATATACGTCGGGCTCAATCCTTACCCATATTTAACGAATAATGAAACATTGGATATCCTATCTTATATATGTTATTTAGATGTATTAAATATGTATGGACGTATATACTGCAATCACTTTTATCCATTACTAACAATGCCCGCGACTTCCGCGTGAAATAAGGGCTTTGGGGGGGAACCCACCTCGATAAATGGACTATCCAACACTGAAAGAATGTTTTAAATCGGACCAGCGGTTCTTGAGATAAGCGCATTTAAACAAACAAACTATAATATTAGTATAGATCAATAACTACACACAAGTACACCCCAAACAACCCACTTCATGCTAGATATACACTTTCAGCCTGTGGTTGCTCCTGTTAAATTAAATATAACTTAAAATATCTACTATCTCAAGTAACACTTACCACCTAGCAGCATCATTTGTAGCCCTGTGGAGTGTTGACACAAAGCTCTCGCCTGCTCCCGCGTTCAGCGTCGCCAGCCGTAGTCGACACACCAATGACTGCAGCTGCGGCGAATGTTCCATACACTTCCTCATCAGATCCCTGCAATGTGAACCTTGTGAATAACGCAATAGAGACGTCTTCAATTTATATGTATTGAAGTAATATATTTGTAATTCTTCTGTTTGCTGGTATCCGTAACAAAAGGCTTTAAGGTGTAGTAAGAATTTATTATTATTGTTTTTTTATGCACATTATTAATACCTGTACATTCATCATCATCATACCAGCCATTGGAAGTCCACTGCTGGACATGAAAGGAGGTGTTTTGCCCATAATAAGAGCGCGACGGGGATGCTGCTGCCCATCCCCGCCCATGCATTTTAGCTGCACTGTTTCGGATGGATATACCGCCATCTGTCGGTCCTAGTACTTTTTTCACGTCTTAAGACACCTGGTGGAGTGGGAGGTACTATTCTATTCTGGCGGTACCTAACGGCATAGATCTGCATATAGATGAGTAATTTTGGAAGTTCTAAATTTATCGATAATAGTATCTTAATAATTACAAAGGTGAAAAGATATTTTCCAATGATCGTTCTAATCAACAGATAAAGAAAAAGATAAAGTGTATTTAAAGTCTGTTAATTTAGGTAAAAGCATTTTCCATTCTAAGAAGCGATTAAATCTATTAATTGATGAGTTCCTACTAGAAGCGTTTAATTACGTCACAGCGTTTAGGTAATGGTGTGTCATTAGAGACGATGTTCCATTACCGTTGTAATATTGCCCAAGTAATTTTGCAACATAGAAAAAGAAGCACCAAAAAAACATGAAACAACCTAGTTAAGCGAATAAAACGAGTGCATATTGCTTGTGCTTGATGGTTTCCTAACATTTGCTATTATCATAAATACAACTTTATAAAACAAATAGTCAATTCAACGAAAAACCTCTAAATTTAAAGCTTAAGTAATATTTGAAAGTAAAAATGCAAGAAAGAGACGAAGATATTAACAGTGACGTAATCGTATTAAGGCATCGAGCGTACGGATGAAACGGCAATACATCACGACTATCAACATTTTTTTTATATTATCAAGCTTAAACAATCATTATCCTGTCGTAATGAGCATGACTTACATCTCTCTCGCATCGTCGACAGTGAACAACAGGGCCAATCCCAACTTTCTCTTCTTGTGTGGCACCGAGGTGATGCTGAGGAGACTGTCGCTGGTTCCGCTGGTGGAACTCCCACCGAACATCTGCCACAAAGAGAGAGAAATAAGAACTAGTACATCGAAATTTATCGTCATCATCGTAGCAGCCCTAGGATGTCCACAACTGGACATAGCCTTCCCAGGACTTTAAATGGCAGATATCGAATGTTATAAGGAGAAACTATCTTTCGATTAACGTAAGTGAAACCGCGTGCACAGTAAGTTATACATAACAATGGGGGGAAGCAATTCGGATAAATTTATTTTAACAAGCTATTATTTATATAGTAGAGCCGTGGGGTACCGGCAGAGTAAAACAGTACCTCCCCCTGTAACAGGTGTCGTAAGAGGCGACTAAGGTACCAGAACCGATAGATGGTGGTATAGCCACCAGAAACAGTGTAGCTCAAAGGTACAGGGCAGGGTTGAGCCGCAGCATCCCCGTTGCGCAAGCTACGCTCTGCGATTTCCAATACGCATGCCAGCGCGGTAATTATGCACAATATTTGCTAAACTTACATAGAACTAAGTTCAGACGTTTTTACATGTAAAATATATCATTTATATATATTTTTATAAACAGTAACATTTTCATATACACTTAGTAAACAATTGCTAGTTTGAGAATACGAACATAACAATTGCTAGTTTGAGAATACGCAGATGCACTTCAATATTATTTTTAACTTAAGATAAATCTGATTACATCCTCAAGTTTATTCATGTGACTATAATCTGAGTGATTACCGGCAATTAAACCATATCTAAAGCACTCACATTTCTAGAATTCATAATCATTCCTTATTTTGTATAAGTAATATAATTTTCTTCACTATAGATTTCTTATTCATGTCGAAATTTAGTTTATATCGAATAACACTCATAAACTAAAAGTATTACGTACAAAACGTCTCCAAATTACCGTGAACACTGAGTGACTGGACTGGACCAAAGTACGGAGTCCAAGAAATAACTGTTCCACGTAACAAGGCTCAACAACGCACACAAAGAACTCGCCTGCATTGAGTTCATGGTCAGTTCTAATAGTCGATGTCAAAATTCATATGAGGCATGAATTTTCTCTCTCACAAGTACCAAGAAAAAACGAGCGTGTATTTAAGAACCAATGCGCGCAAGGGAAGCGAAAGAGGTATGCCAAGATCGTGCAGCAAGTGGAGATCCATAGTCTCTGCCTATCCCAAAGGGACACAGGCGTGATGAATGTATGTAATGAATCGTCTCTCATTTTATTCATAATACATTTTTGTATCAAATTACATGAAATAAAAATGTGGAAAATATGTTATGTAAAAGAATTAAAGCAATGCTCAGTTCAATTATTCCCGTCAACATATCAACCGTAGTACGTCCACTGCTGGACGTTGGCCTCCCAAGAAAAGGGGCATTTTGCCCACAATTGCCGCGCGATGCAGGCGTACGCAGAGTACGTGCTGCCTGTTGCATTTGAATTTCACTGAATTAGCGAATTCGGTGGACATACTGTCATCGATTCAGGTACCTTAGTCGCGTCTTACAATACCTGACATAGGATTGGATGACTATTATTCCCGTAAATTATAATATTTCATTCTCTATGAGGAATAAAGATAATAATCCACTATAAATTTGCCTTTCACATAAAGTTTTATTTGAATCGCGCCGTTCCTAACTAATAACTAGGTTAATAAAAGTGGAACAGCCATACCAATCTATACTCTATACAGAATAAACAAGGCCTTGTGATATTTCTTAGTAATTATCTTAAGCAGTTGAGTACATGAGTACATACAATTAGTCCTGCCATTTAGTAATGCCCCTCGACTGTCGATAAGGTGCTACCATACTACAGAACTAAACCTAACTATACTTATTTATATATTATTAACTAGCTAACTGAACAGACTTTGTATTATATTAACTATATACATTTGTTTGTCATGAAAAAAATATAGTAACTATAAATGCATTTATAAACTATTCTATCCTTCAATTTGAATCGAACTTTAATAGTAAGCAATAATTTATTGAAATCTGTTAAGCCGATTAAAATTCATCCCGAACAAACGTCGTGACACGACGACAATTTTTATACATAAAGATTCGCGTATTCACTCTTATCAAGTATTGTTAAAATTTAGCTCATATTGTTGCTGTTGGATTATTTTAACAGTTGTGTTACATTCATCATTCATCAACATTATCATTACAGCCATTGGAAGACCACTGCTGGACATAGGCCTCCCCAAGGAAGGGGGAGTTTAGCCCATAATTGCCGCGCTGGGCAAGCGTGTTGGCACGCAGAGCGTAGCTTTCGCGACGGGGATACTGCTGCCCATGCCCAGCCAGTGCATTTGAGCTACACTGTCTCGGATGGATATACTGCCATCTGTCAGTTATGGTGCCTTAGTTGACCTTTTACGACACCTGGTACAGAGGGAGGTATTATTCTACTCTGCCGGTACCTCACGGCACCAATTTTATTAATTATATTTACTATTTTACCGTTCAAAGGTTGTCTAGAAAAAATCGCATAACGCGAGAAGGTCGCATTTGTACTGTTTCAATTTGAAATTCTCATTTTTGGTGTACTTTAAATTATCATTAAAACTTGTACTCAAAAAAGTTCCAGATAACCTCCAAAATGGGCACCTAGTTCTACAAGATGTAAATTGTTCAAAGTTAAAATGTCCTAATTCTCATCTCCCCATTATTTCCTGATTTAAGCAAATGTTAAAAGTATCCCAAAAAGCTTTTTTGATACACCACTAGGCAACGTGGCAAAACAACAAAGATGCTGAAAATACATCATGTTTAATTACGAAATTCAATCGGATACCTAAACCTACCTATTAAAACTAATTACAGAGGATAGTGGCACGAACGAGTAGAAAATAACATGCAAGAATTTTATTTTGGAAACATCGCTCGTAATCATAAGGATAATACAAACTAACATTTCACAACAATACTACGTATACCCAGAGTAATGACAACACCAATGACTTTAAAATATTCTATTAATTTTCATTTGTTTCGGCATAAATTAATCTCTACACACAAGCGTACGAAGACCACAACCAAAAATTGTCTAAAAATATATACAATTCCGTTGGCGTTTCTTTTTTAAATACTCTCATTTAATGTTAGCCTAATAAGTCATTCCACTTTCGTACTTCTTTACATGAGATAGACTTACAAAGGTCGTCTGCATTGATGCGTATGGCTGTGTCCCAGGTTGAAGGGTAGGAGAGGCAGCGAAATAGCTGAGTAATATGACATAATATCTTAAGAACACAAGGTTGAGAACGCGCCAGTAATATCCCTGTAAGGCTGATATGACGCTTACTATCACGCATACTGTATGCTTGTTTGTCGACCTAGTATAAAAAGAAAAAATCATGTCCAAAATAACTACATCAATGCCGCCATTGATAACCCAGCTAGACATAATCCAAGATAAATTTCGCCCCCAAATGCCACGACAGCAGGCGCGGTGACAATCACAGAGCTTACTACTACCTGTCGCATCGGAGCTACGCTGTTTCGGGTGGATATACCGCCATGGTACATGGAATGGTACTATAGAACTATACCAGTGCTCCATTGCTCACAACCTTATTAAAGCAAACTACCTTATCATTCGTGTATTAACCTGATTGATTATTCCCTCTGGCTTTCCATCTGTTTTGTTTAATTACATATCAAATATGTCGTCGTATATTTTTCTATATTCGCTATTCGCTATGGCTGCCTAAACTTCTACTATGATGATATATAAATGTACTTTACAAACGCGACGTTCCTTCCTAATGTTTTACGAGGTTCAACACCCGGGCTCTATTCCAGCTATTAGAAACACATGCCAAAGTCAGTCATCCCACACATCCGAGTTCACCTTGATGCCGTCGCAGTTTTGACACATGTTTGTTTCATTCCTGTTCCAAGTTCACAGTAGATTCACGTGACCTAACTCAATGCCGCTTGCATTGTACTGTTGAAAAGGTCGCCTATTATATCCGTCTTCAAAATAATCCATCTAATACTAAACTATTTTAAATACGTAAAATAACGAGATTTTTATGTTTTATCTTTTTTTTATTATAAAATACGTAACAATTACCGAAAAAGAATCTAAATAATTTGTAGTAAAATCATAATAATTTCGTAATAATCGTATAAATAATATCGTAAAAGAACTAAAACAAAAAGATTAAATAATAAAATGTACTCAGTTGAACTTTTATTATCTGTAGAGATTTTTTCTTTTACCCTCGGAAAAGTCTCCAAGCAACGCATCGAAATTTCAACATTTTCCAAATCTCTAAGTTAAAAAACAAAAGACAGTCAGTCACAGAACAAAAGACTGTTAGTAACAATGTTCAATATCGGCAGGGCGTGTATGTCTAACAGTAATAACCAGCGTATAATCACCGTAATCACGCCAGCCGAACTGATACCAGCTCATGTGACTGATACCCAGGAGCGGTCATTCATGTGACATGCCCGTCACGCGCCTCGATGATAACGTATTGTAAACATGCCGTAATCCTTTATAGATGGGTTAACTTGATTTCGCGTGACTGGTATTGTTTGCATAATTGCACGAGACACAAATACAAATTGATCGAATAGTATTTGCATTCGCAGTATCTACCCTGACACTGGTAAAAGCGTCTCATAAGTCTCTATGTGCAGTTAATTTTATTATAGGTTCAATTTAAACAGAGCCATTCAAAAATATCCGTCTCCAAGTGCCAATTCTCAGTTAAACTAAATATTTCTTTTAAAAAAACAACGTGTAAAAGTGTTTGACCGGAATGAGCTTATAAACAACTGAACGAATTTTAATTCATATTTATTATCTGTGTACAGATAATAAAAATTAATTAAATTTCGTCCAACTTGCGTTCCTACATATCTCAATTTATAGTTTTTTTTTTCCATGATAAACATATAACGTTAGAGACATTTAACGTCAATACGTTAAAAAGATTAACGTGTATAGGATTAGCTGGTTATTTAAACAGTTTAAATCACCTATTTGGGAGATAAAACAAATCTTATATATTGAACTGACACCGTTTTCTGTTTCGTGTAGTGGTTGACTTGAAGATAATGCCACCTGGCATTAAGTCCGCCATTTGTACATTTTGTAACATTTTGTGCAATAAAGTTAAATAAAAAAAAATTTTTTTTACTCATAACTTGAGTTGTTTACTCATGATTTACCTTACAAAGTCAGTAATAGTGACTTTAAATATTCTTGACACATTTTTAATGCATTACTGCGTAACCTATTTTACATTAACTATAATTTTATGCACTCTAAGTATATATGGTAACCATGTTTAATTTTATTAATTTATTTATTTAGTAAGTATAGGTAGGTACACTTACAGTCATACAAAGGCAAATATTCATAATTAAATACAATATTAACTAGACGGTAACGATGTGTACACATGATTTTTCTTTATTAAACAAGACGTCAATAATAATACAAAATATAACAAAAAAAAATAAAGTTTAAATGACCAATTCCTATATTCATACTTTCACTTTCCGTTAACGCACTGCCGACGGTTCATTGACCATATATACATCATCATCATATATCAGCCCCTTAGTGACCATTCTGAACTGCAACCACCGATTCAGAACCCATACCTAACATGTCAAGCTAAAGTGAAGTTTTAGAATTAACCGTAAGTTTATCGCTCTTTACTAGATATTGACGGGCCCGATGGCGAAGATTGTAGTGATCCTATATTGTGCGTCAAGGGTTTATCCAGCACAAAAGTTTATATGTTAAATATGTTTGTATTTAATGTGTCTGCATGTCAAATATGTATTTATGTGTAAATTTATTACTATAATATGTGTAAATTTATTACTATAATATGTGTAAATTTATTACTATGATATGTGTAAATTTATTACTATAATATGTGTTAATTTATTACTCGTTACGTTCCTTTTTTAGACCAGGTCGACAAACAAGCATACCGTCCGCGAGATAGTAAGCGTCCCTGCAGCCTACATACACTCGTAATATTCCAAGGATATAACGCGTGTCACATTACACAGTAATTTCACTGCCTCTGTCACCCTTTAACAGCGATGTTATTTGGCGGTGGAAATAGGTAGAAAACGTTAAGTCGCGCTTCCTGTAACGGAGTTCTACTTGCCTGTGAATCACTGCTAGCAGCGTTACTCGTCGATGTCGGCACGCTCAACAAGTTGGGCCCTTGGTGGCTGAGGTCGAACCTGGTCGCCAAGTTCTGGAACGTTCTCCGCTGCCAGCTGCCGTTGCTAGAGGAGCTGAGTCGGCGGCCAGGCGGTGCTAAGAAAAACATTTCAGTCTGTTAGTAACGTAGAAGGTTTGTTGCAACTTATTGCTGCACTAGACGTTTCTGCATATTCATGAAGATGGTTCCTGCAGTATCTTGACATGAATTCATAAATTACGGATAATTTATTACCTACTTACTGAATCGCTATTTGATATATGTGAAAAAAATCCCTAATTGTGCATCCAATTAGTAAAAATAAACATGACAAATACTTCTGTTAAATTGTTTGAACGACACACTTAATGACAAAATAACACTTAAATGACTTTAGTTCATTTAGGTACATTACCTAAATGAAGTAACATTAATTACCTATAGGCTTTAGTGATTAAATTCTCTTTGGTCTCATTAAATGTTGCTAAGAAAAAATCTATATTGAGTTATAAATAAAAAATATATTTTATTATAAACGAATTTTGACCACCGGGCAACCACTAGTATGATTAAATATTAGTTTTAAAATTGTCTTTAAAATATTAATAAAATCAGGCGATACTTACAGTGGAAGGAATAGATGTTATCACGCGAGTTATTCCCGTCCCAGAAATCAAACATTGAGAAGTAATCATACGTGGACCCGACGCTGCTGTAAGATGATCGATCACCACAAAAACCTAAACAATAGACCATAATATGAAATTAAAACAAGGATATTCAACTAAAAATTACATTTAATAACAATAACATTCCAGTCAGGGAACTGGGTAATATAATATACACTGAGGTGGAGGAATTAACTCCCTGCGATGGTTTTCCGAGAGGATTTCAATATGGGGTTCTACAAAGAGTTATACAGGATCGGCGCGTGAATGATGCCTTAGTGTTGTAAACAAGCTTGTGAACTTGTGAGCTTGTGAACAAGCTGCCATCAAGCGGGTCGTATGCTTGTTTGTTTATGTTATAAAATAAACAGAACCAATACTAACACATAAAACAACGTCGAATCTAAGTAAAGCTTTCGAGTCCTGCTGAATTTATAGTCAAACGAAAAATGGGGAGAATTGTACGAATTCTAGCGACTTTCTGAGAATAATTATACTCAAAGTATTTTTTATTCATAAATTAAGCGTAAATTAAATTTTCAATTGCTTTAAGCAATTAAAGGTACACAAATAGATACAAGAAAAACAGGTATTTTCACAACATTTATTCGATATTTACGTAATAATCAAATTACCAAAATATAAACTAAAAATTCTGTAATATTGTACTTTTCAAACTTGGTCAACATTCTTGACTTGACTTCAAATTGAAAAAAAAAACGTAAGAAAAATGACAAGCGTATTTTATGTTGAAGAGTGCATTCTCTACAGCTGTGAGAGTAATTAAAGCATTAACGAGGCAACTTGTCATTCAGCGTAAATAAGAACTTGGCCAACAAGTCACAAGATTCTCGAAAATTCGAGTCATTTAAACCATGTAATTAAATTGTGATATTATTGACAGAAAGAACATGTTAATTACATACCTATCAAGGTTTGCTTTAGATTTACTGTTTGATAGCATTAGTGACGTAGAGTGAGTAGACGCATGTACATAAATAAAAATTATTCTGTTATTACGTTGAAAGGAAGCAATACAGAGTTGGGAACTTCTATAAAACATTCTGGGTATACTGCACTAAACTAAAAAAAACCTTATATGTAAAGTCAAGACGCTTACAGGAACTCATGGCATCTCGAAGCTTTAAAGACCAAGAGCTTAAGAAATTTAGAGAGCGCGTTTGGTCATTGACAGCATTTACATTTAATTGAATATTTAAAACCAACAAATCCGCATAGCGGGACTCGGCTCATAGTTTCGGCAACAAGTTTGAGTAGAATTAGAAAAAAAGCGAATTTAAAAATTACGACGCTTGGAAGCTATGTTTCGTTCATCTTCAAGGCGACAGGAGTGGGTTAAGTAGCATAATATCTTCAAGCCACAAGGTTAAAAACGCGCTAGCGATATCCTTGTGATTTTACGAGCGTCTAAAAGCGTCGGGTACCGGAAGAGTAGAATAGTACCTCCCCTACACCAGGTGTCGTATAGTGTAGTTCAAATGAACAGAGCAAGGATGGGCAGCAGCACTTCCGTCGCTAAAGCTAGGTACGCTCTGCGATTGCCAACACGCTTTTTTCAGCACGGCAATTTAGTCGGAAACCCCCCTTTTTGAGGAGGCTTATCTAGCAGTGGACTTACAATGGCTGGTATGATGTTGATGATGATTTTAGAATATAGTTTATATTAAGATGTTACGTTATTCTTGCAAAATAACAGATAAGGATATGAGGTTCGACAAAATTAACAATTGACACTGACGATTTATTGACGGCATCGTACCGGGAACCTTACAAATAAGATTCACAACAACCAGCTGAAGATCAGCTGTAAATTTTAATACAAGTGTACTTGCCCGAGTCTCCCCTGTCAAGTGAGAAGCTCAGCGACATCCCCTCTTCCCTGAGAGATGGAACATTCAAGGGTGTGGACATGTTCTTCAGGTTGACGCTGCTGGTCATTTCCACCTTCCGTTCAGGACTGCTGATCTTGCGCGACGTTGGTACGAAAAACACTTTAGTGCACATCAACCTGTGTGAAATTAAAAAAAAATACGAACTGCTGAAAATACTTCATAAAAGGATTTTCACCAATGGATTGATTTGTTTAATGATCATGTCAAGATCAAGTGATTGACGACGGACCCTATGGCACCTTCGACAATGTCCCCGCCCATGCCAAATGTTTATTTGATTAATATTTATATTTGTTGTGTGTCCGGGTATATAAATTTAAGTTAAAGGTACCGTTGTGTAAATTTATTTATTTATTAATCACCACCACGGTATCCCACGGGTAAATATAATATAATAAAGATGGTGATTGTAGGTTAATTTTAAGAGACAGGCATATACCATCTGGGACATTTTTGTAGACTTTTTTAAGGTGTATAATACTATAGTACCTTATTGTGATCTAACTCTTTCGCTTTAGCCAGAGCGTTTGCAATATAATCGCAAGAATAATGTTTATTTGCGATATTATATTGAAAACCTCTGAAATGATCAGTGTTTCTCTACTATGTTATACATGTAATCCTTTTTTTGAATCACTCTATCTATTATAAAAACCGCATTAGGGACAAACAGCGGTGACGACTTTGTATTAAGTTACACAGTGATGAGGATTTAAATGCGCTTGAATTTGAAACCTATGAATTACGTGTTAATTTGAAACGGGAGTTTGTCACTGATTGTTCCTTAGCATACCAGTAAAAAATTTAAAGCGTACCATCACATGTCTTCTTTTAAAAACAAAACATCTTAAGTTCCTATGTAACTTTTTAGAAAAATTTTCAACGCTGGATACCATTTCTTTTTTATTTGGTTTCATTTATGGAGTTGCAAGCAGCGGAATGTTATCACATGTCACTGATTAACACGTTCGCTGTTCACATTCTTGTTCTACACTGCATAAGGAACACCAGAAACAACCTTCACATCCCCATAGCCCATCCCATGTATGGATGGGCCAAGAATAATATAGAATACAATAACTTGTAGTAATGCGGGCTACGAATTGAACCCTATTTCAAGAACCTCTTCTATAAAGAATAAACGTTTTTAAATAAAGTTGAGTTGTCGCGGAATGCTTTTATAGAACTAAATAATTTAATTGAATGGGTTAAAATGGTACAAACAACATTTATTATAAATAAGTACCGGAGTTCACTCGCATAGACTAGTTACACGATATCATTAATAAAATGTAGCCTGTGTATTAAATAGAAGTATGCTATATTGTCGTATTTTTTAACAAAATTATATCTATTTAGTCGTTTTTACGTATTTAAAAAACATGAAAAGGATCGTATATCCTCACGAACTTAACCAAGACATAAATATCAAAATTGTTTATGAATTTTAGTAAAGTAAAAGAACTACTAACTAATCACCTTCAAAGATATGTGCGCAGACGTAATCGTAAGACGTAAATGCTAAGATACTCGTATATTTCATACACAGAGCGCCCTTGCGTTACAAACAAATATACAATATTTCCTCTTTCTAATATTAGTACACAAATATTGTTAGAATGAACTTACCTCCGAGGTTCGTCCATAATATGGATCTTTAATGACACACTCTTGCAGCTGATGGCAACAGCGCCAAATATCATCTCGCCGAGAACATTCGCATCCGTCGCTGGCCCCTTGTACTGTGGAGACAAAATTATATGTAGCTAGCGAATCTGGCAGAGGATGTCCTGTCTTTTACGTGTACCATGAAAAAAATGTTCTGACTAAAAATTGAGATATAAACTAACTTATATAGCGACCAGTCCCTACTTTGCCCGAGTGCAATGAACATGTGCAACAATTATGGTGTTCAATACTGAAACACATTAGTTAGGTCTATATTGTTGGGTTCAGCCAGCGTTTGCAAAATAATCGCAAAAAATATGGTTATTTTCGACATCACATCAGATACTTTTAAAATTATCAGTATTTCTCTAGAATTTAACGCATGTATTATATATATAAATCTTCCTTTTGAAAAACGGGTGACGGACAGTGGATGACTTTGTTAAATATGCAACTTGTAATTATTATTTCACATTACCTAGTAATTTCACTGCCTCTCTCACCATTCAAACTAGAACACAGGAATGCGACACAGCTATCCACATGTAGGTATATATATATATATATATATATATGTGTGTTCTCTTTTTAAATGTTAGACATACTGTGATAATTTATCAGCTGTCAGGTAAAACAGAAACTCTGACGTCATTAAAACAAAAAAAAATAACGGGCCAAGGGAAGAGTAATTTACTTGCAATCGTAATGTTGATTTAAAGAGGTATTCAGGAAAATACTTTTCACACTCGAGGAATTTTCCACATCGTGCCAGTTTAATTGTTGACCTTAAATAGATCTAATGCTCTATTATGTTCTAGTTATCTAAATTAAACACATGCCACGTACAAGTATGCTGGAGTGAAACAATGTGTCAAACTAAGATAATTCAAGGTAAAATTGAAAGGCCCCTAGGCGCGGGCGCATGCGGTAGTGTTCCTATCTTCTGTGCCCATACAGGTTGTACGTTCGAACCTCGCCCTGGGCAAATATTTATATGATGAATATTGATAATTCCTCTACTGTCTGATGTCTGTTACTCAAATGCTTTAAGCAATTTACCTCAGAGTCGAGTCAATTAGATGTAGTGATAATTAATTATTTTATTTGGGTAAGTTGTGAATAGGAAAAAATCTATCAGATAAACGCCTTTAGGTGGCCTCAGACTATTCGAAAAGCACAGTTCACAAGAATTACAGTTGTAGTTGATTCGTTTATTTTTTGTACTAAGTACTTAGTACTTTAATCTCAGTACGTTTTTTTTACTTAAACAAATGTCATAAAGAATACTTAGAACGGAGTTTGATTGTTGAACTAGTAATATCATGGTTTTCCCTTTGAGCTTATCTATGTTTGTATAATATTTCCTCCCCCGCCCCCACCATTATATAATTATTATTTTATTTTCAATGTGCCGTGCCCATTACATATGCATTGTCTCCCTTCTGATAATACATAAAAAAGTACTTTTAAATAGCAGCCTTTCTCCTGCAACCGGTTCAAAACCCGAAACGTCGAACAGAAAATGTAAAACGTTAAATAAACCGCGTTTTAAAGCCGTTTTCAAAAACAATTAATGCCTGGATAAATAAACAACTGTTATCATCCTATCAACAATAACTAGTTTTTATACGATTAAAATGTGTCAACTATATTTTTAGAATACAAGGACTGGTGTCATTTAGATACAGAGATTATCATCGCTGTATCATTGATAGACGCAGCGGGTTCTTAAGCCTAATCAGCTCTATAGGACTACATAGTGCCGGCGAAATCTTTCATTGCCTTTCATAGCCAATAAACCAACCTTCAAGGTTGGTTTATTTAACCATCATAATCATTACAGCCATTAGAAGTCTACTACTGGACACAGGCCTCCCCAGGATAGTGGGAATTTTGCCCACAATTGCCGCCAAGCTTGTTAGAAAACGCAGAGCGCTGCTTACGTCTCGGGATGCTGCTGCCCACCCCCACTGTCGGTTCTGGTATCTTAGTCACCTCTTACGACTCTCGGTACAGAGGGAGGTACTTTTATGCTCTGCCGGAACCACACGGCAAGTGCATCATCATCAAAACAGCCGTTGTTCATGCTGGGCATAAACCTTCCTAAGTAAGGGTACCGGCACAATTGAACTTTCCCTGTACGAGGAGTTGATAGGCAGCAGCGTCCCAGTTGCCTACCAAGTTCTGTAATTGCCACCACGCCTGCCCAGCGAAGCAATTAAGAGCAAAACTCGTCCTTTTAATAGACATCATACGACGGCTGGTATGATGATAATGACGAAGATATAATTTCTGGCAATTGACTAGCCTTACATAGCCTGCCTGTCTAGACTCCTTAGAGTGTATGCAGACAAATGTTAATAAGATGACTGCCAGTCGGAGCTGCCAATAATTGGAAGTAAACCAATCACGTCAATTGCCTTTATGTACATCTGTGGACGTACAACTACGAACAGATCAGAACAACGAACTCTTAAATTAAAGTTAATTATGAATAATGAACGAGAAAGTGTTTTTTTTAATATTGCCTTGATAAAATTAGTATGTTTTTTATTTACATATTTTATAGAAATCTATATGTTTAAGTAAATAGGAATCGCCGCAATATTACGTAAGCGCATAACTCTAAACGAATGCACCAAATCAGATAATTTTGTTGAAATTGATTTATTTTTTTGTTGTTTTTGTAATTGTCAGGTTCTAGATCAGAAAGATACGGGATAAACGAGTTCAGGGAGTTTGAATGTAAAAAAATATATTCTAGTTTGTAGATACTGTATAAAAAGAAAAAAGATTTATTTATGCACACGAACAAAGTCTAACGAATTTATTTAAAAAAACATTCGGGTTTCAAATCAAACCCCCATTTAGTCTGTGTAGTAAAGATGGACCGTAAACTCTATTCACTCCGTTTCCCATATCAGGATAACTAATGAATGTTTACACTATTCTCGAAAATCCTACCTCAAAGTATTACATCCCCGCCAATATAAACATAGACAACCGATTAAATGGAAACTTGTTTCACAATATGACTCAGAGCCGTCGATAACTGCAAGTGTAGTTTCATATAAATACTATATACTCTAAGACTCGTGGCGATGTCTATATACCTAAATAGCAGAATGACCGGTGACATTTTAAACACAAGACTAGTACAAAAATCTAAACACATACAATTTTAATTCCACTGGCGAATAAAGGCTCTTGAAGAGATTTGTATAATTTTGTAGGATATAAATTCATTTGCCGTGAGGTACCGGCAGAGTAGAATAGTACCTTCCCCTGTACCAGGCGTCGTAAGAGGCGACTAAGGTACCATTACCGACAGATGGCGGTATATCCATCCAAAACATTGCGGCTCAAATGCGTGAAGCGGAGATGGGCTACTACTATGGCCTACTATAGTTCTTTGAGAGCTAACCTGCTAGAAATCGTGTCGATTCTTTTCAGAAAAATAAATAACAGATTACTTATATTCTGCGAATACTTGTTTTCAGGTTAAAAAATAGTCAATGTGTTATTTCAGACTATCAACAATACTCTAATACTCTAATCTCTGTGCCAAATTGCAGCGTATGAGAATAACAAACATCCAGACATCCATCTATCCACACAAACTCTGTATGGATGGATGTCTGAAATATTTGGACGAATGATTGTGAGACAATGCCCGGCATCATAGTTTTACGTATCTGGACATAAAATTTGGCAAATAGGCCGAATGTTTGGATTAGCACTTAGCCTATTTGATACATCGAAAAATATACTTATTTAGTTATTTAAATAACAAACACTGCAAAATCTTTCTCCTCACTGAACAAGAGAGAAAATATCTAGCGGCTACTGTATATTTTTAGATGTGTCAATTGCACCGATATTTCTTTGAATATAGAGAGAAAGTTATGTATACATTGCCACATACGCAGTGTTCGCATTGTTGAGTTCCGATTTGAAGAGAAGTGAGAGAAGCAGTGAAATAGTTTAGCGACACGCTAGTGATCTCTTTTGTGTTGACACGAGTTTCTATAAGCTTTCACGTTTATTATCAAGCGGCCCGTATGCTTATATGCTGATTTCTTATAATTAAAAAAGAAGACGGCTTTTAACGGCTATAAATAGGTGTTTAGGTACCTTTTTTAAAAATTTTGTCCATCGAGAAAACGGTTGCCGCAAGGTAACTGAAACGCCGAACTAACAATGTAAAAAGATAAAGAAGCCGAGTTGTAAGCCGTTAAAAGCGTAATATTATTATGAGTAATGAACGCGTAACTGTAGAAAACATTATATACGATTGCCCTGAGGTACTGGCAGAGTAGAATAGTACCTCTCACTGCATCAGGTGTCGTGAGAAGCGACTAAGGTACCAGAATCGATAGATAGCGGTATATCCATTCGAAACAGTGCAGCCTAAATGCACAGGGTGGGGATTGGCAGCAGCATCCCTGTCGCGAAAGCTGCGCTCTACAATTGCGCGCGGCAATTGTGGTCCCAAAATTCCCCCTTTCTTGAAAAGGCCTATATCTAGCAGTGAACTTCCAATGGCTGGTATGATATTCGATTTCCTATAAATTTATCCGACCAAGGAAGTAAATACAGGTAATGTGCAAGAAGTTACGATGAGCCTTATAAAATAAAGCTTTAACATATTTTCCTAAAGTACTTGACTAAAATCCTTGACTAATAAAAAAATAAGACATCGACGCCTCAATTGTTCTAAGACATATGTCAAACAACACATCAAATTTGTCTTGTCTATACTAATATGGATTCAGAATGCGAAAGTGTGTCTGTCTGTATGTTACCTTTCACCGACTTAACGGAACATACTCAAAATTGGGATTGCAAAAGCATTGCTAACTTAAACCCTAGAGGAGGAAGGCTAATTTAGACCCTGACAAACGCATCCGTTCTCACGGAACCAATTTAACGTGGAGTGTATTCGGACGAACAACACTTATGTCGAATGAAAAAGTAGCCAATGTCCTTTCTAAGGCTTTAGACTATGTGTACCAAATTTCATTTAAATCGGTTCAGTAGTTTAGACGTGATGGCGTAACAGGCAGACAGAGTTACTTTTGGATTTATAATATTAGTAAGGATAAGAAACGCACAAATCAGTCAACAGTCTAATTTTAGATTTGTATTCAAGTTATTTGATGTCATTGCACGCAACAAGCTTGTTAAAGGTAACCCTAGCAAAGATAACCCTAAAACACAATCACGTAATTAACAAAAATAAACTGCACAAGTATAGACAAATGTGCGATAAATTATCACATACAAACGTCGTCGACAAGTACGTCGACTGAATACATTTTTAGATCCTTTACAATAATAAAGCAGGGCACGTGACCAATTAATAGCCGCTAAAGTTACAGTCCCACGACGTTGGTGTGTACCAATCGTCCCATTTAGTGCCTTTATCAAACAGGCTAACTCGAATGTTCTAAATTTAGACATCGCGAGCGAGCATTTATGATGCCAGTCTAGTGACCATCCGTTGTGTCAATTGTAGCGATATTTTTAACTCGCATCATAATAATAATAAAGATCATTTGTACAGATATATGAATGGTCGTTAACTGTAAATACACCGTCACGATCGCGCATTCGCAGTTGTCAATACTAAGTGACAGGACTGAGCAGCTATTGATTTCAATGATAGTATTAAGTTACCGGCAGAGTATAGAGAGAGTTATTGCCGTGAGGTACCGGCAAAGTAGAAAAGTACCTCCCACTGCACCAGGTGTCGTAAGAGGCGACTAAGGTGCCGGAACCGACAGATAGCGGTATATCGGGAACAGGACAGCTCAAATGGCTCACAGGGCAGGGATGGGCAGCAAAATCCCCGTCGCAAAAGCCGCGCTCTGCGATTGCCAACACGCTTGCCCAATGAGGCAATTAAGGGCAAAATACCTCCTTCCTTGGAGAGGCCTATGTCCAGCAGTGGACTTTCAATGGCTGGTATGATGCTGATTGAGTTACAGTTCATGTGACTAACAAGTCATCAAGAAAAAACAATCGAGGATCTCGAAGAATTATTATACTAGTTAAGCTAGAAACACCTATACATAGACAGCAGCGGAATTACAAGTACAATCTTGAAATACCTACATATACATACACCCAAATGTTCATCACATAAATATTTCCTCCTGGGTGGAGAACCGAACTCAATATAGAAACAGAAATTCGCCATTGGGCCCATAATTAAGATTTTTAGATAGAAGACATTAGATATGCTTCAGAAAATCGAGTTTCGGGTCACCCAACCTAATATCCACCACTGTTATGAGAATTATAGCATTAACAGTTAACGATTGTTTTAGGACACAGTCCACCTGGGAGACGCTCCACCTAGGAGCCGACCTCTAATGATCGATCTTCGAACATCGATACAAGTTGGATGAAGTTATAGCTATATTCGGGCTGTTGCAGAAAGTGGGTATTTTGGCATAGTTAAAATTTTTGTGTGAACAACAAATTTCTGGTACGAATAGTTTAAAATTGAAAACTAACGTTTTTGTTACTTGTCTGGCGCCACTATCTAGAATCTAACACACAACGTAGACACGCATTTCTATCACGTCAATCATAGTGTATATTCGCAATTTCCTCACTTATTATTCGGAATAAAATAAAAATGCAAAGTTATACCAGGATTGCCAAAATTAGAATGATTTTACAGTAAGCTCTCGGAAGAAACCTATTATCATCATTACAACCACAGGAACTCCACTGCTGGACATAAGCCTTCCCAACAAAGGGGGAATTTTGCAAATAATTGCCGCGCTGGGCAAGCGTGATAGCAATCGCAGGGCGCAGGTTTCGCGACTTTGAAAGGAATAATACTACATTTTATTTTCGTACTTCTAGATTCAGGTTCTTAAAACTGTAAGCATTATATGTATAACATTTGGCAACCATATAAGTTATCATAAAAGCTAATAAAAACAGTTGAGGTATTGAAATACCAAAAAGCACTGCTATCTAAGTCGAGAGTAATCTTTTAATACTGAGGTGAAAATGGCCTATTAAATGTTCAATTGTTTCTGGCAATCACATATACATATATAGTTTTATACAGATAGATGTGTTCATTTGTCTCTAGAAAATAACTTCGCAATCCTGGCACCTACCAAAGAATACTTATAGAAAAGCAAACAACTATAAAAATCCTTGCAAATTTTGCAGTGAACATCACATTTAAATCACATGTTAATAAGGACTTTCCACTTAGTAATTCCACTAAGTCAGCCCAAAAATATCTATTTTGTTTCGACTAATTAAGAGAATGGACAAATTATTTTGAATAAATTATGTCACAGCACTAAATTAAGATCAATTACAATCCCTACTTTTCATTAAATTTGAAACTATCCCTTGTAGCTGATATTTGTGTTAGTGTAATATGGTTCATTGCAATACAAGTTTTTAAATATGCACCAATTTTAAACTACTTACAATATAAACATCAGTCATAAAATTTTATCTTACCAAATAGTTGAATCCTTCCGATACCTCCACAATATATGGAAAGCCTTTTGTTTTCTGAACATTGGGTGCATCATTTTTATTGATGGGTACTTTTTCTATAGTTGATGAATCAAAAAGTAGTTTTCTTCCTCTCCAATCACACTCTTTGAACAGAAGCAATCTTACTTGCTCTGGATTTATCTGACAAGACCTGTGGACATGACAGTGACTTTATTTCTCACAATAGATTTCATACATTATATTATCTAACAGCTTTACAGCTATATAATAAAATAGGTGAAAAAATTAATACACTAAGTTCTTTATTACTTTATAACTTCCAACATTTTTAGGAATAAATATAGATGTATTTTTATTAAGATATGGATTTTTAAATGAAGATCTATTGTGACTACACACTAATGAAAAAAAATTTAGAAATCCATATGGTACAACAAGGCATGCACAATACATCACACAAAAAGTTATAGAAAAGTATTTCGAAAATCAATTTATCATTGTTTGTTGCACTTGATTTAAATTTACCACTTTATCTTTGTAGCATGTAGCTGTTAATGTAACAAACAAACATTTCACTGCTGTTGACAATTGTAAATATTTCCTAACAAACTTTCTCCTAAGTTCTCACAATAAGTCTAGCTGAGTTGTTTTAAGGTTACAAAACAGTAAGTTCTTGCACAATGTGGTTATAAAGTTAAGCAAAAACAATGTAAATATCAGCCATTGCAAAAATATTATTTCCTTAGCTTATTAAAATGTGTTGGAGTGGGCACCAAATTGCACATTGATAAATCTTCTGATAAATTAACAACTGACTAGAGCAAGTCTATACTGCTTACAACTAACTTTAATAAGCTTATAAACTTTTTAAACATATTTATTCTAGACTTAACAAAATTCCACATCACTCAATGAGCACCTTAGATAATCAAAACAATAAAGGATTTACCTAAATTTCATCTTATTTCATAGTAGCTAAGTTTTTCACAGCTGTTTATCAACAATGAAATTTATGTCAATGTAGAAATCAGTGTCACATACACACACTCCCTATCCCTATATACGAGATCACATCAATGTTTTCACTATAAATGCACATAGGTGGCCAAATGATAATGGACGATCGTCCCAAGTGGAATGTGCTAGTGTACTAATACAGGCTAAGTTTGAATGTAAATAATAAGTAAACAGATTGCCGCCCCGCCCCTCACAGTGACGCGAACGGCAGTCGGCATCGCCCACGCCCGCAGCCCGCGCCCCGCGCAGTCATATGCTCGCCAGAGTGCCAGCGTCGCGTGCGTCAGCACTCGTACCATAAGGTCCACAGACCGTCTTCCGGACCTGCACGGGCGACCTGAGCGTGCGTCAACCTCTACACCGCATGCCACGCTATTCAAAAATAGAATAATCATGAATGAAAGGCATTCTCTGACGTACCTGGCCCGGTTTCGTGATCCGCGATAATTATTGCCCAGTTTTCTCTTTATTGAAAAGAATTTGTCGAATAACGCCATAACGTCAGACGAAACTTTTCACGCAGAAGTCATCGTTCGATCCACCTGGCATCTTTATTCGAAAATGTTAATGCTAGCAGATGAAATTCATACTTTTCTTTTTTTCAAACACTTTTGTAAATAAATTGACAGATCACGTGCCGTAGTCATATGATTTGCCATAGACAAGAACTAATTTTTGTACGGAAGGGTCAAGGTCAATAAATTAATGTTAATTTTATAGGACTGAAATATGAGGGCCAAAAACTCATTATATAATTTATTGTTCTTTGTTTAGATGTGGACAGACATGCGTATGAATTATTTTGGCTTAATTTTATTTTATGTTACTATATATTATAACCATAGACAGTTACGTTCCATTACACGGCGTTTATTTTATAATGGTAAGGAAAGGCTTGATCAATGTTCCGTTTTGTGTAATGGAATTTAAATGTCAAAAACAGTTGTGAATTGCCACAGAGGTTATATGTAAATAATTTCTAAAAATCCATGAAAAATACACAATTAATAGCATCTTTGCTTTTATTTTGACAAAAATATCTGTAATATTAGCCCACCTAACTAAAATAGTACGTCTAGTCACAGGTATTATAAATATACAATGTTATCTAGCAGTGCAGTATATCATAAACTCGAAGAGTTCAAATCTACTGTTTGTGAATCCTTAGAAGAGGTTTCGGAACTCGATGGAACCTGTAAGTCTTTACTTCAGACCTACCTTACTGACAATGAGTCTATGAATTCTCTAGCTGTCACTAAGCTCCAAGCTATGATAGATTATATGTATGAACAAGTAAATATAGGAAATTGGAAAGAAGTCAAAGTCTATCTCAGAAAGACTATAACAATAGCAACATTTTTAAAACTATTAGCATGCACAAAATGCACTGAAGACATTAATGAGAGTTGGGTCAAGGATATGTACAAAATAATTGATTTTGGCATACTTTTTGGATGCCCCTTAGATGAAGATCCGGACCTACTACAGAATTGTGCGAGTTTCCTTAACTCGCTTAATATAATTCCTTATAATTTAATTAATATGTCTAGTCAAGTCCAAGAAACTGTGGATTGTAATGCCGATAAGTATAATGCATTAGCTCTGGAAGAAATAGAATGTCCAAGTATGGAACATTTTTATACAAATTATATTTTAGCAGAAAAACCAGTTATTCTCAAAAATTGTATAGATCACTGGCCAGCACTAACTAAATGGAAAGACCAAAATTATTTCATAAAATTAGCAGGTTCGAGAACAGTTTCAATTGAAATAGGAAAAGACTATACTGAAGCAGATTGGACGCAGAAACTAATGACCATAGAAGACTTTATTAATAACCATATTTACCAAACCAATGGACCTACGGCTTATCTTGCTCAATATCAGCTGTTTGAACAAATCCCAGAGCTAAGAGATGACATAACTGAACCTGAATATTGTTGTTTCTCAGACAATAATGATCCTGTAGATGTGATGGCTTGGTTTGGGCCAAAAGGAACTATATCTCCTTTACATTATGATCCAAAAAAGAATTTGCTGACGCAAGTTGTGGGTGAGAAACAGATATTTCTCTTTTCCCCACAGGATTCAGAATTTCTATACCCGCATGAGCATGAATTGCTTAGCAATACAGCTAGAGTAGATCCACGGCACCCAAATTTGGCAAAGTTTCCTAAGTATAAGAATGCCAAGGTATATTATTGTGTGCTGAGGGCGGGACAGATATTGTACATTCCGCCAAAATGGTGGCATTATGTGGAGTCTCTATCTATAAGCTTCTCTGTAAGCTTTTGGTGGAAGTGAGTAAACATAGAATGTAATTATTATTTATTTCAACCATCATGCAATATTAATTTATGGACCTGGACAGTCAATGAGGTGTGTATATTTTTTAAATACAATTATTTTTTAACTGTCCTTATTTATTAAAAGAAAATCTGTATTTATACTTTATTTTTATTCTTTATACAATTGTTGATTTCTATAAAAACATTTTGTTATTTGTATTCAGTATTCAATGCTCTTCCAATTAACATTCTTCTAACTTCTGAGGTGCCAGCTCCAATTTCATAAAGCTTAGCATCCCTCAATATTCTTCCTGTGGGGTAGTCATTTATGTAACCGTTACCACCTGAGACAAAAAAACAACATAATTATATCTTTAATTTATCCTACATGAATAATATTTTATTTAAATAAATAAGAGAATTTGTCTAGTAGTTAATTAACAAAAAAGTTCTACATTTAATCTTTTATAGATTCTAACTCAATAATCCAAGGAGTCTCATGTTGGGTAAAGTCTTTATCTGAAATAAGTGACATCTAGTGCTCTTATTTAAGATAAAGACTTCACGTCTTCATCTATAGATAATAAATCCCATTAATCTTCAAGAATGCGCCTAACAACTGCTAACTCTAGATACAAAGAGGCACTTAGATTATGGAATGTTCCTATACTATCTCAAATAGTAATTACCAAGTATCTGGATAGCATTCAAAGCCACTTGCGTCGCCTTCTCTGCGCAGTACAGTATAACTCCAGCGCAATCTTTGCTATTCACGTGACCTTCGTCGCACGCTTTTGCCACATTGTAGAGGTAACTGCGACATGCGCTGAGCGTCGTGTACATATCTGCCATTTTTCCCTGTAATATTATAACAGTTTATGAATTAAGGAATATAAAGTTATGTCTGTTCTTGACCGAAATTTTAATATTAAATATTAATGTGCTATAAGCAATCTTTCCAACGTGCTGCAATTAACTCTTATGAGAATTCCGATATTCTTAAGCCGAGATTGTAATAATAATAAATTTATAAAAAAAATATCTGAATGTGCTTAATATTTTTTTTTAAATCAAATGGGAATTTATTTGTAATACCTAGATGATTTTGGTTTCTTATTCAGAACCTAACGTGAAAAATATTGTCATTATTAAATAGTAGTAAAAAATGGAAGAAATTAAAAATAGGTACAAATACAATAATTTTACTTTTCTCTTATGTAACACATCAATATATATTTCAACTATAGAGTTAACGTTGAGCAGTCATGTATGATATAAAATTACAAGATGTCATAGATAGAAATATCTAAGCCACCCATTTGTCATCGCTGTATATACATACATGATGAACAATGTAATTATAAGAAAGACATGTCGGCGTTTTGCTACGACAATGTGACATCTCACGAATATGCAGTACTGAAAATGACACATTGTCGTCGTCAAGAGGCAGATGAACGCGCATCTCTGCAACGCACGGAAGTAACGCTATTTGTGGCGCGATAAACACGTATTGAGTAGTAGATGCATATTGCATATATTATATTTTCACGATTTGTTTTATTCTTTTGAAATTTGTTTAGCATTAAACTATGAATGTCGATTTTTTTCACTTGTACAACTAAAATTGTTATTGTGAAAAAGTATGATTTTATTAAACTTAATGTTTCTTATATTCATTCGTGCTTTTTAACCGTTTTATAGAAAGAAATGGGCAGCAACATTGACATCGCGGAGCTATGCTCTGTGATTGTTACTACGTATGGCCATTGCGTCAATTTTGGTCTAAATTCCCACTTTAATGCTCCCAATAGGCTTCCGCCTTTGTAGTAGCCGCCAGAGGTAGAACAGTGCATGTTTTACCGCTGCCATAATGATGACTGTCTCACCTGTAATAACTGAAACTCGCCAATATTTTTCCCAAACTGTTTTCTTGTGTGCGCATATTGGAAGGCAGCGTCTATGGCTGCCTGCATTAGTCCTACAGGACCCCCTGCTAAAACCAGGCGCTCCAAATCCAGACCTGACATCAATACATAAACGCCTTTATTCTCTTGTCCTAAAATATTTGTTGCCGGCACCTATGTTAATGAAATTTATACAATATTAATATAATTTATAAAATGTATAAAATTAATATTGTCATATTATTCAGATGAATGGCTTGGCAAAGCGGCAGCGAAGAATAATATATCCCAACTTAACAACTGTATACTTGACGATTCTCCAACGTGGATGTTATGGACAAAATTGATTTTTTTTGGAGGCCTTCCATGTCCACTGCTAGTTTAACAGTGGACATCCTAGGGTTGATAAAATGTAACGTTGACGATAAAGATTTCAGTTCTGTGTTAAATGACGATGATTAGTTCTGTTTTCTTTCAATGCTTACTTCTTTTGTAGTTACATGTGTTTTTTGCCCTTAATCCATTTAGTTTATCCCTTCACTAAAAACGAAGTGTGACGTTGATTGGATGTACATTTTTGTAAGTAATAATATTATTTTTGTTTTAGATACACTATTATATTTAAATAATGTCTGTTAATCTTTGATAGTAACAACTTTGAATATACAATTGGTTGATTTGTTCCGATCATGTGACAACTCTGTTATATCATGACAGTGTGAAGCATGACTTTGGCATTAAAAGAATTAAATAAAAATACCTTGCAATCTTCAAAAACTAATTCGCAAGTGTTTGACCCCCTCATGCCGAGCTTGTCCAACTTCTGCGCGGTGGTGAATCCAGGGAAATCTTTCTCAATCAAAAATGCGGTTATTCCATGTTGAGGCTTGCTCGTCGAGGGGTCCGTCTTTGCGTATACCTGTAAAATATTAATGCTAACTAAGATTTTTTTAAAGATGTTTTTTTATTTATCCTGCCTGGCCAGTCTTAACCATTGGTTTTTGCGTTTCGAACGAGACTATCAATGCCATATTAGGTATAAAGTAAAACTTAAATTAAACTGTCATCTTTCGGAGCCACTTGACGTTCGTTGTCAGGTCATAAATATTAGGGAGAAAACCAAATACAGAAATGTAATTTTATAGATATACGTATAAAAAAAATTATGTACTCGCCACTAATACGTCTGCATCAGGACCATTAGTGATCCAGAACTTGTTCCCGTTCATCACATAGTAGTCGCCCTTCTTCTCAGCCTTTAGTTTCATGGAGACCACGTCACTGCCCGCACCGGGCTCTGACATCGCTAGCGCGCCCATGTATTCGCCTGAGCATAACTGAAATTTATTTGTGTGATATTAACACTTCGAAAGAAGACTAATTAGGAAAAATACTTAATCTTGACGAGTGTAGGTTTTACGGTAAAGGTTTAACAACACGTAACGTCAAACAATTCAACTAATTACGTCACAGAACCTGCATCGCGCTTGCAAAGTTTTCGTGACGTTCACAAGAACCTGGCATTTAACTGCCAAGGACCGTGGCCTTGAAATCGACCACCTGAGTCTATGGAAGATCTTCCCTTTACACTAATTTAGCTACATACTACCTTCGCAAAAGGACTTTGGTGTTGCCTTTGGAATATTTTTTTTTCATGTATGGTTCCTCACTAATGAGCAATCCATTGCCTGAGCACCTCTCGTACGCTCAGCTAGACTTCCACGTTGAACGTGAAAACGCCCTCAAAACTCACAGAAACATAAAATTTTGTAATAAGACAAAATTAGCAGAAACAAAATTAGCTTAAGCTAGAGACAAACTTTTCAAGTATTGCATCATACTAACTTCTCATTGCCAAGCCATTTACGCTCTCGCCTAATCGTTCTTCTATCGTGTAAACGTTTAATAAAATCTTGAATCTTGCTTACTATTAACATAACTGCATAAATAAAAACGTATTTATCGAAACTAGACAAATATGAACTTTGTATCCAATAGTGAGAGTACACTATCAACTGAGATAGTGTTACACAATTTTCCTAGGTTGATAATTTTATTGCTATTGCATTATTACGTAGAAGGGTGAACGACTTACTAACCTTTGGTAAATATTTAGATTTTTGTTCGTGTGTTCCATTTCTGTTGATTTGGTTGACGCATAAATTTGAATGAGCTCCGTACGACAAGGCAATGCCTCCAGCCGCTCTAAAAAATAAAGTATTAAATTAAACTAAAATTAATTGTGTTAGTGTCTCAAAATATCTTACATCTACTAAACTTTTGAACTGGAATTGTCTAAACAAAGTTTCAGCACTGAAATTCCAGTCACAAAGTCTTACCTGGATAATTCTTCCATAATGATGCAATGGTCTGAATATTTCCCTCCGGTTCCACCATAATCTGGACTTGCAGTGATTCCTGAAATTATGATGTTGTGTATTATGCATTTAACAACTTAAAATGTTGGTTTCTAATCGCTTCCTGGGTAAAGAGTAAGTTATTAATTCTGGAAGCAAAACCTATTTACACCGTTTAAGGAAATTGCGCGAACGAATAAACGGATGAATTTAAGACACATTTGGTGCCGGCAGAGTATATAAAGTTAGGCCTAATTTATATGTTAGATGACTCCTGTGATCTCGTGGGGTCATCAGTCATCGATATATCGAGTATAATAGAAATTAGTTTTTAGAAATTTTATTGTTTTATTTTTTTTATGATTCGAAAGTGCTTGTAATGAACGTGATGTGATGAAATTTGACACAATGTAAATTTGGAAAAGTTCACATTAAACGTAGTAAGATAAATATTATATAAACTACAGGTTAAATGACACAATACATTTATATAAAGTAAACATTAATTGTCTGTAAACTTTGATTTAAACCTATTTGGTTTTGTTTAATTTCAAAATATTTCTAATGCATTTTCTAGAAATAAATACCTTATGTTTTAATACATAACTTTTTTTTGTTACGGTGAATAATATATACGGTCCGGGATAAACTTCCAAAATACTGAAACGATTTTAATCTGAGATAGGATAATTTGTATCACCTTTTCTAATCCCAATATTATTTAAAAAGTTTATAATATGTTTATATCACACAAATAGTACAGAACAACGTTTATCGAGTAAGCTAGTAATATAATAAATGCATGCGCATGGTCAAATTTAGACCACCAAGCGACCACTAGTTTGAGTAAACAGGTATTTGATAACTGGTCTACGGCTCCAGTTTATAGCAAGTACCAAAATCTGAGCTATCAGCTATTAGAAGAGACCTACAAGGGGAACTAGTAGATATAAAGTAAAAATATTACTCATTTATCAGTGTCAGTAGATACATACATCCCTCCTGTATCCCAACGGGGTAGACAGAGACTTCGCTTAGTCGCATTATATATTTTTTAAGAAACCACATATATTTAAATGTAGAATTTGAAGTGGCGCAGATGGTGGATCCTATCCTTTGCGCCTAGCGTCGTAGATTCCCCATCCGGGACAAATGTCAATTTGATGAATGTTTGTTCTGTGATTTGGTGTTAAATAATTTTGATAAATTTTATTTAAGTATTATAGGTGCTTGTGATTCGTCCGTAGTCTGATGTCCGTGACACAAGTGGTTAAGGCACTTACCTCGGAGTCAGGTCATGTATAGGATGCGTTGTAAATTATTAAGAATGATGACTGCGGATTATCAATATGGACATTGTACCGCTCATATCTCATTTGTTTTTTCTTTTTTACTATTTACTTTATCACTAGACCTACCTAGAAGACCTAATTGTCCCAATTTCTTCCAAAATTCCCTCAGGTCTGTGAAACTGTTAGTTTTGTCTATCTCGGCAGCTTTGGGTGCGAGTTCCTTTTGTGCGAAGTCAAAGACAACTTGACGCAACTGAAACATTAAATAGTGTAAATGTATATTAGCTGTACTGTAATTACAGAAGTTTTACGATTAATAAAAAAATCGACATGATCTT
The DNA here is from genome assembly GCA_020976665.1 of Heortia vitessoides. Lineage (NCBI taxonomy): Eukaryota > Metazoa > Arthropoda > Insecta > Lepidoptera > Crambidae > Heortia > Heortia vitessoides. Next base: position 5,889,733 of record JACJUM010002819.1, on the reverse strand, counting down.
TTAAATAAGTTTTGACAATTGTTGATTTTGCATATTCTTTATAATATCATTTATTGGAAGTCCATTGCTGGACATAGGCCTCTCTAAGAAAGGAGGTTTTTTACTCATAATTGCCGCGCTGGGCAAACGTGTTGGCAATCGCATAGCGCAGCTTTCGCGACGAGGATGCTGCTACCCATTCCCGCCCCGTACATTTAAGCTACACTGTTTCGGATGGGTATACCGTCATCTGTCGGTTCAGGTACCTCAGTAGCCTCTTACGACACCTGGTGCAGTGAGAGGTACTATTCTGCTCTGCAGGAACCTCACGGCAATTTGCATATTGACTTGAACCGAAATAAATAAATCATTCACACACATTTAATACATATGGTTTGATTTCCAAAATTCTACGTCGGTACTTATTCTTATTGCCCTTTAATATTTTTTAAATCGATGGCAGCACGTACATTGTACATCCCATTTGAAATTGACTTAAATAAAAAAAAAATAATGCCGGCAAAATGCTGTCAAATTAAATTTTTAAAAATCTTTCAATATAACTTTCTATCGTAACTCGTTCGTCGAATAAAAAATTAATAATATTTCGCAAATAAGTTTGATACGTACCAATTATTCTAATAATAACATAATATGTAATCTCATGAAAATATATTTACATAACGGGCGTAAATACTTTAATCAACTGATATTAACAAAACACGTCGATTGTTAACAGTAAACATCGTAGCTATATCAAATAAAGTTTATATACCTGTTGTTGTTCGCTGCTTAGCCCAAACACATGTTCGTCAATGGGATAGTGCGTCATACACCGTATACCGGATCTCCTAACACACTTGTCTAACAATCGCTTGAAGCAAACCAAACCAGTCGCCATTACTCAATACTGTACGACTTGACTCTTCAACATACGACCCGTTACTGAACTTAATTGTATAGTACTTTTGTCGTCCGTGATACGGTTCGTTTTGCGCGTAAATGCGTATTCAGATATGATAATTATTTGGCAAATGCTGATAACGTTGAAATACATAACATCGTTATCAAACAAACGTAATTTCGTTGTTTGTTGTTGCGATTGGTTTTCTTGTATAATTAGTGGTAATGACATACTTAAGATGTTAATTATTTCTTGATAGCACATCTTCCTAGAATATAGCTAGATCGATGAGTGTCGTTTTAGAACATCTAACTTTTTTGCTTAACAGGATTTTCATGTGTTTATTATAAGTACTCATTTATTCAAATATTTTCTAAAAGAAAATAAAATGTGGAAAGAAGAGTGAGTGGTATCCGAAATTTTACTAACAAACAACGTATTCTAAATGTAGTTCAAATAAGTTTAGATTTACGAAAGGTGATTTAAAGGCATTCTTCTTCTGTCACCAAGACTGCTCTCTCCTTTTTACCCAGAATCAACCAAAGTTTTTTTTACTGTAATGGAATCAAAACGTCTTATAGTTTCGCATTGTTTGTCTTACTTGCCGACTCTTTGGACCAGAAAATCTATCGATATAGGTAGGGTGAAGTGTCCAACAATGAAACACCAAAAATTTATAGTTACACATTAATTTCATTTCTTTAGATATGGACCAAGTTTTTTACAGGAACAGGAAGATAGCTTATTTAATTAGGTATAAAATTGCATTAATCGTTTTTATAATTATTAAATACAAAACTCACAAAAAAGATTTTGTGAAAAATGGAAAATGTTTCATTGTGTCCACCTGGGTGTACACAGTACACACACCCTTTATTCAACAATAAAACAGTATTTTATACTAATTATTTTGAATTTAATGTTGACGTTTGAACAAGTAAATGATACAAAACATATCATTATAAATTAGAAAAGTTTTTTCACAGTAAGATACGTAAATAGGATAATAGTGATAAAAAATAATAATATAATAAAATAAAATAATAATTAACATAATATTTTTCAGACCTTTAGTCACAACAAAACAATTTTCTCTTATTTTCTCTCTTTAATTAGACTGGTGTTAAAAACACACTTAAATAATTAGTTAACAATTTAAATACTTAGTTAAGTAAAGATTTATAAGTCTTCAGTTACAAAAATCACATTAAGCTGTATGCACAGACCTACGTTAAATATAAACATTTAATAGTGAAAATAGTCTTTATATTAATTAGTCTCAAAGTAACAAATATCGTAATTAATGTGGAACTAATGGCACTTAGAACCAAGTAGGTGCCTAGTATTGATAAATTACTACGATATAAAAATACGACGAATCCACTTAACGCAACTTGGAGGTATGCGGACAGGAAAAACAAAGGTTTAGTTCTGGATTTTAGTACCATTGATTTGCGGATACGGAAGAATCATTTTTACATCTTTGATATCAATTTCCGAAAGATCAGGTTCCAATGGCATGGAATTGCATCATGTCTTTAACTTTCAGTCTCATAAACGAAACCCCAAATTTATTAGAACCCATTACTTCAATTATCTTTGTGATGTAATAAACATTTAGTTTTTTAGCATCCAATAAAACCAGCACGTAATCATTTTCTACAGGTTCACGATTAAGTTTTTTAAAATGTTCTGTAATCAAAGTCAATTTATCCTCATCAAGCTCTTCTTCATTGTCTAGTCCACTCAAATCAGTTTTACTTAAGCACTTATTTTCTAGCTCATCTTTCTCAGTACTTGTTTTAGGATCTGGTTCAGTCTTAGCCTTTTTAGATTTCCTTATTCCCTTTTTATCAGATAAACCGGTTGCTTGATTGCTTTTGCCGCAGATTTTTTGTGTCTTTTTCTGGGGAATCCGTTGCAATCATACTTACCGAGCTTTCTTGGTTAACGCCTTTCAGCTCGTGGGCCAGCATTCAAAGCAGGCATAAACTCCCCAGGAGTTACAAATTTAGATTGAATACCAGAACTTCCAGGTTTCGCTTCAACGGGTGGCGGGGTCGAGTCTCTATTCAGTTCACTCCCAGAAATTTCTTCGGAACGCGATGTCATCGCTATATTTGGAGAACTAGATCCTGGTTTAGGAGTCACACCTGCCAGAATTACCTGGACTAGTGATTTTGTGGTTCCGTTAAGTGAATTAGAGTCTTGTTTGTGTAGCTCCTCTAATGGCTTTGCGAAATTCTCATCGGCTACCAGTAAAGATCTCTCAGCACATGTCACATCCGATGAAGGACTTCCACAAGTCTCTCTATGTTGTAGTTCCTCAGGAGTGGCAGTAGATACAGATGGCCCTGGTTGATATCTATCTGTGACCGATGATGGCATGAAGTCTGATTCCATAAATATGTATTCCATCCGTAAAGTATTTGTAGGGGCCATGGATTTCGCATATGCTTGACCTACGCACTCGAGATATTGTAGATACTCATCGGTTTTCCGGGGTTCCTCATCAACCATGAATCCACAGCGCTGTTGTAATAGATTTTGAATGGACCATAAAATCCAACATCAAGTGGCTGCATCTTTGCAGTGGTATGAGGGTGCAGTGTAAGAATCGTTACTCCAGATTGTTTAGCTAGACCTAATAGCCTCAATAATGAGGTGTGATTTATGATTGTCCATGATCAATAGAGCAGGGTTCTCTATGCTTGCAGACGTGTGTTTAATTATATGCTTCATTACTTGAATAAAGAGTTCCGCATTCATCCACCCAGTTGGAGCCGCTGATCCGAGAGATCCTGGCGGAGCGCCATTAAGCATAAAATGTTTGAAATTTTTTCTTGCGAAAACAAGAACCGGTGGTAATGCTAGTGTCCCACTTTCACCGCTAGTTATTTTTCCAATATTCTGTCTCCCTTTTGGTGCCACGAGTCCGACTACATGCCTTAGGTCTTTTCAGTGATAAAAAGAGTCAGGACATTTGATATTATTTGTTTCGCCATTTGGTAGCCGACACGGCGTACGTCTTTACTAGTTAGTCCATAAAATTTAAGTGCAGTCTTTCACGTAAATTTGGAGCGCTTATTCTTGAGCGTCGGTAAAAATTTTGTAGTCTTCATAGTTGGGAGTTAGTCTTTGAGTTTGTAATAATGCTTAATAATGCAGTACTGATGCTTTCATTTTTTTTAATATATCGTAATATATTGGCCGATTTTTATACGCTTAATCCCTGTCTGTTTAATTGAATAGCTTGAAGCATGGTTATTGACGTATGGTCCTCCTTTTTTTCTTTTTGGAGTTTTAGTGCGCTACATCTTTGGCAAAAGAGAAAATAATGTAAATACTTTAATATAATTAGCGTTAATATAAGGTCAAATTTTAGTAAGTGCGAACATTTAAACCATGTTTCTACTTACCATTTATTAGATTTCTACTAATTTAAAAGGATTATCATTAGATATCTACTAATTAAAAAAGCAGATATAAACTACACATAAAAGAATAAAATCATTATGAATAAACACATTAATTATGACAGCGGTATACAATAAAACAAGGTAGTATACAATGAAACACTGTTTCATTGTGTCCATCCCCAAACTGTTTCATTGTTGACAACCCGGGTTAAATTTTAAAAACCTGAAAAATTATCGACTCAAATGGAACGGATTAATATTTCATCTAAGCCATGTGAATGTTTGATACTTGTACATTACCACGTTATTCTCGGAAATACGGAACATGCTTGTATAATTCTATGAAAAATGTATAAACTCAATGGAAAACTTTTACTTGTTTGTCGAGAAATCGCAAAAAGATCCACGAACATGATCTCTTCCAAGCGGCGTGCACCCTAACTGGGCTGGTGCAGGGGGATCACAAAAGGGTCCGGACTAGACATGGCGCACTATTTCGCAACCCAGCGTTTGTGAAATATCGAGCTGTTTCATTGTGTCCGACTGTTTCACTGTTGGACACCCTACCACATATATTATTAGTTTTTTCGTATAGGCTCCTCCCATAGATGTTAAACCGTCGTTTTTCACGTCAATTTCATAGTATGGTGTGTCGTGTTTAGGAAAGGGAATGGGAGGAAAATAATAAACTCTCAAGACATCCCTTACCAGGGCCTGACTACGAGATAAGTAAGATTCACAGGAATATAGATTTATTGTTGTATGCAGTTTTCTTGTTGTGTTAAAATTGTTGGTTGTTAAAATTTAACAAGTAATGGGTTAAAGATTATTTCGTATTGCTTTAGTCTAACAGCTGTAACTGTACTTATTCATAAAAAAATATATCAGAGAAATTACAAATATAATACGTAAATACATATATTTCATCGGTACACAGAACATACACAAATGTTTATTATATTTTTTATCCCGGCCGACAGGTCAATATTTGATATCCTGGAGACATCCAGGATATCAAATATTTGATGTTCGTTTTCTATTAAGAACGACCCGCCCCGGCTTCACACGGGTGAAATGAGGACAAAAAATGATTTTTGTGGGTTATCTCTAAGAAATATACCTATTTATTTAATCGCGCACTTTTTTTAGACTATTTTAAGGTGTATAATACTATGGACCATTATTCTAATGTTTATCGTCGGGATCCAACGGTGTTTGCAATGTAGTTGCAAAAAATGTATTATTTAAAATTATAAAAACCTTTAAAGTTATCAGATAAGAATTGAAAAAAACGACATTCAATACCTTTGCGTTGATTGACAGGTCTGAGCATACATAGACAGGCAGCGAAACGCTACTTCGTTTTATACTATGCAGTTAATGTATCGTTTTTATTTTAATAGATATTAAGTGCGTTTACCAATGAGTTACTATATTTTAGTATTTACAAAAATATCCATAGTAGTTGTTTCTAGAAAATTAATTTCCCAGCATAAATTTCCGCCTCATTTTTAACATCAAGAAAGATAAGTTTCTTTATTTTCCAACCCAACCTTATAATTCTTCATTGAATTAATTTGTATTCGTTGTTTTTATCGTTTGCACTAAAATCGTTTTATAATAACTTGCTCTTCATAATGGTATAATGATCAATCACACAAACGAGTCTCAAATGCTTAGGAATTAAACAATCCATATTAGTTTGTAAATTAATTTTATTACAATAATTACATTAACTATTACATAGTTTTAGAAGCACCTTCACTAACATTACAACAATTACAAGTCAAAAATTACAACAATAAATGTCAAAATTATAATTTAACAACATAATTTCACAATAGCGAATCTTTAAATAGTAAATAAAATTTGTTTCAAAATTAATAAATTTTTGAACAGTGTACTCTTACATTTCATATACTCTTATTCCAATTAATAGGAATGTAATAATAAGACATAAATATAATCTCAATTCCCAAAAAATAAATGTATAAGGAATGTTATGTACAAACACATAATTTTGTATTTTATTGCACCAAAACCACTTGTAAATATTAAGTACCTGTGTGTAAAATAAATCTTGTCATATTTTATCTATTAAGCTTAAACATAAAATTATTATTATAATTTTCATTTGCCTATTTATTTTTCTAATGTGAATGTATTTTTTCATTATATTCTGTTAATAAAATTCTTATTTCTATTGGTAATTATGATAAATAAAAATATGTTTGAAGTCATTTATATTGAGACAGAATAATTCAATATTTTAATATTAGTAACTCAATGTAATTAATATTGAATAATTCTGACGTAAGCATACATTTTGCTCCAATAAATGTCAATCACAAAAGTTTAGTCAAAGTTACGATTAGGTTGAATTTAAATTGGTAGCATTGTTTAAGTAATTTAGTTTGTGTCCATTTTCGATTTGAGGGATTGGTAGTATTCTGAGAGTACTTTCCACGCGGACGGAGCCATGAATCCTTTGGGTGGTTCCTTGCCTGCTCGGGCGAGACCTGTATAATAAAAAAAATACTATAAAGCCTATTGTCTTTACACAACTCAATAAATAGTAAAGATATAAAAACGTATAGAAACTTAAACGCGTCTTTGCCCGTGAGTCTTTACTCAATATTTCATCCCCGAGGAATTATCGCTCTCTGATAGCTAAATTGCATTAAATTGTGCCAATAAAAAGTAGCCTATTTGTTATTTCGGACTAGCAATAATTTCTGTGTTTAATTTCTCCCAGATCTATTTAGCAGTTCAGGCCTGAAAGAGTAACTAACGACCAAGAACATCCTTCCATAGAAACGTTCGTTTTGATAATATGTAGTATGATATTCTAGGAGGAACGCGGTGCAATAATTAAAAAAATAAACAAGTTGAATTTAAGCCACTTTTTTAACGGCCTAACCGTTGGGTGGCCTAAAATTTATAAACCTCGAAGTTCCTCTGTGGGGAAACACGTTAGAGAGTTGGTTCCAGCAAAACTTAACCATGCTTTATGTTTGCAATATGTGCTTTTTATTGAGAGATAAAGTATGTCAATGGGGATTTAGAAAAAGCTTGACGAGCTGATTCCATTATAAAATTTACAACTCTTGGTGGCATAACTCAATATATTGAAGCTTGTAACACGCTGCTTACATTCAAAACACATTTTTATATAGAAAGAACCAAGCCTAAAATTGCACATAAGTAGTATCTAGTACATTATCATTTGCGAACAATTTACTAATTTGTATAACTTCATGTAGCTTGGCGTACGCTTTATGTATGGTAGCCCATAGCGTGCACTGTATATAAAAAAAGATTATTTGTCAATTATGAGTAGCAAGTGCTCAACGATATTAAACTCTTTGCCGCAGGTAGTAGTTGGTTTACCTCTCATCCTAGTTCCGGAGATGAAGTCAAAGTCCTCCTTGCGCGTGGGGTCGAAGAACGCCATCTTGCCTACTGAGGTGTCGTACGCGGCCACGCGGAATGGAATTATCTACGGAGAGCCATTTATCGTTCAAATATCTGGTATACCAAAGAATTTTATGTATTCTTAAATAGATGTCTGATATAGTAGAATAGATTCTTATAACAATTTTAATATCTTACTTATATAAATTTTATCTCAATGTGTAATTCTTTTTTTATTAACCGCACCCCCTCTCTCCCTCCTTAGCATATGTTGTTAAAGCCAAGTTTTTTTACAACATGCATTAATGGCTAAACTGTGCCAATGATATTGTCTTATGTTATCAAAATCGGGTTAAGTTATACAATTCAGTAATAAATAAACTATATAATTCATATTATAGTATCTAGATAGTGCCAGTTTGTAACTCCGTGCAACAATTACATTAATTAATTATTAGAGCTAATACAATATATATATATATATGTGTAGAATCAATATACAGTATATAGATCCTAGTTCTAGACACTGTATATAGATACCAGTGTCTAGAACTTGGACCTAAAATGTTAGAACATGTATCTCTCAGGATAAATATAGTGAGATACATTTTCAAAGTTCACTGACCTCAAGGTCGTTGAGGCCGGGCGCCATTTTGAGTACGATGGCGCCGTGCCGCGCGTCGTACAGGTCGCCCGAGCCATCGGGGTGCGGCAGGCCGGCGGGGTCGCGCCCCACTATGTAGTGGTTGGCGCCCGCGTTCATGCGGCACTTCGCGTGCCATTGCACCTGCGGACACACGATGTACCTTATATATAGTACTGAGATCGGTAATGTCCTGTTGCAAAATGCTGTCGTCGGTTTAAGTTTGCTGGTGATCAATAAATAAATGAAAAATGGGCCCGATGGCGCCTGAATGGGAATTTCTATCTTGTACGCCAAGCGACGTGGGTTCGATCCCCACCCAGAACAAACATTTGTTTGATGATTATTTGTCTGTTGAGTGTTAAATATGTATTAAAGTAATATATTTGTGCTTCTCTGTTTGATGTCCGTAACACGAGTGCTTTAAGGTCGTCGTAATTAGGTTACGTGTAATTAACCTGTAAAAGAACCAATGTTACCAACATTGCCCCACGAATTAGCCAGTGGAACTTACAGTGGGCAGGGCACAGCCCGCAAATCCACCGATAAAGGATCATAAGATCCTTTATCGGTGGACGGCGGATGGACATACTATCTGGCTAAAACTGCCGGATCACGCCAGTTGCATGTCACATACAACCGGTCCAAATAAGACGTCGAAGAGAAACGCGTGTAGGTGACTGACCTCAGTGGGCCCGGCGTACATCATGGGCGAGGGGAAGATGGCGAGCACGGTGTGGCGCGGGTCCAGCACGCCCTCGCTCAGCACCGCCTTGTGCTGGCTGATGCGCACCTCCAGCGGCACGTCGTCGTCCTTCGTCCACCCACCTACGCCCCGACACACGAATATACTTTTCATTATATAACCACTTTTCAACGGCTTGTCTGAATGGAACCCCTGCGCCAAATTTTAAGTTTTTAACCCTTATAGTTTAGGCCCTGACTGACATATCAAATGTAAGTCATTCAATCAGTCAGCTTTTTCCTTTATATACATAGAAATATAATAGCTATAACTGTGTTTAGATACAATGCGATATCCCCCAAAAACTCACCTAAAGGATGTAACAGCAGAACGGGTTTCTTGAAACCTCTTTCGCCTAATTGCCTCAGAGTGTCTTGCATGAGCAAAGCGTGACCATTGTGGATCGGATTTCTCAGCTGAAATGTACAAAGGCCTTTCAATAAAACAAAACGAACTATATAGAAAATTCATTTTTTAAAGTCCGGATGAATATGATATAAACAGCAACAGTTCACATAAAGAACTGTTCTTGTATATAACCAACAACGCTACAACTGTCTTAATATGATTTGCATTACTTCTATCTAATAAATCCACAATCTATTTTGCGCGAAGTCAAACCACATGGAAAAAGTAAACACGAAAAAACATACTGCTAACGTACAATACACGTTACCTACAAGTGACGTCACGCGTTTCGTTTAAGGCGAGGGATCGATTACAAACTATATATTCATTAAACTTCATTACTTGATCATAATATTAAGTATTCCAAAAAAATGCTTATAAAATAATGATTATTATTGGTGCAATGTTGCCGGAGAAATAACTAGAATAACCTTTAACGCACCTGGAAAGCGAACACAGCGTCTGCGCCGAGCTCTTTGAACTTCTGCCGCAGCTCGTTGGGCGTGAGTCGGAATGCGTCGAGGCCGTCATTCCAGCGGATACGCTCGAAAACCTCCAGGCTGCCGCCCACCAGCCAGTCTCCCGACTCTTCGATCATCTATATCATTTTGGCACATTGAGATATTGTCGTGGGGTACAGGCCGATTTCCACAGTACGTCCTCCTGTATCAGCTGTCGTAAAAGGTGATTGAAGTACCGGAACCGAGCATTAGCGGTATATCCATGCTAAGCGATATAGGTTAAATGCTACAGGGCGGGGATTGGCAGCAGCATTCCCGCTCAGCGATTGACACCACGTCTGCCCAGCGCAGTAATTATTATAAATGAAGAAAAAAAGGGGGTTAAAACCCCTCTTTTACGAGGCCTATATCCAGCAGTGGATGTTCTGCGGCTGCATTGATGATGATGATTGCTATTATTATTGAGTTATATGAGTAAGTCATTTTAGTAAGAATATTTTAGGGCAATTTCTAATTTTGTGACAGTATTGTATTGCATATATTGCCCATTTGCATTTAAGTATACAAGCTGGAACCAAATTACCCTAATTTTCACTCTACACTAGATTTTAAAAAAGCATTCTACTCTTCATCTCCGCCTATAGTCACCGTGACATTGGGCTACACGCCTCCAGACTCTTAATTATATTTACAATAAACAAAGTGGTCCTTAAGCATCTCCCTTACCGCGTTAATATTATTAATAGAAGTTGGTGAAAAAGGTGAAATCGTATGCATAAATCAAAAAGCTACTTTGCGCCCCGATATAAGGTCCCTAGTGATTCATCTAACTTATGTCTTACTGATTTAAATTTTCTACAACGTCATCGAGATCGCAATATATTATGCAGTCTGCGGCAGTACATGCATATCATCACCTGTATAAGACAACCACCACCGCGAAATCTGTTTGCTGCTGTCGTTTCTAAAGAAACAACAATAATCGACCTTCCTACCTTGATATAAGGATGGTCAGTGTTGTAGATGCCGAACTGCCTGCAGCAGCGTTCGGGCTTCCTGTGCGGGTAGAACTCCGGCGCTCGCAGTACGGCTACGCATCTGCCTTCATAAGAAAGAGCCACCGCCGCGCTGCCTGTTAGACGCTCCTTCACTTCTGACGTCACGGGAAGAACTATTGGGACCGACTGGTTCACAAGGGTGCCGTCGGGTAGCGTGAGACAGTTCGAATGTAGAGCCTAAAAGTAAATTCATTATAACGGTTTATAAGGAACTATCTGTTGCGACATTACATAAAAACGTATGGCTTCTGAAAGCTACTAGTGAGATTCTGCCATCACATCTGAATTGGTAAGGTTTTATTTATTTTAAAATGCACACAAAACAGATGTGCTGTGATCGCACATCTTTGCAAGCTGTGACTCCACAAGCATGTATTCACAGAATGATGAGCTTAGCTAGCAAACACTTCAAAAACTCTATACATTACCAATTAATACATATTTTTTGAATACTTTATGAAATAAACTAAACTAGATAATTAACAAAAAAAAACAAGAGTGAAAAGAAAAAAGATGGTATATCTCGTCAAAGGAGTATGTCACGTGTCGTGATGGTTATTGAAGAGACATCCTAACATAGCCCCCTTTATTCTCTCGTTTATACCAAGAGATAGTAGACCATAGAAGGATCTATTGTATGTACTAGGAGTACTACCTGTACCGTTTACATTTGTGTAACATGGTTTAGTGGTCGAAGTACGTTTTAAATTGTGTTATGTAGTTTTAAGTAAGCTCAACTCATTTTCCAAATCACAAAATTCTGATATAAAAATCTGGAATGCCTCTTTGAATAAAGACTTATTTGACTTTCAATAACTTGTGGAACGTTGCGCGATTACAACTGTATTTAAAAATTTACATTATTTATTTTATTTAATTACTTACTTGTAGGTATTCGTGCTCGCGCATAAATCCCTTCAAAGGATAGGCCCATCCCTCTGACAGTACCTGAAAATAGAACACTATCAACTTAGCAATGTCTTCACAGCACATACTAGTATTTATTACGTGCAGATCGTAAATATGACCATAGCAATACTGTTATTATAACAAATTTATCAAACCAGGTCGCCAAATAAGCATACTGTCTACGAAGATAGCAATGATGATGACGATAGAAATGATAGTAAGCGTTTCTGTAGCCTTTAGACGCTCGTAATATCACAAGGATATCACTAGCGCGTTGCCAACCTCGTGACTTGTAAGATTATATAACACATTAACCAGTAATTTCACTGCCTCTATCACCCTTCAAACCGAAACGCAGCGATGTGAACATTGCTATTTGGCAGTAGAAATAGGTGTGAATGAGATACCAATGCAGACGACCTTTGTATCAGGTCTACCTAATGTAAACGGATGTGTAAAATAATTGAACCACCTTTCAGTCAATTTTCATTGTTTTTGCAGTTGCTTCAATCCTCAAGGTCCGGTAATATATCGATTTACAAATAGTCAATTGTACAAACAGCTTATATTTAGACATTTTGATAAACTGTGATGTCTTAATTAGTTCATTTGACACAGAAGATTGTTCTGATTGTTGTTGTTTATAGAAATTTAAACACAACGCATTATATGCTTTGCTAATACAATTATTTGTATATACATAATTACGTATATATAGGATACAGAAAGAGATTACAGAGGAGTCTCCAAAACCATTACGTTCTTTATTTATATCCATTTGTTAATAGGTAAAGTAAAAGTTTAGACCACTTTTTAAGGTAATTACGCAAACGCAACAATATGAAATTTGACACAGTTACATTGTATGTGGAAAAGTGCAAAAAGCAATATTATTATACAAAATGCACTAAAAATAAATAAAATTAATTAAAATGTGCATTGCACAAACTTATAGATAATATTTACTAGAAAAACTTGTCCCAAACTTCAGGTGGGGTTCGAACCTGCATTTTTTGCTTGCCAGTGGACTGAATTACTGTTGTACTAACGAGACATAAATAGATACGTCGATTTTTCCTAGTGTATTTTGTGGTGAGAAATCTTTAATGTTTTCAATTATTTTATTTTCTAGAATTATTTATTATTAATTTTCAATAAAACATTCAGCATTTTTCAATTCCTGAAACCTCTAAGGTGTAATCATTACTTTAGAGGGTGCAGTCACTGCAGTTTCAATGATATGCAACATATTTAAATAAAGTAAACATAAATTGTCTATAGGCTTTCTTTTATCTTATTGAAAATTAAATAAAGTTCGAACTTGAAAATTTATGCCCTGAGGTGCCGGCAACGTAGAATAGTACCTCCCACTGCACCAGGTGTCGTAAGAGCGACTGAGGTACCAGAACCGACAGATGGCGGCATATCCATCCGAAACAGTGCAGCTCAAATGCACAGGGCTAGGATGGGCCGCAGCATCCCTTTCGTGAAAGCTACGCTCTGCGATTGCCAACATGCTTGCCCAGCGCGGCAATTATGGGCAAAAATTTCCTTTCTTGGAGAGGCCTATGTCTAGCAGTGGACTTTCGATAGTTGGTATGATGAACTTGAAAATAATAAATTATGGTGGAATATTGACCACCACTAGTTTTATAAGAAGTATTCTTTTATAAACTTAATGCTGTTGACTCTGACGTCAGCCCCAGCGTCACCAGGGGACACAATATAAATTAATACCTGAACCCATTGCAGATCTAGCTGCGTGATCTCAATGTGCGGCAGGCGGGCGGCCTCCTCGCGCGCGCTCGTCAGCCTGTTCCCGAAAATGAACAGCTCTTCGACCGCCGTGAGCGCGTTCTCCGATCGGGGGATTATGCCCTGGGGAATTTCATGTCCAAATAATACTAGCCTTTACAATATATATACATCTGAGTTAAAATATCAGTTGGATAATTTGAACAGGAAAATACAAACTCATTTATATTTTGCGAACATCACTACTCATAATAAATAAAACTACTCTTTTAACAGCTTCAAAACGTAGCTATATACTCGTATATTTAACTTTTAAGTCTTTTAATGACGTTTCGGTCACCTTGCGGCAATGTTCTTAAGAACTGAGAGTAGTTTTATTACGAACCTATTTCTTAAGTTCAAAAGATGTTTTAACAAATCAAAATACTTACTAAACTCATAGCAATTGGCATATTTACCGATAACATAACGAACCTACTGACTTTTTTTAGGAAACTATAAATGAGACGATTATTTGACAGTTGACTTTTTAATACCAAATCGAATTTAAAAAAAATTGGCAAGGTAGGTAACTTTACTTGTATATTTATTAGTTTATTGTTTTTCATTGAATATTTCTCATAATTTTTTTTTGTTTATTATTGTATTGAAATCAATATTTGTGCTAACGATATTTGTAATTTTTAAATTATGATCAGTTATTGTAATTTTGAATGAGACTTATGTTAACATTAAGCTTATAAGCGACTTGGCCTTTCTGTGCGCTGCAAGTATTTTTGATAACTAAATAAATAAACGGCGGATAGTGACATTCAGCAAGCTGTCCGTTATCTTCGTCGCATGCACTTGTATGTATATTGTATAGATATATACACTTTAAATTTCAAACTAGCAGCGCTATTCGGTTTCACGCACGTTGTTTCTATGAGAATAATAATAGGAAAAGTATGTTATAACATCAACTAACTACTAATGAAAGTCCCGTTAAAATTGGTCCAGCTGTCTCAGATATTAGCGGGAACAAGCAGACTGTTAGAAGAAAAAAAATTATTTTTTTTTCTAATTTTATATACGAATTAGCAGACACTTCAAACTTCTCTTAGTGTCTCTCAGATTAAGTATGAAAGAATATATAAAAGAGTTTACAGAAAGTGAGAACAACTCAAGAGCAAGGGAAGCAAAGTAAAGAACAGTACCTGTGACTCCAAGAGTCTTATAACTTCCATAGTAGACTGCTCTATGGACTGGCCCACAGTATGCACGATTAATTCTGGCGCCTCTGGACGCTCGTATTCTTGTGTGATGCCGGTGAAACCCTGCAATAACACAATAATAATTATCTTTATTGTACACCAGTCAAAGAAATACGTAAATAATAATTGGATATAAATAAAAAAAAATACAATGGGTGGCCTGGCCTTATCGCATCAAGCGATCCCTTTCAGGCTAACCTTTGGATGGAAAGAAACAATAAGAAAATAGGCAGGTAATTTGAAGTCTATGAAAATATATATGAAAATTTGTAAAAAAAGGCAATGTTAAAACATATACGAGTAAATATATAGTTGAGTTGAGGCAGTCGTCATCCAGGAGTTTATTACGATGTTCATGGCGCAGTACAGACTTTTGATCCCTTAAAACCCCAATCTTCTTTATCTACTTATAAGGCAGGCCAGTCTTATGAGTAAATAGCTCTTTCCTGATAAATGACAATATGCTGACAAATGTGAGATAAATGCTGTTAACATGAGACCACTTCGAAGGATGTAGTGGTGTGAGTTTGAGAGATAGATTAAAGAATAGTGTGATAAGATATCGATAAGGTGTAAAAGATGATGTTGTGACAACAACAGAAAAAAGGAATGTCGAGATGGTTTGGACATGTAGAAAGAATGGATGAAAGTAGAATGAATGCACAAATACATAGAGCGGAAGTGAATGGAAGAGTTGGTATAGGACGACCTTGGCGAACATATCTTACTAATGCAAGTAAGGGAAGCGAGAGAGGTATGCCACGATCGTAAAAAATGGAAATCCATAGTCTCTGCCTACCCCGATGGGATACAGGCGTGATGTATGTAATTTTTTATTAACCCAATCATAAATCTAGGCCATAACCTCTATGAACGCTATAAAGATAAGATTATATTACAATTATGTTTCATGGGCTCTCCAATTGACAAGCCGTAGCTGTATACCATATACACTTTTATTGTTTACGTGATGTAGCGATTAAAATAGTTTTTATAGCAATACATACACGCTTAGTTACCATCGAAGCCAACAAACCATTGTTTATTGTCGCACCACGTTCCTTGCTTACTTAACATTAATTAATCTTGTAGATTTTAATACTATTATCACAAACGATTTTTCAGAAAAATCAATAAAAAAAAACTTTATTAAAAAAATAAGTTTAAACTTTCGCGATAGAGACTATGGAATCACTTATCATAGAAGTATTATATAGGTTATCAACCCACGCTTTTATAATAATACTAGTATTTTTTTTTTGTTTTCAGCTTATATTAAGAATAGTTTTTCACTTTTGATGCGATTTAAAAATTTGTTTATTTGGATTTTTTAACTAGGATTCGCATAAAATCTATTTCACGGGAACGGACGAAGTTGCGGGCTACAAGCAAATACTAAATACGTCACGAGGAGGGTTCCAACCTTGATCTGTCCCTCCCTGGCCTTCTTGTAGAGGCCTTTTGTGTCTCTCTGCTCACATACTTCTAGCGGTGTGTCGATGAACACCTCGAAGAAGGGCAGGTCCGAGTCAGTGTGGGTGCGACGGGCTACTTCTCTGTCCTGGAATAAATATTAGAATTAGTATAATAATTACAAAGAACCATAGATATTTCGCGTTCTAGAATCATCATAGCTCAAAAAAGCGAGAATTTGCCCGTAATTGCCTCGCTGAGCTAGCGTGGTGCTTGCAGACCGCAGCTTCGCGACGGTACTCCTGCTGCCTAAGTCCGCTCTATTGCATTTGAGCTACCCTGTTCGGGTGGATATACCGTCATGTGTCAGTTCCGGTACCTGCCTTTTACAACACATGATGCAGGGGTGGTCCAATGCCAGTACCACACAGTTATAAAAAAAAATAGAACGCTTACAATTTTAGTATATGAAGCCGAAATACCTACTTTATACTCGTAGCTTAACATAGAAGTACTATGTTAAACATAGTTTTTTCATTTTATTTATGTTAAATAACAAACAAAAACGACTTTACAATTTTACATATGTTTTATTGTTATTGTGCTGTATATATACATACATACATCACGCCTGCGTCCCATCGCGATCCCATCTTGGCATACCTCTCTCGATTCCCTTACTCGCATTAGTCCGTTCATACAAGCTCGTATATTCTTGGTACTTCTGACCTGGCCCTTCTTTAATAACTCTTCTACCTGGTTATTTGTAATTTAGTATGAAAAATTGCGTACCAACTAGCGAGTTAATACGCCTGTAAGACGACGGCATGATATCTAAATTCAGTTTGTATGCAGATATGTCATCGCAGAGTCAATAAATAGTATATCGTTAGAATATAGGGAAACCAGAACGTAAAATAATCGTGATTGAATATGCAGTTACAGGCTGATGTATAATGGCGTTGAATAAACTTTTTTTATTTAACGGGCCGATATCGCATTCGTAATTTTATTTTTAAACGGTTTTATTTATCGGCTCGGCCCGTATACGGTATTTATTTGGGTCAAAATTAGAAATTGAAATATAAGTACCTTCCTTTTGTCAGATTGATCTGAAGTTTAGTACACATCTTTAATTATTATACTAAAATATTTCTGAACTAGAAATTCTTAATACCAACTTGTTATGGTGTGGGTTGCTTAGTTTACCTACCAAGCAATCCCTGGTGTTAGTGTACTTTCATAAACCGCCTTTTAGCCGCTCACATGGTTCATGTTATTAAGACCACTACCATCAGAGATAGTAATGACCGGGACCACCCACGTAGGTTGATAGGTAAGTAACTATTTATTTATTTTCTAGTTTTCAGTGCACATAAAATAAATCCGTTTAATTTAAAAGTTTTTTTACTGATTTTATGTGACAAGGGTGGATTCACCTCTGGACAAACATTTATGTGACGAACATTTGTATTTGTTCTGTGTCTGGGCATTAAATATAGTCTTTAAGTATTATATTTTTAATATTTACTGTCTGATATTCGTAACACAAGTTCTTTAAGCCACTTATCGCGAGATAAGTTGAACGTACAAGAGTACGTGCGAGAATTTATTAATTTATTGCGGTCTGAGAGTTTTCTGAGCAATTGTACGCGATTAAAAATGCATAAATGATGATACAAAACTTCTGACAGATGGATCCCCGACTGAGACCTCCAATGTTGGTCGCACTTAACGATTGAGAAGTTGTGTATACATTATGCTTGATTCCACGTGCAGGTTTTACGTCAATACGTTTTGCTTCCGATAAGGAGCCGTTGCGTGTCTGGTTTGCAATGAACGGTATGCAAGTAAGTAATGTTACAAACAGTTAATCTTATTCAAGCGTTCAAACAAAATTTTAAAAAACCTGGTTATCACCAGATTTGCTCGGTATTTTCTTAATTTTAATATTATATCGAAACTTTAAACAAGAATCAGGATAGTAGATATATAAAAAAGTATAAGTTTAAAAGGAACTGCTATTATTCAATTGGTAGTATATATGGTACCTCCCCCTTTACAGGCGTCGTATGAGGCGACTAAGGTACCAGAACCGACAGGTGGCGATATATCCATTCGAAACAGCATAGTTCAAAAGCACAGGGCGGGAATGAGCAGCAGCATCCCCGTCGCGAAACTTGCGCGTTGCGATTGCCAACACGCTTGCCCAGCGCGACAAAATTCCCCCTTTCTTGGGGAGGCTTATATCCTACTTCCAAAAGTTGATATGATGATATCTTTATATCGAAACAATAGGCTGGGTTCAATTGACGATCATGAGGAATACACAGCTTATTGGATTGGATACCAGTCTGCCTCATGATCTTAAAAGATTAGCATGTTTTGCAAAGATCGTTTGGATGGATGATAAAAAATTTAAAAAAAACCGTCATTTGTCGGTCCTGTTTCGTTACTTGGTTATTACGTTACATAAAATGACACTATACTCGGCCGCTACCCCACGGCAAACATATGTATGTATACATTAAAGCAAACATTTCAAATTATGGAAATATGCGACTGTATAAGCCCGAGCAATGTCACAGTAAATTGCCGGAAGAGCCGTGGAAATAATGCACTAGGTATGTGCTGTAAACGGAATAAAGATTAACAGCATTATTAATGCTTGTCATCTTGTTTTCAAGTAATAAATGCTCGAGGATTTATCATGATTTACAAATACGAACATAGCATTAGAAAACAGTTACTTATGACTATTTGGATTGCCCCTTGAACTTTGTTAAGTCATTGACTCATTAAACTACTAAATAAATAGGTTGTCAATACTTCATTATTCTTTGTTATTTTATTGTTTTTCTTTGTTTTTTGTTATTTTATTGTATATTTATGTTCTAACTTTCAGTGTATTAAATAGGCTCACAAAAATATAGATTTAATTTTAAAATATCACTAACAATTTTAATACCAAACAAAATTAATGCAGTTATTTGGCAATCTGATACTCGACTCTCATAGATTAGGCCTTGTGGCAGAAATTTAACCTAGGAGTATTCATTAATATACTTTATACCTCCCCTGTACCAGATGTCCCAAAAGGCAACTGAGGTATCGGAACCATTTGATGACGATATATCCGAAGCAGTGTAACTCAAATGCAACAGGGCGTGCATGGGCATCAGCATTCCCGTAGTGAAGCTACGCTCTGCGATTGCCACTGCGCTTGCCAAGCGCGGCAATTGTGGGCAAATTGCCTCAACTTTCTTGGGGAGACCTATGACCAGCAGTGGACGTTTAACAGCTGCTATAAAGATGGTATGATAATGCAAAGCTGGCTGCTCAGTGACAATGTATTTTGTAAAGATAAATCACCTTGCTGTCACACAAGAAAATTAAGACGACAATGCAAGACAGTACAGAACCGGAAACCTAAATTGGAAATGACCCGTATCTCAGGCATAAAGCAGAATAGTAGAATAATCCTCGCAGTAAAGTAGGATATTTGGACAGTTGGTGTGTTACAATACGCTAAATTCTTTGACAATTCATATTTAATAGAATAACCTAAGTGATTATATTAATTTATATTTTTTCATTATACTACTTCACATTTATAATAAACACTAGTATAATTCATAATAATACGAAATAATTAAGAAATGATACATGTTTAAGAACCGCAATTTACTTATTAAGGTCAAAAGAATTTCGTTCCACGAACGTTTCGAAGTGGAATGTGCTCTTCGCAGAGCTTTTTCTGCCTGCAGCTCGAAAAAAAGTTTATTAATTTATTTCTTTGTCTAACCAACGTCTGTTTACACTTTTACTAAAAAATAAACATTACAGTGCGCAACAATACACATAGCATAGGTAGGTACTCCTACATCTTACACAAAATGCCTTCTAACTTTAGTTGTGGATTTTCTAGTTTTCAAGTATTTTTTCTAGATTCTAGTTAAAAAATATCCACAACCACGACAAATTATAGATTATCTTCATGATTGAAACGGTGTTTCCGTCGAAGGCGCTCTCCACAAACAACGAGTTGTGACCTAGGTAACTAGCTTCGGATCTCGGTCCATTAGTGCTTACAGGTATCAAACCCTCGCCTATCAAACAATTTAATGTCACACAGATTTATGTTTCCACGTGTAATTCGGTCGTGGTGTTTGCATTTATCTACCTGCAAGTGTGACGGCATGTGTTTTATCAGTATATCGCCACGAGGTAATCAATTTTTATAGCTAACATGTCTGCAAATTAATAATATTAAAACAAAATAAAAATAACTTTAGTAAAGAACCGAATTTAACATTTTTGTGAAAGTCGGTTGGTTTACTGTGTACGGTACGATTTCTAAAAAAGGATCAAATACCAATATATCAGGTCTATGGGCCCGATGGCGCAGATGATAGTGATCATGTCTTGTGCGCCAAAGGTCATGGGTTCAATCTCCACCTAGGACAAATATTTATATGATGATTTTGTTTGTTCTGTGTCTGCGTGTTCAATACGTATTTAAGTTTAAGTAAGTAAGTGTATTTAAGTTTCATTTTGTGTAAAACAAGTATTGCCTGATGTCCGTAACACAAGTGCTTTTAGCTACTAACCACGGAATCAATGTACATGATGCTGTGGAAATTATCAGGGTAATGTATGAGATGTAGTAGAAATTTATATATCAATTTATAGTCGCAATATTTCCACAATTAACATACATAGTAATAGTAAAGACAGGACGTCTATCGTCTTGTATGTATATATAAGCTCAAACTGAGCTGATTTTATATCAGTATCTTAAAACACAGCTTGCTATTGGAAATGAAATTTATCCTCAAACGCTGCAACTTATAAGGTCGCGCACAGCGCGATTTAAAAAGGAATGTCCTCCAGAACACTTTAGTTGTGGAATTACAGCCCTGCTAAGGTTATCTTTAAGAACAGTATGCGGTTCTTCATACAGAGTAAATAGGCTTTTAAAGGGTCGATAACCCGAATATGATATCTCTGGTGTTGCAGGCGTTCATAGACTGCGGTCACTGCTTATCCATTTAATATCATCAGGCAGACTGTAGGCCAGCTTAATATACCAATTGTGGTATTAATAATATTAGTTACAAGTAAATTACCGTTCAATTAATAATAATAACAAATTAATTTACACAACATCTCATATATTGACCTGACTCCAAGATATTTCGCTTAAAGCACGTTACAAATCTCAGATAGCAGAGAAATCACAAATATATTACTTAAATACATATATTTAACACCAAGATACAGAACAAATACAAATATCATCATATAAATATTTGTCCGGGGTGCACAACATAAAGTTACTACCAACTGTGCCACCTAGCCAGATAAGCGTCAAATAAGATCTATTGCAAATCAAAAGGACAAAAGAAGTCGCGGACACTCAATCAATTATGTATCGAAAACTTAACAAGATTTGGAATTTGGAAATCATGGTAATGGTTAAGGAAAGACACCTTGAAGCCAGCACAAAAACCAGTTTCATGCTATTAGCGATGCAGATCAAACTTAGTCCTTTTGGAGTCGGAAATTGCAAATAATTGGGCCGGTTTTAAATGGTGATTTTATCATAATTATCGATCTTAAGATATATTACAGATTGGCATCGAGTGTATTTGACCAAATAATCCAAGATTGTATTCAAGGATTTGATTCAATCACATTCAAATGTTGGATGGCAATCGTAAGTGTATTAGAAAGCGTAACAACAACAATACCGGCTTCATAAAATCATGACGAGACGACTGTTTATGCTTTCGGCTAAAAAAATATAATTCTTGTCTGTTTATCTGTGGGTTTGTGCATCACATAGATCGCTGAGCGGATCGTAAATAAATTTGGCACAAATGTACTATAACCAATAAAAAATATTAAGATTATCGTAAGGATTAATTATCACATACCCTATATGTCTAAGTACGACTGTAGAGATATAAATTTACGCCACCTAATTGATCAGAGATTCTTTGAAAATATGTGCTCAATATTCATCTAAATAATGAATATTCTTTTATAAACACATTATACTTTTTTAATTATTATGTACTCGAAAGTCGTGATCTCAATATAATTATGTGGGTTTATAACATATAATAGGCTCTAAAGTAGATACGCCTGACAAACTACAAGTAAAAAAGGAAATAGTTTATCATTTCTTAAGCATGCATCTAATGTTATTATGCCCTTAAGTAATTTACAGTAGGAACCTTGTAATAGTATTTTAAAATATAAATTAAGCTAAAACACATAAGATTAATGTTGTCAGTTCAATAAGTTGAGATTGTAATTTATTTTAATCACAAGTATAACAGCTTCTTTTATATTACATAGACCCTCAAAAAAGGGTCGTTATTTTTCTCACTGCCGCTTAAAACTGCTTACGTCTCATTTTCCTACCCTTACCGCAGTGATCAGCAAGATGAAATTGCAGAGACACGACACAACCTTCACCTAAAATTTAAACGACCTTAGTCGGTCATCTCGTCGCCAGTCTCTTCCTATTTTTATTAGACCAGGTCGGCAAACAAGCATACAGTCCACGTGATAGTAATCACCGCAGCCTATAGACGATCGTAATATCACAAGGATATCACTAGCGCGTTACCAACCTTGTGACTTGAAGATAGCATGACACACTACCCATTAATTTTACTGCCTCTCTCACCCTTCAAACTGGCACACAACTATCCAAACACCGCTATACGGCATGAGTGAGGTACAGCTTATAGATGAGAGTGAGGTACCCATGCAGACAGCCTTTGTATCAGGATTTCCTTAGCTAAAACCAAGTACTCATTTAGGCCAGTCTTGTTGCTTTCAAAGCTTACCTCAGCGAAAGGCGAGACGAAGCTGCACAGGCACACGACCCCGCTGTCAGCAAAAAGTTTGGCGACCTCGGCGACTCGCCTGATATTCTCTTCACGGTCTTCCTTGGTGAAGCCAAGGTTCTTGTTCAGGCCTGTTCTGATGTTGTCACCGTCCAAACCGTACGCCGGGATGCCTGGAAACAGATAATCATATCAAATATACGCTATTTGTATTATGTATGTTTGTATTGTATATAAAACGTGATGTTAAAATAGGTATAACTGTATATCTCATACAAAAATTATGTTGATGGAGGTTCAAATCGTAGTAATTTCAATTGTAACTATATATGGTTCAGTTTCATCGTTCACTGTTACAGCCATTGGAAGTCCACTGCTGGACATAGGCCTCCCCAAGAAAGGGGGAGTTTTGCCTATAATTGTCACGCTAGGCAAACGAGTAGGCAATCGCAGAGTACAGCTTTCGCCACGGGGATGCTACTGCCTATCCCCACCTTGTGCCAAATGCACAGCTACACTGTTTCGGATGGATATACCGCCATCTGTCGAGTCTGGTACCTCAGTCGCCTCTTACGACACTTGGTATATGGGGAGTTACTATTCTACTATGCCGGTACCTCACGGCTAATGGTTCAGTTTACTAAATCATAATAAAATATAAAATATATTTTTTGAACAGTTAATTCAACTTTTAACTTTATTACACATTTTTAGTTTGACGTTTCGGTTACATATTTATACAATTTTATTTGTCCTATTTACACAAATTGTTCGAATGTTAACTTTTGCTTTTGATTAACGAGTCCGATAACAAGAGTCGTAGGTTTGATTGCTACCCAAATTATTATGCTATATGATAAAAATAATTATGCTATGTGATAAATATTTGTGTTTATTATGTCTGGGTGTAAAATATTTTTTTATAGTAATATAATTGTAATTCTTCTGCTGTCTGATATCCGTAACATTTAATTAATATTTATTAATAAAAAAATGTACTCTATATATCGTATACGTTACTAAAAAACTTTATCTACATTAATGTACAGTTGAGAGAAGAGTCTTATCTAATACCCAAGGTATCTTAAAATTGTAATAAAGAAGCTGCTGCCCATACCAACCCTGTGCATTTGAGATCAACCGATTCGGTTGATCGACCGATGGTTCTAGTCCTCATGTGATGGTACCTCAGTCGCGAGAATTTTTATGTCCCTGTATACTAAGTTCCAGAGTACACCTACCACGAGAGAATATATATTTTTATAGAGAATATATTTTTCTTTAAAAGCAAGCGTAACCATAGCCAGATTATACGAATACGAATCAACATTACGCTTCACCATCAAATGTGTCAACTAGTGCATTTACAAACGAAAATACAACAATCAAATGTGTTCATATATAAACCGACAAATTTCAGGGACATTCAAATTAATCAGCATGTGGCATTAATAATTTAATGAATGCTTCTACTTCATTATTGTGCTGATAAAAAATGGTACCGTATTGTAGCTTAATGGTTGTCAACGTTTTGTGTGAAGTATCACGGTAAACAAGGATAAATAACTGGCTGTTAGTTTTTTTTTTTAATATATAATGATTTTTACACATCTGATACATTGATCTCAATCAGAAGTAATACACTTAAAGGACTTTATGTTACGGAAATGAGACAACAGAGGTATCACAAACATTCTAAGCAGACATAAAAACAAACACAAATCTATACTAATATTATAAAGCTGAAGATTTTGTTTGATGGTTTGAACGCGCTAATCTCAGGAACCACTGGTCTGATTTGGAAAATTCTTTCAGAGTTTGATAACCCATTTATCGAGGCCATAAGGCCATAAGCTATATTCTAAAATAAATAAACAAATCCTGAAAGTCACTATACCCCTCAAATTTTATGTGGACAATGTCGTGGCGAGGATCGGGCCGTGACAATATTATTGAATTAATTGTGTTATCTTTACTTTGTGTACCAGTGACATATATTCCTTCTTTATCTGAACAGTAAACAAATACAATACTCAAGCTCAAAACTCTGTGTTAGTATGACCAGCTTCAAAAGTATATCCTCTCCTAGGGCTTTGTCAGACTAAAATAACAGTACATGAATGCTACTATAAACCATGGGGGGCAGAATAGAACAGTACCAGTATATCCTGTATCCAAACCCACTGATGGCGGTATGGCGGAACAGTGTAGCTCAAATGTAGAGGGCGGGGATTAGAAGCGGCATCCCCGTCACGAAAGCTGCACTTTGCGATTACCAATACGCTTACCCAGCTCGGCAATTATGGGCAAATTCCCCCTTTCTTGGCTATGAGTTATGTCCAGCACTTCTAATGACTGACATGGTGATGATGATAAGTACTACAACAAATAGAAGAAGTTACTGTGAAAAGATACTAAAGTATATATACATTTGAAGGTACGTATACTATGTGCTTTCCAACATATTGTTTAACATACACGCAAGATTAGTACGAATTCGAATGCATTGTAAATATAATTGTTGTTTACAGGCAATTATCGTAATCACGATAAAGAATATATAATATTTACTAGAAAGTCATTGTTACTCGCAAATTTATAATGAACGCTCGTAAGGCCGAGTCAATGTTTTTAAGTGCTTATTTATAAGTTATAGTAAGTAATAGTAGATGTAATCCGGTTAAAATAATCAAGACTTATTTTTACTTTACCCAGATACTAGTCGACGTCCACAATAAAATTGGTTTCAATAAATCTGTATATAATATATTCAAAGTCGCTTTCCGCTGTCTGTCTGTCCGTATGTTTGCTTAGGTATTCAAAACTACGCAACGGATTTTGTAGCTGTTTTTATAGATATAGTAATTCAAGAGGACGCTATAATTAAAACATACATAATATAGTAGAGAAACACTGATTATAATTTTAGATTTTTCGATGGTAATGTTGTAAAGGAACACAATTTTATTGCGATTTCATTCCCATATTTCATCATCATCCTTCAAACTCATCTTTTAATATTAAATTAAAAGACCTCTTACAAAGGTCGTCTGCATTGGTACCTCACTCTCACCTATTTCAACCGCCAAATAGTAGTGTTCGCATTGCTGTGTTCCAGTTTGAAGGGTGAGAGAGGCAGTGAAATCACTGGGTAAATGTGACAAAGTATCATCAATTGGTAGGGTTGGCGACACGCTAGTGATATCCTTGTGATGACACTCGCGTCTATAGGCTGCGATAAAGTTTACCATCGTGCGTACAGTATGCTTGTTTCCTGACCTGTCTTCATAAAAAAAGAAGACTTAATTGTTATTGGCTTATTCGAGTGATTACTAATAATAATTTAAAATACTTCTAAAATCGCTGAAATAACATTATACTCGTATGTATCAAGGAATCAAACAGCACAAACTAGTGGCATCCAAATACCCCTGTATTAATGAGGTCCGTAATAATTACAATTATTGTACCTCTATTCAAGCACCACCAGAGGTGTAGGTCTAATCGCTCATTAATGAGCAACCCTTAGCCTAAGCAATCTCGCTAGGCTTTTCTCACTCCAGCCAACGGAAGTCCACTATTGGACATAGGCCCCCCAAGAAAAGGGGATTTTTGCCCATAATTGCCGCGCTTGCTTGTCAAGCGTGCTGGCAATCGCAGAGCGCAGCTTTTACGACGGGAATGCTGCTGCCCATCCCGACAATGTGCATTTAATCTACACTGTTCCATCTGCAGGTTCTGGAACCTTAGTCGCCTCTTACGACACCTGGTACAGATGGAGGTCCTGCTCTGCTGGTACCTCACGGCACCCCTGCCACGGCTGCACTCATAGTACCCGATATATAACGTATTGTGATAAATCTTCTTTTACACAGTAATACAGACATCAACAAGAAATGAAGATGATTGAAAAGCTTATTTTTTCTCACATACGAGTTTTATCTAATACTAAAGCACAAGTGCCGAACAGTATACACGAGCATGCCGTTTGAAAGAGATAGATATGTCATTCATCATTATCATCACAACAACCGTAGAACGTCCACTGCAGCTTCCCCAAAGAGGATTTTTTCTGTATTCGCCGCGCAGGGCAGGCGTGGTGGCAATTGGTTCCGGGACATGGATCGCCTAATATGACACCTAGTATAGGAGAAGGTACTATTCTCCTCTGCCGGTACCCCACGGCATATTATCATATATTAAAATATTATTCATTCAACAGTAAATAGCAACCACTTACCTAGATTACTTTATGTATTTTAAAAAAGATATTTATTGAAAAAATATTACAACCCAGAATAGTAAACAAATGATACAAGGAAGAGTATTTTTTAACAGGAAAACATGATTGACCAACCTTGACTAATTAGTGCTAAGCATGATTTTGATTTTAAGTAAAAAAAAAAAGACGCGCTGTCTCGCCGCGGAATAATTTAAAACATCTTTACTATTGCGTCCGACATGCTTACTTGTATCATTTAATAAGAAATATAATAAACTATAAACATATAAAAAATTCTTAATTAAATTAATAAAATTACTTTATGGATATGTAAAATAGCCGAGAGGTACCGGCAGAGTAAAATAGTACCTCTACCATAAGAGGCGACTGTGGTACCAGAACCGACAGACGGCGGTATAGCCATCCGAACCAATGTAGCTTAAATGCACAGGGCGTGGATGGGCAGCAGCATCACCGTTGCGAAAGCTGCGCTCTGCGATTACGAACAAGCTTGCCCAAGGCGGCAATTAAGGGTGAATTCCCCCCTTTCTTGGGAGGCTTATGTCCAGCAGTGGCTGATAAGTAAATAAATTAAAGTTAATTCGAAAATACCCATGAAAACTTATGCTTAATTGTAATAACGGACATTTTTTATACCAGATATCATACATTCTTGCTTCTTTAATAACAAAGGCTAAACCACATATTTACAATGTAATATCGTAATCAAACAAAGGACACATGTGGATCAATTAACTCTATTAGTACATGAATACAGGTGTTTCATTTATCGCAAATACTTATTAATAATATTCGGACAGAATCATGTGATTTATAAAAACTTTTGTCACGTTATTTGTCCGTGAAATCGCTAAACTACTGAACCGATTAAACCGAATAGCCGCAATATATTTGTTTAATTTATATGTATATATATATGTAAATGATCATAACTTATAATTATCTGTAAGTGCCTTACAGATGGCTTGTTATACAAGGTAATTAAATAAGTATCTAATACTATCAAAATTAACGGTGACGGACAAATGCACTATGGACGAAGTAACGTTACTATGTACGAATGCACTATGGACGAAGTAACGTTACTATGCACGAATGCACTATGGACGAAGTATCGTTATTATGTACGAATGCACTATAGACGAAGTAACGTTACTATGTACAAATGCACTATGGACGAAGAAACGTTACTATGTACGAATGCACTATGGACGAAGTGACGGTACTATGTACGAATGCACTATGGACGAAGTAACGTTACTATGTACTAATGCACTATAGACGAAGTAACGTTACTGTGTACTAATGCACTATAGACGAAGTAACGTTACTATGTACGAATGCACTATGGACGCTATGGACATTTT
Source organism: Heortia vitessoides (assembly GCA_020976665.1). Lineage (NCBI taxonomy): Eukaryota > Metazoa > Arthropoda > Insecta > Lepidoptera > Crambidae > Heortia > Heortia vitessoides. Next base: position 5,860,899 of record JACJUM010002819.1, on the reverse strand, counting down.
TACCTTATCAGCTAGTAATATAAGCCATTTTTGTCCTCATACTCTTATAGGAAAGGAAATTATGCGGGTGATAACAAGGAAGCCTGGTGTGTTTAAAATTTACGCGTTTACTACTCATACTTAAAACTATCTTGGTAACGACATTAACTATAACATTAATTGTTCCACGTTTCGGTTACGTTGCAGCAACCATTTTTAAGAGTAACACAATCCTCCTTTCTACCAGAGAATATCGGTGAGCTACGACTGAACCTTATAGTACAATATACTAAGGTTTCCACAATCCATAACTGCCCAATGGTTAATGAGGTATATGTGCATAGAATTCACTTTACGCTTGGGCCTGCTAACAAGCCGAAACACAAATTCTACTAATAATAATAATTATCTCCACAGAATATATGTATCCATTTATTAATTTATTAGTAAAACCTAAAACGAATATATATACGTTGAAATCTGAATCAATTTTTGTGCTTAAGTGTCGAATAATAATAATAATAAAATTTATTTATTCTTCTTCACACTTAAGAACTAATATACAATAACTTTACATATATTGAAGTACTTAAATCAAGCTTCAAGTGCGTTGGAGACTGAAATCTGAAACTAAGCTTAGTTTACTAAGCTTGTAATTTTCAAATCCCCAGGCCTCCCTACCGGTACAGCAGTATATACTTAATATTAGTGTATGTATTACTTCTTATAAAATTAATAAATTGGGAATCTTTATGGTATTGTAAGTGTGTTTGTGTAATTGTGTGTGGGTGTGTGTGTGCATGTGTCTGTGTTTTTGTGTGTGAGCGTGATTATATGTATTCATTAAAGTTAGTTAATATTAGTTAAGTTAGTGATACTAATAGAAATAATCTACCTATATTATACGAATGCAATTTTTTTTATTGGACCGAGTCGAAAAACAAATAACAAGTAGTCGTAGTAAGCGTCACCGCAACCTATAGACCCTCATATAATCACAAGGATATCACTAACATGTTGCCAACTATGTGACTTAGGGATATTATATCACATTTCCCTGTTATTTCAATGTCTTCTCTCATCCTTCAAACCGGAAATTGCGAAGACTGCTGTTTGGCGGTAGAAACAGGTTTCTTTTCGTCACCGCAGCCTATTGACGCTGATAATATCAAGGATATCACTAGCGCGTTACCAACCTTGTAACTTGAAGTTATTATGTCACATTACCCAGTAATTTTACTAACTCTTCCACTCTTTAAATCGGCACACAGCAACGCGAGCACTGCTTTTGGCGGTAATAATAGATGCGAGTGAGGTACCAATGCAGGCGACCTTTGTATAAGGTCTACTATTCGTGATATAACTCTAGTAATTTTCAAGTCTTTGAATCGCGGTAACCATTAATGAGAGTAACGGTGATTCTTAACCTACCTTTGGAAACCAAGAAGGCTTCAAGAGCAAAGGCGATACTGGTCTTCCCTGCGCCACTGAGTCCAGTAAACCAGACGGTGCTTCCTCGAAACGCCCGGCTACCGAGAGCGCGACTCCTCGTCGCTCTGGAGACTTGGTGCTTCTGTTCCACCACATTTGTGGCTACTTGGGCGCACTGTAACAAAGATTTCAATGTCATACTTCATGTCAACTACTAAACTGTAAAAATACCTCAATTACACCTATACGTGATTCAGATCAATACTTAGCTTATTTGTAGATATATATGATTGACATTCATGTCGTTATCAAATAGAAAGGCACAGCCTTTTAACTAGTTTTTAATATGTACAAATTTAACGATTGAAAACATGATAACGATCCACTACTACATTCAGGAGTACAAAAACAATGTATGTCCGTCCGTTTCAAGTCTTGGCCACATCCTGAATCCTAAAGACAAGCTACGAGTATATTAGAATTTTTGATCGCGAATAAATCTAGAATTTTAGAGTAAAACGATATAAAGGAATGCCGTTGGCTTTTAAAGTGGTTAAATATGAAAAAAATCCTATCTATAGAGATCTAATTAAGATAAGTACTATGGTAGCTAAAATCAAGTAATTTGTTCCCTAAAATTTTGTGCGTTATAATGGTTATCGAGTTTTTAAATTGAGAATTGTTGTGCTCATTTATGGATTGGTGGTATTATTCTAAGGGCCATCTTGTGCGGCAAGGGTCATGGCATGTATTTATATATAATAATAATACTTATATATTATATTAGTTGTTCCTCTATATTCTGATGACCGTTACCAAAGTGCTTTTAAGAGTATCTCGGAGGAATGTTATGTGAATTTATAAAAACTCTAATATGTATTCTATTGTGAAAATATTATTCCATAGTAATTAACTTAAAAGTTATGAATCAAATGATGAATAGAGTTGCGTGTTAACACGTTTATTCAAATTCTCTATAGACGATACGAGATCCAACACCCTTGAACTGGATGAACGCGTCGATTTCCGTTGTAGGTGAAAAATAACAATGGCGAACATTTTGATTAGATAATTCATCGTACAAGATATCAGACATAATAAAATTGTAACAGCTATATTATCTGAAATTATTATTTATAACAGTTTGAGACTATAATATCGGTGTATAAATTAACCGGGTGTTGATCAAAGTATTAGAATACTAAGTTTTATAACGCAATTAAAATGTAGGTCATGTTTATGTTTTCAAGCACACCCATGAATATATTAAAACTACTTATTAAAGGCAAAAAAAATCAGACAAAAAATTTAAAAATTTAAACAAACCGCGGTTTATGACCTCAGAATAGTGAATTCGTTAATGTTAAAAATTATAAACATGAACATTACATATTAATATTGCATATTTATTAACAAAAAGGACTTATAGACGAAGAAAAACTACATATGTGCCCTTAAAATAATGTACCAGTACAAATATTGTGTATTGAGAATCCTTGTCTTCTGCATCTTAGCGGCGGCTTCAGCACTTTTAATACATTACAAACAAACCTTTTTCAAACATATAAAACGAATGTTGCGTACATCAGGTAGATTTTAACACGCAAGCCTAGTAAACCCTAATGTAAATAAAGACACGCATAATTAGAAAATTCAACACGCTCATGATTTAAAAGTGGTACCTAAGTGGTAACATTCTAATGTCAGAGAAGTCATTGTAATGACTTAGGAACAATCTTAACGGTCGATATTTAGATACAATAAAAATTAATCATTCAATCAAATGCACCGACCAAAACGTTCTAAAGCAATTATATTCACATGACCTCGACTGCAAAATTATCACAGTTATAAAAATAATTTACCACTACAACGCTTCCTTGTGGTAGAAAAAAAGCCAAATAAAGAAAACTTCCTTGTTCCTATATTGGAAAATTAGGTTTAGTTATTTTGATATTTAATATACACGTAATTATTGTTACACCAATTCCGAAGATACATTGCCTTAAAATCAGAGGTAAATTGGCCTCCCTAAGAAAGGCTGTGTTAGGCACGTACGTGGTTGCACACCGCACAACGTGCTTTGCGTCGGGAATGCCGAGTCCCATCCCCGCTCTGTGCATTTTTTAAATACGATATTTCGGATAGAGATACCGCGATCTGTTGGCTCCGGTAACTTAGTCCCGTTTTACGACACCAGGTGCAGGCGAAGGCACTATTCTACTCTACCAGTACCTATAAGTAAATAATTTTGTCTAGAAATCAACAATCTGTAGTAAACAAAAGTGCTTGTTTCTTGTTAGTAATATAAATAATCGGTTAACGCAATTAACTGACCGAAATAAAGTGACACGGCCATGACAGATAAACATGCATGCATACTATATCATTTATCTTACGGTAACAGTCAAGGAAAAGAACCACGAAAGTTGTCAAGATTCTGATCTTATTTAATCAGAAATCGCCAGTTACATAAAAATATTAAGGCGCTTGGTTAAAGTGGTCAAGAAATAATAAAATATTAATTTATTTGAGGACCGCTTACAAGATATCCACCAACCATATGTTAACACACATTTATTTCAGTGTTGCTATAATTAAAATATAAAAACATAGATAGATAGATGATATGATATAATCAACTGTTTGTTCTATGGATAGCTTCAATTTTATAGAAGTCCAATAGAGTATGGTTTAGAAGCAAACAGGTTCGATTTCGAAATCATTTTTTTCGAGCTGAGATAAGATCTATACGACAAACAAATAAAGCATACAAAAACAACGGCTATTACTGTCGTAATAAAAAATAATATCGCGGATTAAAACGACATATCTGGTAAAATTGTATTTGATAAACAGACGGTTTTGTTCTTACGCAATTTATTTACCATTTAGATTTTGGAAATAGTATATCAGTGACAAAAAGCCAATGTTATCATGCAATTGTTCTAGATATATTTTATAAGCAATATTAAGGAGATATCTTAATTGATAAGAAACCCATTGACGAAAAAGGTGATATTCCACTAATTGCTCAATAGCGTCAAAATATTTATTATATATACTTTTTTAACAATAATTCGATTCCCTATACAAGCTTTTACGGGCGGTTTTACTTGCGATATCCGTTTCTATTATGACGATCAACTGCGGTAGAGCTACAGATTGAATGCGTAACAAACTCACTTTCTCATTTACAATATTAATTAGAAGTAACATATAATTTTTCTCGTATTGTTAATAAGTGAGTAATTGTAGTTTGGTTTCCGAATCATTATGTGTACAGAAATATAAAGATATCGCAACTGATAGAAAACTCTATGCACGAGTCGTTAATTTTAAAACTGATTATGATATTTTGACAGATTTTTAGAAGTTGATCTATCACTGTATGTACTAACAAAAGAAAAATATTTTTAACATATAAGAAGTTAAATAAACTTCGTAAAATTATATTGGGGTTACGTTATTTTTATCACGCTAATCTAATGCGATAAAATAGTAAATAGTAAACCTATATATAACGCAATAACATTCGATTTTATCATCAATAGATACAAAGTCCAAATGATGTGGGTATCAAAGGTGAAAATTATCCAAATAAAACTGTACCTACAAAGTTTAACTGTTTAAACGTACTAATATATAATCCATATTAATGTTTAAATTATAAAAGAATCGTTTTCTTTTTTTTACTTTTTCATGACTAAACGGCGGAATTAATCTTAACGTTATTTGGAATGTGAATAACTTGAACCCTCGATAATGAAATAGGCGTTTTTTGATGCCGGGTAGTAAGATCCCACCGGGTGCGAAAAATCATAAAATCCAGGAAAACGAAGTCGCCAGCACAACACTACGCTAACTTAACGCGAAGAGTACGAAGTTAATCTCAGTTGATAAATTTATCATGAAGAAAGCTAATTATTATGTAAAAAAGTGTAATTACTGATATTACATAGATTAGCGATTTAAATGATAAACTACTTATAAAAACTGTGGGGTACCAGTAGAAAACCACATCCATCAGTACCAGGTGTCCTAAAAGGTGAAAGGTACCCGAGCCGACAAAAGGTATATCCATTCGAGACAACGTAGATCAAATGCACTAGGCGCGAAAGGGCTGCAGCATCCCTACAAAACAACGCGATTACCACCACGCCTAGCCCAGAGCGGAAATTACTATATTAAAAATATTTATATGATGATATTTGTATTTGTTCTGTGTCTGGGGGTTAGAAATATGTAATTTAGTATTATATTTGTAATTCCTCTGTTGTCTGATGGCCGTAACACAAGTGCTTTAAGCGACTTATCTCGGAGTGAGGTCAATGTATGACATGATGTGTGAGTTTGTTACTATTTATTATTATTATGTACTATTATTATTTGTAATCGATTTAAGTAGAAATATTTTCGACGGCTTAACCAAATATAAATATTTGTATCATGTGTTTTAATTAAATACCTACGTAACGATGACTAGACGAGTACTATTAAGTGGTACAATTAAAGTACGGATGTAGATGATAGTTTTTACAAAACTAAACTGTATCCGCCTGTTTTGTTACCATCAGTTTTTTAAACAAAATTTCGCTATCAATATCGATACTAGTTTGATAAGATGAGAGATTTGAGATCCTAGACATCTTCGCCTAAAAGCATTGGCGACAGCTGTTAAATCTGGTTCTTATTTATCTTCATTATCAAAATTAATGATATTTTGATACTATAATTATTTTCAATAAAAAAAAAATATATACAGATATATATATACTAATTATTATCTGTACAGAGTAATTCTCCAATAGAGAATGTCAACAAATAAAAATCATGGCAACACATGTAGGAACATAACATGTTGAAGGCAACTCATCCAAATCGCATAGTAAAGGAAATGCAGAGAAAGTCGGCGTCTTACGTAAAGTAACCGGCTATATAACGCTTGAGATGGTAAATAATACTCATTAATAGCACCTCATATCACTATGTGTCCAGGTTGATTACTCTTTACCTTGCTTTATATATTTGTAGGGCTTTTGACGCTCTCACTATATTTTTAGAGCGTAGAAATATCTAGAATATTCCGCTACACCTTATTTTAAACTAGGAAATGCGTAATTTCTTACTATTTTACATATACACAAATTACAATATATATTTGTCGCTTACTATTTGGCGACCAACATCAATGCATAATAATAATATTCTATAACATTTTCGCATTCACAACAAATAATAAAACTATTTTTAGTCCCAACGTTCGGTTACCGATGTTGCTTGATTATATTTTTGTTACTCTTAATAACACACAGTAACATAAAGGTTGAACTAAAAAACGTAAAATTCAAACAATTGCGCAAATTACGAAGCACGATATATGTAACTATAAATAATATATATATATATATATATATATATACTGGCGAGTGCTTCGCATGGGTGCAAAGAGGATAAAAAATGGTTTTTGTGGGTTATCACTAAGAGATTGACATATACCAACTACTGCGAAGATTTTTTTATACCTCGTGTACAATACTGTAGTTCAATATTTTGATCTACCTCGTCGGGTTGAGTCAGCACTAACAATGTAGTCGTATATTATAAATATAAATGATTTATGTCGTAAATCATTACATTAGAATCTTCAAAAATTACCAGTCTTTCTCTACTATATATTCTATTATGCATGTATTATACATATATGTCTTCCTCTTGAATCACTTTATCCTTTTAAAAAGCCGCATCTAAATCCGTTGCGTAGTTTTAAACATGTAAGCAAACATAGGCACAGACAGCGGAAAGCGATTTTGTTTTGAACTATGAACAGTGTACATTATATCAACACCGTACGGTTTGTATATACAACATGGTTTTAATAAAATACTATAAAAAAATAGATATTACAAATAAAACAATTTGCAAATGTAGTGACAAATCAAAATTAAATTTGTGACTAGTTTGTAATAATCCTATGTTATGCCCTTATGTTCCTACATTTACATAAATATTTGTTAAGACTTTGAAGGTACTACAAGATGCAATAAAATAACATGACCAAGGTCAATTCAACTCACTAATATAAGGTATTTCCGAATGAAAAAAATTATACTAAAAAAAAATATGGACGGTTTCGTCGATTGTTCAAAAAATATTGCATATTTCGGAATTGCAACATTATATATTTATGATTGGTGAGTCCAAATCAAATAAAATATGAAGTACGATAGATACAAACTATGCTACTTTCAAAAATAATTTCATCTATACATATAAGCGATCAGCTGTATGTTCGTACATACTAGGACTATTGTTATATTCTTATATTTAATATGTAATATAAAATATTTAATATGTAATATATATAGAAATAGATAATTGTAACACATAATCGTGGGAGTTATAACCGGAAGGAAAGTCTAAACTTGGAATATATCAGTGAAAGCACTTTTATATTTTTATGAGAAATAAATCTTACTTGTAAGTGACTTTTTGACACTTTTATGTGAACAGTTCGTAATAAGTACCCATTGTTTACATTGCATATGCCAGTTCACTTTAACATTAAAAAAAATTAAGAACAAACTAAAATGCGCCTAAATGAAATTATTATTCAGTTATTATTACGTTTCAGAGATGCATAATAAAATTAGGACGATTTCTTTAATAAAAATATGTGACAAACAAACATCTTTAAAACACTAACCGTTCTAACGTTGCCATTGCCCCATTCCGCAATCTTGTATTTCTCGAACGTTTCCGAAACCTTCTTGTTTCTGATATCCAAACTCATTTTAACAATAATATTATATTTAAAAAGTTAATAATGAAAAACTTTCGCTCGAACAAGAATGCGCGCGCGCAGCGAAATCGAAAACGCAGCACCGTCTGCGCTGTTTAACCGTACACTGACACAATCGCCTACAGTCACTTGTTTAAATTGGCAGTAAATAAACTGACAGGCAAATAAGCACTTCAATTGGACTGTATTAGCTAGCCTTGTACGATATCACTCTCAAAATCAAGAGTACGGATTAATCTTAAGACGTTTGATGTTGGCGTAGCAATTAATACATATTTTTAAATTTATGGTGCAGCTAAGAATTACCCGCTCAATCGTTCCTTGAAAGACCATATGAAATGCTATAAATGTTTACCACCTTAGGTCGGCACGTAACAATATTGTGTTGATGCATTCAGGTTTTAAGTTTTTTTTTCAATTGATTTCCTTATATTAAATGATAACAATACCGTTTCCTAAAATTTTTTTAGCTGCAATGGTTTTTTATTACTTGTCATGTTTTGTGGCGGCCGAACAGCAATTGGCGTTTATTTTTTGCGTAATAGTTTCATCAATAACTCATTATATTTAGCCTACCGTTGGTTCACGTAGTAGGTTCATGATCATGTTAGCCGCAGAAAACAATAACAAATCAAACAAGTGATATGAAACTTTGAATGCAAATAACACAAAATAAAACAACTATAATAAATTTACATACGTGATTTTATAGTTGTTGGAAGTTTTCATGATAACGGATCAATATTGATAACGGATCAATATTACGCCTCGTAAATTATTCGCGATACTTAGCCGTGGTAGGATACGGCTGAGGTACATGAGGTAGACCTCATACAAAACCTATTTCTACCGCCGAATAGGAAGGTTTGCATTGCTGTATTCCGGGCTGAAGAATGAGAGGCAGTAAATTTACCAGGTAATAATATCTTCAAGTCTAGCGTTTTCTTACGAGCGTCTAGAGGCTGCCGTGACGCTTACTATCACACTGATTGATGCTTGTTAATCGACCTGCTTAAAAAAAAGAGATACCAAAACCGACAAATAGTATATTCATGCGAAACAATTTAGCTCAGCAGGTCTAATTATGGGTAGCAGTATGCCTTGCATAAAGCATGCGTGCTCGTGCTTTTTTTCGGATGGACCGAATGCTGGACTGCTAAGACGTCAATTCTAGCGCTAATGTAGCAATGCCACTACGTCTGCTTAACTTGACAATTATGAGGCATGACCCACAAATTGACTATATCTTGGGGAGGACTACATCCAGAAAAGGATGTCATACGGCTGATATGACCATAATGACAGTACCTCGGAAAACATCAGCATATATACCCAAAAAGATAAGGCTGTTTTTCAAATAGAATCCAATGTAACCATAATTCACCCAACATTTCACAAAAGAAAAGAAATGGAAAAACCTCAAATATTTATCATATACATATTTGCCCGGGCGGGGATCAAATCCACGACCCTTGTTAGGGACACTACTGATTGTGCCATCGGCACGTCAAACCAAATTTATTTGTACTATATGTTTTAGAAATGATACTAGTTTCAATTCATGGCCAATTCGATGCATCGCATTATTTACTTAACAAACTCATGGATATTCCTCTTCTTACAAGAACTTTACGAATTAAACTTTTGAGTACTTTCACGACGCCGCATCTTGCAGAGTTGTTAGTGAATAAAGTGGGGCGAGCAAAGTGAACGATGGAGGGGTGCTTTGTGAAAGCTAGTGACGATTAATTGGGGATGGCATGATTTTTTTTTATTGCACGAACCTAATGCTGAAACATTAGCGCGAGTTTCAGCGTCATATGAGGTCGGGGCAAATGAGGCTAGCGTGCTCATAAATGAGCAACTTTGCTTATGCACTTCTAAATTGGGAAGCCGTCGTCAATGCACTTCACTATGAATTAAATATTCACTTAAAAAAATAATTGTCTCGGTGTTATTAACGAAGTTAAAGCTAGACTTCAACTAAGTTTGAGTAAAAGTTAAAGTTTACTTCTCTCTATGAGATTTAGTTTATTATAGCTGGGTGTATTATTTATTGCGACTTTTCTTTTTATTTTTAAATAGAAGTTTTAGTTTCATCCTAAAATACCAATCAGCTCAAAAGTTCGATCACAATGGATACTTGGACACTTTAATATTTTATTATCTATTATTTATTTAACTTCATTATTTTGTAAATTTATATTCTTGACAAATCAACCTTTTTTCAAAGGCATTAAAAAGAACTAGTAGTTGTAATATGTTTACTGAAAAGTGATATTTATATCACTTATACACAAACACAAATGATTTTAATATTATTTATAGTAACAAAAATATTGATGAAAATTATGATACTAATAATGATTAGTAAGCTCTTATATAATTACAATTATTTCTAAGATAAATTATATCCATCCAGATATATAATGTACTAAATTATCTAGATCATGAGAGTATCTATAGCAGATAATAATATCTATACAGTATTTTTTCATGACAATTAGCATGACTATGTACATTGTTATCTTCAGATTAATACTACTGCAAAAAAAGCGAAATGCCCCTAGGGAAATACCCACTATGTCAAATCTGTGTGAGGAGCAAAGAAACAGACTGCCATGTTAACTTCATTACTAAAAGTACTGTCCAGGGCCCACTTTAGGAAGGCATACTATAAGAGCTTGCTGCACTTCACAAAATAATGCAAAATAGGTACAAAGAGGCTTGGGTACAAGAAGAAATTTTCCCAAGCTTTTACTTAACATATCCTATCAAAGGTATTATTTAGGTATTTATCATTATTAACATAATTATATGTGTTATCCCAATTATATAATTATGAAATATATTATGAAGTATATTTGTGGCCAGCCATCTTTATCTGCACAGATTTAATATCAAAGTCCAAAATTATATATATACATATATAAACTGTTTTTACTATTACTGTTCTGTTACTGTTTATATTATTATATTTTTAATTATATTTTATCAAGTCAGTTGTAGCATATCTAAAATTATTTTTAAAATAATATGAAATTATATTTAGCTGTTGGTATCCAGGCAGGATAGAAAAATACACAGAGATCAAAGCTGTTGTTTAGTTGAATGCACCAAAAATAAAAAGTTTATATACCTAAATATGAACATCTTATATTGTAAACAAGGTCAAACAAGTATTTCACAAAAATATTTGAGATTCTTGTACATGTAATATTCATAAATTCATGAGTTAACATTTGTAGATCATACTTACTTATAATGAACTTTTATAATCAGTAATTTCTATCTTTTATTTTAACTATATACATATACCTGATACAAAATTATTTAAGAAGTTGTGTTTCATAGCTCAATCAAGAATAATTTTGAATAGATTTTGAAGTATGCCATTGAGAACTTATAGGATTATTATAGGAGCAAACCTAAGTAAAATCAAAAATATTACATATTTAGAACATGACATTTCAGTCATACATAAAGTATTGTTTTCTGCTTGTATTTTCTCGCCTATTGTTGATGTTGGTTTGAGTTAAGAGTTTAAGAGAAAGGAAAAGGTTGAAAAAGTAGAGTAGAGATACTTTCATATTAAACATATATAATAATCATTTCACTAGACTGATTAATATTCAGCATGTATCTATCGTAAAACACTAATTTTGTTTTTTCAAAATAATTGTCGATTTATCAGTTTTTTACCACACTCTAAAGTAATTTATCCTCATAAAGATAACATAAAGATTATCATTGATAAATGAAATGTTTACATTTTAATTGTAGTAGCTAAACTAATCACAGCAGAAGTATATCTTGTGTATAGTTACGGCATAAATGTTAATAACATTAAATATTAACATATACATAAGTTATTAACATTAAGCTACAATACCTACTGTTAAAATTTAGGAATGTGCTACTTACGGTTTTAAGTTTCTTTTTGGATCCGGATGGGCCTTCCATTTTTAACAATACACAAGCTTTTTTTTTATTTCTTTTCATAAAATCTTCATTATTTTAATAATGCGGCACAAATTAGATATTACTTATTATGACTGTTTTTGACACAGAAAGTATAGTGATGTACTTTTCTTGTATAAATAAATTGTCTATGATTGCTATACATTTTTCTATATACAGAATATATAAGTTTCTTTATGTTCTGAATATAATATCTTAAAGTATAATAACTTTCTACAACAACTTTTAAAGGTGGTTTATTTAGAATTTAATATTTAATGTTACTTTGCAATAATTGAAAAATCTATTTTATGAGTAGTAAATGCGTAATTCTAGAAATTTTTATTAAGTTAAAATTATATTGTCCAATTCATATTCAAAGCTTATTTTTAATTTGAACGTAAACATTTCTGCACATAAGGGATCTAAAAAAAATAACCTTAAATTTTCAATTAATTTTTAACTGAGTTTTTATTATAAATTTAATATTATTGTATAATAATATGATTTGTATTCGGATTTCGCGACCTCATCTTGTGTAGATGCGGCCTTTCATTTAGTGTTTTATTTATTCTAGTTGTGAAGGATATTGACATAGTAGAACAGTACCTTCGTTTATAAGAGAAGACTGGTAACAGAACAAACTGACGGCAGTATACCTTTTTTCCGAGTGCAAAGCTCCGAAATGATTTGCTTCGAAAGGCTTGTAACTGGCACTAGCGTTTCGGAGCTGATATTGTGATGATGATATTATCATCAAGATGTGTTTATTAAAATATCGAGTATATTATATTCTAATTATTAAAAATTATGAAGTCAACATTTCGTTTTTGACACCGTTATTTGCAATGCCATGATTAAACATGACGATGTGGCTATATTATTTGGAATTTATACAGTAGGTAAATTAATATTTTGCCGATGTATTGTAAAAAGAAAAATACTAATAGCCTATTGTAGTTACTTGATGTTGACTAATGTAAGGATATTATTAGATATGGTAACACTGTACTGACATTAACTTTTTCTAGACAGTTATTTCTTGACATGGTGTTGTATTATTGTGGTCGGGAGGAAATATAAAAAGACTGTTAAAAATAAATAAGATATTAAGTTTTAGTTAAAATCAAATATCTCGAATATTTTCTCTGTACTGCATTATTTTAAATGGATAGGTGACATTACTTTTAACGTTGATCAAATTTTGTGTTAACTATTGAGGGCTTCAAGATGCCTGCTGTAACGTCAAGTACAGCAGAAGAACAACAAAATGACGCAAATCAGAAAATGTGGAGTGCTCTCAAACGATATATCATTCGTGAAAGACAGAAAAAAAAAGAAGGTAATTACTTGGCATAAAAAGCGTATAATGCTTTCACATTAATTAACCATTCTTTTATGAATCTCAATAAAAACTGCTACTACTGATACTTAAACATTCCGTTTTACATAATAAAAACAATTACTAGGGATTATTTTACTAGTAAGTAAACTTAGCAAAACTAGTTCATAGCTTGCAATGAATTAATTAATGTTGTCCAGTGAGGCTTATATAGTAATAATAAGAATATACTCTTTATTGTACATCAACAAAAACAACACATGAATGTCACAAAAACATGGAATAGTAGGTACATTATCGCTAAATGCAATTTCTTACAGGCAACCTTTAGATAGAAATAATTATTATAAAGCTGGTGGAAGTTTGATGTGCATTTAGTACAACTAATATACATACATATTATATATATATATATGGGTAATTCTCATTTATTAGTAAAATAAAATATCAACTAGTGAAAGTTGTATTTAAAAGTAATTGATGATGCATTTTAATAGATTTGGTGTCTGCGATCATGGGAAAAGTACTCGCCGAGCTCGCAATATTTTAAATTCGTAATTATAAGGGTTGAAAAAAAGTTGCCCTCCATGGAAGTGACCGCAGATCCATGGAAGAGACTTTTCCACATAAATATTGTTATGAATATAAAAATTAAACTAATTTATCATTTAATAATCTTAAAGAACATATAACACAAGAACTTATAAACCCTGTTTTTAATTTTAAAACAAACATTCTCCCCTTTCATATCAATTATACCTATTAATCAACTAAAAGTTCTTAGTAATCAGTCTCACATTTTTAAATCAACTCTTTATAATTATAAGAAACAATATTTAATATTATTGTCAAAAACATTAATCAACTAAAACTTTTTCTTAATTATATGGACTTAGTAATTAGCCTCACATTTTTAAAGCAACTCTTATAATTAGGAAACATTGCACAGTTTGTTTAAATGTATTTAAGCTTATTAAATATATTTAGTCTTATTAGGGCTTTCATTCAATATTTCTATAATCTTTAAGTTCGTTATTGTTAAACAATAGTTCTCCTCGCCAACCTGGTGGTTCTCCTCGCTTTGGAACTTAATACCTCTAGCGATTGCGTAGTTTTGGTTACAGTTGGGATGCTGGTGAAATCGGTAAAACCTTTTGACAGTGAATAATGAGAGCAAACGAAACCAAGTTCACAAGCAATACATGTCAGTTTTCTCAAATAAATCCTTGTTGGAATGGTAGCAACCCAAGTGACTTGGTGAATTTGTAAGGTTCCGCTTATGCTTTTTCCTTGATCAATCAAAACTTTGTCTATGGCTTCCATGTTTGCTTCAGTCACGACAGAAATTATAACGTTAGATATGTTTCTTTCGACGGATTTCATAAAGGTGATAAAACCGATCTGCTGTCCTTTTAACAACGGCTCCGACTCCGTCCATCGGACCCTTGCCATGACCAGCTTCGCTGAAGTTCTATGAAGCGGTTTGTATCCCATAACGCTGCGTAATGTATTGGGAAAACAGAAAAAATGACTTCTTATTCTTATATTGAGCTGTTCGCCCATCGCTTAAGACATGCAAAGTTTTTATGGGATGTGACACACATATCATGTCAAGAATTTTTTGCATGTGAGCAAAAACAGCATCTGCGTCATGCCGCAAGCATTCCGAGAAGGTGCAAAAAGACCTACTCTTTAACTCACTGGTTTCAGGGCATCTGTAGTAATACACGCCGGTATGTAAACTTATTTGCAGTCTTGACGCACCGAAGTGTACTGCTTGAATTTCGTCGGAATATTTGCAGCAGTAATTTTTTGCGAAGTCTATATGCATGAAAATTTATGTATTGATGCGTTATGGTGTATTGGTGTCGCAAAAAAGTGTCCAAAGCTTCCAAAAACTTCATCCGCAATGTCCTTTTAGTTATTTTAATTTCAGTCTTCACAGTTCGACGTATTTCTTTTTCTTTGCCTTTTATCATTCGCTTTTCCTTTATCGCTGTCCATGATTTGCAAGTTGTTTCAGTAGAGTCGTCAAAAACATTAATATTTGGAGCTTTATACTGACACATCGTGCATTTCCGTAGCATGCATTTCTCTAAATTAATGTCACATACTACAGTTTTAAAGACTTCCTTTAAATTCTGGTAAGAAAGTATGCTGAGGTATTTTAATTTGTCAAACATTAGTCATGTGTCTCTTTCAGAAATGTTTCTAGCTATAATCCAAAAAGGTCGTAGTCGACAAAAAGTAGCAAAACTAATTTTAAGTGTATTTTCTGTTTGGAATTTCTTGTGTAAGTTTAGCAGAGTGTCAGAGAGATATCTCTTTTGCTTTTTGATTTTGTTTTTGGTTACACAGTCTTTTTTGCCTGGGCACACGGCACGGCTGTCCGAAGTTTCTTTGGCTTTGATATTTCGGATTTTACTTTAAGAGGGCTCCTTTTCTTAGTAACTCTCCTTACCATGACTTTCTGTCGCTCAGTTACTCGCAATAGCTCCACTTGTAAGGAATGAACTTTTTTTCTCATAGTCTGTATTGTCTCATTTTGTTTTCTTATTATCAAATTTGATAGTTCACGTCTTACTCTTGATGCCTCTACACCTTTTTTCTTTTGTCGACTTACTGTCCCACATAGTGACGAACTTGAATTATAATCTGACAGAATCAGCGGTGTCGATCTAATTGAGTTTGAGCATGTGGTATTACTATCACTGGCGCAACTGGACTGTGGACGGACTACTTTTTCAGGTACGTTTTATAAGATAGATGCTGATTCTGGTCTAATCGGTAATGATATCTCATCATCAGTAGTTTCTGGAGTGTTTTCTCTTAGGTGATTTAATAGCATTTTGGTACGTTTTTGTTTCAAACGACTCCTTAATTTGCGTTCTCTCCACTCTTTTTGCTGCTTCCGCTGTTCTCTCGGAGTCATATCAGCTACCAGCTTCACTTGATCCTTCTTTCGTGCTCTATCTTTTTTTTAGCAGCTTCGTATAAGGCAGCATTTTCTTTAATGCGAGCTCGTCTCCGTCGCTCGCACTCGCGTTTTTGCTGACGTATTTATTCCGGAATTATTTTATTTATATTATGGAAGTGACAATAAAATTGATCACATAATTTATGAGAAAAAATTACGTATCTCTTAGCACTTTTTATAGATTATGTTTTTTTATTCACATAGTAAATACATTCAAGATAATATCAGCTTACTTTTTTACACATTTGCAGTAATAGATAAAACACAGCAATTTTTTTTCTGCATAAAACCTATGTGATCACATCCACGGAAGGGAACATTTTGTTAATAATAAAATTAAAATAAAAAAAACTAGCTTTAAAAACAAAAAAATATTTCTCTAAAATAATAGTACTTAGTCTATAGTTTAATATCATAAAGCTTGTTGGTGTCATTTAGTTACTACCAGTGAGAAAATGTAGAATCACATCTTTTTTTTTAGAAAATGAGAAATACCCATATATATATATATATGGGTATTTCTCATTTTCTAAATATATATATATAACTTCTAACTACTAATATGTATATTAAAATTGTAAACATGCACTGTCTATATAATTAATACTCCTAAAAAAGTTTTTTTTTATTGTACTATTTTTCAGACTTCATCCAGTTAAACTGCTGCTACATTACATATTCTACATATAGCTTCCAGGCAAGAAAAGTGTCACAATTATTTACCCCATTTTTATTTCATATTTTACGCCCATTAATTACGAAATAAATAAGCAATTTACAAATGAAATTT
The DNA here is from genome assembly GCA_020976665.1 of Heortia vitessoides. Taxonomy (NCBI): domain Eukaryota; kingdom Metazoa; phylum Arthropoda; class Insecta; order Lepidoptera; family Crambidae; genus Heortia; species Heortia vitessoides. Next base: position 5,843,618 of record JACJUM010002819.1, on the reverse strand, counting down.
CAGCAATCTGACTATTATAATTTTTAAATCATTGATTTATAAATCAATAAAAAAATCATAAAAGTTATATTTTCTTGAAACGGCAATTTTTGCATTGTGACACTTTTCTTGCCAGGTAATGATATACTCCTGCAAGACCAATAGTGTACTTGGTTTCCCAAAAGATTCAATTCAGGCTTAAATACATTTTTATCTATTTTAGAGTATGAAGCTGAGGTTGAAGAGGAAAGATTGCGTAAAGAACGGGAAGCTAGAGAAAGACAGGATGTTATGACCTTGGGTATGTTATAGTTTTGTAGTGGCAAAATTTCTAAATAGAATGTCCTAAAAAGTGCTTTTATTTGCTGCATCATATTATGATCCAACTTGAGAGATAGGATAGTTTTTATCTTAAGTTTAGATTATTTAAAAATATCTTAAGTTATGGTCTCATAATTATTATCATGATAAATAAGCCAAGACAGGACAATGTCAGTCGGGTTAGCTAGTATTTATGTGTATTGGATATTGATGCTGTCAACATAAAAGATTTTGCTGTTTCATTCTAGGAGCTGGGACTGTGTATTGCAGATAGCTCTGATGTTAGTTATAGATCTTTAAGGATTTGATTTTATTATACCTAGATAAATATTGAGTTAAGTGAAAAAATTTCATATGGTAATAATTAGGTCTGTATATTATCGGGAATAGTTTGATACTGTGTATAAGTGAATTTTCCTGTTTCGCTATTAAACTTTGAACTTTATTGAAAACTACTTCTTACACAGTTTTGAACTATTCCTGATAAAATATGTTTTTATATAGAATCACCAAGTCCATATTATTATTAATGTTGTTTGTAAAAGAATTGACAATCAAATTTTAGGTCTTTTTTATTGAATGTCAATGATTTTTACTTACATTTCTTCAGTAATCATAATTCTATTTGAAAATTAATTTTGTATACTTTTTATATCCAAATTTGTTTAGGAGACTTATTATTAATAGAAGGTATTTGTGCAAAATTATTAGATTAAAGTGTTATACTTAACAAAGGTTTTAATGTACTATAAGTAAACTTAACTAACTTATATAAATAACAGAAGAAACAAAGGAACAGATAGAACAGTTAGAACAGAAGTTGAAACAACTTGAGAAGGAGAAACAGCAGTTGTTCATGCAATTAAAGAAGGTCTTGAATGAAGATGAGATTAGAAAACGGCAACAACAAAAGGAAACTAAGTGAGTATGGGAATGTATCTTCTCAGTTTACATATTATAATTATTTTATCTACATACTTATAACATCTACTTACACACTTATGATTCATCATCTTGATATCAGTCATAGAAAGTCCAATGTTGGACATAGGCCTCCCCAAAATTGGGTGATTTTTACTCATAATTGCTATGGTGCAGTCGCAGAGTGCAACTTCGTAACGAGGATGGTGTTGCCCATTCCCACCCTTTAGTGTTTAAGCTGCGCTGTTTAGGATAGATATACTGCCATCTGTCGGTTCCGGTACCTCAAACTCCTCAAATTATACATTTTAAAAGACAAGATTTATTGTAATTTAAAACAAATCTTTGAAATTTTAAAAAAATGTAAATGAAAAAAATTCCTAACTAAATGAACTGCATGATAAAAAAGTTTCATTAAAATAATATTTTTAAGGAAATTGATTACAAGCTTTTTATGAAAATTGTTTTGTATGATTCCTTTGAATTATTGTCATAGTACATCTATACCTGCCCCGTTTGCCCCTGCGTTTAAACCCATCAAATCGTAAGCAAAATAGTTCATCGAGTTCTGTAATTCCCAAAGTGGTCCAGGTGGACCACTGGGGGTCTACCGGAGACTTGACGAGGTAGACCCTCGTTAGGCGTGATAAAAAATGGGGTTCAAACATTTTGTAAGCTGTGGTGCATGAAAATAAATTTGATTGCTATAGTAAAGAACTAAAATGTTGGCTTGACTTCAATCAATATAGGCAGATAATATTTTTAAGAAGTTCAGCGACTGTTACTTCTAAAAACTTGTGAAATAATACTCCATATTCAGTACAACCCATCGAGACTTGACGTCGCCGCGGCGCTGTCCCGTCTGCAATACTTGTTCAAACGTGCAAATGAATTTGTGTATAAATAAAAATGTCAAGGATATTAGTAATTACTAGTATCGGAAAAGTAAGTATAAGTACATACCTGTCTATTTGTAATATGCATACACCGCTACTTTTTTATCGTTTTAATCCCGCGGGGAGATGATTCTAGTCATGTAAATAAAAGAACTTTTCCTATGAAGCCACTTGCGAAATCTCGAAAATTGATGTGTGACTTCATAGGATAAAAACAATAAAAAGTAAGGGTAAAATTTTACCCATATTTTATATTTTATAATCTCTTCCAACCAACCTTCTATATGAGCTAAGGTATAGGTTATATTTATAATAATTTATTAGTTAATCGTAGTATGTAATTATAGTAGGTATTTGATTGTTCGGTTTTTTTATTTATTATTTACATTACAGGTTGGTAGTTGATACGAAACATAAGCCGCAAAGAGGCTGATAAACGCGCCAGAGAGGCCGACACCAGGCGAAGACGACGTCAGGGATAAATAAGAGGAGCGCACCTGCTCTTATTACGTCATTAGAGGTTTGAAGGCCTACAAAAGCACAGATGCGTGCATTCCCTTCAAGGAAGAACTAGGCTATGAGGCCGTGAAAGGGGCTGGTACAGACTGGGTACCGTGATAACATGCTACGCAGCTCCAGGTGCCCAGTACAAATCGCAGTGCGATTGCTAAAGCGGGGTTTTAGGCGGCAGGCATCGGTTGTACAGCCTGTGAGTCCGTCGCAGCCCTGCATCATTTAATTCCAGGGTGGTACATGAGTATATCACCGCTCACAAAAAAAATAAAGAAATTGATACGAAAAATGACCGAATCTAAGAAGTGTCGTCAGTACAGTGTTTAATATTAAAAATTTGGTTTTCTACCATCACAGACAGACAAACGATTGCCCACATGCCTTTTATGTAACAAAGTTTTGAGCATTGACTCTATGAAACCATCAAAGGTGGAAGAACATCTAAGAAACTGTCATCCTCATAAAATAGGTAAAGATTTAAAATATTTCCAAACTTTAAAAGGAAAATATGAAAAGAGACCCACCGTGCACAGTATGTTCGCTTCAACGTCTGAAAGAAATGACAGCAAAATCTTTAAAACCGCACACCATTGGAGTACACTTAATTTTTTCTGCTTTTGAAGAAGTTTCAAAAACTGTTCTGCACAATTCTTCATTTGACATATGTACTGCAAAGAATTCCGTTGGGTAACAACACGAGTAACAACATGAGTAACGACGTATCGATGAAATGAGCTCTGATATTGAATTCTTGTGTTGAATTGTTGTTGTGTTGTGTCACCTGCAAACGACTAATTTTTCAAATCAACTGGACGAGTCAACTTATTGAAGCATTATTATTGGCATATGTTTGATTTGTTTTGGGCAAATAAGACACTAAAGGTGAATCAATGTTCGATGTCCTCAGTGATACTTTTTAAGAAATGTCCAATTTACAAATGTTATTTTGGAGCTCCTGCCATGGTCGGGCGATATCGTCAGTTTATAAGCCATCTTAAAAGAATTATACCAGAGTACCACCGACAATATCTAGTAGCGAAGAATTTAAGTGTTAGATTGCACCAATCGCTTCAATTTGTGATTAAAGCAGTGAACAAAATTAGAAGCAAAGCTTCTAAAATAACTTCTAAAATACTTAATTATTAGTACAATTGTACGATGAGAATGATGAAGATTTCCAACGATTGGTGTTACTGTTACCAACATACTGAAGTATGCTGGTTGTCGAAAGGTGCATGTTTATCAAGTTAATTCACTTTTTAACTTAGTTTTAGAATTTTTGAAAAGAAAACAAAACCTAATCAATTTTAAAGCAGAAATCTCGTATTTGACTGATTTGTTTGAAAAATTTAATGACCTCAACTTTCAATCACAAGAGGACAGCCTTCATTTTATAAAAACAAAGAGTTTAATTTCAGATTTAATTGGTAAATGTCAATTAAAGTAGGAAAATATTGATCGAGCGTATTTACACAGTTTTCAAACATATCGCAGAATGTCTTGATGAAGATATTCAGACATACATTCAACATTTGATTGCCCTGCATGATGATTTGAAAACGAGATTTGAAGACACTGTCGTTGGAAATACGACCATGGATCATAAATTTATTTGATGAAACAGAAGTAGAGAATGTGATATTGCAAAAGGAGCCACTCGAGCTTAGCACTAATAAGAGGCTGAGTGTGACATTTAAAAAAGAATTCCATACGTCATCGTCATATCTCATCGAAAAAAGTTTTAGTGTCGTTACAAACTTATTAACAAAAAAAAAGGAGTACAAAACTCAAGCTAAATACTGATAATTTGCTAACAATACATCAATTATAATATCCATCTCATTAAAATAATATATTTTTCGTAATTACTATTGTAGAAGTTACATTATAAGTCTTTAATTTTGATTACATTACGACTGTTATAATAATAAAATTTGTAGTGTAATAATTTTAATATTTAAATAAATATCTACAACACAAGGAAATACCTACTTCTTTTCGTAACACAAAAAAAGTGATACAAAATAAACATGAAACATTTCATACTGATCGCATTTAACGAAAAGTTAAGTTTCTAGCGTGTCTTATGACATGGGGCTGCAAATCTGCATAAGGTGTAAGTGGGATGCAGTTTGTGGATGGTTCCATCAATATAACAAGATATTAAACTATTTTGGAAGAAAGTATGCCCTTCATTCCGTCACGCAAACATCAAGATTCTTTCATTTTTCACAAGACTGTTGCCTCTGTCATACTTACTACGGCAAGGACAAGAAAGACATGGCTGCTGTCAAAGACATCCTAACCATCGAATTGCCATCTAACAGTCCGGGATTATCGCAAATTGAGACCCTATGGTGGACAATGAGGAAAGTCCGTCGCAAAAATCCATCAAGATCGAATAGCGACTGGAAGGCTAAACTTGACTGTGTGGTAATCAATAACGACCGACGAGTGTGCAGCGTTGGTTGCGACCATGCCTCTTCACATTAAAGCTGTAGTTGAAAGCAAAGGTGTCACATCTAAGTGGTAGACGAACTATTTTTCGTGAGAGCCAATGATAGACGAACACTTTTGCGACATGTGTTTTAGTATATTTTTTGTTTATCTATGTTATGTAAGGTCTTGAAAGATTTTGAAATACATTATAATAAACTTTGGAATGTTACTCTAATTGTGGTTTATTTTTCTTATATATTACTTACCCAAATTCACTTCACATTTTTTCACGTATTATCTTATTTTTCAAACTAAAGGAACTATTTTGCATTAGAACTATTATCTAATTGTATAAATACACCAGCCTATAATTAAATGACAAATAATCTTACATTATGATATTTGGCATTTAATTATGGCTTTTTTATTCACAAATCGCTACTACTAAGTTAGGCAATAACTGATTTAATATGCTGGTATAATATGTACTTACATTTTTTTGTAGGGGTTTTAACAAAAAATCATAAATATAATAGAGATTTAAGTATATTTGTTTATGGGCAGTTACGATTACTTTATGTGCCTTATGTTTTCAGTGAAATGCAGCCAATGAAGATGCCAATGAGCAATATTCAACTGCCGATGTTTTCGATGCAGTCGTCAGGTGGGCAGGGCGAGCCACAACAAACTCAGGGCAGGCCTCCTCCTCTAACTTCACATATTATGAATAAGGTATGCATAAAGTCTGGTAAAGCCATTTATTAGAATGCTACAAATATTTATAATTATTGATAGGGCAGACGGACACTAGTTTTCTGTACGATTTTATTCCAGGTAATTTGTATACATTTTTTAAGCTGATTGAGTGCCATTAACACCATGAAGAAAGTCAAAGACATTCGAATTGACAGCTAAGCAATTTTATTGTTAAATATTTTACAAACTATATTTTTATTTCTTTTCATATTTTATGACATTTCCTAATTTGCCATTGTTAAGCTAAATCTATATGAAGAAAAAAAATAACAATATGTTGTATATGTGTTCCGATGACAAATGCCTACTAAGACCGCGCACCGTCAATGTTATCGCATACATATAAAGGCGGCGATAAGAATAGTAAACAACGATTTCTTTTAAATAATTTCGGTACTTTTGTTTTTATTTATGTTGAATTGAATTCTGAGTAAGTTGTTACTGCCTAGCTCGTTTACATTTTACAGTAGACAATGGTTTCGTTTGGTAAGCATTCGTAATTTGTTATTAAAAAAATGTGTCGCCCGCGCTCAAATCCGGAAATAGAACAAGAGTTGTTGCGACATGAGGATATACAAGAAGATGTATCAGTTGATGCAAGTAGTGATGATATAATAGACAGTGTTAGTGAAGACCGTGATGCAGAATTTCAGCTAGAACAGGTTACTACTTCATCAGAAGACTCCGAAGTAGATTCATCTGCTACAAATAACGAAATTATTGTAAATTCGCGCAGAGGACGCGGGGTATCTCATAGATCCATTAGCGGTGGTCATACAGCACGCGGTGGAGGTTTAGCTAGGACATCCTTAGTATCAGAAGTCAGTATTTTACAAGTAACAAGTGACGGCATAGAATAGACTTGTATTTCTCCATACGCTGGTGAAGTAGGACGTCGTAGCCAGCAAAATATACTTTGAGAAATCTCAGAGCCTACTCCATACGCCAAACGATATATTGAAAATAACAAGCTAATTTCTGCGTGGAGACTTTTTCTTTATGAGTACAATCTCTGGCGTATAATAGAATGTACTGAAAAGGAAGCACCTGTCAAGTGTCAAGATGACACTTGGAAATTATAGTAAGTATTTATGTGAAGAATTTTTGTATCTAGGAAAACTAATTTCTTTAAAAAAAAAAACGATATTTTATTACCAGAATATGTGGTTTTAAAAACTAGTACAACCCTATTTTCAAAAGGGCCGAAACGTAACCACTGACAACTTTTTCACGTTTCTAAATTTGGCTAGAAAACTAATGGTCGAAAAGACTAGTTGGAACAATGCGGCGTGCAAGACGAGAAGTACCACCGATTTGTAGAGGTATTCGTACTATAAGATATGAAATTTCATAATGAAAACCGAGCCTGATATAACCCTTACTGCCTATCAAGGAAAACCCGGATTTTTTTTATTATTTTGTTTACTAGTACCCCAACGTTACCATAGGTACTGATAAAAAAAGCTGCCTGAAACAGTTGCATTTTATAATGCAACAAAATTTAATGTAGACATCATCGATCAAATAGCACGCAAATACACCGTAAGAGCTTAAAGTCGGAGATGGACTGTTCACATTTTTTACAATATACTTGATTTAGCAGTCACAGGAATAAAAAATTATCGTCATGATTTTATCCTTCAACTAGTGAGCTAACTACATGAAGAGTATGTGAGAAAAAAATCCACTTCAACTGCTACTCAGAGACAAGAAACTAATTCTGAAATAAGTGAACCATGTACTACAAACAATAAGAGACGGCAATGTCAAATCAATAATAATTAAAAAAAAATAAAAAATGCGTAAACTGTACTATCCGTACAAAAGCTGTTGTGGAAATACATTTTCTACAAAAGAGTCTTAAAAATATATTACTTGTTACAAATGTTACTAACTTTAATGCTAAATTGTTTACTACTATTTAAAAATTAATTTATATTATTGTCATTTAATTTTTTATTTAAAATCTGTATTAATTTCATAAGTATTTCTTACTTAATCTCTAGTACTGTCAAATTGACCGCTGCCGTCTTTGAAGGTATAGCATGAAGCCCGGCCCTTCTAGTGTTAATCCTTCTAATATCATGTATGAATGTGTGGTTATCTTTCTCGCAGGAACAGCTGAACAGATCTGGTGGATCTGGTGAATTTTGGCGCAGAGATTATTGATAGTCTGAAATAATAATTACTGCTTTTTATCACGAATATACTTTTAACTTATTTTCAGAACATTTGAAAAAAAGGTATTATATAGATAGATAGGGTAAAGATAAGGTTAAATAAATTCAATAATGAAGTAGGCAAATGTGTCAAAATCAGTCATGTCTATATTAAATAGAAAGAAAAATATACAATTTTATTTTATATGATTTGATGTCCTTTGTTGACAACATAACATTTCAATAAGAGTTGAATGGAATGATGGCATGTGCTACCAGCAGGGTAGAAATATTACTTCCACCTGCAACAGGTGTCATAAGAGGCAACTAAGGTATCGGAACCGACAGATAGCGGTATATGTGCAGCAACATCGCCGTTGCTAAAACGCTTACCAAGCGCGCTATTCATTGGGCAATACCCCGAATTGATTATAAGTCACTTTTGGGAGATTTATGTTAAATTGCCGTTATGTATATTGAGAGCAGAGATACTAGCACGCGACTTACTGAGAGATGCCACAAAATTGTCCCGAATCTCGGTGCATATATTGTAACAAGTAACTAGGTATACCAAATGTGTATTGTGTAGTGTGTTTTTGTGTCTAAAATTATTTTAAGAAGACCATTATAATTTTCAACAGCAAACCATAGTGCGAGGGCCTATTCAGGTAGGGGTGAAGCGCCCGCGAAGTCCATCACCCACCTACCCTATCTACTCCCATCGGATTCAGCCTCCAAACATGAAACATCAACCCGTGTATTCAGACCACAGTGAGTTATGGACGTTTATTATTTTCATTGGGCGAAAGTTTCTTTGTTTGTTTATAATATGACTGCAATTTTGTTATAGCTTGTTATAGAAATCATATGGGAAATTAATTAAAATTAACTGGGAAATTATTATGCCCGTGTAAAAATTAATTCAAGTAGACTTTGAATAATTATGATGATTTTCTATGGATAAGAAACCTTCCATATTGAGGATCTAGGTTAATTTATAAAATGTGTAATATTTAAAAAAAAAATTAAAAAGTATTTGAATGTTATAGGAATAATCTTTGTCATTACCAGAAATATTTACGGTTTTAACATATCAGAATTGAATTATTTTCATTGATTTTTTCTATGTTAATGTGCTCCTGTGTTACAGAAGTAGAGGATGGCCGCATGGGCCGCCAAATGGCCCGCGCTGTGCTTTGGAACAGTGAGTTAACTTCCGCTAGGTGTCATCACTATCGCTTCTTCATTCTTGTCTATTCATTACCTGTTTATGTGTAATATTTCATGCTACCTCATGTTTTGCACATGTGTGCGTAGCGCATTTTAAATGTGAATGTTGGAAACTGCCAGTATGATCATTGTTTATTAAACGAGTTTGCGAAGTAAATGACAGATTGTGTTCGTATTAAAAAAAAATAACATCAGTCAAGTACTGTATTATTGAAAGTATAGGAAATTAAATATAATCTTGTTATGATACCGTATACAACATTCACGTTTATACAACATCTAATTTTAACTTATTCTAACTCACTATACTCTTTGTAAGTTTTTAAAACAGAAGTGGTTTCAGATCAGTAACCCTGTTTCTTTGTTTTTTAGTTTTTGTCACTTTATAACTGTGACGTGTTCATATACGATAAAGTTTTTACGCGAAATTTCTCGTATACTTGTACATACAGTAAAAGAAAAGAACAGAGGGGATGCCTAGACGACTGTCTGAAACCGCCGCAAATAAACTAATAGCATGTATCATTTATGATTTTATAACCTTTTTTATATTGTTATTTTTTATTCTTTTTTTTTTCTTATTTTGTTTTGTTTTTTTTTGTTAATTCATGGCTCCATAGACGCATATTCATAATTTTAAGCTTAAAATATGTTCCCAATACAAAATCATGGACATATGCTTCGGATGAAGTGTTGTTGGCTTTAAAGTACCCGTACTTTACTTGAGGCAGACTTTGAGGTTTGCTTGAGTCGAGGTTACCTAGTGTGACAAATATCGTCAAGTCACAAGGTTGGTAACGTACTAATGATATCTTTATGATGTTACCAGAGTCCTTAAGTTGCGGTGGCACATACTATCACGCTGCCGTGCTTGTTTGTCCATTGTATCGGATGCAATGTGTACTTGATACAAAATCATAGGCTATATCCCAAGTTATGTAGAACCATAGATTCTAGCTGAACGGAGGAAACCTAACATCACTATTGAGTATACTACACAATGTAAATTGAGATTTGAATTTGGAACTCCTCAGACCACAGTGGGAGACAAAATAGAGCTTAGGTTATTTGTATGTCAAAATGTGGCTTTAAGGAAATGGTTTTTCTATACTTACAGATGATTAAATCATTTAGTCGGCGAACTCTTCGCTTGCTATATGATTCAGTGTGTTAGTTGAATTGAGTTTCGAATGCTGCTCAGAGTTCAGAGCGAAATCAGATTTTGCTACATATCTGTTTAGCTGCTGGTTTGTGACTTTTATTTAATACTTATGGCTAATGAATAGTTACAATTTTAACATTTTTTGTTAATAATTTTGAATTGTACGGTTGCCGCTAGGTTTAACGTTTCCAATAAGTTATTATAAGTACTAACCTGTAAATATCAGAAAATGTTATAGTTAATCAGTCAAGTTGCGAATGCACGTCTATGAAGTCATGTCTCGTGTTTAGTTGGTGTTACGAATCTTTTTAGCATAATATGTGTATGTAACTAAAAATATTGTTTTATCATTGTGATGTTGCATTTGTGTTGTTTGGTATTTACGATATTTCTAATTTTGAAATTTTGTCGTATTGTGTTTGTAGAATGTCTGTCGTTCCGTATGATTTGTCGAATACGAGTTATTTAAGACGTTTAATAATATATAGAGGCTTTTTCTTTTTTATGATAAAGCCGATTATTAGGAACCCTTTTAAAAAGTTAGCCTATTCATATCCTATCTATAGTATAGTTCATCAATGTAAAAAAAGTAATGCGCTTGCCTAATCGAAGAAGATATCTGTGTTAATTCTGAGCTATGTTTATATGCTGTTCGCAAGGTATTTACAAACCGTCACCAGCGCAGGATCTTTAATTTCCAACTTACATGTGTTAGACCTTTTACAAAGGTCGTCTGCATTGGTACCTTATTCTCACCCATTTCTACCGCAAAATACCAGTATTCGCATTGCTGTGTTCCGGTTTAAAGAGAGAGGCAGTGAAATTACCGGGTAAATGTGACATAGTAGGGTTGTAACACGCTAGTGATATTCTTGTATACACGAGCGTGTTTAGGCTGCGGTCACGTTTACCATCAAGCGTTAGGATCGTATGCTTGTTTCATCATCATCATCATCATCATTACAGCCATTAGAAGTCCACTGCTGCACACAGGCCTTCCCAAGAAAGGGGGAATTTTGCCCATGATTACCGGTCCTACCGGCCTATGTCCAGCAGTCGTCTGGGCATCTTGTAGCTGATATGATACGTATGTTTATAAGTAGCACACGATCTGTAGGTGCGCTGGATTTGGAAAGTATATAACCGGTGTTTGTAGAAATTTATTGGAGGCGACTCTAACTATAATTTATTAACAAAGAATTGATCTCACATTAAAAAATACCTTAATTATTATAGTCCTGGCAAATATTTTTTTGATGGGCTAGACAAACGGCGCACAAGAAAAGACATTATGTCCTTTGTTGTGCGAGGCGTGAGTTCGATCCCCAAGCCGGACAAACATTTATATAATGAATATTTGTGTTTATTCTGTGTCTTGGTGTTTAATATATGTATTTCAGTATTATATTTGTGATTCATCTGATGTCTGATATCGGTGACACAAACATTGAATAACATGTCCATTGATAACCTCTAATACGCTTGCTGCGAAATTGTGGTGTCGTACAATTTTGCGCTATTAAATCTCTTCAGAGATTATAGAAGTTTCTACAGTTTTGCTAAATCAAACAGAATGACTGAATTCAAACGCAACTAACCCATTATAATATTTACTTTCAGAGCCATCACAATACGGGTCGAACGTTGGCGGCTCTTCGGTGTCGTCTCAGGCATATTATGCGATGCCGTCCTCCGGCGTGGTGGGCGTGGTCGGAGAACGGCCGCCCCCACTTCTGTACCCCCACCACGCGCACACGCCACACACGCCGCATACGCCCCATCACGGGAACCTGATGTACGCGCCGGCGCCGCAACCCCCACAGATGTACCTGGATATATTGAAACGGGATGGTCAACAACATCAAGAACAGAAAAAGGATACTCAGGTGTGTTACAATTGGGAGTCTATTTAGATTATTTGAGACTTGGAGAGGAGAGTATTTAATGCTTGAATACGTATTCAGGTATTGTATGTGATGACTTTTGTCCGAAATTTGTAATAATTGCTTCAAGCGATTTATCTCGGAGCCGGTATCAGATGTCGTTTTGTGTATTTATGTACTTATTAAAAGAAGAGCAGATTTTGTTTAGTTAAGTGAAATTAAGCATCGATTTTTCGCCTGTTTATTTAAATGAGAAGAAAACATTGCTCTTTTACAACAGTGGTATTGTGGTTAACGGTATTTGTGTTGCGTAGCGATTGCCACCACGCCTGCCCAGTATGGCAAATATGGGCAAAATAATAAAACCAAATTAGATCAGGACTGGACCACCAAATCGTTCTGCTGGACCACCGTCCAAGAGTGGATATCATGCAGCTAATATGATGATGATACTTTTCTGTCATGATGTATCTTACTAGAGGTACACCTCTTACAGGTCGCCTGGATGGTACCTTACTCTCACTTGTTACTGCCGTAAAATACCAGCGTTGTGTTTCGTTTGAAGGGATTAAAGTAATTCTGTTGAGGTTGTATTTCACTAAAATTACTTTAATTCCACTGCTTCTCTCATTTCACTTCAGTTTACAGGGTTAGCGACGCGCTAGTGATATCTATTTTTGTCATCCCGAGTATCTTTAGGCTGCGGTTGCGTTTACAATCACCTATGGTTGCGCTCGATTGCGCATTCGATAGTATCCCTATCTTAGGAGCGGACTGCGATACACGCGGTATCATTTGTACTAAATAGGTTTTGGTTCATCGTTGCGACCTGCCGTATCCAGTATTTGCACTGGTATTTGGACGGCGGCTTTCTTCCTATAAAACAGTTAGTCAACCTCATAAACAAGACATGTAGTATACTCCACTGTAGATACGTTTTCGTGGCTCTATTTTTAGGCACAAGGTCGTGGGTTCGATCTCCAATCAAGACAAAAATTTATGTGATGAACATATGGGTTCTTTTTTGTGTCTGGTACTTAAAAATATATACTTAGGTGTTATATTATTAATGCTTCTGTTGACTGATATCAGTAACACAAGCTTTAAGTTACTCATCACGGAGTCGGATAAATGTGTGAGATGTTGTGATTTTTAATGCGACTTTTTCATACTAGCCTCAGGTGCTGATTGGCCTTAGCGAAGCGCACCATCCATCGGTGAGCAGTGGAGTTTCGTACGCGCAACCACCGCCTGTCAGCCGGCATATCGCTATACACCCTCCGCCGCAGCATAATTCAATGCAGGCAAGTTTTCAGTCTACTTGCTTTTCTAAACATGCCTTTATTAACAGTATGTCAAGGTTCCAATGTGTTTAAAAATAGATTTTCTAATATGTGTCAAGTTTTAACGAAACTAAATTGATGGGCAGGATAGTGCATTAGGTAGTCTATCTTGTGCGCCAAGGATCGTGGGTTCGAACCCCACCCATGACAAACATTTATATAATTAATGTTGGTGTTTAATATGTGTCTGGGTTTTAAATATGTATTTAAGTATTTATGATTTAAGTATATATTGTGCCGTGAGGTACCAGCAGAGCAGAATAGTACTTCCGTCTGTACCAGGTGTCGTAAGAGACGACTAAGCTAAACGACAGATGGCGGCATATCCATCCGAGACAGTGTAGATCAAATGCATAGGGTGGGTATTGGCAGCAGCACTCCCGTCGGGAAAACTACGCTCGCGATTGCCAACACGCTTGCCCAGCGCAGCAATCATGGGCAAATTCCCCCCTTGGGATTACAGCAGTAGACTTCCAATGGCTGTAATGATGATGATTTAAGTATTGTATTTGTGATTTCTCTGTTGTCTGATATCCGTAACACAAATGTTTTAAACAATATATCTCGAAGCCAGGTCACTGCACAAGATGTGTTGTGAGTTTTGTTCATATCGCAACATGTATGAAACAAAGGCACTCTCCGTTGTATGTCTACTTCAAAACTACGGTATTTGGATGCATCAAAATACGTGATGACAAAAAAAAGGTTTATTTGTATAATACATGCATAATATAGTGAAGAAACACTTACAATTTTAGAATTTTCTAATGTTGTGTCGTAAATGATTAAATTGTTTTCTGATAACATTGCAAATGCTGGCTGAACCCGATAAAATTGATCAAAAAATGTATATTATTGTACTTTTTAAAAAGGTCCATGATAAAGTTTCGTTATATAAATGTGTTTCTCTTAGGGATAATTCACAAAACCATTTTTTATGTTCATTGCATTCGAGCGACGTCGGGGCGGGTCGCTAGTTATTTATATATGTGCCCGCGTGCAGTAGTTTCTTTGGGCACCATACCATTTTACTTTAACTTATATATACTTTGAATGTTATACTTAGCCTAAATAATAAGTTTTAAGCTTCTAGCTCTAACAATAGCGATACTTACATAGAACTGTTCATCCTCCCTTTCGACCCGTTACACCTTTTACGTCGAATGAGAAAGTTGCCTATGTCCTTTCTAAGACTTTAAACTATCTGTGTACTAAATATCATTTAAATCAGTTCAGTAGTTTAGGCGTGATTGTGTAACAGACAGACAGAGTTACTTTCAGATTTATAATATAAGTAAGGATTGTCAACAGCCGTATTTTTTTTATTCTGCAGAACACCAAGCCGGGCAGTATCACTCAAGGCTACCCGGTGCAGCAGGCGAACCCCAATGTACAGAACCCGAATCTGTATCCAAACAGACACAGATATTAGCTACTAATCGTACGCCGGCAGCCCGCCAAGCCGCCGTCCTAGCGCTGGCCCCGCCCACAGAACCTGCGGAATAGGCGCCCTTTCTAGATAGCTAGTTTGATCTGAGGAAATGTTGGAAATTAGACTTTGACTTGTACTTTTAGTTTGATGTTTGAATAGGTCACATCTTCCTAGGTCCTATTCAAACGTTCAAATTTCGAACGTGAATTTGAATTGATAACGGTACATATGCGTTTGTCATGAAGTAGTTTTTAGGTTATTATTTTTAGGTATTGACATAAAAATAATTCTTTTGATTTTAATGTAACGGATCACAACAAAAACATTTTTGTTTATGAACATTCTTGTTAGGGTAATATTAGTTTCATTCCATCATCCATTAAGTTGACTTGAGAAGACTTTTGCAACTCAAAAAAACTTGCAACATACTTCTTAAAAGTATTTAGTCGGTTATTTATTAAGAACACCAACTTAATTATAACATATATTGAACCAAGTTCAAAAAAGAACATTTTAAAGTCACTCATAGATTCTATTTTTAAGTTGCATCGTTAGTCTTGTGAAGCAGCGTTTAGTTTACGATAAATAAGCACGCGGGTCTGGAACGTTTCCTCAGAGTCTTACAAATGGTTTGATGTATGGCATGATTGTAATAAAACAGTCAAGACAGTTTGCGGGCACCATTTTGGTTCATGTGGACGAAACTTTCACTTGAAGTGTGACTATTTTCGTTTGGACTTACGGACGCAGTGAAAGTGCTACTCAAGTCATAGCCCGGCTCTTGCGCGTGTATCCTATGATAGCAAGCTTTTTTATCTATGATTTATTTAGGTAAGGAAGCGAAATTATCAAGACTTTGCTTAGTGTTATGATCGATTTTTTATTTTATGCGGTGTAGTGTTTTATTTTATGCGAAGTCTCAATGTAATACGAGAGTGACGGAAAATTGATGTATCATAAGAATACTTGTGCGCAAGTGTTGATAGATATATATAAATCATAAGCATACATACTAATATTAATAGATTATATAATAAAACAAATATGTTGATTTGATATCGAGGATACACAAATATGACAATGTATGCTATAAAATGTGTTAACAAAGGTGTTTTCTTCAGAGTTATAGAACTTTAAGTTGGCATCACTTTTTTACCGGCGTCCATTTTGTCAGTGATTTATGCTTAGTTAGGTTTGTAATTTCAACAAAATTGTGCAAATTTATTCGAAAATTATAGTTTAGCTATTAGAGCAATTAATTTGAGTAACTATGAGTCGTTTTCGCACCACGTTTACTCTAGATGATAATACTCATCCACAGAGAAGTCGTATAGTGCGTACAGAAAAGTGCTGTTGTAGAGCATAGCGAAGACCCATAGAGGAAGACCCAAATCAGTCTGTCCGCCATCGCGCACAGTAATTAGATGTGTCCACTTTTTGCGGAAAGATCTTGAGCTGGTGGAATAATTGGTCCGAACTTCTTTGCGAATGATGCTGGCCAGAAGAAGAAAGAGAGACTCTTCATGATAAACTCGTTTCTCCAGAAGCCACCTCAAAGGAAATGGATCTGGATTAGTCCCAATGATTCCACGAGAAATGAGATAGACTTCATCTTACAAACGTAAAACGAATATTGAATTATGTCTCCGTGATCCACAGGGTTGAAACCAGTATCGATCATATGATGGTAAGAGGCACATTGAGTGTTTATGTAAAACGTTAACGATCCCGCCTGATGAAGTCTCCGCTCCGAATTTCTTCGGTCTATATCCAGGATCTCGAAAGCATTCAGCTAGAACTCTCAAACCGCTTTGATTGCTTGAATCTTGCGTCGGTAGACGTGATCAGTAACAGGCTCGTAGTACTCTCCAGACAGTTGGTTCTTAGTTTATAAGATATCGTCATTCTAATAAACCTCAAAAACTTTCCTAACACACCCTCATGGCTAAACGACGCTCAGTAAAACTACAGCCATCCACTGACGCGAAGTCATATAGGCATATTTCCAATTCAATGCGACACGATAACCGTCACTTTAATACTGAAGATATTAAATAGACGATTGAGCGAAACCAAGGCTCCAGTAGCGTTTGCAAGAAATATGTCTATCGGACAAACCTTCATGGTTGTGCTGAACAGAGGAAACGGCAGTTTAGCGTCGAGGAGCTGGCTGAGGTATTGGAGGAGATCGAAAGGTTCTATGGAGGGTTAAACGCCTCTGTTGCCAAGCCTGGCCGCAGCTCGGCCAAAGTTGGGTCTTTGCCAGCCGTGGCCAGCAATCGTATTTAAATCATATGCCAGAAATCGTATTTAAATTATAATGCTAGAACATTATCTTTCAAATAAATTAAATTTCATATACATAAAAAAATAATTGTTTCATCTTATCTGATGAGTGTTGTATAGGACTGATAGAAACGGAAAATATGAATGTAACTATTGTTAATTATAGATTATATGTTTCAACAGTATCATTGTGGTACCAAATTACAAGAAAATTCGAATTTGAAGATTGATTTTATTTTATTTGTATTTGCAAGTGTAGCGTAGAGCGTCCACCCGCAAGATAGACTTACGATTAGACTAAAACGATCGCGCTGGACACGGGCCGCATACAACCGGTCCTATTGGAGATTACTTGGGGAGGCCTATGTCCAGCTGTGGACGTCTTGTGGCTGACATGATGATGATGATGATAATATGTATTTGAAATATACATTTTATTTTTGTTTCCAGTCACCCCGCAAAAATGTATAACCATTAAATATGTAGAAAATGCGTTATAAGCAATTGAAAAAATGTAAAAAATTACCCATATACGAGGGGTGATCCAAAAGTAATGATAATCGGTTATTTCCAGTGCACATAAAAATTCAAAAAAAATCATGTATATTGCTATACTACACACTAGTTCAGGCTAGAAAAATCATATAAATAGGCCATGATTTCCGGGAGCTAAATTAAGGTTCAAAAGGAGTTCCGCTTGAGCCGCCGAACCGAGAGGTTGTGTCCGCTGCGCTGTCCGCCGCCTGCCTGCGCCCGCGCGTCATTCGCCCCCTTGTTCGTCGTCACTGTGCTCAGCGCTTTCATCGCTTTCATCTCTGTCTGCAAACGCATCAACGCATCAACGCCCAAATCTAAGCGCGCTGTCCGCCGCCTGCCTGCGCCCGCGCGTCATTCGCCTTTTCTGTTCGTCGTCGTCATTGCGCTCGCCGCCAACACAGTCCGACTGAGAGATTGTGCTCCGCTGCGCTGTCCGCCGCCTGCCCGCGCCCGTCGAGAGTTGGAGACCGAACGTAACACAAACCCAAGAACAACTCAACTCATCAACACCAAACAAAAACATCAAGAATAAAGTGTTGACGTCCGGAACTTTATTTGCCGCTACAACCGCCGGCCCAAAGTGACCACACGTGCCCATAGTGATAAGTGTGTGCTTGAAGAAAGTGGATCCTGCTTGAACCTGAGGTGCCGAACCGAGAAGCTGAGCTTCGCTGCGCTGCCTATCTGCGACCGTCGGGAGTTGGAGTCCGGCATACCAAAGAGACAAGTAGGTCAATACACTTCACCCATTAACTCACACAATCTCACTCCCACACTCGGCGTAATGGCCAATGTAGGTGTAGATTCAGGACTCGCGGACTTCTTAAAAGCCGTAAATCCCGAGCTGTACGCGCAATACCTGCGCCAGCGCGCCTCACGCGACATCCCCGCGACCGTTGCGCCGCACTTTCTCCGCTCGGAGCCCTCAGCCCCGGCCGGAATCGCGTCTTCACCGGCTTCACCGGACCCCCCGCTTAGAGCTGAGCCTTCAGCCAGGCCCTCGCCGCGCCCTCAGCACTCCCCGCGCTCCGCCGCGTCCGCGCCCGTGTCACGACCGCAACAAGAATCGCGTTCGCGTTCGCCGTCGCCGCCGTGCCCGGTCCGCCGCTCGCCGCGCCTCGCCCGCCGTCAGCGACAAAGGTCGCAATCGCGTTCGCGCTCGCGTTCCCCCCGCGGATCCCCGCGATTCTTCTCACCGCGAAATGTGTCGCGATCACCGGCCTCTTCGATGAGGTCGAACTCAGGGAGGTTCCAGGATCGCAGGAGGATGGCCTACGACTCCGATATGGAAATAGAATGCCGATTCGAGTCGGCATCTGACTCAGATGGTGCCGAGCGATCGGCGGTCAACAATGAAGACGGATTCACAACCGTCGAAGGAAAGAGACGAAAACGGAAACCCATCCGCGACTCCCCCCCGCCGCCCCCGAAGGCATCAAAGAGGGTCAACGACCCCCCGCGCCGCCCCGCACCCGCACCCGCCTCCGCTCAGCCCGCGCCGCGCTCGCGCTCGGAAAAGGCGCCGCCGCCGGTAATTATCCAGGACAAATCGTCCTGGAACCACTTATCGACAGCCCTGCGCGACAAGTCCATCCCGTACAGTAGGGCAACCGCTACCCAGCTGGGAATTCGGGTGCAAGTCCCGACGGCCGACGCGCACCGTGCGCTGACGGCCTACTTATTATCGAGGAACATCAGTTTCCACACATACGCGCTCCCCGAGGAGCGTAAACTCAGGGTAGTAATCCGGGGCATCCCCAAGGAACTAGACACGGAGTTGGTAACCGCGGATCTTAGGGCTCAGAGCCTACCGGTTCTGGCGGTCCACCGCCTTCATCTAGGCCGCGGGCGAGCGTCCCCGCTGGACCTCGTCCTAGTCATACTAGACCTTACCCCCGAGGGTAAGAAAATTTTCGACGTCCGCTTGGTTTGCGGTCTAACCTCCCTTAGAGTGGAGGCTCCCAGACAGCGAGGCCAGATAGGTCAGTGCCACCGCTGCCAGCTATACGGCCACTCGGCCTTTAGATGTTATGCGCACCCGAGGTGCGTAAAGTGCCTAGGGGACCACGGGACCGCTGAGTGTTCCCGCGCGCCAGGAACCCCGACCCCCCCGGCCTGCGTCTTGTGCGGCGAGGCGGGACACACCGCGAATTATCGCGGTTGTCCCAAGGCGCCGCGCAGAGCGCCGAGGCCTGGTCGTCGGCCGGTTCAGGGCTCGCGGGCCCCCTCGGCCCCCCAGCCAAAAAAGTCACGGCCGTTCGAAACTAACATAAACAACGTTAGGCATTTCCCCGCGCTTCGCACCCGCGGGACAGAGACAGCGTCCGTAGAGGTAAATAACAAACCCCCCGCGTGGGGCAAGAACGTAGTGAAAGCCTCAGCAAAAAACGGCCCCCCCGCGAGGGGCAGTACTGTAGGGAGACCGAAAACCGCGAACGCGATAATCCCAGCTCCGCGCTCGGCCCCGCCTCCGACCCAGCCCCCGATGGCCGGTCTAGGTTTCTCACCGGAGGACCTAGACGAGCTAATGGCCTTCTCGGCCGGCGTAGCGCCATTTATAGAGGAGATACCGCTCCTACTCAGAAAATTCGCCGAAGCAAAAAAGCTGAATTCCGTGGCCCAATCGCAGTGGGCACTCATGCAGGCGTCAATAGAGCACCCGGCTCTAATCAAGACCCTGGCCTCCTTCGCTAAATAATGATGGTAGGGACGTCAGCGCGATCTAAACCCCGCTCGCTTACGTTGGCGTTTTATAACGCCAACTGTTTGAGCGATCAAAAAACGGAGATAGCAAAATTCTTGTCCGACCACGACGTGGATATCCTCCTAGTACAAGAGACCTTCCTAAAGCCCAGTAGGCGGACCCCCAACATAGCCAACTACAGGACGGTTAGGAACGACAGAGTCGGCCGCCCGGGCGGTGGGACTCTGATCTACTGTAAGCGGATTTTACAATGTTGCCCGGTCGACCCCCCGCCCGCGCTCACAGACATCGAAGTCTCTGTTTGCCGTCTGGCGATGACCGGTCATCGCCCCGTCACTATAGTATCAGCGTATTTGTCCCCGCAGGGGAAGCTAACAGAGGCGGATCTCGCAGCGCTGTTTGCTCTTGACGAAGCCGTCATTATTGCCGGCGACTTCAATAGTAAACATATACGGTTCGGTTGCGTATCCTCTACCCCAAACGGTACGAGGATGTGCGACCTTTCTGATAAGCTCGACTTCG
>JACJUM010002819.1:5789849-5817535 GCA_020976665.1 Heortia vitessoides | reverse complement strand
CGACAGAAGACGAACCTCGCGAAGGACGCCCATCCACGTCCCTCACTGAGGATAACGTGAAAAAAGTTGAAGATATCGTGTTGGCAGATCGAAGAGTGACCATCAGGCACGTAGCTGAGGTCACAAGGATTTCATATGGCAGTATCCAAAGAATCTTCGCAAATGAATTGCATATGAAAAAGGTGTCAGCGCGTTGGGTACCGAGAATGTTAACCGACGAACAAAAGAAGAAACGAATTGACACTTCCAAGGCTAATCTCGAAAAGTTTCAACTTGACCAGGAAAATTTTTTGTCACGTTTTGTGACCATGGACGAGACCTGGATCCATCATTTCGATCCTGAAACGAAACAGCAGTCAATGACGTGGAAACGAGCCTCCTCACCGACGCCGAAGAAATTCAAAGTGTCGAGTTCGGCGGGGAAGGTTATGGCCTCCGTGTTCTGGGACGCAGAAGGAATTATAATGGTGGATTATTTGGAAAAGGGAGCCACTATTACAGGCTCTTACTATGCAGACCAAATAAAAAGATTGCGGGAGGCCATCAAGGAAAAAAGACGCGGCAAGCTGCGCGCTGGAGTGCTGTTTCATCAAGACAATGCACCGGCTCACAAAGCTGCAGTTGCGATAGCTGCCATTCAAGAAATGGGATTTGAATTGGTCGAACACCCTCCCTATTCGCCAGACCTAGCTCCCAGCGACTTCTATCTCTTTCCTCGGCTCAAGGAACACCTCCGAGGCAAGAAATTTGAAGACAATAGCGAAGTGATGTCCGCTGTAGAGGCTTTTTTGGAGAGTCAAGAAAAAGATTTTTTTTTAAAGGGAATTTTAGGTTTAGAAAAAAGATGGACTAAATGCATTAACTTGTTAGGAGACTGAAGAAAAATAAATTTTTTATTATCATGTTTTTTAATATTCATTATCATTACTTTTGGATCACCCCTCGTATTGCATATAATAGTTAAATTTAAAAAAACATATGTATATATAAAATGAAAATAAAGCCAGTGTCTGATTATCGAAAAAATTATTTTGGTAACTCATTGTTCTTATCTGTATAAGTCACGCATACACATGATAATCAATATAGATTAATAATAAATAGCAAAACTATATTTTTACAAAAAGTATGTAATATTATATATTGTAATATTATATCACAATGGTACCATATATACCAATATATAGAATGCACATACAAAATGCATTTTTATACTTTCATAGTCGATTAAATGTAATATTGACTCAATTTAAAACAATGTGTTAAATGTAAAGCCTTCTGTAAATAAGGTTAGCCACGAACGGTCATCATAACATCGATTAAAACATAGCGCTATGAACCAAATAGACAGGGCTCTGTTATATCAGTTCTCAATTCGCCTTGTCTATATTACTGGTTCTCGGAGCCGTCTGCGATGTTCGAACTTTTGTTATTTTTAAATGTATGCAACGCATATCATAATTTTGCCACCACGGTTATATCACTGTATTTAATAAATGTTAATTAAAGAGGATGATCAAATGTTATAATCTCTAGGGTCTAACTTTATTTGGACTGAGCTCTAACATAAAAAATAAAAATTAGATCTGTCTTCAAGAAAATAAGATTGAATAATTAAATATATGCCATGTTAAATTATGTTGTTAATAATAAAAATTATATGACTACATTATTAAAATCATTGTAACTTGACTTGTACATAAAACTGTATATAATATATCTGTGGCGGGAACATAAACAACTTTACAAAAATAAAAACGTAGTTTTATTTTACACATAACTAGTATTACGCTAATGAGTACTTTAAAACTCGCGATAAAAACCCTATGATTAACGGGCTTGATGGCTGCGCCACCATGCCATTTGAAGATATAGTAGTCTATAAATTCGTTATGATGATTCAATTTTAGTAGTACCTAATGTTTATATGACATCTTAGAGGATTTTCAATGAAAAACAGAATTTTGTTTACTTTAATACCAAGTACTTATGTTTTTATTTACGTATTACCTATATTTATTTTCCATAAATAGATGTGTACCTATGTGTACCCGAAGCAGTGTAGATCAAAAACAGGGCGGGTATGGGAATCAGTCTACCCGTCGCAAAGCCTAGAGCGAGCCCTGCGATTGCCGCTTGCCTAGCTCGGCAATTATGGGCAAATACACCCGTTTTTTTTAATCAGGATGTTTACTTTCCAGAAATTCTAGAACGGAGTTAAAAAGTGAAGAAATATTGAAACACGATCGACGCGTTGTACTGAATCTGAAATATTATTACACAAGTTTTTAAAAGTAACAGTCGCTAAACTTCTTAAAATATTTTTTTTAAATATTATAGGTATTGACAGGAGAAATCAAGCCAACATTTTAGTTCATCAATATCGAAACCAAATTTTCATGCACCCCCGCTTACAAAGTGTAGACCCCCATTTTTTGGTTCCCCCTAGAACCAGTCGAGTCTCCGGTGGACCCGCAAGTGGTCAACCTGGACCACTTTGGGAATTACCGCACTAGTGATATATTTACGATAATACGACCGTCTAGCTAGAGGCTGCGGTGACGCTTATTATTACGCGGACCATATGCTGTTTGACGATTTATTGCTGTATGGTAGGATTACCAATGCAATTTGTAAGTAGTAGTGTGGTAGGGCAGTCGGTTAGGGTATACTTTGAAAAACAAACGATGAATAAATTGCAGACATTTGTAGAAAAGGTTTAGTAAGGTTTCAGCAAAACTTTCGCAGATTAATTATTGTTGATGTGGATGGGAAAATATATGTAAACATATTATGTATTTTTCGAATGCTTTTAATTAACTTAGTCAACATCGTGATAATAATACTTCAAATTATTTTTGGAAACAAAACTATATTTACTAGGTATATGTTTCTAAAACGTGGTTATGTGCCAAAGGAATGTGATGCAAACACATGGTTCAATGAACCTCAACTAATTTTATTATTTAATAATTAATTTATTTTTACTAATTAATCCCATTAACTAAATCACCACATCTATTCTGCGTGCCTATAGTAAAGTTATTGCTATACCAAACGCTTATTTTGGTGGGTTGGGCCAATAATGTTTTTTCAAAGAACAAAATGAATGATTTATTTATATTTCGTTCCTTTGATCGTTTAGTGGCAGTAATAACCCGAAGCATTGGCATAACGAGAGTCGCGTTTGAAGGTACAATAAAACCACCTTGTGTTGATCAAATGTCTGAATATTTTTTCATAAAGTAATTATACTTATGTAAGTTGTGGGCCTACCTCTCCAGTTACCGCAATCTGCGTTGCCCATACTGATGTATTGTGCATGCCAACTTGATAAAGTATTAAATGTAAAGAAGCATTTAGCTTGGTTACATTAAATAAGTAACTAGTTTCATCAAAAAACTGTGCAAACAAAGACTTTAATTTTTCGTTGGCATGGTCCACAATTAATACACACTAACGCAGGATTAACTATAAATTGTAATAAAATAATATAAATATCTATAAATTAATCAGTAGTTTATTGCGAGTCGCTTTATATCTGTTTTATACAGGTGCCTCTAGTACAAGGTCTTAAAACGATCTACATGCGTGTATTAATAAAATAATTCTTTTCTTTCACCTTTTTGTATACTAGTCTATTACTAGATTTATTTTATATGAAAAAGCAAAGTTTAACTTTTAATTAATTTGTTACTGAAGAAAATAGTGCCTCCGCCTACAAAAGACGCGGTGAATGAAATGAGAAGTCGCTAGGATGAGCATATTTCCACAATAACGAGAGACTACTGGAATAAACGAGCAGTCATAGAATGTAAGGTAGATGTTTAAAGATGATCGGCCGTCAGATTAGAGATATTATATGCATTACTACCGAAATATCATGATGCCGAACAATAAAATTTTATTTACAAAAGGAATCACTAATATAACACTTAAATATATATTTAACACTTAAACACACAACAAGCATAATATATAAATCGTATATATATTTGTCCTGGGTGGATATCGAACCCACGACTCTTTGCGAACTAAAATAGGGGCACTACCGATACCGGCATAATTTTGTTACGACTGTATGTCAAGCGACAACATCTACATACTCCCAATGACTGCCTAGTTTACTTTAGTCGTTGTAGCTTGTTAGAATTTGGACCGAGTTGTTTTGGAGTGAGGTGTCCATCAAAGAGACAGTCGTGTGGCCCGCGTGGGGGCACAGCGGGCAGGGCGAAGGGAGAAGGTTGACCTGCAAGTAGGTCGGTGCACCAGATCGATGCCTGCATCGGCTCCGAGCCGTTCTGGAAACTTCGCGGCTCGCCGCTGTATTTGTATAATTAATCGAGTCTAATTTTACTTTGTGTCTGTTCCGTTTGAAATGAGATCACGTAGCTACCTTTTATATTACAGTAAATTATACTTAAATATTTAATTTGCAAACATATGTTTTTTTAATATTTTATGTTGTTATATAAGTGTCATATTAAATATTTAGTTATTTCTTACTGTTGTATTTTTGTTGATCACGTGTCCCAACAGTAGGGGAACTAACTAAAGAACCTAAGTACTATGACTTTATTATTATTATATTATTTTTTTATTATTATATTTTTTACATTTTATTATATTATTATTATTTTTATATTATTATTTAACAACAGAATTTAATATTTTACGACAAACATATGCACACAAAGTTCATGCCACCACAATGTCGCCTATCAGGTTGCAACATAGTCTAAATAACATAGTTAAATCTGTACACCGATAAACTACCAATTTATCACTAAACCAAACTATGTAACATCCTTAGAATCGCAATCGTACCTAAAATAATAGTATGTACGTACTCGGTCAAATGAACTGCGTAATCGAACAACATCGAGTGTTCAGAGAAGCTCTTGATCAAATACCGAGCAAAAGGCCGTTGCTAGTGACGCAACCTGTAACTAGAGACAAAACGTGGCCTTTGAGGGCAAACACCGTGTCCTTAGAGGGCAATCGCCTCGGGCTACACTGACTCAAGGTTTTGCATAGCTCTGATCTCTGACTTTTCTCGTTATGTGTCTGTAACTATAACTAGCAAAATATATTATATATATATGTGTATGTATGTATGTATATAATATTTTGCTAATTGCACGTGGCAGCTTATAAATAAGACAACATTGTATTTATCAGATTTTTCTTTTTTAAATGTGTCAATTTTTTGTATTGTGTCTTATGTATGTTTTTGCTAGCTGTTTTATCCTAAAAATAATAATAAGCCTTTATTAATCCATGATTTGAAAAATATACATCATGAAACCTATTGAGTATAGGCCTCTTCCAGTGTCCACCATGTAACGTCAGCTGTTTTCAACCAATCCTTTACTGTCACTTTTGCTGGCTTAAATAAATAAATAATATCTTTCCTACTAAGAGAATATCGTAGTATTTCGTTCAGGACACAATGAAGTTAATATAAAGTAGTGTATAGCCTGGCGGATTAGCAAGTTGAAGTGGCAATGGGCTAGGCGCAGAACCGATGGCCGGTGGAACCGTAAGTTTCTGGAATGAAGACCATGTACAGGCAAACGTATTGTAACATGTCCACTCAAAAGGTGGACAGACGATCTGACTAGAACCGCACGGTAACCGGGGCTATTAAAAATCACCTAGGGAGGCCTTTGTGGCTGCCCTACGGCTGATATGGCTATGGGGATAAAAGTAATTTTGTAAAATATACCCGTTTCCTGAAACATTAGGAAGCTGTTCCTTTCTAATGTTTCAGGAAACATCCTGGGTATCCCGTCATACATGCGGCATACTATTGGACACAAAAATTTATGAGGAAGGTTCAGGTATAGTATATAATGGTGATTCTCGAATATATATTAATTGCTAAGCTCTGTCTCTGGTACGACGAGCTGGGCGAGTTGTTTATTTAAGTTAATTATATTAAAAGCTTGAAGAACCGTTATTATAGTCTCACTGGCATAATCACACCGCTTTCGCCGGTGAATGCGCGCCGTCCCAGCGTCCTGCACTCGTGCTTCTGGCTGGGTTAGTCCTCTACTTTTGCAAACATCAACAGCACTAAATGTCCTCATCGACGGCCTTTCGAGCCGAGGTCTGACATCAAAAGCGCCCTCGAGTGATAGCCGTCATAATGATCGCACATAGTCATCTCACTCATATACGAGCAACCTTGCCAGCCTTTGGTGGCACTAGATTGACGTTTAGTAGTCCAAAATACAAATGACCTTTAAGTTTGACCTGTTTACGACAAATCATTAGAGTATCAAACTAGGCGATAATATCTTTAATAAACACTGTAATATCTGCGAAATTGTGCCGTCGGAGTAAGCCGAGATAAAAACAAATTACCTTTTTCAGGTCGGTGTCTGGTGACATAACAATATAATAAGAAAGCTCTCATGGCTTCGTCCATTTGGCCCGAATTTTTATAGATCGTTAACCACAATGCAGCTTGCGACGTTTTAACTTTAATTTCATTTAATATTTGTGACACCGAGACAGAAAACTGTCTAGTGCTCCTAATTGTCACTATTGTTACAATAATAATTAGTGATACTTAATAATAAATAAAAAAAGTGTTTAGAGAAACCGTTAAAGGATTTTGTCGAGCTACAAAAGTTTTAGTCCTTCATCCGTGGTAAATGGATAGACATGATTAGCCTTAAATATTTCACTGAAATTGCTGATAATATTTTATTACATTTGCACGTCGTTGCATTCTAAAATAAACTTATCAGTAACTTTTCACATTTTGTGCTACTTAGGTAATACAATTTACAAATATTATTTTTTATTGTCACTGATACTTAATAATGATAAGATTTTTAATGTATAGTTTAATATTTTTCTTATTGATCTTGATTGATTTATAATCAAATATTTATTTAAAAATCAATTCCTAGTTCTTTTTTTGGTTAAACGTGTTTCTTTTAACATGTTTAATTAATAATTGGAATTATAGTATTAGTATTGTAATTATAGTATCTCGCAGGAAGGCGTTGATTTCCGCGGGCGTTTATTAACTTCTGCGGTCGTCAAAGTCCTTTTGCATTTTATAGTGTTACTTTAATATTATTATTAATACTAATATTATACACGCGAAAGTGTGCCAGTCTGTTTGTTTGTTACCTTTTGACGGTTAGTCATATTGCTAGGATTGACCTACTTATATATGGCAAAACTTATCGGTTTATAATATATTACTAGAAAAGACAGTCATATTTTGATTCTGGGAAAGTTCCCGCAGGAGTCGGTGTAAAGTGTTACTGTCCGGACAAAGTCGAAGACGAAGAGTTAATATATGATATTAATAATTCCGCGGTTTCCTTCGTTTTCCTTTCCTTCCTTAATTAATGGGTTACCCAAGTCTTCAGCTTTGTGATATAAGTAAAGACTGGTAAAAAATCCTGGTGTTAAAAAGGTCTTTCTAGTCAAAATTTTTAGGGAACGATCAGCTAAGATAAAGAGTATGTCTATCTAGATGCTAGTAATCTTCATTCTCATTTTATGATCTAAATATTCTTTGGACCTTAGCCAGGCCTACAGCCTATATACATTGTGTAGATATCGACTTTATGGCCCATTTAGCCTTGAATGCCAAAGACGACGTTCGAACAATAAAAGTGACAGATAAATTGTCAGTTGAAAGTAAGTTCCTTTGGATAAGGCTCGATAAAATTTTAGTGCTTCCAGCAAATATGGATTTAGAATATTTTTGTAGTTATACTATCTGTAGGTGTTTTTTTACATAGTGAAATAATAAGAATATTTGTTGGAATAAATTTATATTAAGGTGGTTGAACTTATGTGAAGACTTTGCAGATATAGTCTAGTACTAAAAGCTAGTAATGTGTGTCATTAAAAAAATTATACATATCACGCGTATCTTTTTTTATTAAATTGGTTCTAAATGTTTATTGTCCAATTCTAATATGGGCTACTATTCATTTTGATTTCCGAAAAGTTCTTGCGGAAAGTAATTGATTGCTTTAAGAGGCTCCGAAATAAGTCTCTTAAAGCACTTGTGTTACATATTTATTATTTAATTTAATAGAAAGATCACAAATACAATAATTAAATAAATATTTATTATTAATATATTTAACAAGATAACACAAATATTCATCGTATACATGTTTATCCTGGTTGGTGATTAAAACGAAGACCCTTGGCGCACGAGATATGAACACTATCGAATGCGATGTCCAAGCTAGTCTAGATCTACGTTAATATTATGAAAAAAAGAGTTGTAGTTTTGTATATTTAACACGAATAAACTCAAAAACCACTAGTCGGATTTTAATAATTATTTCACCATTAAAGTGTTACATTATTTTTAAGTAACATAAGCTATATTTATTACTAGATAAAATTGGGAATCCCACTAAAATTTCAACAATATAGTCCAAGTTATAAAAAATAATGTTTTAAAATAACTTTCATTTATATATGTTCTACTTAAACGTTCAAAACTATTGTCCACCTATGCGACGCTGGGGCAGGTCGCTGTTAAGAATAAAATGTTTCCAGTACGTATGCACTCAGTTTAGTTACCTAATTCTTGCGATTATACATACTATCCCAAGTAGGAAACAGTTGATTGTTATAATGATAATATTTCTTTGATATCCTCGTTAATTAAATTTGCTACAAAACTTTCAACGTTAAATGAAAATAATTGACTTATCTCGAAGTTGATAAACTCTACCGCAACTTTCATTACAAAAGTTACCCGAGAATGGAAATAATCTAACGAGAACCGACATGAACTCGCGCGCCATCTGATAAACGAAATTGACAGATATAAACAAGAAAAATAAATCTGTCAGTTCGTTGCGAGCTAATTGGGTGTGATGTCAGCATTCCCTTTAAGTAATAATGTTATCTAGCATCTAGCTTTCTGTCTTATCCTTTCCTCTTGCAAATGTAACTGAAATTATCAATAGAACCTTAACGCAGTGGGAAAAGGTTTACATACGTGTGAGTGAGGTTGGTGATTCGTCTCATAGTGTCAGCAGTACGCAAGCGCGGGGCTATTGACTGCCTTCTCTTCTCCCCTTGCCCCCCTAAAACCTGAATGTAGTGCTCCCAGGATCCCGGAGGATAGGTATGGATGCGGTACGGCGGAATTTCTCATTTCACGTTAGGGTTGCGCGAGAATTTCCATTGTGTAATATGTTAATAAAAATATTTTACTCTTTTATCACTGTAACTTCTGAAAACAATACTCTATAGGTTTGTTTTTAAAGTAGAGGAGCTCGGTAGTGAAATTAAGTATATTAATTACCGAAATAGGAAATTATGGATGACTTTAAATACTTTATTAAATACACCGTTTTTCTATTTTTTATGTTCTAACACGTTCACTACTTATAACAAATATTGCAACAAAAAGTATGTCCCATAAGGGTTTTTATATTTTATGTTCGACGTTTCGCCTATATTAATTAAATAATGATCAACACTAATATGAATACTAAAATATAAATTATATCATTAAACATTTTTGGTTGCTAAAAATATTAAATACATATATACAACTAATAAAGACATAGTACATATCCAAGAACTATTTTATTTGACCAGTAAGTATAGAAAATAACCCAAAACATTATGAGTACATATGCCAAGTCCGCGATTGAACACAACCAATGCGTTGTAATTTCTTTTTGTTCGAAATTTCTTTAATACAGATCGTCAATAATACTTGAAGAAAGTTTCATCACAACTAAATCAATAAAGAGTTTAAATCCTATAAAGTTCACTAGAAATAAAGTTATTTTTTCCTAATAGTATTTATTGTATTTCATGAGTAGCAGTATAGGTAAGATTAGTCATTTCAAAAATCTTTTATATTATGCGATCAAAAATGTCAAGTTACTTAAAAATATTACTATAGTTTTACTGTGTTTACCTAAAATAACAATACCTTATTGACATCTTATTGTGTATATAATTTAAATATGATAAAATATTTGTATATAGTATATTTAATATAAATATTTAAAAATACGTTGTTCTTATTTCTACATTTAGTATACATTGTTACAATCAGCCTACTATCAAAATCTTCGCTTCTTTTACAAAACACCTTAAACTCGGTTCAACCTAAAGCCGACTCAAGCTGGTTTCGTTAAAGTCTATAATACATTCCAACACATTTTTCATACACGACGATATTATATTCTGGTGGCCATTAAGGCAACAAAACAACCATTACGCAAATGGCGACATACAATTAGGTTTTGTATAGGGAAATATTTTTTCTTTTATGTTGAGTGTCCATTAACTTCTGGTACTGTCTCTCTATAGACGTAAAGTAAATATGAATAAGAAAGGCATTTAAGTATGTATTTTAATTAACAACTCATTGCTGTTATAGTCAGATAAGCTTAATATTTCTTGTAAAAAAATATTTAAATAGGATAACTTAAGCATTTTTAATAGTTAATATCACAGACTGTCCTAGTTCTAGCTTGCATGTAAGTTCGCCACACGCTTAGCTAGAAAATAATCAGCACAGTACATTTTATAAAGTAATTTTTGCAACGTTATTATGATATTTCAATCATCATTTTTTATATATTTTACTAGACATTAACAAACTTTCGTGCGACAGTAGCACCCGTCTCACGTTACCTACACAATACCTAATCGAATATTGAATAGAGTGATTGCAAAATGGCTTAATAGTTATAGTGACACCCTTGCTGTACCATTGCCAAGGTCAATCCAACCCTCGCGAGTAAGAGAGACGTATATAGAGCAATTATCATTTTTCTCTCTTTAGGGGTCCGTGCAACGGAAAATGTACAGCAAACTGTTGGTAAACAAAGGTCGTGGGTCATGGGATATCTTTACTTCATATTAAGAGTTATATACTGTGACACATATGAGTGATTACAACTTTCATAAAAACAACATCTATACTACCTTCACACATTTATAATGGAAACACGCAGAATATATCATCATATAAGCCGTACATCTTACTCTGTTGGACAGAGATTTCTTCTAGTTTACATGAGGTAGACCTCATACAAAATTTTTTTTTGCATTGGTACCTTAGTCTCGTCGCCAAATAGCAGTGTTCGCAATGCAATGCAAAAATTTGAAGGGTGAGAGAGGCAATGAAACTACTGAAATGAAACTAATGAAACTGGATAATTTGACATAAACTCTTTAAGCCACAAGTTTGGCAACGCGCTAATGATATCCTTCTGATATTGCGTGTGTCTATGGCTGCAGTGATGCTAACTATCACGCGGACTGTATGATTGTATGTTGCTGGTATAGTTGCTGCTATATTTAAAAAGCAAGGGGTATTTAGAACATAATTGCCGCATTGGGCAGTCGTGGTGAAGTCGCATAATGTAGCTTCGCGGATGGTACTAACGGCAAAACAAAGTTCTTAGATTTTAAAATGACATTGAAGTGTTTAATGTTTTTATATAAAATTTTTGTGTCACAGTGATTGTATGTAAACTTTTAAACTACTCGTCCGCTTTCAATCAATTCTCGCTTACTGTGCACAGTTTTATCTAACTTGAGAGATAAGATAGTTTATCAATATCATCACAATTTGTAGTCGCAATTTTTTTTCAAGATTAACATATATAGTTAAAGGGCGATCACATTTACCGAGTTCAGTAGTTGTAACATAAACATACATTCTGCGTGTTATTTCAAGCTGATAGCATGTGTCTGTAGAAATCTTTGAAAAAATTTTGTAAGACATCATAGCACCCGCAGAACAGCTTCGCGATAGAAATGCCGTGCTGTGCTGTTTGGGTGGATATACCGCCATCATGTGTAGGTACTAACATGCGGTTATTAATTACTATATTATATATATATATTGGCAACGAAATCAAATTTTCCAGGCTTGTGTTCATTATGAAAGCTTAATGAAGCGAAGCGCTTTACTAACTCTTTAATTAGCAACCTCTCTTGATATTTCAACTACGAGGATTTCTCACGTACATCCTTGCGAAAATTTTCATAAATTACTTCTGCGGAATGGCAACGTTGATTCAATTTAATATACCAATTAAAAGAGAGTCTTTTGTTACGTGTGTCGCGAATATGTTACAAAATTCGACACAATTTGATGGGTGACAAATTGAAGTTACATCATATCGTTAGCAGCAAGCTAATGGTTTTTTTCAATTTTAAAAACTAACTGACAGTTGCTAATTTCAAAGAAGCATTATTAAAGAATTGCCTATATATTAAAGCATATTACACCAATTTATGTTTGTTAGTTTTGATAATGTGGCCCGTCGTGTTTCAAAACGTCAACTGTCATCAATTACAGATCAGTTACAAAAAAGGCACGAGATACACTTCGATATAAAACTATAGATGTTAGATGTCTTTATGCCTAAATCATTTTTAGAAATTTATAATATACCTTACATATTTGTTCACTTTCCTTATCTATGTTGGCATCCACAAATACACAGTTTTCTTAAATTTCCATTATTACCTGACCGCTCATGGGTCTATCTACTTAACGCTATCCTTAACTTGAATCCCTGAATTGATTTTCATAAATGCCATGTGGAGACGTTGCCGTGAGGTACCGGCAGAGTAGAATTATACCTTCCTCTGCACCAGATATCGTAAGCGGCGATTAAGGCACCAGAACTGACAGATGGTGGTATATCCATCCGAGACAGTTCAGCTTAAACTCTAGGTGGGGATGGGCAGCAGGATCACCGTCGTGAAAGCTGCGCTCTGCGATTGCCACCACGCTTGCCCAGCGCGGCAATTATGAGCAAAATTCCTCTATTCTTGGGGAGGCCTATGTCCAGCAGTGCACTTCCAATGGCTGTAACGATGATGATGTGAAGACGACAGGATATTTTGAGCGCCGTAAAAATAAGCTTTTCCGAGGGATATGAATAAAATAAAGTTAACACAGACAATTTTATACTTTAGAATTAAATGTTATATATTTGGAATGGTCAGTACATCCATTTTGGCATTAGTAAATATCAGTACATATCCGCCAGTAATGCCGTTTCTTTTGAAAAAAATATCGCTGCTATTTTCTGAATACCACTTAAAGTTGTTTTGCGTATTATTTAAATAAGTTATTTATTTAACATTATTTTATATATTTACAATGCTGCAATAGTATACGAAATTTCTTATGTATAATAGATGTGTATATTTATCACGGGGCCTGTTTCAGAACACGGCAATGAAGTTCAAATATAAGTTTTGTATATACATGTAATATGTTAAGATATAATTAGATAAAGAAATATATAATTATATCTTAATATATTGCATGTATCGCACAAAATTTAAGAAATTATTTAGAAATTTAATAATGAGTTACGTGCTTGAGTATCCCGTGATGCGGAATAAGTAAACGATAAGAATAAGAATAATCTGTTAGAAATATTAATTGTAATTATCATTACATGCTTTACTGCCCGGCAGCTGGTATCTGTCCTTAAACTTGCCCAAGGTCTCTTAAATATTAATGGTCTATTGATTGTTGTTTACCCGTATGTTGTGCGGAGTTCATTCATATTTGTTATTGATAAGTATAAAATATTTATTTTATAGAGCACCTGTACTTTTCTATGGAAAATGTTGATGAATGAAATGCGATAGTTTACAGGACAGCGAATGATTGTTAGCTACTTTAATGTAAAAGTCCATATATAAAGAAAATCCTTGAGAATATTGTGTTACATGTAACAGCGAATCGCAGAGATAGTCGTCTTAAAAAGATAAAGCTTTACAACAAATTGGCCTAAAAATAAACCATTTTCGAGATTTTTCAACTTTCTAAGTCACTTTGAAACTGTTCATTCGGTCTGTTTGTGCGGACGCTAAAATAAGGGCCGCTTGGGATCGTGGGCGTGTTACAATCCTGCGTAGATCGGTTTTACGCCGTATTTCTAAACATAACGATGGCGAAGGCTTCTGTTCCGAACGTAAATTTCGGTTTCCATTGCCCGTGTATCACTCTACTGTGTTAGCATTTTCAGTATTAAGCTAGTGATGGGTGCTGTGCTAATCGATAAGGCTGCAGATGGGTTTAGTAGAGGAAGATGTCGATACGTTGTACTCGCTGCAGCGGTGTCGGTCGCCGGCCGGCGGTGCGTTTTATCGTGTTTACATACAAGTAGGACTATTTTAGACTACAGCTGGTAGGTTTGATCGTTGGATTTCTGATTACTAGAAATCTGAATATTGGGCAATATGCCAACAAGGCTCGTCGGTCTTATAACATATTATTCTTCGAACATGATGACAATTGAGCAAAAGAAGCATTAAACAGCCACTGTTCTATAATATTGGCTTTCAGAAGACGACTTTATGCATGAGGTATACTTTTACACATATTTGCTTTAATATTTTTATTATATTATACAATATATTGATTTACACGGCCTTTTACATTCATATCGAATATACATCATTAAGTTTAACAGTGAGCTACAATTGTATTGTGGTCACCTAATGATGTTCTAATATAGTAAAATAATACTTATGGTCCATTCCCTGACAGAAAGGAACTGTCGCTACTACAGCTAACCATCGATATAACATACAGGAAAGCACATCACTAGCTCTCCGCCCAACTCGCCGCCCTTCAGTTGGGTCCGTCGGGTCGTGGCGAATGCACACGTACGCGTGCTAGCGACGCCTGAACATTTCAATTTTCTTTGCATAGAAAATAAAATAGCAAAAAGGAACCATCCCCGGATTTTAATCATCTTTTCGGTGAGTGTACTTTATCGTGTTTAATAGTCATTGGATTTGGCGAACGTGATTGTTCGAGACGGTTGCCGGACGCGCAGATTCAAGGACGTTTTTGTTCATTTCCGAGTGGGTGCATTACTTAATTAATTCTTTTTTTGGAAAACCAATATTGTTGTAATATTTACAATTGATTATACGATCTGGTTAGTGATGAATAAACCTCCTATTTTTCTATCACTCTTACAATTTTATAAGCGTAATTGCCAAGAAAAAGTATCGTGTGTACCTTCCCTCAAATTTTATACAACACAAAATATATCATAAGTAATGACATTTTCATATAAAGTTTTATTTTAACTGAATGTTATTTCTGGACTATCAAGATTGCACTGAAGATTCAATGCATATGGACCGAACTTCACAGCACTGAGCTATCAAAATTCTAGTATTACTTCACCGTCTATATTTACTCCAATAGAATTCGTTCAATTGTAACTCGTTTTAAATATTTAGTTGAACAGGAAAACGCTCTAAAATCATCTCTGACGAAACTTGATTGCAAAATCTGAAGCTATTTACAAATCAAAATTTGAATGCTAATTTCGCATTTAATTTATCTGAGAATCGGCAGTCTGTTATTGCACAATTGTGATCGCGTACTACCGGGCGGGTTTTGTGTCGGGCCGACGCCTACACTACACCCGGTTAACCGGGTCAGAAGATGTCGTTGTTCGGAGTGATGCTGGCTACAGAACGATGCGGCATCTTTGATTTGTCTCAATTTGTAAATTGCGTTAGATTGTTGAACATATGGACATTGTTTGTCGGTATTATTGGCGATGTGATCGTGTGTTGCAATAGTTTACAAATCTGTATATATAAAATGATATTAGGGAACAGTAGACTAAAAATGATATGATATTTGTTATCCTTTAAAACAAAAAGTAACCGATGGATTTTAATTGGACTTTACAATAATATTGCTCATACATTACAATAGATCGACCTCTTACAAAGGTCTTCTGCATTGATACCTCACTCTCGCCTATTTCTACCCCCTAAATAGCAGCTCGCATCGCATCGCGTGTTTCGGTTGAAAGGGTAAGGAGAGGCAGTAAAATTACTGGATCAATGAGACATAGTATCTTCAGTTTACTAGGTTGGAAACACACACGAAAATATTTGTGCTATCACAAGCTTATACATTAATAAGACTGAATTATAGTTTGCTGACTTCGTAACATAAAAAAAATAAAAACACATTATTGTTGTTTCATGAACAACTCTTTAAGCTGTTGACATTTAACAAATTTTATCGTGATCATAAAAAATGTTTAGGATTTAAATAAAAAATAATGAACCATAGCAATATGTATATTCTAGACCGATATATAGACGACCGTTTGTTCGCTAAGTAATATATTTTAAGGAAGTATTACCATTATTAAATATATAGCGCTGTAAGTAGACTATTCTTGTGCAAATAGAATCAAACGCATCTTTATGCAATATTCTGACACAATAAAGCAACGCGTGACCGTGAGGTACCGGCAGAGTAGAATAGTACCTCCGGCTGTACCAGGTGTCGTAAGAGACGTCCAAGGTACCTGAAACCGACAGATAGTGGTATATCCATTCGAACGGTGTACATCAAATGCACAGGGTGGGGATGGGCAGCATCATGCCTGTCGCGAAAGGTGCGCTCTGCGATTGCCAACACGCTTACCGAGCGCGGCAGTTATAGGCATAATTTTATACATCAGTAGATTTCCAATGGCTGTAATAATGAAAGCAACGCGGCAGCTTTAAAACGATGTCCTGAATCTATAATCGCCATTCCTTTTGAGAGAACGAGTATGTAACCTTTGTCAGTTGATAGCTTTTTGCTCACGAACCCGCCAATGCGATCTTTGATATATAGCCTGTCCCGCAGGAACATTTTCCGGAGAAAAAGAAGCCTAGGCTTAAAGAAACTGAGATACCAATTTTCTCAAAGGTCTTGGTAGCTCAATGGTAGTACAGTCCTCCGGTATAGGAAAGATGCGGGTTAGTATACCGCTTGACACGTGAGACAAGTTGATTTTTTTCTAGTCAATACTTACCATGCCGAATTATATCGGACTCAATTCACGGGTTACGACATGAAAGCATAACAAATAGACAGACAGACGAACTTTCGCACATACAGTAGTAGTAAGACTCAAAACACAGTTTCTAAAGTTTATTTTTTTTATTAGACTAAGTTGATTTTGAGACGATTTTTTGCACAGCACAATTTCTACGCAAACAAAGTCGCGAAACTAATTAAGCAAATTTATTTTTCAAGATAATTATATAAATGTACATTTGTCGATATCCTTTGCGGTATTTTAGTTTTTTTTTTACTTTAGGTAGATCTTATACAAAGTTTATCTGGTTAGTTCCTCATTATTACCTACTTCTACCGTCAAGCAGCAGTGTTCGCATTGCTGTGTTTCGATTTGAAGCGTGAGAGGGTCAGTGTATTTACTAGATAATAATGTGACATAAGATTTTCAAGTCACAAGATTGGCAACGCGTTTAATATCCTTGTGATATTACAAGCGTCTATAGATTGCGGTGTCGCTTACTATCCAGCGGAGTGTATGCTTATTTGTCTAATAATAAAAAAAACTTCCCTTATCCTTGTCAAACTTGGTATTTTCAATAGTAGTGCATTTGTACTGTTGTTTTAGTTGCATAATACCTTCCTGACGTTCTTCCATAAACAACAAGTTATTCATGAAAATGCGATGAGGACGACGAACTTGTAACCAGCCGGTGACCTGAAAAGTAATTTATAATTGACTAGCGACCCGCTTCGGCTTTGCACGGGTAATGAGGATAAAACTGGTTATTGTGAGTAATATATAAGATATAGATATATACCATCACGGACTATTTTTTAGACTTTTTAGGGTGTAAAGTATATAATAATACATTATGTTTTGTGTTAAATGTATATTTAAGTATTATTTTAGCGATGAGTATCATGTCTTATGGCCGAGCAAAACAAAACCTTCCTCTTTACCAGCAGCCAGGCACAAACATTTAAGTAATATGGCACACTCTAGTCCCATACATATTCATTTAACGTTTACATACGTTCTATACTTGATACAAATAGAGGAGTTTGTAATGAGACTCAAGTGTCAATATACCTATTGACGTCGTGTATAGTATCAGTAGTTTTAAAATATATTTATTTATTTTTTTATCTCCCAATATATACAATACTCGTGTCACAGTGTTAGTTACCATACTACTCTAAAACGGCTTGACCGATTCTTATGAAATTTTATATGCATATTGTTTAGGTCTTAATTTTTAAATAGTTGTTTTAGTAATTTTATCATTTTATGTCATTTATATGGCAGAGCAACGTTTGCCGGGAGAGCTAGTATACCTAAGTATAAACTATTGGTCGCCGTCAATGTACGTTGAGTCATGCACTCAAAAAAGACCTACTGAGACGTTGCTCCGCTGAAAGTGTTAAAGGATAATATGCTGTTGTCGTATTATCTACTAAGTGTAATCTGAAGTTCCACCATTTTTATTTTTGTATATTCTTGTAGCAATAAATCGTGTATCGTAGCTCTCCGTAGCCTAAGGATATCACGCTACGAATCATTCTGCTACGACTTCGGTCACGAACTTTATAACAGCGTAGCGTCGTGTTGCGTATATACGCAACACGACGCTACGCACATATTCGGGCGTTGCGTATTTTGAGTGTTAGAAACCGTCTATGAAAAATTAAGTATATCTTCTTAGACAAGTATATCTTTATTGGTTCTTTAAAGTGATCGATATTTTGATATACGGGCAGTATTCCGTAATTTCGCGTCTATTGTGTGCGTTGGGCCAACTTTCTATAGCTTTTTATAGAAAACGCAAACCCGTTAGTATCTATATAGATTTCAGCAGCTTTCAGAAATTACTTGAAACGTAAAATCCGAGTAGGTGTATCTGGTTTGCAGTCAGAACCAGACTATCTAGGATGAAGTTGTAGAATATTTATTATCTATACTAGCTCTTAGTAGTAGATTGTTGGTGATTAGGGTGAATAAGTGCCTTATGTAGTATATTATACAGTTCAAGGTCACTGTAATTTGACCAACCAACAGTATGTATTGATTTAGTTTTTAGTATATATATAATAATTAAAATTATAATTTACTTGAAAAATAACTTACTTTATGTTACAACCATGTGATATTTTATTTCTAAAATTAATTTAATTTTCAATCAAATTACCATCAAAGAGAAAATTCAATTCAAATTCAAAACTGAAATTTGGGTCATATAGCTATATAAAGTTTTGCAATCATTAATTAACTGTAATTTTCACTAATATTATAATTATGTTTGTTGGTTACTACAACTAATAGACCAATTTAAAAAAAATATTTGTCCAATAGAGGCCTATTTACTTCTGAGCTGACTGTTTTATATTCTAAATAAAATAAGCGACCGCCACCTGAAATTGAACTATGTAAAGATGATTTGTATTTTTCTCCGTTTGTAACAAATAATGTCAGAAATTACTGAGCCCATTTCAAAAAATCTTTTATGAATAGACAATTATATTATAAGCTAGCGATATAAGTAACATATTGTATCCAAATATTATCACGTGACGGGAAATTATGTGTGAAAAACCACCACGCTGCTATTTGGAAAGTAAATTTCCCTTTTACAAAAGAGAAAGGTTATGATTGTACCACAAAATTACGTTAAGATATTCACCCTCATGTTTTGTATACATATTGTATTGATGAGAACTTTTAGCATGTCACAGATCGATAGTGAAACGCAGTTTCGCATCACGCAAACCGGGGCAAGGCCGTGAGCCTCTTCTCTTGAACTTTGTAGTGGAGAATAGGGAGGGGTTTAGGGGTAATGGTCACTACATTTGCCCCTAATTCTTGCACAGACGCATTATTTTTTTAATATCAGACAACATCTCATACATTGACCTGAAATCGTGTTAAGAAGCTTGAAGTGGTAAAAGGTATTACAGATATAAAACAACAGAAGTATTACCAATATATTCTTCAATTTATATATAAGGAGTATTATTGAGGATTGTCAAAATGTACCACAAATTGTACCACAAATTGTGGTTACATATATATACGGACACCCGTTTCTTTGTATTTTCAGAAAAACAATTTGTGGTACATTTTGGCAATCCTCAATAATACTCCTTATATATAAATTGAAATATTTATATATAAGCCACCTTAAGTTAGTATTAAGGTCTGCTATTTTTAAAGTTATTTAAATGAAATTCAGCACAACGGTTTTTCATTGAAGACACGAAACACGTGTAAAATATTTTTTCAGAAATCATCCCTTAAGGGGTAAAAGGGTAGTGCAAAATTTATATGAAATTCGAGCATAAATGATACCAGGTTTATTGTTACTTAACGCGAGTGACACCGCGAGGCGCTGCCAGTGTAAAATAATTGAAATATATTTCAATACATATATTTTTAACACCCAGACAAGCACATCTGTTTGTCCTCAGTGGGGATCGAGTTCACGACCTTTGGATAGGGACACTATCCAATGCGCCAATTGGAATAAATAAGTTGCGTTATGTAAAAATATACATTTTTATATTTTAAATGCTGTTTGGACGGCTACATCAGAAAAGCACAGGCCTGCAGTTTATCTCGCGGGTTTCTGGTTAAACGCGTTACATACCTGAATTAAAAGCTGACCTAAATCGCGTTGCAATGATTGAACGAATCTAGATAAATTTTGGCATCAGAATTATAGTCTGAAAAAGTCCGCCGTAGACACGTCGTGGGATAGATTCGTTTTTTTTATATTTAAAATAATAGTTAATATACCAATCGCTAGTATTCTATCATGATACGTCCACTGCTGGACATAGGCCTTACTAGTTTTAGACAGAAATGCTGCCGCCCATCTCTACCCAGTAGAATTTGTGCTACGCTGTTTCGGGCTGGTATCTATCTATATCTATACTATCTGTCTTTTCCGTTACCTCAGTCGCGTCTAGCGACACGTGGTACAGAAGGTGGTACTATTTTACTGTGCCAATACCCCACAGAACACGAGCCTAGTACTCGTATTCCGTATTTAAAAAAGCTTAAAATATGTATTCGGAAATATCATCGATAATGCCGGTTTGCGACAAAACTAAGTTAAGGGAGTAATGAATACTCTTCTTTCGTTGACATATATAACAAAATCTGCTTCAATATTTACAAGTAATGAGAAATGTAATGTGATTTCGGCAAAATAAATATTGATACAAATAACATATCAGTTTGGTCACTAAACTGGACGGATTGTTTTTGTTGGTGGTATTGAACTTAATATTCTATATATATATTGTCATTATTTTAGCCCTTGGACGTCTACTGTTGGACATAGGATTCCTAAAGAAAGGGGGTCAAAATTCCCTTAATTATCGCTACTGCCAATCTCTGCCCTGTGCATTTGGATAATGCTGTTTTCTTTTTCATATATAACCGTTTGTTGGTGAAGAGTAACCGCCATAAACAAAAAAAGGGTAGAGCACTCCATGGGAGACAAAGGTTCATGTTTCTCTATTTTTCAGCTACGGTACCTAAACCGCCTCTAATTATACTTGGTACAGGAGAAGACATTATTTTATTCTGCCGGTAGGTATCCCACGACTTACCATGTGTAATCTTGAAAATATCATAAGACCGGTTAAGTCTTAAGACTGTAGTCTACAAGATTTAACCTAGTCTAGTTCAGACTACCTGACTTAGTCTAGTTCAGTCTACAAGAGTTTACTTAGTTTGTATATGTATGTATTTTTACGTATATGGTCACAGGTCAATGATTCTACAGTGTATAAAATCATCATCTTCTAGTCATCTGTAGAACATCCACTGTCAGCCTTCTCAAGACATATTGAGTGATTTTCAGCGCCATATCTACCCTGCTGTAGGGTACTGTAATGGATTGATATATTGCATACAGTAGGATCT
Source organism: Heortia vitessoides (assembly GCA_020976665.1). Taxonomy (NCBI): domain Eukaryota; kingdom Metazoa; phylum Arthropoda; class Insecta; order Lepidoptera; family Crambidae; genus Heortia; species Heortia vitessoides. The sequence goes on along the minus strand of JACJUM010002819.1, from coordinate 5,795,771 downwards.
CACCGTGTAGTACCTTCTCAACGTAATAATAAGACCCTCTGTATTAGGCGTAGAAAGAGGCCACTGAGATACCGGAACTGACAGATGACAGCGTGGATGAATCTCGCATATGAACGCTCTATGGCTGATGATATTGATGGAGCAATCGGAACGGGTACCTAGTTCGCTTCTATATCCTTAGTATAGGAAGAGCTACTATTCTTCTGGGCCGGTACCCTATGGCTCTAAAACAAATGATAAATAAATAAATAATGCTTTTCTATTTTCATTTAAATCTGATACAGGCACCCTTGCGTTGGGCGCCCATTTCTTCCCGTGAAGGCATTTCAATAGGTTGTTGGCTTAGGTTTTCTATAGCTCCACGTAATAGGTCCTCTATCAGTAGACTGGTTCATAGTTCATCTATGCTTTGGGTCGATACAAACCAATTCCCCTAATATTAGCAAGTCTATGTTTTAGACTTTCCAAAGATATATTTAAAAGATCCATATTAACTTCATGGACACAAAGCTAGCAATTATTAATAGTTGAATTTAGTTGTATTGTATTTATATTGGCAAAGGTAGACTCATGTTTAGGCGATTTGTAAGTTAATGTGGCTATTCATGGTCACAATTAATTATAATTACTTTGCAACCTGTTGTCGCTTCACTCACGGAAAGTAACACTACAAATTATAAACTACATTTACGGGTGTTTCGTACATATACATTTTTTATTAACAACGTTATGGCCTTCATAATGTAACGTTCGAGACTGATAATTGACTTATATTTTATAAAGAGTAGTTTTGTTTTATGTCGTGATAATACGTATCAATGTTTTCTTATTAACTACCTACAACGTGTAAAAATAATTATTAATGAATTCGAAATGCTCAAAATTTTTGATGACGTACCTGATTTTGTGAAAACGTATTTATATATAGGTCAACTGGTTTTTATTACGTAGGCAATTGTTTTTTAGATTAACACCTCCAAGTCCATTCGTATGTTCACAGTAACTCATTCAGAGGGGACTCCTCTGACAAGAATCTTCCACGAGGTTCAAGTAATCCTGCTGCAAAGGTCATCAAAATCGAATTCCTGGTCTATTTATCTATACTAATACTAATATTATAAAGCGGAAGAGTTTGTTTGTTTAAAGCGCTCAGGATCTACTGGTCCGATTTGAATAACTCTTTTTTTGTTGGATAGTCCATTTATACAGGAAGGTTTGAGGCTACATAACATTTCGCTGAGACCAATAGGAGCGAAGCGTCAGTGAGAAATGTTGCAGGCCGCGCGGCGGCGGGTGAGGGAGAGGTGGGCCTCGCCCCACCGCCGTGCTTGCCACTACCACTCGCGAGTGTATCTTTGCGAGGTACCATGCCGCGCGGCTTAGACGAGTGGTCGGCTCCCTACGAAACGGTTGAATACAGCGTGCTTTATTTTAAACAAACGTAAAAATATAATTTATGCCGAAGTACTTTGACCCATTGTTTTAAAAACATTATTTTTTACATTTTATTTAAAAAAAATCTTATTCACTATACAATAACATAAACCAACGTGAGCAATCAAAAAATAATCTCGATAGAGTTTTCGACAACCACGCGAACGAAGTCGCGGGCACAGCTAGTTTATAATATATGAATTGATTATAATAATATTCTGTTTCATTTGATTCGCCTTATTTCAGTATTGAGGCGTCATCAAATCAGCCACTAAAAGTCCATTTTATAAGCCCAACTTCTAGTAAAAAAAAAGAAAACTTTTAGTATATGTTAGAACATGTCTTATATGCGTATATAGTCTTCAACTATTCTGGCAGGGATTCAAGGTTCTGCTCGATTTAGTAACCTATTTCGATCCTATTTCCAGTGTAAATTAAAACCAATTTGCTGGTTATGCATTGCATGAAATGAAATTATTTTGACAAACATCACGTCGCTTGTAATACGTCAGCGAAACTGTTGCACAGATTTGACTGAACAAGTTAGTCGCATTCGCATTAGTAAAATTTTATATAATCCGTGATTTTGAGTATTATTATGTTTTTATTATATCATGAAGTCAGCAAATACCCATACGGTCCGCTTGATGGTAAACGTGACCGCAGTCTATAGACTATCGTGTAACCAGAAAGAAGTCATCAGCGTGTCTCCAACCCTGTGAAATGATGATACTTCGTTACATTTAACTAGTAATTTCACTGCCTCTCACAGCCTTTAAACGGGAACTCAGCAACGCGAACACTGCAATTTAACAGTAGAAATAGGTGAGAGAGAGTAAGGAACCAATGCAGACGACCTTCGTAAGAGGCTTCGGGAGGAGCTCATTTAATTTTTTTCGCAACTATTCTTGGGGTTGATTTTGTTCTACCGTAATGTACCGGCAGAGTAGAATAGTATATCCCACTGCACCGGGTGTCGTAAGAGGCGACTAAGGTACCAGAACCGACAGATGGCGGTATATCTATCCGAAACAGTGCAGTGCAAATGTACAGGGTGGTGATGCAAAAGCTGCGTCTACGATTGTCAACACGCTTGCCCAGCGCGGCAATTATAGACAAGAAACCACTTTTCTTGGAGGCCTATGTCCAGCTGTAGACTTTCAACGGCTTGTATGATGATGATGATGAATGATTATATTGTCCTGTCTTCGAGAAAAATAAAGATACCCTGACATAGAACCTAAAGACACATTGCATAAACCTATCCTATGTGGGGATAAAACTCATAACCTTTAGCACACAGTAGAGGGACATTACCGAATGCGACATCACGTCCATTTTAAGAAAAAAAAACTATAGCTCATGTTCATCAGATCGGGGTCACTACTCAAGTGGTTGAAAGTAGTTCTTTGTGCAAAAGAAGAAATGCCCACCTCGGACATAGGATTGTTTGGAATTAACTACTTTTGGACCTTTACTATTTAGCCAACGATTATCAATGTTTAGTAGATAAATCGAAAATGTATTTCTCAAACCAAAGCATAAATGTATATTTAGTGTTAATCTGTTAAAAGATGTAAATTCATAATTATCTGTTTTAATCGTTTATTCGGTACAAAATAGGTTGCAATTTTTGACTCATTTGTAAGGTTCATCTTTAGCCATGTGTGTATGAAATGTCTTTCGCGAAGACAGAATTGGCATACAAACTTCTCTTTTATGCCAACTATTTTAAGCGCTTAAAATATAAATTAAAAATGCATTTTTCAAACTAAAATCATGAATAGTGTATTCAGTGCTAATCTGTCAAAAGCTTCGAAATAATAAAATTAATTCTGCTACTTGTATATTGGATACAAAGTTGGTGGAGATTTTTCAACACATTTGTAAAAGTTGAACTATAGTTTGTCTAGCGGTATATCTAAATCTAGTTAAGTATTATTGACTTATAAATAATCTTATAAATACAATTACATTTTACCAAAATCCCATTAATCGTGAAAGAATTAAATAGTTTCCGTTACATAATTCCTTTATAGTTCAGTTAATTATATTTTTCCTTTGTATTAGAGCCGGCTAATGAGATCAATGCATCCCGCACATGGAAGGCAACTGACAGACACGAGTTACAATTGTATATAATTTACTTACTTACTGACTTTATGGTGTTAATCCTGTTAACTTCCAACGCTGCTGCGTGTACATTGCTTTTTCCTACATACTTCCATTAAACAAGCGAGAGATCCTTACTATCTAATATACAAAATTCTCGTGTCAAGGTGTACGTTATTGAACTCCTCTGAAACGGCTCGACCGATTTTCGTGAATCTTAGCGTGTATATCGGCTAGGGTGGAGAAACGGATAATATCTATTTTTCTTCCCCCTAAATGTCAAGGTCCTAAATAAATATATTTTTTAACACAATTTTTGTTTTTTTTTATGATTCAACATACACAAATACACACACGCTTAAATTTTCACCCTTCTCTCACATACCACTACTTTTTCATAGTAATTTTAGTAATTTTATATAATTTAATTGGCAGAACAACGTTTGCCGGGATAGTTAGTTTTTTATAAATGCGAATGTCTGTTGGTATGGATGTGTCGATGTGTGCTTGTCTATCTTTTATACAGGTACGTCTGAACCGATATCAGTAAAGAAGTATCTCTTTCATTCTATCTCTAGTGAACGAATGTGTTGTCCATTAACCATTAAGTGAAGCGTATTAAAGCCATTCAACTGACATTATTTCGTCGACTGAATAAATATTGAAGCCCTAAATATGTTTACGTTGATACGACCGAATAATGTCATCCCGGGAACGAGATATGATTGATATTGCTTGCCACCTGCAGTGTCGGATATCATAGCGACGACAAAATATAGGTAAGCTTTGACCTGATAACCCAAATTCTGTTTCTAAATGTTATATGGTATACAAAACGATGTACACCACAAATATTTACCCGAAGTACACCGTAGAGAACAGTTTTTTATATCCGTGAGAAGAGTTAAATAATTATTTTTTAAACAAAAAAAGTTCTTTTATCGACACGGTCATTGAAGGTAAATTTTATCACTTTTGACATTTAGAATTCTGGATGAGTGTTGACTAGAGAATTTAAACCCGTAACTATTTGTTGGGTCGGAATTTAATGCGGCGTCGCTGGCTTTCGGGGAATACCGCGAGGCACTCTATACCGAATTAATAATATATAATAGATTGGGACAATAGATTTTATTAGTCAATATTTTGCTCAGAAAAGTTAGGTCAATTTTAATCTTTTTTTATTAATTTGAAAATTTATCATAACAAGTTATGATAAATTTCACACTGTAATGTGCCGGTACAGTAAAAACTGTATTGGCACAGTACTGTGTTGTTTTAAGCACTAATATTATAAATGCGAATGTAACTCTGTCTGTCTGTCTTTTACGCTTTCCCGCTTAAACTTCTCAACCGATTTTGAGGACATTTGGCATAGACAATTTTTAGACTCCGAGAAAGAAATAAGGGGTCCAAAGGGGGGATGAAAAGTTTTATGGAAGTATCGCTATTTTTAGAGCTAGAAACTTGAAACTTTTTCAGGCCGTTAATTTAAAATAAATAAACATGACATTTAAAGTTTATATAAGTTAATGTAAAGAGGTATGGGGCCCAAAAAAAACTATTCCACGCAGACGAAGTCGCGGGCACAGCTAGTTTACTATATTTCCACTTTTCACTGTACTGGCAGTGCAGTACAGTGAAAACTGTAAATAAAGTAAACGCTCGTAAACTTCTATACCCGTACCAACCAACCGCTGACTCATGAAAAGGTAAAACTTGAAAGGCTGCCAGAAAACAACAGTTATTATTATTAATGGTTCAAGTAGCCTTGGATCATGCCGATTTCAAGTTGAACGTTGATTCGAGTTTAAATTATTTATTAGTCGGTAAATAAATGACTGGTCGGTAATTTGTCGTGAGGTACTTTAAGTCACTACGTATATTCTCCGATGGCAACAATCATTACTACTTAATTAATGACACGTTAATTATTATATGTACTGTGGTATAGGTGCGTAGTGATAGACCATTTCGTTACATTTAGAATTTTGTCAAACTAAACGTGAAGTGGTACCGGCAGAGTAGAATAGCCTCCTCCTCCCTCTGTATCAGGTGTTGTTACAGGCGATTAAGGTACCAGAACCGACAGATGGCGGTATATCTATCCAAGATAGTGTACCTCAAATGCATGGGGTTAGGATAGGGAGCAGTATCAGTAAAACTGCACTTTACGTTTGCCAAGAGGGTTGTCCAGCGCGGCAATTGTGGACAAAATTCCCCCTTTTTTTGGGAAGCCTATGTCCAAAGGTGGATTTACAATAGCTGTAAAGATGATGATGATGATGATAAATTATTATTAATATTCTAAAACCTATATGGTATGGATAGATGTGTGGATATTTGTTACTCTTTTGCGATAGAACGAAATAACGG